>CM053803.1:13602500-14852500 GCA_028671895.1 Oenanthe sinensis | reverse complement strand
TGTTTTATCCTGGAAGTGATATTGTTGCAACCCAACATAGCATAGTGGGGCAATTATCTCTTCAAGAACAGTCAAGACTTCTTGCAAGACTTGGCGACTCAGCTATTCTATTGGTTCTATCAGTGTATGCATAAAGTTTCTGTTAGAACTAAGTTTTCTATTTTTTCTCTCGTATTTATAGTCACTAATCAATATCTTGTTTGACTCCGTATTTGTTTCGTAATTGGTATATGCCTGTTATTGTTAATGCTCATCATATAACTGCACATTATTGTGTTTAATTTTTAATATTCCCAACAATATATGATCACATTCTGAAGAAACATATATAACTGTCATTATCTTAAATATATTTATAGAATGTTGATTGGTTACACTAATTAAGTTATACGGAGAAACGTACATGCTAGATACTTAATTAAATAGTTAGTACAGTTCATTGCACAACAATATAATTAACTGACCTCGGAGGGGGGACACTGGTCAATTGGATTGACAAATGATGCCAATAAGTCAAAGCTAGCGATGACTTCCTTCACATATTTATATATAATATATATGAATATTTGGAAATACATAGATGAAGAAAAAGTATATATATATATTTCAACATAAACACGGTTTTGTGATTCCTTGATCGAGACAGTGATGACTTGTGTTTTCCGTACGCGCATATATATAAATTGTATGATTAATTGTGTACTCCCTTCGTCCCATTTTAATTGGCTTATTTGACTTTTACACATATGAAAAAAAGTAAATTTTATCTTTATTTTAACTATAATACTCTTATAATTGCATTAATGTATAAGTATAAAATAGAAATTTTTGCCTTGAATAATACAAATAATATATTATCAAAACATAATTAATAAGAGTATGAGTGAAATTTAAATATATATTAAAAAAAAGACATATTTTAGAAATAAACTAAAATAGAAATCCAAGTCAAATAAGTAGAAGAAATCAATTCGGAGCTGATTAATTATTTCATGCACTTTATGTAAATTAATAGTAATGATTCTGCAAAGGGACGCGGTGCTTAACACTCAACCCTATTAGTCAACTCGTTCTTTTAACAAACCCATCTCCTCTTCCTATTCCGGGCACCAATTATCTCTAATTAACATTTTCGTTGAAGAAACAAGAGATTGAAAATTTCTAACACTCGAGTGTGTGTACTCGTATACTCTCACCATATCAAATTAGTAGTTCATATAGTCTTTCTATATATTTAAAATATTTTTTTACAAATATTTTTTTACCTAAATAAAATTTAAATATTAAATTTTTATTTAATATAAAAACTTTAAAAAATAATTTATAAATAATATTTTCAAAACACAACTGATATATTAGTTTGAAGCAAAGGTAGTATAACATATATCATATATGTTAGAGGTTTCAAAAAGTTAACACAATTACTTGTTTGAAAACAAGAAGTTATCACGATCTTTTATTATTGACAAAAGAAGGATAACTTACTAAAATGCGATCATTTTTCATTGACTATTTTAATGTAAATTTAAATTCAATTCAAATCAATCGAATATAGAGCTAGAGAACTTAGAGAAATTGGAATTTTTTTTCTCAATATGAAATTAGATGAGCAACTGAGTAATTAGTAAAGGATTAAAGGAGGGTTAATTTTAATCATGGACAGAGCCAAAATGGGACATTGGGGTAGTAAAAGAAAACAAAGAAATAAAGAAGAGATCAAGCGAACCTAGAACATGCCGAAGTTGCAGTGTATATATGTAATTGACCCGAAAGAGAAAAGTCAATAGAAGGTGCATTAGGTGTCGAGGGTTTGTACTGTTTCTAGATAGCACTGTAGCTAGGGTAAGTCATTTAGTGATGTCATGATATTTGACCTTGTAATTTAACTATATATATGTACGAATTTGGTGATAACACGCATATCTTTCTTTCTTATTGCATCAATTTACTAATCAGCTCGTTTAAGCTTGTAAAATGTCATGATTTCTAAACTCTGGCCACTAGGATGGCAGTTGTTAGCTTTCGAACCGTATTTATATCGATTGTAATTAATTGAGTTGATCTAATGTAAAGTGGATAATATATATTTAATTAAAAAATTATAAATATAAGATGAATATGAATATTAGGTTACTATTTGAAATCTATTGACATAAAATATAAATATATAATTATAATTATAAAATTAAAGTATATTATTTATATTTAAAATTAATTTAATAATATAAAAGAATAACAATTTAAAATAGTAACTAAAACATATATGTATTATATAAAGAAAATATATTTTATACAAATAATTTTTTATATATAAAAATTGAATAATAATAAACATTTAAAAATTAATAGTTAATGATTGATTTTTTTTAGCTAAGTTTAATGATTGATTTTTTTTATTCTTCTTTTGCCTTTGTTACGTATATATAAACTGTACAAGAGCATGGCTCGGCCGCTCGGGCCATGATTTATAATTTGATCGATTAGTTCAAATTTCAGAGATGGTTCAGCTTTTGAATTGATTATGGTAGAGTTCAGATTAAAATGTGATGTTTTACAATGTTGATGGGGGGAAAATATTTAAAAATTTTAAGTTTAAATGCATTTGTATCTTGTAAGTTGTAATTAGAATAAACATTTTTGAATATGTATTTTGCGACAAATTATAGCTTTACAATTGCAAACATGTAAATGTTTAGTAACTCAATTTGTTTTTAAATATAAGCTTTTTATTATTTTTTCACATAACTCAAAACTCTTGGAATGGTAAATAAAAATATGTATTTAATAATATTAAAGTTTTAACTTAAATATGAGATCAATCGCACATATATGTAGGCCATTATTATAGAGAGAAAAACACTCTTATATAGAGTTAGCGGGAGAATCCTTCGATTCTAATATAGAATTTTATAAATAATTTTAAAATTAACCATATTAATACTTTATAAAATACAAAATTTGATTCTAGTATAAAATATTAATCATATATAATATTCTCAAAAAATTTAATACTTAAAACATTAGTGAAAAAATGATTTTAAATTTGATTCTAATGTAGAATCATTCTGGAAGATTTGATTCTACTATATAATCAGTTTAAATTATTTTTTAATTTTAATAAGTGATTTTTAATATTTTTTCAAGGGAAAAAACTATATAACTTCGTTTTTAATTTATTTATATTTATAATTAATAAATAATGAGATAAATATATATATATCCCAGGTATGTTTTATAAAAAAAACTTTTTTAATATTCTTGTGATCTTTTCCCATTAACGATTTTCAGAAATTAATAATGAGGAAACAGTCGTTTCTCCTTGTTGGACCAATCCTATTACCTGTAGCCTAGTAGGCCCAAGCTTAAATCTTGTATGAAAAGCTAAATATTATCCAACGCCCAAATTAGTATTCTCACCACGTCCGTTACCCAATCAGCAAAAATGCTGGGATGACTCATGAGATGGTTAGGCAATTGGGCTGCAGCTGACCCATTATTTTGAGATATAGTATATAGACTCATACAATATCATATGTTTTATGTTTTTGAAGGAAACTCACCCAGCCTGCTAATGTTGTGTTTGATTGGGGAGAATGAAATTAAATGTAATGAGTAAAAATAAAAGAAATTTATGTAGTTAGAATGGAAGATTTGGAAAAAAATGGATGAGTGCAAATTTTTTTTGATAAAAATGAGAAAGAAAATATATATGAGAGAGAATGGAGCATTCCATCTCAAATTGGGGAATTTGAGTTTTATGTTGTGTTTGGTTGTGGAGAATGGAATGGAATAGAATGGAATGGAATGAGTAAAAATAAAGGAAATTTATGTAGCTAGGATGTAAGATTTAGAAAAAAATGGGTGAGTGCAAAATTTTCTTTGATAACAATTGAAAAAAATATATATATAAGAGAAAATGGAGCATTCCATCTCAAATTGGGATATTTGAGTTTTAGTTTAGATTGTTAGAAATGGAATGGGGGAATGAATGAAATTTCTAAAAATTCACTCATGATATAGTTCAAATCTCATTTCATTCCTTCATAATTCATTCATCCCAACCAAACACAACATTTAGTTTAAATGGTTAGGAATGGAACGAGGAAAGAATGAAATTTTCAAAAATTCATCCATAATGTAGTTCAAATTTCATTTCATTTGCTCGCAAGGGTTTGCTCAGTTGGTTAAAGAGATGAATATCATCCTCTTGATCATTCGAATCTCACGAGAGTAGAATGTGTGATTATGTTATCCTGGGTTAGAGCCTGCGCACCCTAAAAAAATCCATTCCATTCTTTCTCAACTCATTCATCCCAACCAAACAAAACATAATACTTTGTAAAAATAATAAATTAAAAACCAATATTTTGTTTAATAGTAAATAATTAATGGAACTAGGAATCAATAAAATAGATTTTTTTTAAAAATAAAAATAAATTAGCTTATAACACGTACAAAGCATGGATGCTATTAATAAGTTATATATTAATTTTTTTATATAATTTAAATATTTCATTTAATATAATAATTTATTTTATTATTAATTTCTTTTTACATTTTTCTATACAATTATGTTTATATATTAATATTCATAAAATTTAATGATAATTCATAATTTTAAATAAATAAAAGAGTTTGAATATTGATGAAATTGAGTTGAATGTGAGTAAACTATATTAAATAAAAATTATAGGATAAGTAGGATTCTTAAAATAGAAAATATAGAATATAATTTAAATATAATATAATATTATCCGTGAGTAGTTATATAAAATGAGTACTATCGGGAATAGAGTTGTATGTATAATATATTTTTTCTAAAATCAGATTTTATTGAAATTGGATAGTTAGGAGTTTCTATGTTCACCTAAATTGGACGGTTAGGATTTTTTCTATGGTTCACCTATGTAAGATAAAAAAAATCTATTGTTTGGCTATAATAATACTAATTTATAACTCGTGCAAAGTACGGGCTACATTAATAAATTATACATTAATTACTTTATATAATTATTTAATTCAATATAGTAATTAATAATATAATTTAAATATAAATTACATTAATTATTCTTAATAAAGAAAATAAATGCTATAATTTAAATATAATATAATATTATGCGCGAGTAATTGTATAAAAAGAGTTGATGTAATATATATTATAAAATAATTATTTTAAATGGTTTAAATATTTAATTTAATATGATACTTTATTTCATTTTATTATTAAGAAAGAGAGCTCCATTGATGATAAAATTTTATGTATAATATATATGTTCTAAATAGAGTTATATGTATAATATATATGTTTGATAAAGTATATTCTAATTAAAATTTAATTAAAAAAGTGTGTTCGAAGTTGAGTAGGAGAATTATAGTATAGATATAATTTTAGTTATTAAATTATAATTTTAAATAAATTAAAGTGTTTGAACGATGATGAAATTGAAACATGTTAATTAGTAGATTATGAGTACAACTCTATATTTTAATTAAAAGAGTTTATTTGAAGTTGAGTAAGGCACAAAGAGACTATAATAGCCAAACACTTGCCACTAAAGGTATAGATAATATAGATATATCATAGTAATAAAATTTAACTAACATAAATAAAATAACATTATTATTTAAATATTCATAAAATTTAATTAATAACCTATGATTTTAAATAAATTAAAGAGGTTGAACAATAAGGAAATTAAAACATGTTGGTAGATTGTAAGTGCAACTGTATATTTTAATTAAAAAAGTGTGTTTGAAATTGAGTAGGAGACATACATGTGTATTTGAAGTTAAGTGAGAGACAAAATGACCAGACGACCGACAGACCAAAAATTTACACTTCCTATAGATAGTATAGTAGATGTGAAGAAAAAAGAGTTTTATATCAAAATGACCACTCACTCACAAAAAAATATTAAGTAACTACCTCATTTCCACAACAACTCATTTAAGCCACTAAATTGTTAAGATATATCATTTTACTAACTTTTTTTAAAAAAATTAACGATTAACCCTTAAAAAATATAAGGATGAACCATAATATTCCAGTATAATACAAGTTTGATATAAATATTTGACACTTCATCACAATTTCAACCTTAATCGTTAAATTATTTTTTTTAAAAATAATGAAGTGATATATTTTGACACTTTAGTGGCTTAAATGAGTCGTCCTGGATATTGGGGAGGTACTTGATATTTTTTTGTGAGATAGGTGATTACATATAAAATCTGAAGAAAAAATAGTAAAAATGAGTGAATAAGAATATTATACTTTCTAAAGTATTTGGGTTGGGTGCTTAATATGACCACTTAAACATGCAACTCTGAGATTCAACACAAAGTACGTCTATGCCTTTGGGAAAACAAGCAGCAAAAGACATTTAAAACTTTGAGAAGTACATCTACGACTCTTTAAGGGAAAAAAGCATCAAAATGCATTTATAACTTTGAAAAGAAGTCTTCAAGAAATTAATTCGACAAATTTGTCTTCTTCGAAAATTTGACACTTGATTGCAAAAGCGTTGAGAATGAAATAATATCGTAGTTGTGAAATTGTATTATTTGTTATGAGTTCGAATCCTCACTCCCCTTTATTTTTATATATTCTATTTAAGTAATTTTCTATAAAAAAATGCTGAGGTTACAAAAACAAAAAACATGTTCACTTACAACTCCCCTTATGAGGAGAGTCTAATTTATCTCAGATCTTATGATTTTAATGGCCTGAGGGCTGGACTGTGGTTGTCTGGTTGATGCATGATAAAAATTTTACTAGTAGGAGGGATGTCATGTCGTCAATCATCATACATTTGCAAGAAAATCAGAGGTAAGTGAAGTGCAAGGGAACATCATATTGTTATAAGTTATAACCAAAGTGTTCATTGGATCATCGGTTATAATGTTCGCTCAAAGCTAAACATATTTCCAGATTAGGTGATGAGTTTTTGAGCAGAGTAGGGAAGTATTTTTCAACCCAAGACTTCACTGGTTCCTACTTCCAAGTATTTCAAATTACAATATATTTGGGTAGGCCATTAGCATAGACAAATTGTAAGCCATTTTAACAGAATAACAGAGTACACAAAAATAATAGTCAGATGAATCCATCTGTTCAAAATTCACTAACATGCAAACACATGGGTAAATTTAAGAATTAAGGCTATTGTCCGGGCCTCCAGGGAGGTCGCTCTATTGTAAACCGTTGTTTTGTCAGGCGGTGGCTTATTTTTAACATTCATAGTAATGAAACTCTGCGCAAAGTTTCCTCCAATGATATGAGTTGCTATCCCTGGATCACTTATACTGCCCTTCAAAACAAACATAGCCTAAATGCATATTTTCTAATTTTCTATAGTGGGTGCAAAACTAACATGCATAAGCAGGAAGTGAGACCTTACAAGAGTGAGTTCTGTTAAAAACTCTAATTCGAGATCAGCGCGATGAGTATTTTAGTTTGCAACTCTGGAAAAAGAGACATCATAAACATAATTGAAATAAGTACGCCCCTCATGTCTCACTCGTGAGGTATGAGTAGAGTGAGATATACGCGTACTTCATTCTTATTAGTAGGAGTACAATAATTGTTTACAAAAGTACTCCCAGATTTGTAAAGAAAATTTGGAAGATTTTTTGATATTGCAAAGCGAAATACTGTGTGAACAATACAATAAAAATTTAATTGGCCAAATTAACACACGAAGCTGTAAAGTAATTTGGCGGGTTAACAGTAAATTTCAAGCTTTGAACTCCCTGAATTATGTATGAGACAGCAAATCATAATGTACAATCGACTGTATATGATTTACACTAACAAGAAAAAATGGTGACAGCCGGAGATAATAAATTAATATTCTCTCCATCTCAAAATGGTATACAAAATAAATTAATTATGGGAAAACGTAATATGTCGCTATACAATATAATAAATTCTAGTATTTCGTGTGAATATTAAGTTTGATTAATTGAAACAGAAAATTGTAGGTAGTTCAACCAAGATAGACAAATCAAGTACTGTATCTTTTATTAGGCACGTAATAGGTACAAATAAAGAATTTGTGTAACCAAAAAAACATATAAGAAAAACAACGAGTTAATCTTGCTAATTGCTATGCACGTATAAGTAGAACACCAAGGAATGCAATTTCTATGCGGAGGCGTTGAGAGCACATTCTTTAGGATAGCCTTGTGGGAAGCGCTTTGCATCTGTGCAGTAATTGTAAATCATGTAATTCTTCTGTGCCCATTTCAACCTCTCTTGTCTCGTGGCGTCCAATTCTTCTGTTAGCCATGCATTATCTCCTGATTGGGAAGTTGAACTACAAGACGATGATGAGGAGGATGACGACGATGATGCAATGCAAGCGTTTGCATTAAAGTTTCTATAAGAGGCAGTAAAAGGAGCTTGCGTCCAGTCAGTCTTTACCAGCCCACCCCTTGTTGCCCAATCGTCAGCGTTCCACAGACTAGAGTATATCCTCATGGGTTGGTTCTTTGGGTATGCTACACCAAGCGACTCAGCGTTCTTAAATTCTCTAATAGGAGTCCCATCAACAGAAAATCTGAAACACAAATGATAGAAGAATTTTAAGTATTTGTTAATTTGAATATAACAGGTCCACGTTTCGGATTATATGTACAGGTGTTCCCTTGAGTACACGCTAATTAACTGGTGATTTTATTATACAGTTTAGACATCTTATAGTATTCTGACAGTGATTTGTAATACTATAACTGATGATGTGGTGAGACGCGAGTATGTAGAATTTGATGGCTAAAATGATTTGTAGCGGAAATTAACTCTTTATGAGTGTTTAAGATGCTGTTTTTATTATGGACCAGGTTCAGGGGTACTACTTACATGATACGCTGGGGATTCCAGAGGATGGAATAAGTATGGAAATCAGCAGTTGGATCGAACCATAGATAGAATTGTTGCTCTCTGTTTCCCTTGCCCTGGCTGAACACGTTGGTGTGGAGGATGTATGGATCACCGCTCAAATTTCCCAAGAATTCGAAGTCTATTTCATCGTGGGTGGCTCCTTGTGACGACAACTGCAATAACGTGTATGCATAATTAATATACGCTTCAGAATATTCAAATAATTCTGAATAACAAGAAATTATCACATGACAAGTAACAAATGAATTATTAGTAGTGTTCTGTGTTCATAAACTTACATAGTAAGCTGTGACTGTGCCAGCTGAGTTACCCTGAACAAGCTTCAGCTGCATATCAATTTTGCCAAATAAGTACTCATTTTTGGACTGGAAGCCTGAACCAGAAGTTTGATCGAGGGAGAGCGTAAGAAGCTCGCCATTATTAAGAATTTTTCCACGTCCATCTCCCCAAGTCACATCCACCTCCTGGTTCAAGTTAGTAGCAGCTGCTGAAAGTACTACTAGACAAGTAAATGTAACACAACAAACGTTACGTATCGCGGCTGCCATGTTATCTCCGATAGTGATTATATGTGTTGGCTATGTTTAAGAGTCGAAGCAAGTGAATTTGTTTGATGAGTTGAGTAAGAGGATTACTTGTTGTATATATAGGGAGGGGGAGGGCCTTGTTTGTTTGAATTTGAGGAGGGAAGGTTCTATGCAAGTAGCAAAACTAAAACAAACAACTAAGAAATGTTAGTGGAAGTGGTTCAAAGTGTTGTGCTAGCTGGACACAGTCATAATTTAGACATGGACATGAACAAAAAGTTGAATTTACTGCAGCTGTTACAGTAAGTTTCGTAGTATGTGGGTAAGAAAATTCAAGTGGCTGTAAAATATAAAGTGGAAGCCACCCAAGTGACAGCAAATTTTTTCATATATTGATGTGCTGAAACTTTATGTATTTATTTAAGTGTCACGCGGTTTATTGATGGAGGAGTTGTTGGTCACGACTGATACCGACAGTATCCAGGCCTTTGAATTTAAAACGCAAGCAATAACTCTCAGCAGTCTCAGCCCTCACCATATATGCTTGCCCTGATACAAACTCCATAATATGCGTGCTCTAACTGCTTTGTTTAATACGAAATTACTCGATCTATATGTGTAAATATTTAATTTATTTACAAATATTTTATTTTAAAAAAAAAGATGCATAGTTTCATCACAAATGATTGGGCCAAACAGAGAGTTCTATCCGGACTTTTGACACTTAAGCAATTGACTTTATTAGTTTTTGCAATTAAGACGATTGTCTTTTTTCTCTTTGTAGGCCTTGTTAGTTTGAACTGAATGACCGGTTGTTTTGTCATATATGACAGCATCATACAAATTTCAAAGGTATTTATCTTAACATTGTATTTGTATATATCCCCGAAAATATATCGTCATATCAATATTACTTTTTAAATTAAGAATACTAATTACCATGTGTTTATGTGTGTATATAAATAAAATTATTAAGCTAAAATTTTCTGCTGAACGCAAACTTGAAGCTCTGCAAAACCGGCTACGTACCAAACAAATAGGAAGCCTTGTGTAACACTCACCTACTTGTCTTTAGACATCATTTGCCAGCTCGAAAATTCTAGATGCTTGGCCCCATATTGATCTCTATCCGATGCATAATGATCCACCACGAACTTCCTGTATACATGACCTCTCAATATGTTTTAACTTTGATCAGCTACCGTCTACCAATATGCACCGACCCATACTATCAATAATCTCCATCAGTTTAAAGCAATTTTCTAGAGCCAGAGTTATCTAGTTAGAGTTTCTACTTGGCCTAGTAATCACACAGTCTCTTCCAATTTCCACAAAATGACAATTTTATACTAAAATTTATCTATGCAGGAGAAACAAGATTCTGAAATAATCGAGGATAAAAAAAATTATCCTTATGTAATTCGAACCAAGTCGAGTTGAGTTTTTGACAACTGAATTCGAGTTTAATTTTCTTTCCTTATGAATTTGGGTCAAAAGATTTTAACTATTTTTTTATCTCGAGTTTAATCCTCTGTCTCTCGAGTGAGAGACAAAGGTATGGAAATGAATCTTGGGACATAAAAATGTAGAGTATGTTTGAATATAAATAAAGAATGCTTAACAAAAAAAAAATACAAGTAAAGAATATGTTGTTCTAAATAAACTATAATTATAGAAAGCAAAGAAATGTTTTCTAATTAAGTTCCGCCAAAAAAATAGCAAAGTCAGGGATCAACCAACTAGGTGTATCATTCGTCGAGCAAGTCACTAAGGTTGTAATATAGTTTTTAGTTTCGGGCATGATCAGGGTGATGATATGGATGGTAACTAGAAGATGATGGTGGTTTAGTCATCACTAGTCGTCTTGGTACCGTTGTTGCTGCATTTGAGGGAGATTTATTTCATTGTTAAAAGCCTGAACATTGTCGGAAGCATCAGCAGCTAGTGGTGGTATAGCCTGAGAGAATCCTTCAGATATGTTCGGTTCGTTATTTAAAGCCTGAACATTGTTGAAAGCATCAGCAGCTGGTGGTGGTATAGTCTGAGAGAATCCTTCAGAAATGTTCGGTTCGTTATTTAAAGCCTGAACATTGTTGAAAGCCGCATCTGCACCTGGTAGTATGTCATGAGGAAACTCTTGAGGGATGTTATAACTATAAAATGTGCCATGACCAGACACAGTTTGTTGATCACCGTGTAGAATTCCATGCAGCATTAAATTACCATTTTGGGGATAAAAGACGTCGACATGCATTGGATGGGCAAGCATCGGCATGTCGTTTGGAAACATGGAATCGTTATTAGCCAAATAATTTGAATTCGGAACTGTCCACTGTTGTTGTTGCTGCAGCTGCCGACCAGCACTGTTATCGATCTCACGAATATTATCCACATAATTTTGCTGATTAAAATGGTCTTGAGACGCAAAGTTATAAATATCATGATCTGGTTCATGATCTTGCTGAATATTTAGTTGCTGAGCAAAACCATCATAAAAGTCTTCAGTTGGTTGAACTTGATCATTAGCCTCGTCGCCTCCCTCAACATTTGTATCATTTAATTTCTTCGGTATATGTTGGTAAATCTTACATAAAACGTAAACATCCAGCTAGGCAAGAAAAGACACAAATTAATGATCAGTAAACGGAAATCATGAACAGTTTAAGTAATCATTCTATCTACTGTAGTATAGCAAATGTACGTAGATAGTCACGTACCTTCATAGAATTACTAGAAGACGAGTAATTAGATGATGAAGGAGAATTTTTGACTCTGTATTCCTTCATAATCCAACATGTTTTTACTACAATCTTTAGGAGTTCCTCTATTGTATACTAAAGTCTTTACAACTCCAATCTCCGCATTGTATTTAGAAGATACGATGGATTTATCGGCGCCAGTAGCCTTCCAGTAGCCATTCCCTGCAGCACGATTCGGTCGGTTTCCCTTCAGATACTTCCTCTCCCTTGGGGAGAAAAAATACCACTCGGTTTCGGTTGCTGCTGCATAGTTTGATATATATATATATATATATATATATATATATATATATATATATATATATATATATATATATATTCACATGAAATTAGTAATAATTATTGTCATGTCATGATCAATATATAGTAAAATACCTACTTAAATTTTTTTGTTATACAATTTCAATGTCCAGATAATCTTCACACAAATATTATTATATACTCTAGCTCGAGTCGTATTTGCCTAAAGAGTTAACAGATGTTTAATGTCTGCAAACTGTACGCAAGAGACAAGTTAATTAGGTTAATCACGTTAATCAGGACTTTCTATTAATGGAAATAAATATTAGACAAATATTAATTTTTTAACATTTATATTTAGCCAAATATTATGACAAGCAACATACATGTTATCTCTAACATAATAGCCAGCGGCTTCTTCAAAATTCGATAAGATGATCATGTTAAATACTACTCCGTATCTTTTAATTTGATCATTACCAAAATTAATCAGTATATATGTATGTGTGTTTACTACAGACCATGTGTGTTTACTATAGACCATGCATATATGATAAAGATATATGTAGGATAAAAATTCTTTATTTCCCTGTGTAAGTACGCCACAATCAATTCTTTTTCAGTTGGCTTAAACCGAAAACCTGACGGTAAAGCATCAATGTTGAAATTAGTCAATATTATTGGAGATGACGAAACAACAACATAATAATTAGACTGCAGCTGTTGGTTTTCAAGCAAGGTCGCCAAATTCTAGTTTTCGACAATACTTGTTGGATTTTGGTAATTTTCGATAGCAGTAATAGAAGAATTTATCACACGAGTGGTTTGAGTTTCCATCTTGATTTCCTCCATGATAATGTATTTAAGAGATAGCAAGTTAAACCATACTAATTGGGAAGAATGTACGGAATGTGAAAAACAAGTACGTACAAGAATTTTATCCTCCTTACATAGGGATGTAGGAGTAATTAATATTAAGATGATATATATATATATATATATATATATATATATATATATATATATATATATAGGGCTTCATATTCCTGAGGGTGACCTTAGGTAACTACCTGAGATTAAAAGAAATTTTCATACAAATGCACAAGGGCATATTTGTAATTACAAGAGGTAAACTTTAAAATAACAAAATTGCCATTAGTATTTACATACAAACTCCTTATAACCTTAGGTATGTTCCCTGAGGTCATCCTTAGGAACATTTTTCTCATATATATATATATATATATATATATATATATATATATATATATATATATATATATATATATATATATATATATCAAATATTAATCAGAATATATGCATGAATTATGGATAGATATCCAATAGGATACAGAGTTGTTCTAAAATACCAATTTTAACTACCCCAGGACTTCTTTAACTGTAATACTATCCGAACCAAACAGATTCACAAACCAAACCATGTCACATAACCACGACTCAGTCCCACTATACCCCTCTTCTCAATCAGACATTGACGAGATCAAAAATCTCATCAATGCGGGCCCCGCCACCGTCCTTCCCGCCCAACCACCAAGCCCCCCCGCATTTCAATCCTTGTCTCCTCCTCACCCTTCATGCCTTCCAGTATCCTGCCCTCATCAATCAATTACAACCCGACATGTGTCCCGCCTCCCCAAAGCCCTCTTCAAGCTCTACTAGTTTCGGGTCTCCCCTTAATACATTGACTACTAGGGATGATCGTGCCAAGGCATTGAGGGATTGAGATTTATGGGGACCTTTTTTCTTTATAGTGTTTTTCGGCCTTACTTTGTCGTGGTATGCTTCCGTTAAGAAAGCTATTTCTTCATCCATTATTTCGATATTTTGTTGGGTGATTGTGAATGTCGTTTATTTTCTTCGATTCTAGTAAATGTTACACATTATTTAACTCTTAGTATTGTAGTGATGTTAGACAATGGTGGGAAAGGGGTTGAAATAAGGGCATTCATATAATTTCACTATTATTAGTTATGATGATTACAATTACAGTATATAAATAGATAGTCTAAAACCTGGAGAATAATTTAAAAATCCTATCTTGTTCGTGAACATGTATAAATTAATCTTTTAACTCCTTGATCTATATTAGAATTTTCTCCTTTTCATTTGAAAAGAACTCGCCCATAAATGCTAGAATTTAAGAATCAACGCACAAATGGATGATAATTTGTCACAAAATTTCAAGATATCAAATTTTAACTCCAAATGCATGATGTTTGGAAGCAACATGAAAATAATAAGATATTTTGATGTAATAGAAGTTTTCAATATGTTGTCTTTGCGTAGAAAATTAATATGTTTCATATGTTCCAACCATGATGGTATCAGTCTCCTTAGTTGCAACATTTTCAATTTTAGACACCTTATTATCGGCATATTCTTTTTAAATGTCATTACACTTGGCTTTAAGAGATTCAAATATTTACTTTTGTTTGATGAAAAATTTTTCACCATGTGATTTACATTTCTTATATTCTCGAATCACTTTTGTCAACACTATTTCTCTACCCTGTATCACTATTAAGTCATCAACTATAACAAGTATATATTTAAGTTGAGCATCAACACTAGAGCTCTCTCAGATTTCAGCCATCATTTTTTAGCAGTACCCGTGACTATGATTATCAAGGATCTCTTTAGCTTCAAAGCCATGGAAGATTTATTATCTTACTCGATGAACACCAACTTATTTTTTCAAAATCCTAGATCTCCTAGCAATTGAGAAATTGATATATAAACCAAAGCTCTTAATACCAATTTAATGCAGGAGAGGATTTAAAAACAAGAGAAAACATAAAAAGGATAAAATCGAGTGAATTAAGTGTTGAATACCCACTAGAACTAAAGTAATCTGACCGCAAAGAATCACTACACATAAGATTTCTCAACGATAGAAAAGAAGAATTTGCATGGATCGCAACCCATTATAAAAAGAGAAACAATTCTCAATTAGTCGATTTAATTAATCAATCAAAGTTTTCTTATAATTAAATCTTCTTATATAGATAATATTAATACTTGACCAAGTAAAAACCTAATAATGAGGAAGCTATTAAATAAAGGAAACAATCATTTATTATTCTATTACGATAATCTAAACTATGCCTAATAATATATATATAATAAAATAAAATAAAATTCTAATAAATATAATAAACTTTATTCTTGATAATAATAGACTATATATGAACTAACATTTGAACTCCTTGATCTGCATCATGGATGATCCTGATCATTTCAAATAAAACCGCAAGTTATATGTACACCTATGCATAAAAGAGTTCAATAAGATTGTGTCGCCCGCCCTATTTTGCAAAATATATATGTACACCTATGCATAAAAGAGTTCCAAGTTCTAATTTAATTAAGTAAATTATAAATATAAGTGCATGATTAAGAGAAGATCAGAATAACGAGTAAAAAAATGTAATTTCCTATAGATATAATACTTGTTGCTAAAATATAAAAAAAAGCAAGTAATTCTAAGTTTTATCCGATTTCCCGATTAATCGCAAAGCGCTATCTTAACTCCTTAGGTCTGCCTAACAATGCACAGCTAAAATATAGAACTAGATTTACAAAGCAATGACCCCATTGTATAGCTATAAATCAATGTAAAATTGCATAAATAGATAATTGGTTCTAAATATAGACTTATAGAGTCAGATATGTCTATAGTCATCCTCGCTAATATTGTACCCATAGCATCATTTGGTGTCATGCATATGACTCTTGGTTAGTAATTCTATAGTGGCTGTCATAACTCATAACACATCAGACATAGGAAGTATTTTACGCGTTTGGTGCTTGTCAATCATATAACTGCTCTTCTATTTTCTAACAGGATCTTGTTTTCCGGACCTACGGGTTATAATAACTATTTATGTGGTTATATATCATTTGACTTGCAGTCTGAGGTTTTTGCTGTTGCATTTGCACTGCTGGCAGCTGGGGCTATAATATTGACACTTAATGTGTTGCTGTTGGTAAGCTCTGTGTTTCTCCTATCTCTGTATTTCAATATTTGGATGTGCATTTGAAAGAATAAAATGTATATTAGACTGATAGTTGACTGAAGTTTAATATTGCATGGTATCAGGTTGGTCACATAATCTTCTTCCAGAGTTTGAGTCTTTTGGGTTACTGTTTATTTCCTCTTGATAGTGTGATATTGAAGCTGGTTGTGGTAGGCGTAACACTGGCCTGGAGCTCTTGGGCTGCATATCCATTCATTCATGAGTACTGCTGTCAACCCTAGGAGAAAAGCTCTTGCGCTGTACCCTGTTCTTCTGATGTATGTACCCGTTGGTTTTCTCATCATTGCCATCAATTAGTGTTTGAACTGTGGCTAATATAGGTGTTCCTTATATACCAATCAAACTGACTAATCAATTAGAGGGACATATCACAGTGTGTTCATTTTTTGTTGTTTTTATGTGGGTTGATCATGTACATTGGCTCTGGGATTTTATATGTTTGCAGGTTCATGAAAGAAAATAGTAACTAGCTGTGCGAAATTTTTGAATGAAGGTGTCACCGTCTTATTGCATGTATACAATCTGCTGCTAGTAGTCGTTGAACCTATACTGCATACATTTTCTTTATGTTTACAATCATTATTTATGTCAGGCATTTAAACAAGTCGGTGGATTATTCCACAATAGCTACAAGCCTAAAAAAAAACATGAAGTCACGCAATAATTCTGAATTTTTCTCAGAATAGTTGTCCTGCGCGCACTAGCACTTCCACACAATATGATGTTATATACGATTACAATTTTGAGTAGATATAATATGTAGTGCTGATGTTACGAATCAATTCGAATTGAAATTGAAATTTAAAGTATAAATACAAGATAAATGTTTAAAAATTTCATTACTTTCTCTATTTCATTCGTAACTGTCTAAATTAGAACTCAAAACCATAATTTAAGAATTAATGTTTCATTTTCCACCACCACATTTTTCTTCACATTTCTCATCATGAAAAATTCACACTCAACCAAAAAAAAATTCAAAATCTTCTCTCCAACATTTTTTTAAATTTTATTTATTTCATTTATCTCAATCAAACATAACACGTATATATCTATCTGCATACACGTGGAGAAAAAGAACTACAAAAAAATGCATAAAATTTCAATTGAGTTGTGGCTTGTTCCTTGTTTCACCGATCCAAATATACAATGACCTCGTAAAAGATCACATACCGTAAAATCTCGATTAATTAGTGATCGATAAATTAATAACTCACAATAAATTAATATTTTCAATACAAATTTTTGATTAACAGTAGTATATCTTTTATCTCAACTAATTAATAATCTCAATAAATTAACAAAATTTAATGTACTCCTGTTTACATCGCAAAAGATCCAAACAGATATCTGGGCCATTATTTAACCCGGCCCAAAACTACCGAAACATAAAATACTCATACGTACTTAGGCCCAAACAGCTACGAGCGTCTTCTCATAAACCACTCCATCTCTCCCCTCTGTCGATGATACCGAAATTGGCAAGAACAACAAACACTCAAGCATCAATCAACAAGTAAGTAATTCCATCAATACATACATTATACATACACGACTACTCTCTATAATTTCTCATTTTTCACTTTTTATAATAATTGAATTTAATATCATAAAATTGTTAATATCTCATTTCAAATCTGTCACATAATCCCCAATTTTAATACCTCAACCCTAGATCAAAACTTAATTAGATTCACAATTTTAAGATCTGATACAATTTTATTGTATATATATATATATAATTTGGATTTAGATCCAAGAATATACACTAGGGTTGACAATGTCTTGTTTAGCTCTTTCGTTACAACCAACTAATGGATCCGATATCTTGCTCCAAACCCGAGAGTGGTTCCCACCTGCGAGAGCACTCGTTGCGTTGTCTGCTTTTCGACAGACTCGATTTGCATTTGCAGCTGGCAAGCATAATTCAGCTGAGGATGGGGATACATCGCTTGGCGATGATCCCCTTGCTGCTTCTAGTGGCCAGGTTATTGTTGGTGTCGAGAGTCGGTATAGGGTTATTTACCGATTGGTTAATTCTATTTACGTCTTGGGGATCACCACGGTGGATGATGATTGTGTGAACAATGTGTTTGAGTGTATTAGTATTGTTAATCAGGCGGTGAGTGTTGTGGTGACTGCGTGTCGGGGGGTTGATGTTATGCCCGAGAAGTTGAGTAGGAAGTATGCGGAGGTTTATATGGCGTTGGATATTGTGTTGAGGGGTGTGAGTAATATTAGGCTTGCGGCCATGTTGGCGTCACTTCATGGGGATAATCTTTCGAAAATGGTGCATTCGGCTGTGAATACGGAGAGTAGGATTAGAGGAGCTGATAGTTGGGATAGTGTTGAGATTTATTCTATTGAGCATGAGGCGAGTGTGCAGTCTTTTTCGAATGCTAGTTTTGAATTGCCTGCGGAGACGTTGGAGGCAGGTGATGATGTTGCCGCCACACTTGTTATTACTGGACAGGCTGCGGAGACGGATCAGAAGGAAAAAGTTGAAGAGGAAGAGGAGGAGAAGGATCCGTTTGCAGCGAGTGAAAAACTTAATAAGCCGGAGGAACTTGTTGGAGGGTTTAAAAAGGATAAAGAGCAGAGTTCTGATTTGTCGAAAGCATTGGCGGGTCTTGATGTTACCACATTGCCACCAGCTGCGGCCACACAATCAACACACATTGGGGTTGAAGGATTTGAAGGGGAGTATGGTGGTATAGAGTTTAGTCATGATACTTCCACATTACCAGAAGATTTTGAAGGTCTCAATCAAGCTTGGGGTGGTGGTTTGGATGCATCAGAGTTTGTTGGTCCAAAGAAAGTCGCAAAGTCTCAGGGTCTTGGTGGCCTTGAATTGTTGCACACTAGTGAGGCACCAAAAGCTGCTGCAGTTGGTGCTGCTACTCCGCTTGAAGATGTTTTGGTCACAAAAAGTGAAATGAAGGGTCCTGAAATGTATATATTTGAGGAGATTAGTGCTGAATTTAGGGAATCTCTACTTGCGAGAGTTGGATTGATGGGCACAGTTTACCTTAAAACAGTTCCCCCAAAGCCATCTGATGATAAGGAAACTGAGTTTTCCTTCAGGGTTGATGGCACAAGTGGTTTAAAGAGATTTGTTATGCAAAACTCTCGTATTAGTAGCCTTGGAAATGGGCTGTTCCACGTGAGGACTGCACCTTCCACCGATCCTATACCTGTTTTGAAGTATAGTCTTCTACCTCGGTCAACTCCACTGCCTTTGCGGGTTCGCTTGATCATGCGTCACAGTGGGACCCTACTTTCTATGATGATTCAGTATGTATCCAATCCAGATCTGCCAGCCCCGCTTAAAGATGTGACATTTACTCTGAAACTACCAATAGACCCAAGACTGTTAAAGGTTACACCCAAAGCCATATTGAATAGATCAGAGAGAGAACTGAAATGGCATATTCCGGAGATTCCTCTAAAGGGTGAGCCTGGAAGATTGAGAGCTAGGATGCCTGTGGATTCTAATGCAGAAGATGAACTGGAAGAAATTGAGGTAGTCGGATTTGTAAGATTTTCTTACCAAGGCACTAGATCGCTGTCTGGGATTTCACTGCAGCCTGCATCTGAGGGTAGCAAAGATTTTTATGAGGTTGACCACAGGTATGAAAGTGGGGAATACATATGCAACTAATGATGTCTTTTCTTGGTTTACTTATGTGTCAATTTACTTATGTTCAGCTGGAGTTGGATGTGTATGAAGCAGCCTTTGAATTGTAGTCTGTAATTTTGATCTTTAAGTCACTGTGAGTTGCGTTTGTTTGTTATAAACCCTTAGTTTTCCTATTGAATATAGTTTTTTGTGAATTCTTTCTCTGCCGCGCATGAGATTTTTAACTTTGACCTTTGTTCTGTCTCATCAAATTCCCTTTTTTGCCATATGGTGTTTTAATAAATTTTAATTGTGTTCTCTTTTTTTTCTTTACACATCTCCAAGAAAATGATATCTTGTTATTGGATGACTTGCACTCATGGCTACTAAGAAAATGAAATTGTATCTATTAACTATGGTGATTATACATTTGTAAGGTTGTGTTAGTCAGCATTGCTTATGCTTGATAAAAGCTACCTATATTCAGTTTTATCATACATTACTAATTTACTAGATATTGTTTAGCTTTGAATGGAAGAAGATAGTTTGGGTCTGTTAATGGAAAGCTCCCAGAAATACCTTAAGATCTATTATTACAAGTCATACATTTTTAGATTAACTTGTTAGATATAGTTGGCAGTTTTTTGTGTGGTATGCAGGAACTATGGTCTCTACTAGTGCAACACTTAGGATGGTTGACAATGGGTAGAAGTTTTACTCCCTTCATTGCAAAATAAACGTCGCTTTGACTTTTTACACGTATTTTAAGATGTAAAAAAAGTTACTTACAGAACTCAATTTTTTAATTTCCTTTTAATTTGAAGAGTATTGTATGTCAACCATATAGAGAAGTAGAGTATAGGCTTACTGTAGCTTATTTAACAAATACAAGTAATCAATTGTGCTTGGCGTCATGGTATTCATGATTATATCTATTTCATTGTCAAGATGATATTATGCTTGGCGTGATGGTCAAGTGGTTATTTGTTATTGTTATGCGCTAGATCACGAGCTGAAACTCTTGAAACAGACTCTTGATGAGGGTAAAGCTTCCTAGGTTGAGATTTTCATCGGACCAAATGTGTAAACTTCTTGGTTGCTTCTTGTCAGGAATATATGAGGTGGCATGAGTAATGCAGAAGCTAAATTGGAGCTTTTATCAATTTTTGTCTCCCTTTAATTTAACCCTCAAGGTAGGGACACCGTAACTGGTATCTAAAAGAAGATTGTACCAATATTAAGTAATATGCAAAAAGTTAAGCTGGATGTCAAAAATTTCAGAGTAGAAGTAATGGACGGTCCAGGTCCATAACAGAGGATTTATGTTTACTATCAACATGATGTAAATGACAGACAGCTTATATATTTTCTGTGTGGAATTCACACTATCTTCACTTATGTTAGTTTTCGTAGACACAATGTAAAGTTTTTAACGAAATAATATAACAAATGGAACTTCAAATTTTGTCCAATAAAGTAAAAGAAAATTTCATCTTAAATTGTATCTGGACGTGCATACTCAACCAAACTGTGCTTGCTACTTTGCTAGTAGTGGTATATAATTGAAAAAGATAAATGTATGCATGCTATTTGAACACTCCATCGGCCTATATGATTATACCTCCATGTCGGGAGCCTCGTGACACTCATGGCCCTGCAAATTATATGTGAGCACTGCATTATTAACTATGCTGTGCTCTGCTCTATGCTATCTTCATCTTCGAGACTTGAATCTATCGAACTTGTGGCATGCAAGCAAGCGACGCTGTTACATTAATACTAGCATCACCTCTACAGCTCAAAACTTGAAGTACTCCCCAAGAACTTTTCCTGTTAGCAGGAGCCTTTTTAACAACCTCGATGCCCGGAAACAGAGGTTTGGATGGGGTACGATGAACTTGACGGTTCTTGATATCTTGGAGATACATCTCAGTAGGAAACTTTACAGTCCCGAACATTAAAATATACCACCTAGGTTTTGGAACCTTTATATTAACTTCCATCAAAACCTTGATGAACTGCTGGTGCTGCTGTTTTGAATAGAATCTGGTGAATCAGAGCTCATGCTTGAGTTTCTACTTAGTGTCCGATAATCAAGGGACCTGTTGTTTCTCATCTTCAAATTGGAGCTGTTGGATTGGCAACCTCTAATCTTTAAACCTGGCAATGACTCCGACCTGCGACGGCTATATAAGTTTTGTGATCCATGATCTTGCTCTTTAAAAGGCATGAGCTTACCGCAATTGATGATATCTTCTGCATGGGACATGATGGAATTCGGATACTTCACAAACTCGAAATTCTCAGTTTTCTCTGCTAGTGATGTGAGATCATGACATGTGCACAACTGATCTTCTATTCCATGCTGATATTTTTCGTCGGAAGTAAAGAGGAAGTCACTAAGAGATATAGTATCTTCATATTCTTCTTCATTTTCTTCATCTTGGTAACGAGAGTTGTAGTAGTCCATTTTTATGGATGGAAATGAGCACAGGACAAGAAGATGGAGAGAAAATCAATATCAATATATAGAGATATATGTCTCTTAAGTTCTGTATGCTGCATGTGGATTGCTATATATATGCAGAGACGGCACCATGTTTATAGTAATGCTCTGACTTTAACAACGGAAAGAGATAGGTAATAGGAGAATTGTGACCATGGGTGGACCAGAGTCCTATTTATTAGACCATCAAGCAAAATTAAAATCTCATACTCGTTTCTTTTTGTTAGTGCATTAATTATTTTCAAAGAAAAATACGATTTTGAATGGGTCAGTTATCTATCGAAAATTATATCTTCTAGACTAGATGGAGTCTTGGAGGCGGATCTAGGGATCTCTGGCCCTCCATCTGGCGGAGAGAAAATTCCTTTTAGTATTATTATATATAATTATTTATCAATTCGGGTATAGATAAATTATGTGTAAATTGAAAATTTTATAAATAAAATATCAATATATATTATATATATAAATGTATATAAATATTGGCTTCAAGTCATGATTTTTAGTTAAAAATTAGTATAATTTTAGTTTTGAGTCTCGGTTAACCTCCAAAATTTAGTGATTTGTTATTCTAGTCCCGGCTATTTGAAATTTCTACTCCTCCAAATAATATAATTATCTTAAAATAGTATGAAAACTACAATATTTATCTTACTAAAACTCTCAAATAAATGTAGTAACAAGTTTTTATACATTAATATTATGTAATTAATAACCGTTCGTATTGTTAAAATTAAAAATTAAAAATTATCTTATAAATATTATTGTCGAATAAATAAATTAATTAAAAAATATAATATATAATTATTTTTTAGGACCATTCTGAAAAAAAAATTATGCGTCCGCCCTGCCTATATGTCAACAGAGGATACGTGTGTGATATGTCTGGAAGACTGCATTTTTTGTATCAAAATATTTAAATATGTTTAGAGTATTCCAACTTATAACCTTTTCCCATTTAAATTTGTTAAAAATAAGCTTTCGAACTCGGTAACTTTTGGAAGATTGAGAGCTAGGATGCCTGTGGATTCTAATGCAGAAGATGAACTGGAAGAAATTGAGGTAGTCGGATTTGTAAGATTTTTTAACCAAGGCACTGGATCGTTGTCTGGGATTTCACTGCAGCCTGCATCCGTGGGTAACAAAGATTTTTACGAGGTTGACCCCAGGTATGAAAGTGGGGAATATATATGTATAATGACGTCCTTTCTTGGTTTACTTGTGTGGTTGTGAGTCAATTTGCTTTTATTCATTTGCAGTTGGATGTGTACGAAGCATCCTTTGAATAGTCTGTAATCTCGATCTCTAAATACCTTAGCTTTCTTATTGAATATAGTTTATTGTGAAATCTTTATCCGCCTCGCATGAGATTTTTAACTTTGACATTTGTTCTGTCTCTCTTTAAATCTCCTTTTTTGCCCTTTGGCGTTTTAATAAATTTTAATTTGGAAATATGATATACGAATATTATTATCATATAATAGATTGAAGAAGATTTTCTTTGTAGCCTTGAGTGCAAGTCATTCAATAAACAAAATATTTTTCTCATCTATATATGATAATATAGGATAATAATATTCATATATCAATATATTTTTCATCTATATTTTTTTAAAAGGTTTCATTTTAAAATTTTAGATATTTTTTATCTTTCATATCTAATTCATGTCATTTAGATCTGTTTTCAAATCTTTCATATATGATATTTTTAAACGATTTTGATATCATATTCGTTCCTCTACGAGGGAGTGCCAATTTTATGGCGTTTTGACCATATATGATAGGTTGTTATATGTCGTTGAATGATGATCGTGTGTCATATTGGATGACTTTTGTTCATATATTAGAGTTATACATATATATGTATATGTATGTATGTATTATGTTTTGTATTAGGCATATTTTAGACACTTATTTTTTTATTTTTTTTTGTAATTTCATATGTGCTTTTCAGTGTTACTGGTTTCTGGATTAGATCGGACGACAGAGGTATTTGTTGATGAGAGTGCGACGGGTGTTCTCTTCTCGATTATTAAGACCTTATTGTCTAAATTTTTGGGAACATTTGCATGTTCTTTGGTTAGATGATAAACTTTTTGAATGAAACAAACTCATTTCATGAATATTGTATCTCTGATACAATTTATTTACGAGTAAGTATATACAGTAAAAAAAAGGCTACAAAGAAAATGAAATTGTATCTATGGTGATTAATGATTATACATTTGTAAGGTTTTGATAGTCTGCATTCATTCCGCTTGATAAAAGCTACTTATATTCAGTTTCAACATACTGTGTACTAGATAATTAGATATTAACCCTATAGAAAAGGACTTAAATATTAAGTAGGTGATTGATTGCGTCTAAATATATCAAGCATGTGACTAATTACAAGTTTGACTCGACTTAATTACTGTTTTATTCAAAATAATCAGTCCGTCATAGTTAACAAATGAATCAATTTTAACGGTAAATGGGCATGATAGTGAAGACCTTAATTATGAGGTAGGTAGTGATGAGTAATCTGATGAAGAGCTTGTTGCTGTTAGAATAGGTAGGAAAAAATACCCGATGCTAGTGAAGAGAGTGAGTATGCTAGTGATGAGTTGTGAGGTCGGATGAGTCATTTAGTGAAGATGAAAATATTAAAAAAGATTTCTTGCGGGTAATAAAAGAAAGAAGAAAATCAAGATCTTTAATCCATTTAAGGAAGACAGTGTGAGGTTTGAAGTTGGACTCAAATTCTCTTTAATGCAAGAGTTCAGAAAAGTTGTTAGAGCTTATGGTATTAAAGGGAGGCGAGCTCTTCTCTTTATAACAAATGATAGTAGAAGAGCACAAGTTGTTGAATCGTAATTAAAAACTACACATAATAATGGGTCAGTTATATATAACAGTTTAATAAGAACAGGCAGATCAAACCAATTAACAAAATAAAGCACGAAGGCAAAACAAAATATATAAATTAGTTACTGTATCGACAAGAGAAAAGATAGAAATTTTAACTCTAACAGAAGCTTTTTCGCATACACTGAAAGAACTAATTGAACAGCTGAGTCGCCAAGCCTTGCTAGAAGTCTTGACTGTTCTTGAAGAGATTATTGTCCCACTACGCTGTGTTGGGTTGCAGCAATATCACTTCCAAGATAAAACAGCACAGAGTACTTCGTCCACAGATACGTAACACTCAACAGCGACCTGCACCTAAGTTCGCCCAGAAAACCTTATGCAAAATCTGTATGAATATTATTGTGGAAAATACAGAGTATGACTGCTAGGGTTTTCTCAAACTTGTGTTAAAAATTCGTCTCTTCTATCTCCAACGTTTTTATGTATATATAATACAATAAAACGTAACAGCAGATAAAACATTAATTAAAATAATTATTCTAACTTAAAAAGTATTTAATATAATATATTCCAGAATCAGTAAAATAATAGTTATCAGGCTTTAGCTAAACTCTGATTAGGCTTATCAGAGTTTATAAACTCTGACCACCTTCATCAAAGTTTATCTGCTAAACTCTGACCAGCAGAATTCCAGCAGAGTTTAACTTCATTTACCCATCAGAGTTTATTGCTAAACTCTGATGAGCTGGTCCATCAGAGTTTAATAAACTCTGACCCAGCCCCATCAAAGTTTACTGATAAACTCTGAGCTAGTCCATCAGAGTTTATAAACTTTGACCTAGCTCTATACTCTGATCTGACCATCAGAGTTAAACTCTGACCAGTCACAGAATATCTGACAGTCTGACTCAATATTCATATTAAAATAATATTAAAGTCATAATTAATTTAATTAATTATGTAATAAAATTTCTCGCCCAGGTCGCCTCGCGTACGCGAGACGCCGAGACATTCGCCCAAATCGCCCTTCGACCCGACCCGAGGCGAGGTGGAGGCGCGCGTGCGTGTGTGTGTGCGCGCGAGGGCACTCTAGTACACCATGCACACTCACATGCCTTAGTAGTTGAAACTACTCTTGCACATCCATGCATATAAAGCACCCACACCCATATTACATATTCAATGTGGGACAAACTCTTTAAACCCATTTCAAACTAGCAACTTCTACTCAATTTATTTATGAATTACACTAAGAAAATGTCTTAGATCCAAATATGAAAGTTTAAGTCCTCATAGCAAGAAACAACTTCCAAACGTTAGTTTCCGGAAATTACATCAAGAACATATATAAAATATGTCTCAAACTTTCCATTTTCTAACACAGGTTATATGTGAGAAAGGTTGTACCATTTATCTATGGTGTAGCAGGTTGGAAAATTATGAGACTGTCTAAATTAAGGCTCGTGAGTGTGAAATATTTGACAGAGTTTTATAGTGAAAGAATAAGAAAAAACTCTCAATGGAAGGTGAAAGAGATGCAAGAGACAATTAGAGAAGAGCTTGAAATTGAAGTGACTATGATAAAATGTCCTAGGATTAGATAGTCTGCTCTGACTCGTGCTTTCAAATCTTTAAAAGATCATTACTTAAGAATGGGATTTTAGCTTTGAATTACTGGAACACATTCCAAAGAACACAGTTGATATCAGGACTAGGACTAGGACTAGTCGGGTGACTGATGATGATGTTAATAAATTTCAGAGGATTTGCATTTGCTATGATGCTTTAAAAAAGGGTTGGAAGTTGGGATGTAGACCAATCTTACGTCTAGATGGATGTTTTTTAAAAGTGTTTGTAGTGGCCAGTTGTTAAGTGCAGTTGGTAGGGATGACAATAACAATATGTATCTAGTTACATTTGCAGTGTTTGATTCTGAGAATAGTGAGAGTTGGATGTGGTTCCTTGGTTTGTTGAAAGAAGAAAATAAGTTTGTAATTGTGAATATAGAAGAGAAATCATTTGCCATTTTATGTTTTAACCGTTAACTTTTTCAGTCGACTCTAACAGACTGATATTTTGAATAAAACGGTAATTAAGTCGAGTCAAATTTACAATCATTCAACGCATTCAATCACGTACTTGATATTTAACCCTATAGAAAAGTAGAGGAAAGTACTACAGGAGTATAGGCTTACTAGCCATACTGTAACTTAAATAATACAAGTAATCAATCTTTCTCGTCATAAATCATGATATTCGTATTGTGTTGAAATGATGGTCAAGTGTGTATTTATTATTATTATTATTATTTGTTATTGTTATTTGCTGGATTACGAGCTTAAACCCTTGAAATGACCTCTTAATGAAGGTAAAGCTGCGTAAATTGATATTTATTTCCTAACCAAATATGGCTCGGGTAAAGCTAAGTAAATTCAAACTTTTTCCGATTAAATGTGAAACTCTTGTGCAGCAAAGATCCTCCTTCTCGGTGTAAACTTTTAGCTGACTTGGCTGTGTAGTTGGCAAGAATATCCTAAATGGCATGAGTTTAGTGTTGTAAACGAGTCGAGCGAGTTATCGAACACACATTTATTTATGAATAAATCGAATCAAGCTGGATTCGAACTGAAACCGAGTCAAATCAAAGTTTTCGTCATCAGTTCATAAATTATGAAACCAAACCCAATTTATAAAATATAACTCAAACAACTCATAATCTCGCATCCAAATTGTATTTAATAATAATTATACTTATGCACTTTTTCTTTTCATTATATGCCATTCTATATTTTTATGTCAAGTAGTACTCTCACATTTACCTTAAGTTTTTCATAAAAATACGTGGCCACTATATATTTTAGAAATAATAAGTTGTACATTAAATAGACCAGTTATAAATTAATCTGAGCTGGGAATCCAGGTCCATAACAGAGGATTTATGTTTACTATTAAATTATGTGCCGTAAATGACAAACAGCTTATTTCTTTTCTGTGTGGAATTCACACTGTCTTCTCACTTATGTTTGTTTTCGTAGACACAATGTAAAGTTTTTAAAGAAACAATATACATGCATGGAACTTTAGATTTTGTCCAATAAAGTAAAAGAAAATTTCATCTTAAATTGTATATGGACGTGCATACTCAACCAAACTGTGCTTGCTACTTTGCTGGTAGTGGTATATAATTGAAAAAGATAAATGTATGCATACTATTTGAACACTCCATCGGCCTATATGATTATACCTCCATGTCGGGAGCCTCGTGACATTCATGGCCCTGCAAATTATATGTGAGCACTGCATTACTAACTCTGCTCTGCTCTGCTCTATGCTGTCTTCATCTTCGAGACTTGAATCTATCGAACTTGTGGCATGCAAGCAAGCGACGCTGTTACATTAATACTAGCATCACCTCTACAGCTCAAAACTTGAAGTACTCCCCAAAAACTTTTCCTGTTAGCAGGAGCCTTTTTAACAACCTCGATGCCTGGAAACAGAGGCTTGGATGGGGTACGATGAACTTGACGGTTCTTGATATCTTGGAGATACATCTCAGTAGGAAACTTTACAGTCCCGAACATTAAAATATACCACCTAGGTTTTGGAATCTTTATATTACTGCTATCAAACCTTGATGAACTGCTGGTGCTGCTGCTGCTGCTGCTGATGCTGCTGTTTTGAATAGAATCCGGTGAATCAGAGCTCATGCTTGAGTTTCTACTTAGTTTCTGAAAATCAAGGGACCTGCTGTTTCTCATCTTCAAATTGGAGCTGTTAAATTGGCAACCACTAATCTTTAAATCTGGCAATGACTCCGACCTGCGACGGCTATATAAGTTTTGTGATCCATGATCTTGCTCTTTAAAAGGCATGAGCTTACCGCAATTGATGATATCTTCTGCATGGGACATGATGGAATTCGGATACTTCACAAACTCGAAATTCTCAGTTTTGTCTGCGAGATCTTGACATGCGCACAACTGATCTTCTATTTCATGCAAATATTCTTCTTCGGAAGTAAAGAGGAAGTCACTAAGGGATATGGTATCTTCATATTCTTGTTCATTTTCTTCATCTTGGTAACGAGAGGTGTAGTAGTCCATTTTTATGGATGGAAATGAGCACAGGACAAGAAGATGGTGAGAAAACCAATATATAGAAATATATGTGACTTAAGTTTTTATGCTATATATGCAGAGACGGCACCGTGTTTATATAGTAGTCCTCTGACTTTAACAACAGAAAGAGATGGGAAATAATAGAAGAATTGTGACAATGGGTGGACCAGAGTCTTAGACTGTCAAGTAAAATTAAAATCTCATACTCCCTTTTTTGTTTTTGTGCATTAATTATTTTCAAAGAAAAATACGATTTTGAATGGGTATTGCAGCGGTTATCTAATGAAAATTGTATCTTCTAGATGGAGTAGTATCAACTTGGTCAAAAAAATAAAATGCTGTATTATCAAGAGAGGAAAATGTGTGATATGTTTAAAAGAGTGCATATTTGATATTAAAATTTTAAATATGTTGAGTATTCCAACTTGTAACTTTTTCCCATTTTAATTTCTTAAAAACAAGTATTCGAAATCGGTAACTTTTGGCCCTCGGAATCTTGTCCGTAAATACCTTCCAAATGCAAACACCTCCTTTTTACATACAAAGTAGAGGATTATATATAAAAACACTAAAAAAACAAGTGTTTTGTGAAGAGTAATTGGTTTCTTGATTTTCTTCTGTCAGCAGTGCACACGATAGTAAAATTTGTTAAAGTTTAGTTCGGTTTTGTTTTGTCAGAATTTTGTAAAATATTTTTAGACACATTACTTTTTTAGAAAATATCTGTATGGAAATATTTTTCGAGAAAATGTATCATGTCATTTTATTATTATGAAAAAATGTTTAATTTGAATATAAAAAAATCCTCTATTAAACAAGAGAAGTCATTTTTTCAGAAATTTATAACATTTTTCAAGGAATTTTCTTCCCTTCAACGACATTCTACTTTCCAAAAACCAAGCAAACGCTAGAAAATGTTTTTCATAATTTCTGATTATTTTGCTTCTTAAAAATATTTTATTAAAGTTAAACGGACATTGGAAAATTAGGAAAATATATTTTAACTTTTCAGGTAAATTTTACATCGAACAAATGGAACCTAATATTTAATTCATTATTTAAAATAATAAAGAATATATTAATTTTCAGATTTCTTTTTTCATATCTTAATTTTAGAAAGCTCAAACTTATCTAAACATTGACTTTTTAATTTTGAACAAACTTTTTAATTTGAGAATAAAATAAACCTTACGACCAAATTTTAAAAAAATATTCATCAAATGTATTATTGTCAAATTTTTTTGTATAGATAATATCTAAACATAATAGTTTTATGAAATTATTAGGGTTTTTTCTTATAAAATAGATATTTAGATGTTTTTTCTATATTAATATGTCTATATGTATAATATATTATATATGTTCAATAAAATTTTAATATGTTCATCACCGAATTTAATTTATTTTCAAAAATACTCTTCTATAATTGTCATAAATTGAACCAGATTTGGGTAAGGTTTATTTTATTTCAAAACTAAAAATTCAATGTTAAATTTACTAAATATTTTTAAAAAAGGTTTTAATTGTAAATAGTTAAGAACGCAGAGTTAAATTTACTAATTATTTTAAAAAAATGTTTCAATTATATATAGTTCAAAAACGTAGGGTTAAATTTACTAAATATATTAAAAGAGGGTTTTAATTGTATATTGTTAATAACACATGGTTTAAATTATATTTAAGCCTAAGAATTTATGCCGTATATGATATATTAATTTTAAAAAATTGGTTCAGGCCCGTTTCAAGATCACAATTCTCGAATATTATCTCATATATATTCACAATTATGAAAAATTATAATATTATTTTAAATTTTAATCATCATTTTGGTTTAGTCTTAGTTCCTAAAGCACTTGAAGTTAAGCTATAGTAGAAACTCATGCAAATTGCAATAATATATAGTATCTAGAACAGAGTTTAAAGACGGGTAGAGTAGTTTTAGAGTCAAAATGAAAGAGATGCTTTGTTGTTGGTGTTGGAGACAGAAACAAATTTTAATTAATATTTCTGGTTGCCTTTCGTTGTCGACCCTGGCTTCTAGAGTTCTTGATGAAGAGGGAGACAAGAAATACAAAGCACATGATCATATATACAGATATGTAGTTTCCAGAAGAATTAGAGCCCTGGTAATCAGTATTAATTAATTATAATAAAAATTAGTTTGGCTAAGTAATTTAAACCCCTTTTGGTTAAGCTTATTTTCTCGAAATAATTTATATTTAGAAAAATGTACACATTTACATAATTTTTCTGTAAATAAGTATTTATATTTTAAAAATAAATTAAAATTTATTTTATTTTTAAGAAATAAGTAATTATTTATAAAATAATATTTTTATATACTTTTTTAAAAAAAAATATTTATTTTCGTAATCTAACTATCTAAGGAAAGACAAACGACACTTAAATATTTTAGAGTTATTATGCAAGTAGTATGTTAGATCACGTATAGGTGGCAAATTATAAGGACAAGTTTTGTTTACCATGTAACATCCGTATTTTTATTAATATATTTAGTTATATTATTTAATATTAGAAATAATATTAATGGGTTATTATTGATTTATTAATTATATTTATTTTATAATTATGATATTATTTTAGAGATTATTGATTAAGAGAAGAATAGGAAAGGAAAAAAGAAAAGGAAAAAGTGAGAGGGTTTTGTTAAAAAAAAGGGACATACGTTACTTTTATTAAGATAGGAAGGATAAGATAGATCAGGAAAAGCAAGAAGATGATCAAGAAGATATTAGCAAAATCCTAATTGGAGACTAAGAAACTAGGAGTTAGAGGTAAGAAATCGAATTATTCGATGTGTTTGTGATCGTAATTCAATTAAGTGTTTAGACTCAAGATTTATATGACTTTGTTGTTGTATATATATTTAAGGTTCTTGGGATTGAGAAAACTGATTTTGTTACGGGTTAGTAATAATCATGAAGGTTTAAAGTACGTATATATTTCTTACACTTTTTATCTTCGTATCATTGTTCAATATTGGTTATTTTGAATTAGACCTTGTCCTGAATTCTTGTTAAATTCATTATTTATCGGATTGTGTTGATTCTTAAGCCCTTGGAAAGATATTTCAGTTCTCTGTAACTTTTGTTCTTTGAGTTTCTCGAAATTCTACCTGTAAGTATATGATTTCCCTGGTTTTTTATATGGTTTTTTATATTCTGCTCGGATGATTTTGATAATGATACTCCTGATTCTATTATGGCAGTCCCCATTTTAATCGTTTATGAATATATATTTTTATCCGTTTTTAACGAGTCTTACCATTCTAGAAATGTCTCGGAATTCTCTACGAGTTCTGTGTTTTATACTTTTTCATTTGGGTTCATCTTAATAGAGTAAACTGCATTTTTTATGAACTGAGCAGATCTGATTTTATTATTAATGGTATATTTTTGTAAGATATTTGGGTATGTGATCTTTAAGTAATGTATTTTCAGTTTAATTGAGATATATGATTGATTTAGGAGATTTTGTAAGACCTCCGTCATAAGTGGATAATCTCGTACTAGGCACCACCTATACGATGTATTTAAATAGTATGACGTGTCGCTGGAGTTATGGGACACGTTGAGTCATGACTACTTTGTATGTGTGTTTTGATCATTTGGGTAGCATGTGTTTTGTACCATGCAAGCCTCTGTAAAATTTTGGGTATCATTTGATTTGTTCTATGCAAGCTCTGGTAAGTTTTGATGACTACATGTTTTGGAAAATCGAAATGTAGGACATCTTGTAAGTGTATGATTGTCTTCCATATTAGTAAGTATATTGGCTTTCACCTACATAATTTTGAGTATAATTTGTAAGTGTTAAGAATATATTGTGTAAGAAAAATATATTGTGTAAGAGAAATATATTGTGTAAGAGTAAGTTTATTATCTGTCCGAATTCGAAGATTTCGGATACAGATATGGATATAGGCACATCAGTATCCGAAAATATCTGTATCCGAAATTAATTATATAATATATATATATATATATATATATGTGTGTGTGTGTGTGTGTGTGTATATATATATATATATATATATATATATATTTAATATATATATATATATTTAATATATATAATATATAATTATATATTTTTAAACTCATTTATAGTTATAAGCTCATTTATATATTTTTATACATATACTTATAGTTATAAGTCCATTTAATTTGATTCAATTATATTTTTTAATTAGCTCAGCTCTAATGTCTATTTTAATTTAATAAATTAATATATACATTATACATGGTTATACTTTAAAATCTATATTCAATACATATCAATTTATATTTCTATAGTATTTTATGTATTTTAAATCGTATCACATACATCACATAAATAATATATATATATATATATATATATATATAATTTAAAATTTATTCTATTAGTTTTGTAGTGTGTGTGTGTGTGTATTCATTAAATAATATATTTAAACAAATTTTATATAATTGTAAAAATATTATAGACATATATAAAAATATCATTTGAGTTTAATATTATTAAAATAACAAAATTAGATTGAAGAGATAAATAAAAATTAATTTAAAAAATAATAATAAAATAGACTTAAATCCATTTAACTCTTAACTCAATTAAAAAAAATTAAATTAATTTTTTAATATTTTTATTACAATTTTTTAAATTTTAATATAAATTTAAAAAATTTATTAAAAATCGGATTCGGATTCAGATCTGGATATTATCCGTATGCGGATAGTATCCGTCGGATCCGGATTCAGATATTAACCTTTAAAAATTTTCGGATTCGGATACAAATACGGATATTCGGATTCGGATACGGATACAGATAGATTTGTATCTTAACTATCCGTTTGACAGCCCTAATATATACTTATGGGGCTAATTTCAAATTAGAACTAGTTCTCCGGAGAACTAATATTCTCTATATTTTCATAACACGTGTTTTGTAAATATTTTTTCACTATTTGTTTCTCCAAATGCATAATTTAGTCTTTTAATTGTGTTTTTATTTACAGAACACATGTGTTTTTTAGAAAAATGTGATATTTTTAACGAAATGAGAAGTGTAATAGTAGTAGATTCTGTAAATCATATGTATGTGTTTCATAAATATTTTCATTATTTTTTTAAGAATTCAAAAACAATTCTCATATAATTTTGTTTGTATTTACATAATACATGTATTTTAAACAAAAAATGTGATTAATTTTATAAAATAAGAAGAGTTCTTCAAAGTCCGAAATAGTTCTACATAGAGCTCAGCTCCATACTTACGTACACAACTACACATATTACCCGTACAGCACCCCCGAAACCATATTTTCTCAAACCCTCTGTTTTCCCCCAATTTCCCCTGCACTTCTCTTTTGTTGTTAACAGCCGTAGCCCCCAACATTTCTTTTTCCTATTTATCATCCGCACGACCGCACCTCCTTTTCTCTGTAGCACAACACTTCCTCGCTGTTATCTCATCTCTTTGTGATACGTATATTTTTATATTTAAAATCTTTCAAAATTCATTATTTACAAATCATGTATCCAATATTCGATATTTATATATATAAATGATCAGCGCTTTAAGACCCACGCATAGCTATAATTTGAATAAATTTTGAGAATATTATTTGCTGTGTAGGTTTTCCTTTTTATTTTATTTAGGAGTGTAGAAATGAGATTTGATGATGGTGATCAAGCTAGGAGGCAGTACAACATGTGTATATGCATGGGTATTAATCTCGGAGTTTTCTGAACATATTTTCCGACCCTCAAAAAAGATTCATGGAGTGTTCGTAATTTTGATCTTATGGTAAAAAATTTAAGATCCTGATTTGACGCTTGTAAATATTCTAGCATGTTAGTTTATATATATTAATTTCATAATTTTTAGTGATTATTTTTATACTACAGATAGTTACATGTTAGCCGGATTTTTGGATTTTGATGGTCATGTTCTTCGTTTCTGGCAATTTTATGTGTATATATATATAATTTATTTTGTGGGTTAAATTTGTTTACTTTATTTTAATATAGTTGGATTGTATTGTTTGAGACTGATTGTGAGAGGTTATGACCCCGGGAAAAGTTCATTTTACAAAGACCTTATTTCGAAAAAATTTCTTGAAATAAATATTAGTTAAATATTTTAAAAATGTTTAATGTTATATTTAATTGTTTAATTTGATAACGTCATCGAAGGTAGACGTTATAAGTTTTAAAGTATGGATTAGAATTGTTAGTTTTATTCCTTTTTGTTCGAGGATTAATTGTTTGTCTCGAGAATTAATTGTTTATTTATATGCGAGTCTCGAGGATTAATTGTTTATTTATATTCGAGTCTCGAGAATTAATTGTTTATTTATATGCGAGTCTCGAGGATTAATTATTTATTTATATTCGGGTCTCGAGGATTAATTGTTGTTTAATATTCGAGTCTTGAGGGTTAATTGGTTGTTTGAGAATTAATTAATAATTGGGTTTATATTTTATTTATTGGTTTGTTAGGTTTGATGTGAGTTTTCTTGTTAATAGGAATATGTATGAGATAAGTATATAAATATAATTAAGTTATAAACGCTCATAGAATATAGCGAGATACTTCAAGGACTAAAGTACCGTATTATACTTGACTATAGATGTAGACGTGCAGACTCGATCTCAATAGTTCAGACTCGTAGCAACCGCATGAGCGTCAGATTAAAGAATTATTAAAAGGTGATACAATGAAACAGGCAGTGTAGTTGACCCATTCCAGCTTAGGACCGCATCTATATCAGACAAGTATTCCCTCCTTGATCATCCTAAACACTTTTGTTTTACTGTTTCAGTTATTCATGTCATGATAAATAGTTATTGTTCAAAGCTATTTATGATTCCCATTTTATTCTGTGCATCAGAGTTACTTGTTTATTGTACTCTGAATATTATAAGGTTATTATAATAAACACGTCATATCTAGTATTATTGTAGTAAATAATAAGGATGTGACATGTATTTAAAATTTAGCATACCTTTATTTTTTTTGGTTTGCTCTATTGGATTGAAAATTTTAGCGTAAGAGGCTCTGAGATAGGATTCCAGCATTTGAAGAGGATATGGTAACCAATCCATCTTCCTATATGCTAACATTACTTGTTTATTTTGGTACCTATATTTTGAAATCCTTGTTATATCTATGGGTATAGAAATGTACTGATGAGCTATAAATGAGTCATATTTCTTTTGAAACATGATCAGTGGGCAACAATGTTTATTTGTGTGTATTCAATCCATATTGCCAGCATGGCTAGTATATTTTGATTTTGAGCAGTTGGTTCATTTTTATGACATATTGCATTATTTCAATTTGGTTTACAACTGTGATTTATTTACTGTTCAGTTTTTACAATAAACTATTTTATATTTCGTTCTTTATACAGATCTCATATTCTGGTTCTATTTATATTGTTCATACACTTGCTGAGCATTTTTTTGGCTCACTCTTGCTTGTTATCTAAATCCTGCCAGACTGTTAGTATGAGCCATTCCAACAGTTCTAGCAGGCGTAGCGAAAGACATGTGTCGGAACCGCTCACTTCTCGGGCCTCCCAAGTATTTAGTTGTTTTAGTATGTCTGTAGATAGTGCTTATAATAAAACTTAACCTAGACTTAAAACATATCTAAATTTATGGATTTGAGTTTGTGGATTAATAGTGGGCTTGTAATAAAGTATTTATTTTTAGTTTTCGGCTGCTTGTAATAAACTATAACTTGTTTGCGATCTTTGGTTTAGCAGGGTCAGTGCGCCTCTGATTTATTATTTTATTATTGTTGGTTGTTGGTGGGCTAGTGTGCCTCTGGTTTGTTATTTTATGGTTGTTGATTGGTTGATGACCCCAAATCTAGATTCCGGATTTGGAGGGCGTCACAGAAACCGATCAAACGGTTCAATTTTCAATTTTACGATTCGTTTCGACTTTCTCCTGTTTCGGTTTTATTTCGATTTTTTGCTCAACCCTAATTGATAGGGACGAGGTCAGTTGTGGATGAGGGGGTCATGAGCCCTTATGCTTTTTTTAATATTAATTTTTATATATTAACAGCTTATAACCGGTGCAAAGCACGAATATGATATTAATAAATTATATATTAATTATTTTATATAATTTAATATGGTAATTTATTTTATTATTAATTTCTTTCTACATTTTTCTATATAATGTTGTTTATATATATTAATATTCAGAAAATTTAATTATAAGTCATAATTTTAAATACATAAAAGAGTTTGAATGGTGATGAAATTAAGTTAAATGTGAGTACAACTATATTAAATAAAAATTATAGGTCAAGTAAGATTTTTAAAATAGAAAATATAATTTAGATATAATACAATATTATCTGTGAGCAGTTTTATAAAAAAGTATTATCGGTGATAAAGTTGTATGTATCACATGTCTTTTCTAATATTATATTTTATTAAAATTGGATGATTAGGAATTTAGGATCTTTTCAATGGTTCACCAGAAATTGAACGATTAGGATCTTCGCTTGGGATAACCGAGATAAAAAAAAGTTCTTTTATTTGGTTATAATAATATAGTATAGATTAGTTATATTATATTTATATATATATATATATATATTCATATATTATTGTTATATTTTTTTTACTTATTTATTAATAAAATTATATTTTGGCTTCTTTATTAAAAATTTAAATTTATTATATTATACTCAACTTGTAATATTATTATTTGATTATATAATTTTCTATTTTTTATTATGTTATAATATTATTTTTATATTTTATTATTAATTATGCAAATCAGTGAAATATTGACTCAATAATTATCATAATATTAAAATTAGGTTACGAAGAATTATTATCTTAATTTTACTCAAAGAACCAGATTAAGTATGGATGACAAAATATTTTTGATTCAATTTTAGTTATATATATATATATATACAGGCTTATAACCCGTGCAAAGTACGGGATAAATAATATTTAAGTAAATTAATTTTTTGTTTATATTTTTATTGATATTTAATATAAAATTAAAAAATTATGTTAATATTATATGTTCTCTTATTTTACATAAATTTATTCTATTTAATATAAATATGGACCCTTGTTATAATAAAAATATAATTGGGCCTAAAAAGTAAAATTTTAGTTAATATATATATGTATATAGTTAGAATTCATATTATAATAAGTAAATTTATATAATTTGGACTCTTGTTATAAATATATAATTGAGCCTAAAAATTAAATTTTAATTAATATAGATATGTATATAGTTAGGACCCGTATTATAATAAATAAAATTATATCTAAATACATGTATACGTTTTAGGTTCGTGATCCAGTACCGACCGACCAACCGACCAAAACTTTTAATCTTTCACCTATAATAATATAGTATAGAAGTGTAAGAAGGATATTATCCAAATACTAATAATGGTCAATAATTCGATTCTCATTATCCCATGTGATGCACTGAAACAAATTTTTTAATTTTTTAATATATTTATTATGATTTGAATTTATTTTTGTTTGTATAATAATAATTTAAACTTTAGTTAATATTATATGTATATATTTTTGTATAATTTATTTGTATTTATATTTTAATAAGATAATGTGTGTGTGTTTTATATAGAGATGTATTTTAATTAGGATATAATGTGTGTGTTTTGTGTTCAATCTAATTACTATGTTATTATATTATAAATGAAATAAATTATATATGTTTAATTTAGTTTTTTTTAGAAAGCACTTGCAATTTTTTTGGAATGCGTTGAACCAACCAAACAAAACCCACGTTGAACCAACGAAACTAAACTCATCTCCGCTATCTAAGCAATTAGAAGCAAGACACCACTATTGTCATCATTTGGGCATGTTATTCAAAGCTGTCGTAACATGCTGGAAGAATTAAACACAATGTCACTGTTTTTTTGTCAAACGGTCTGTAATATTGCGGCACACGAGTTATGTCTTATTGGGGTCAATGATGTACTGAGAAGTGATTTATTGCTTTAATACAATTCCCTTGTTTGTCAAAAAAAAAAAATCATGATCGCTTCTAATAATAAAGTAAATGTGACAACCCATATATTTTTCAAAATTTATCATTATTATTTAAATATTTTATTGATTTTTCTCAAAAGTGGAGGAATAAATTTTTTATAATATATTCCAGTTGGATGCATTTCCATATTTTAATTATTATTTCAGAAATTATTTTCGGTTCAGTGGGGCTGAGTTTGGTTTAAATTTTTTTATATTATTTTACTGATCTGATCAGTATCTTGAGTCGCTTTTTTTCTTCGGGTAAAAATTTTATTTGAGTAAATTATTTGAATATTCAAAATTTAGTATTTTTATATTTTTGAATATTCAAAATATTTAAATATTTTGGAAATTTATTATTTTTATTTCGTTTTAAAAATAATAAAATATATTTTTTTCCCTAAAATATTTTTATAGGATTTTTGAGATTATTTAAATTTTAAATGTAGTATTAAAATGGTTTTAGAATTGTATTTTTTATAATTTATAAAAGATCTTAATATTTTTTTTATAAATCCCCACCCCCTGTTTCCCAAACCCCTCATCTGCTTCTCCTTGTTTTCTCCCCACCTGCTGTATATTATTCCCCAGCCACAACTATCTTGTTTTTCTCTCCCCAGCGCGCATGCACACCCCCTGTTATTCATTCCACCGCAATCTCTCTCTCTTACACATGCTGACTGTTATACTCTTTGTTTTGTGTTCTCGGTACATATATATTTAAAGTTTTAAAATTCATTACTTACAAAACATGCATCCAATATTTGATATATATATATATATATATATATAAATGACTATCATTTTAAGACCTACGCATATGTATAATTTTGAATAAGTTTTGAGAAAAATATTTTTTAGGCAGGTTTTCCTTTTTAATTTATTTAGGAGTATAAAAAGGGATTTTGATGATAACAATCAAGTTAGGATGCAGTATAACACGTGTATATGCATGAATATTAATCTCGGATTTTTCTGGACATACTTTCCAGCCTTCAGAAAAGACTCGTGGGGTGTCCGTAATTGATCTTATGGTAAGAATTTTAAGATCATGACTTGACACTTGTAAATATTCAGACATTATAGTTTATATATATTAATTTCATGATTTTTAGAGATTGTTTTTATATTACAGATAATTACATGTTAGCCGAATTTTTGGATTTAGATGATTGTGTTTTCCGTTTCTGGCAATTTTATGTGTATAGGTATAATCTATTTGGTGGTTTACATTTGTTAGTTTTATTTGAGTATAGTTGAATTGTATTGTTTGAGATTGATTTTAAGGGGTTGTAATCCCGGAAAAAGTTCATTTTACAAATACCTTATTTCGAAAAAAATTCTTGTAATAAAATATTTATTTAAGATTTCAAGTATTATTTGATTAATTTTTTTTATAAATGTTTACTGTTATATTTAATTACTTAATTTGATAACGTCATCGAGGGTAGACCTTATAAGTTTTAAAGTATGAATTAGAATTGTTAGTTTTTATTCCTTTTTGTTCGAGGATTAATTGTTATTTTATATTCGAGTCTCGATGATTAATTGTTTATTTCTATTCGTGTCTCAAGAATTAATTATTATTTTATAATCGAGTCTCGAGGGTTAACTGGTTGTTTGAGGATTAGTTAATAGTTGAGTTTATATTTTTATTTATTAGTTTTTGGGTATGATGTGAGTTCTCTTGTTAATAGGAGTATGTTTGAGATAAGTGTATAAGTATAGTTAGGTTATAAACGCTCGTAGAATATAACCATGTACTTGAAGGATTAAAATATCGTATTATGTTTGACTATAGAAGTAAACACACAGACTCGATCTCAATATTTCAGACTCGTAGTAACCGCATGAACGTCAGATTGAAGAATTATTAGATGGTGATACTGTGAGACGGAAGAAGGACAGTGTAGTCGTCCCATTTCCAGTTTTTAGGCAGATTCTATATCAGACAAGTATTTTCTCCTTGATCACCCTAAACACTTTTGTTTTACTGTTTCGATTATTTATATCATGATAAATAGTTATTGTTCAGAACTATTTATGATTCCTGTTTTATTTTGTGCATCAGAGTTAGTTGTTATTCGTACTCTGAATATTGGAAGTTGATTATAATAAACACATCATATCCAGTGTTATCGTAGTAAATAACGATGATATGGTTTGTATTTAAAACTAAGTATACCTTATTTTATTTGGGATTGCTCTATTGGATTTGAATTTATGCAGCGTAAGTGGTCAGAGAGTAGGTCCATCGGAGTTAAGGAGAATATGGTAACCAATCCATCTTTCTATAGGTTAACATTACTTGCCTATTTTGGTACCTATATTTTAAAATCTTTGTTATATCTATTGATATAGAAATGTACCGATGAGCTATAAAGATGTCCTATTGCTTTTGAAACCTGATCAGTGGGCAATAATGTTTATTTGTGTGTATCCAATCCATATTACCAGTATGGCTAGTATATATTGATTTTGAATAGTTGATTCATTTTTATGATATACTGCATTGTTTCAGTTTGAGATAAACTGTGATTTATTGACTGTTCAGTTTTGATAATAAAATGTTTTATATTCCGTTCTATATACAAATCTCGAATCTTGATTACATTTCAATTATTCATATACTTGTTGATCATTTCTTTGACTCGCTCTTGCTTTATATCTATTTCTGCCAGACAGTTAGTATGAGCAGTCTCAACCGTTCAGACGAGTCAGGGGACCGTTCGCTCATCGGGCATCCCAGATATCTAGTTTTTTATAGTTTGGTTGTAGTTAGAACATGTAATAAAAATAAATCTAGATTTAAAAATTATCTAGACTTTTGGTTTTAGTTGTGAGTTTTGTTGGTTTGTAATAAAGTATTTGGATTTACTTTTAGTTTTCGGCTGCTTGATTTCATACTATAACATGTTTGAGATATTTGATTTGGCGGGGTCAGTGCGCCTCTCGTTTATTATTATATTATTATTATTGGTTGTTGACGGGCTAGTGTGCCTCTGATTTATTATTTTATGGTTGTTATTGGTTGTTAATTGGTTGGTGACCCCCAAATCTAGACTCAGATTTAAAGGGCATCACAGGATAAATATGCTATTATTTTTTATTTAATATTTTAAATTCTCATTTTAATTTAAAATAGCCCCCTTCCATACATATTTATATGATATTATTATAACCAAATAAGAGAACTTTTTTTTATCATCTTGATTAACTCGAGTGAACCATAAAAAAAAATTAACCGTCCAATTCTTAATAAAATTTAACCGCTTATATGTCATCTACTAAAACTCTAATATAATTTTTCATTAAACTGATCATAATATTTGTCACATACTCAACCTCTAAATATAATTTTTTATTAAATTTTTAATTTGAATACACTCATATACACACTTTTATAACTCTAACACAATTTTTAATTAAATTTTAATTAAAATACACCCTTATATATCTACACTATATTATTATAACTTATAAACAAAAGAATTTTTTTATTTTGGTTATCCTTCATCTTTGATTCAAAATTATATATTGTCTTTTGCTCAACTCCAAACACAATTTCTAATTAAATTTTAATTACAATACATTCTTATACAAATAATTTATTTAAATTAAAATAAATAAAATAAAATACACTATTATACAAACTCCTTTTATTAGAATACAATATTATACAAACTCTTTTAATTAATTAAAATTAAATATAAAAAATAAAATACAAAGTATAATACATTATTATAATATTTAAAACAGATATATCATACATACACTCTATATCACCGGTAATGATCCTTTTATACAATGTTCACGGATAATATTATATTATATTTAAATTATATTCAACTTACCTTATAATTTTTATTTAATATTGTTGTACTCATATTCAACTCAATTTCATCATCATTCAAACTCTTTCATTTATTTAAATTATGAATTATAATTAATTTTTATGAATATTAATATATAAACTACATTGTATAGAAAAATATAGAAATAAAATAAAATATCATATCATATTAAATTAAATATTTAAATTATATAAAATAATTAATATATAATTTATTAATATCACCAGTACTTTACACGATTTACAAACTATTTAAATTAATGTATTTAATACATTAATTTCAAAATAAACTAATAACATGAGATTGAGGGAACACATTTATTTGAATACCTTTCAAATTTCAATCTTATGTAATCCTAAAATTCACCATAATTGTAATTGTTCAAACCCTTAAAATTAATGAAAACTCAATTTAAATTCAAAAACTCAAACATCTATCTATATCACATACATAATTCAAATTTCAAATTTAATAAATGAAAAACTAAATTAAAATTTAAATTATGATCGAATTTAAAAAATTTCCAATAGAAATTTATGTGGGCGTTTACCATCCATAATTCCATATGACCCTATCTACTTGCTGTTATTCATGACATAAGCCCTGTACGACTTTTTCGACACTCAACGCTCCTCAACTTTCTATATACATTTTTACCCAAATATAACACTCCTATCTCTCTAAGACCGAGTATACTCTCTCTCTCTCAATCTCTCTCCGTAAAAAAGATTATTAATCTCTTTCGTGAAATGGACTTTATATATATATAGTTAAATTATTTATTAAATAAATATAATTTATATATATACACGCCAAGCGAAGCAGGCAATAATGCTAGTATATATAAAGGCCCAATAAGAAAAATATAAATATACTTTATTATATTAGTCCAGTCTATCACACTATACAGTAAATCAATGAATGATTTTTTTAGAATTTTCGCCCAATCACGTGCGAGTGTTTTAATATTCAACCAATCAAATTCATCCTTTAGACTTTTTAACTGACATGACTAACTATGGTATAAACAATTAACCATCAGTTTAATTATAAAATGACAGTGTTTAAATGTCTTTTATATTTTAATATTTGTTTCCTTTTAAAACACAAAGAGTATTAATTTTTTTTAAAATAGCAATGTTTAATCGTCATTTTAATTTTAGATTTTTCTCATTAAACTATTACTTAATTTTTATAATTATAATATAATAATAATAATAAACTAACTTTTAGGTAAACAACATTGATATATTTTATTCAATTAAACGAAATATCATTGATAAATTTCTAATGTTATATAAATTTATTTTATAGGTTTTTTTGTTCAATATTATTAGGTCGAGAAATTTGAAGTCGTTAGTTACTAAAGTTTATTAAAGACTCTATTATGTTTTGGGTCATTTGTACGGTTGTGATGAGAAGAGTAATATTATAATTATTTCGCTCTCTATGTTTGGGCATTATACATTTTTTAATTATTTATCTTTACGCACTGTAATTTTAAAATAGAAAGAAAGTAGTTGTTTTCTATGATTTGTACTAAAGAAATAGACCGGTATGAGAGTCGACCCCCGTTTTCAGATCTAGGGTTCGAGCCGCCTCTTTCATTCTCCTACAATTTCCCCTTCATTGATTTTCCTTAAATAAAACCCAATTTTTTGGGTGTTTGTGTGTCTATCCTTTTGGAGTGTTTGTTTGTCTCTCCTTTTGGGGTGTTCTGTTATGTTTTTGTTTAGTTGTGTTTGTGTTTATTCGGTGGTGGATATGTTGAGAATGATTTTGTTGATATTTTTGGGGATCTGGAAAGCCCGCATCGAAGCCGAGACGGTGGTGATTATTGCAAGAGCTCACCTTTCACAACCAAAGATGGTTCATCCTTTGAGGGTTTCCACTTTCGGCATGTCTATAGCTGGTATCCGGCATGTAGATAGCTGGGGTGCCGCTCCTCCCATCTCAGTTTATGCAATTGGGGTTTCTGAACACTGGTCTAACAATAGTTTTTATGTGATAAGGTCAATTGTGATGTTGCTGCTTTCAAGGATGTTGGTGCAATTTGGATCGTTTGAGATGTCTTCGATTTTATTCTTAGTTTCAAGAATTTTTAAATTCTACGTGTTAAACGATCAGGAAACAAATCAGCTAATTGTTTTTAGTTTGTTATTTGTTTTCCAACCTGGTTGTATCGACAGTTGGGGGTTTGTCCCGACTGTGTTCTGTTCAATTTAATGAAAATTGTTATTTGTTCGTCAAAAAAAAAAAGAAAGAAAGAAAGTATTAAAAAAAATGTTTAAAAAAAACGGGTAAAATGCTAGTATAATCATCGTAAATAAGCCCAAAAAAGTCATCGCCGGACAGTTGAGTAGCTACGACTACAAATCTCAGATTATTTATATTTACTTGCCCGTCCCCTCCCCCTCTCTTTAGCCAAATAAAATTAATAAAATAAAAATGGCTGGTGAGAGCTTAGCCACGTCGTTACCGGCGATGCTCCTCGAGAACCGTGACCTGTTAATGCTTCTCACCACCTCAATCGCCGTTTTGATTGGCTGCGCTGTCGTTTTGGTGTGGCGCAGATCGAGTCTGCGATCTGTTAAATCAGTTGAGCCGCCCAAGCTTATTATACCTAAAGTTGAAATTGAAGATGAAGTCGATGACGGTAAAAAGAAAATTACCGTCTTTTTCGGCACTCAAACCGGTACTGCTGAAGGCTTTGCCAAGGTAATTATAGACATGTATCTATCTCTCTGTGCGCGTGTGTGTATAGGTTTGAGTTTTGTTTGTTGTTCAATTCGAGCGAGTGATTGATTATTTGTTATGATTGTATCTGATTTTATGTATAGGTCAACTACTTTTTTTGTTTATTTAGATTGTGTGATGATGTATTGGTGTGATTGGATTAATTGTTGTGTTTTCGGTAGGCTTTTGCGGAGGAAGCTAAGGCGAGATACGAAAAGGCGAAATTCAGAGTCATTGATTTAGTGAGTTTTCGTTATCGATGATTTGTGCGTTTTGGATGAAGTATTTGTGTTTCTTATTGATCGAGTGAATGAAATGAATTGGTAGGATGACTATGCGGCTGAGGATGAGGAGTACGAGTCGAAATTTAAAAAGGAATCTTTTGCATTCTTCTTCTTAGCCACGTGAGTGGATTTTGATTGTATTAGTACAGTACACGCCGAGTTTTGTGTTATTTGTGCAGTGTTTACAGTATTTTGTGTTGACATTGTAGATATGGTGACGGTGAGCCAACTGACAATGCAGCTAGATTCTATAAGTGGTTCTCAGAGGTACATTATGGAAGGCCGAGTATTTATAGTAAGACAAGTGCAATTTTAAGTATATTCAGTATTTGTTTAGTAATTATTTGGTTTACAACAGGGAGAAGAGAGAGGAGATTGGTTGAATAATCTTCAATATGGAGTGTTTGGCCTAGGCAATAGGCAGTATGAACATTTTAACAAGGTTCGAGATAGTGTTTATGTCATCTTATTTATTCAAAATTTAACATATAATCATGTTTTTAGTTTTATTCATTTGTTTGTTGCAAGCAATACTTTGCTAAACTCTATTTCAATCTTTTTCCTTGCACTTGTAGATTGCAAAAGTTGTTGACGATGGTCTTGCAGAGCAGGGTATGTATATTTCCAATTGTACCTCAACTAATTGCGTTGCTCATTTGATATCAGTTTTGCCTCATTAATGTGATACCCAGCTACAAATTACAATTTTTTTTACAAATGAAGAAATTGTGTAGCTCGAATACTCAACTACACTGATGGGCCTTGTATTCAAAAGTAAAGAACCGGTCCGGTCTAAATTTCATGTGGTTGTTATATGTTGTGAAAAGTTGTGTTTCTTTGGAATATATTTCTAGCTGCATCATTTTAGGAGTTCTTACTTCTTGCATAGGTGTTTTAAGATTTTTCTTGCATTCTTATCTCCTTGTTCAGTGTACTAGAAAAAAAAGAAGCAACACTACTAAAGCTCAATGCTTGAATATCACAATTTTTTGTTGAAGTTTCTGTATTATATAGCAAGGGACTTGCGATGGATTTTACATGCTGCTCCTTCATTTTATTATATTGCCTTGTATGCATTTTTTAGTTTTGTTTGTATTAGACTATGTTTTAAGGTGGGAGAAACTTGTATCTTAACATATATCATCTTCCGGTCTAATGAACTGTATAAGCTTGTGTTTTCTATTTATTATAAGGTGGTATAGAATCTTGATGTTATTTAGATGCTTCCTTTATTGAAATTTTAATATGCACTTTTGACTTTTGAGCTGCTTCTCATTTTATATATTTTAGTATTGGATGGAAGCTAATATGTTTGAGCTTAATTATTCACTTAATAATGGGTTTTGCTTTGTACATATATTTATGCAGTATATATCTAACAGAGGGACACCTTTTTAAACTGGTAGCTGCTTTATTTTTTCCCTTCTATTTTATTTGCTTTAGTCCCTTTTTTGAGATTTATTTTCTTTTTTTAATTATCTACTCATGAGTGTATTAACTATTAAGGGGGTGCAATATACTGGGTAAAAGTATATTCAATTTGGTAAATTCTAGCAATATATGAATATATTTATTGTCATTTATTCTGCACTTTAATTTGATCCAGCATAATTTCAGTTTATTTTATCGTACAGTTCCATTATGAATTTTGTTTACTATTTTTAAGAATATCTCTGATCTTTCCCATTATTTGCAGGAGCCAAGCGTATTGTTCAAGTGGGTATGGGAGACGATGATCAATGTATCGAAGATGACTTTACCGCGTGGTATGACCAAACAAGAAACTTCATTCTAAAGTCATGATAAACAACCCTGTTTTACTTTTAAACTAACAGGGTAGATGTTCGTTAACCATGGTAATATCTGGAAGGGTTGGTTAACCTTGGTAATCTCTGGAAGGGTTGAACCTCTGTATGCGTTCAGAGCTTAACTTGTTTGATATAAAAAGTTGTTACCTGTGAGCGAGTTTTCAAAAGTTCTATACCTTGACGGCTTTAAAGACTATATGGATGAATTCAGAGCAAGATTACTTTAATTTACTTCTAAGTATTTCTTTTTCAACTTTTTATTTGAATTATAATTTTTTAGTGGTATGTTTTTGAAAAAAATGATCACTGGTTCATTTTTTCAATAGATGTTTGCTGTGTTATAGTAAAATTATGTATGTATAGTGTATATTTTATATATTTATATTTAATAAAACATCAGTAATCATGCATATCTATCATATATTACCTTATACAATATAATTTTTTTAAATCTATTCTTAAGGTTAAAATAGTAAAAAACAATTGTTCAAAGTCATTCAGAATACAATGCAACAACATTTACATTCAGTAACAAGTTCATAATAGCCACTATATGATTTATTCTGCACTTAATGATTCAGTTTGATCAAATGACCCCTAAATAAAATCCATGTCATATTTAACTCGTGTAATGTAGGCGGGAATTGGTCTGGCCTGAATTGGATAAATTGCTTTTGGATGAGGATGACACATCTGCTGCAACTCCTTACACGGCTGCTGTTTTGGAATACCGGGTTGTGGTTTATGACCAAGATGATAAACCTACACTTGGTCGGAGTTCCAGTACCCAAAATGGTCATGCAGTCATTGATGCTCAACATCCATGCAGGTATTGTATACCAGTTTTGAATTTTTTTCTTTCGTCTTATATGTATATCTCTGGACGTCGTTGCTTCTGCTTGAAGGTCTAGCGTAGCTGCAAAGAAAGAGCTTCATAAGCCTGCATCTGATCGTTCCTGCATTCACTTGGAGTTTGACATTTCACACACTGGACTTGCGTAAGTAGCTATACTGATCTTTTTTTTTTTGTTGTTCTGGGGTCCTCGTTATTCTCTGGTAATCATATACGAGAGTAGTATAAAGTAATGCCCAGGGATGGACTCTATTGTCAATTTGATGTTGGTCATTAATCATTTGTATTTGCTGGTTGCTACTCAGATATGAAACTGGTGACCATGTAGGGGTCTTCTGTGAGAATCTGGTTGAAATTGTTGAGGAGGCTGAAAAGCTATTAGGCATATCACCAAACACTTACTTCTCTGTCCACACTGACAACGAAGATGGAACACCACTTACTGGAGGCTCTCTGCCACCTCCCTTTCCGCCATGCACTTTAAGAAGTGCACTAGCAAAATATGCAGATCTTTTGAGCTCTCCGAAGAAGGTAGGTTATCTCTTCTTTTTTTTGAACAATTCATTGCTGATCTAGCTCTATATGTGAACCTTAAATCAATTAATCAACGACATTATATATTCCAGTCTGCCTTACTTGCTCTGGCGGCACATGCTTCCGATCCTAGCGAGGCTGACCGATTGAGATTCCTAGCGTCTCCTGGTGGAAAGGTTTGAGTTCCTTTTAGTAATATCTCTGAAGTTGAATTGTGTTCCAATGTCATCTCCACCATGGTTAATATATTGTTTTGTAGGATGAATATGCACAATGGGTAGTTGCTAGCCACAGAAGCCTTCTTGAAGTCTTGGCTGAATTTCCATCAGCCAAACCCCCACTCGGGGTATTCTTCGCATCAGTTGCACCACGCTTACAGCCCAGATACTATTCTATCTCTTCTTCACCAAGGTAATAATAAGATAAATATCTCTCATGCTCTAGATAATCGTATTTTTTTATATTGTTTTTTTGTGTGGATGAGTTATATATATAAGGTAAGGTTCTATGGGGAACAACCATTACATGGCTAATTTGGGAACCATCTAATTATTAGCATTTTTTGTAATGTTAGAATGCTCTACACTATGGCGTATGACCTTTGTTATATATTGTTCTCATCTTGAATTCTTGATTTAAAATCCTCACAAATTTTCGGCGAGGTAATCTTAATTTGATAATAATGAAATCAATATGTTTTGGGGTTCCAAACAATTTGTATTATATGTGCATTACAGATCTGTTTATAGTCCTGAGCTTTTCCAGATTTATTTGAATGATACATCTACGTGTACTTTTTTTTATGCTAAGTCTAGTTTGCAAGTGGATGTGCAATCTAACTATTTACTTTTTATTCAATACTTTTTTTATGAAAATAATTTACCTTTCATATGTTCATTTTTTATTATATAGGATGGTACCATCGAGGATTCATGTTACTTGTGCTTTAGTTTACGAGAAAACACCTACGGGACGATATCACAAAGGGGTCTGTTCAACTTGGATGAAGGTATCATTATTCCATCATTCTTAACATGTAAGAATTGTAGACTTGTAGTAATATCTTGAAACATGATTTGGGAACTACAGGCTTTGACAAATAACATGAAAATTACTATAAATTCTTATATAGTGAATTTACTAATTGGACTTGGTATGTTGGTAGCATTGCATCCCACTTCTTAATGTATAGATGTTTGATGGTGATACTTTAGATGCATGCTTCCTCACTAACTTGACTATAGTGTTTGTTTGTTTATTTTGAAATAATAGTATAAATATTTTATAAGAATCAATTGTTAATGCATAATAGAATCCTAATTTGATCATTTTGATTTATAATTATGTAAATTTCTACGTCACACAAATAAATACTCCTTTCTACGCACGTGATAGTATTTATTATGACTAGGTTCTGTGATATAGAACATGTACTGATGTACATGCCATTACAGCCTTCCTCATGTAAATTCTCTTGTGCAATTTTCCAGAATGCTGTTTCACTGGAAGAAAGCAATGATTGCAGTTGGGCACCCATTTTTGTTAGGCAATCGAACTTCAAACTTCCCTCTGATACCAAAGTCCCCGTCATTATGATTGGCCCTGGTACTGGACTAGCTCCTTTCAGGGGTTTCCTGCAGGTCTGATCTGAAAAAGACATTTTTATCCTGTCATCCTCAAAATTTTCTACTGTTCAGTAGATTTATATGGATCAAATTCTGTTCACAGGAAAGGCTAGCTCTGAAAGAAGCTGGAGCAGAGATGGGAACTGCTGTATTATACTTTGGGTGCAGGAATAGAAATTTGGCAAGTGATTTGAAAATCGATAATCAAAGCCTTTGGTTATCTTGTTTTCCGCTGATCATAATTGTGGGGAAATGAAAATCATAATCAGATGTTTCCTGTTATTGTAGGATTTTATTTACGAGGATGAACTAAACAACTTTGTCGAAAGAGGTGCAATCTCTGAGCTAATCGTGGCTTTCTCACGTGAGGGTCCCACTAAGGAGTATGTGCAACATAAGATGTTGCAGAAAGTATGGATAGTTTGCCCTTTACAGTTTCTTTAACATCTGTACAACTACTTCTAGATTTTGAGCTTCTAATATTTTAATTCATTGGTCCAGGGATCAGAGATTTGGAACTTGATTTCTGAGGGAGCATATATTTATGTCTGTGGTGATGCAAAAGGCATGGCCAGGGATGTCCATCGCATGCTTCACACAATTGCACAGGAGCAGGTATATAAATATATGTGCGTGTGTGTGTTAATGTGACTTGAGGTGGTGAAAATCTGCCTGCTGCATATTTATATCTGCTATTTGTTTGAGGTGAAACATGTGGCTTATATGTTTAATAAGGCTATTAGTATTGGGGTATTGCTGAAGCTGGAGAACACCTCTAAGGAAAAAAATTGAAGTTGTATATATCAGTCTGATGATCTATTTTCATATTATGTAGATTATAGGATTACTAATCCGCTGCACAAATCTGATTTTCAGGGAGCTTTAGACAGCAGCAAGGCTGAGAGCTGGGTTAAGAATCTTCAAATGACTGGGAGGTATCTTCGTGATGTATGGTAATTGTTCTTTGGGTGCAGACGACCTTTGTTATTTAGGGGAGAATATAGTAAATAAATATATGATGCTATACTTTCCTAGCCCGGTTTATTGAGGGATAAAAAGATATGGGATATACAAGGTTACTGTGCTTTTCCTGCTGGCAACCTTGAGGTAGGGGGTGCAAATTGTTGTCCCAAATCCCAATATATATATTTCTTTTTTTTTATTTGTCGGATTTTATGGTTCATGCAAGTTTTATACGAACTATGAAATTAGGAAAAGACTTAGCTACTCGTATTTGTATTATTAGATAATTGTAGAATTTTTGTTGAAATAGAGTATATGAAACAAAATCTATCTGATAATCATATTTGCTTATGCTATAAATTTAATGTTCCAGCTAAAAGATTTTCATACACTGTTTAGGGCATTTAGAAATTTATATGTAGATAATACTGCCGGACCAATCAGATGTATTGGGTTTTGGAGCATCTCACACAGTATGCTGCATTTTATTCTCAACTATGTGGTTTTGGAGGATAATTCACGTGATGACCTTGGGACCAATTTTTATTTACTGTTACTAGTCGAGAATAGTATATTCGGGTGTTTATGAAGTTGTGTTGTGGGGTGGCACTATCCCGACCCGGATCCAGCTAGGTTCTATCGGTCATGTTCCTTCCCAGCAGTTGTGCCTTGTTTTGGGACGTCTTCGGCTTTGGGAGAGACCTTGTCGAAAGCATGGATTCTGCAAGTAAGCTCTCTGGGCTGTGTGACCCAGAGCATTGCTTCCTACAGTGAACCGGTAGCTCTATCTTTAAATTACTTGTTACGAACTCTCTACTCAATAACGTCCCTCAAGGCACAATAGTATCTTTAAAGAGGTGGTGGTTTGGTTCCTTAATCTAAGTTAATGCTGCATCCATATAATTAAAAAATAATTGTTATGTTTAATTAATTTTTCATTCTCTTGGAAATACATTCAAAAATTTAAAATGAACAAATTATAATGGATCACAGGTAGTCAACGTGAGTTATATTTGCAAACATTATTTCAGAGGAAGCTATTTTAATAATTTAATCTACACAAATAAATAAATGGTATAGTTATGTTAACGAAAATAAGGCTCCTGGTGTCTTATTCACAGATCATTGATGTTAATATTTCTATATATAATTTTTGGAATTTAAAAAAAAAATTACATATCATTTTATTTTTTTGCACTTTTTACACCTATTTGAAGGTGTGTAAAATATATTTATACATATTATTGAGTTTTTTTGAATAATAAGATTATATTTGGAAGAATAATTCTAAAAATTATACTATAAACAAATTATTTTTATTTATCTTAAAGATGTATGCGGAAAAAATTGAAAGGACATTAAAAAACGCATGGGAAAAAGGACAAAAGACAGAGAAAAGGGAATGGGAGTACTTTGCCTTGATGCACTTTTTCTCTGACCAATTCATTTTTGTTTGTACCAAAGAACAAAGCATACCCTCTCCAAGAGATGGCCAGCTGTTTTGTTTTTTTCCCAAAGCACAAGAAAATATACCCACTCGCGAGACAATCCAAGATAATGCCAAATATATATGCAAAATTTATTTTCGGTGTTTTAAAATAGAGAAAAAAGCTCTGCATGAGGGTGTAGTGTTTTTTAATAATGGCCCTGTATCACCTAAATGTCATTCCAAAACCCAACATAGTGTAATATTTTTATTCTTTTGATTTTTGAATACAAAACGTCACTTAGTATCACGTTTTTCGTTTTTGATTTTTATCATCACTATATTTTCTTATATCTTCCTCATTTAACTAATATTTAATGCAGTGCGTTTAATAGTAAAATAAAATTAAAACATAACCCCCAAAACCAAACACACATAATTTAATCTTTTTTAATATTTTAGGGTTCATCAATTCCCTAATTGAGCTTTAGAAATATTAAACTTAAACTAAAAGTTAAGTATTTGAATTTATAAGTCTGTAATAGAATTTTCAACGATTTAGGGTTTAAGGTTTAGGCCTTTAGGCCCTAAACCCTAATTAAAGTTAGGACCATTATTTAACCATTTTTAATATTTTATGGTTCATCAATTCCCTAATTGAGTTTTAGAAATATTAAGTTTAAATTAAAAGCTAAGTATTGAATTGATTGTTTTAGAAATATTAAGCTTAAATTAAAAGCTAAGTATTGTTTTTCATTTTACAAATATTTTTTAAAAAAATTGTGCAAAACCCAATTTAAAGTAGTGTATTGCCCTAAAACTCTAATTCATCTTGCGTTTTACCCGTAAACTCTACTTCATCTTGGGTTTTGAACTTTAAAAATTAAAAAAAATTGTTCAAAGCGTTCTAGAGTGAAATTTGGGGCCATTTCTCCGAAGTGTGCCATTTTGGGCATTTCTTCTACCATTTTGGACATTTCTTCTCACTAATGTAATATATAGGCCAAAACCCGTGTTTTTTAGTATAAAAATTTAATGACATTTTTGTAAATAGAAACAACTTCCTGCAATTACAATTATAGTCTCATGTTTTTGTATGAGATATGTGTAAGGTAACTTACCTGATATTGCCCTCACGAGCATGAATCCCTTTAAAATAATATATCAAATGAACTTTTAATACAAACTTAATTTTTTTCAACACAGTTAAATTTTTTATTTTTATTCAATATAACTTGTAATTCATAGAAAAAAATAATTCTAATTATATAGTTAAAATATTCAAGTACTTGGTTAAAAATTCAAACGACTACTAACTGTTTTGAAATGAAGTTGGAAGTACTACCTATATTAAAGCTTTTAGAATTACATATACATTCTGCAGGTAAAATATTTATGGAACTTCCAGAACTTTAATAAATTTAGGAGTCCATGAAACTAGCACAGATAGTCAGAACCATGCTACTAATTGATTGACCATTTTCTCTTAATAGTTGTTATGATTGTCTTTTGACTGGTCAAGTATTCTATGACTCAGTTTATTTTTTTACAGGTAGAGTCTAAATTCACTAATTTTTTATTTTAGATCGAATGTTAAATCAAGTAGGAAAATGTGAATGGCAGAGGAAAGTTTTTCAACATCGTAATGCAAAACCACTTTTACCCTGCTAATATAGCACTAATATATACATTAATACATTTTTCCCGTCAATTTATTTTTTAAAATTCAGACACCAAAAATGGAAAAGCTTCCTCTAGCAGCAAATAAATACCTGTACAGGTAAATTAGCAGTCGGCACTGGTAGCTGATCATAAAAGACAAGCAAAAGCAACTTGGTACAAAAGACGGAGTCTCCTTGTGCCAAATTAATAGCTTCAGTTTAATAGCTTCAGTTTGTCATGAAACTGAAATAATAAAATGTAGCTACTTCGATCATTAAGTTGTCATTACATACTATTTTGACTATCAGCCATCGCAAAGATCTAGTCTTAATTATGATCCACTACGAGTGTAATAAATTAAAATTTTACATGCAAGTCTGCTGATACTTGATCGTGCCCCCAACATATATTCAGTTCATGTCAACCCCAATTGACAATGTATTTGACATCCAATGAGTTATCCAGTCCTGATTAATTCATACCCTGTACAATGAGCACTCATATTAACAGATGCAGCACATGGCAAAATAAACACAAGCTTCTGACATACTAATAATAATCATGTGACTTCTCATACTTAATTCAATGCTATAGATAACAAGAACATAGCTTGATAGACATGAAAATAAGACACCAGCAGATAAGAGCCAAGACAAAACTACAAAATGAAACACAAAGAAAGGGGAAACGAGGGACAGGGGAAGCAGCAGGAGAATTTAATTATTATACCTCGGTAGGTAATGAAATGATTTTATCCCTTTCTGATTCAAGAAGACCACTTAGTCTTCTGCATACATGTAAACAATTTATCTTCAGAATTTTACTTGGGTAGAAAGAATAAAGATGATAGGCAAACAGATGTACCTTGGCCTCTCAGACTTGGCGACATGTTTAGACATGATGGATGCCTGTATTCAAATCCAATATTAGTTGTCAACATTGTATCAAGTATTATGGAGAGAAAAAAAAACAGGAAATGAAAAATCATAATCAATCAATGTGCAATTGTGCAACTGGCAAGCGGTATTAATGTTGTGCTGTGTCTGCACTCCACAAAACATTTCCCATACACACCCAAATAATCTATTATTAACACACACATATATATATATATATATATCCCTGTGGAGCTGGATATAGGAAATCAGTTATGTTAATGTCTACACGCTAATGATAAACACACAGATGAGACAGAGTCTTGCATATATTAGCTTCAATATGCAAGCTTGAAAAATGATATAACACCATAAGAGAGCCGAAATACAAGGTAGAGACTGGAGAATATTCTTCCCGATAGTTGTTACATGTCCAAGTTCAACTCTCCTGAAGCCCAATAGTCTTCTGTTACTCTTGACACACTTAAAGAATACAAGGGTTGCCAGGGTAACATTAGTTAGTAACATGCTTGGAGTAAAACTACTTTTTGATTACTTATATTTTAGGGAATCATTATTTTACTATATTTTATGTAATAACTGTAGGGAACGGGGTTGGAGATGTTCTTAGGAGTTCAAAGAAAAACGAAATGTGTATCTTTCTTCAAAGAGCTACATATATTTGCAGGGATATTTAAAATTTTCTACTATAGTTGGACAGGAAACAGACTTTTAAATTATAAAGAAAGAGACGGACACTTTTCCTAGAGCAGCAACCAATTTTGCTCACAGTTCTCAGCATTAACAAGTGCAGAAACTCCAGAACATGAAAAACATTGCATATAGTGAGATACTCAGACGTCAATGCAATACCTAATACAGTGCAGGTACATAACTAATGAGGAAAGATGAAACATTGTGCTGATAGATACAAATTCTAGCATGTGTAAATAAAGATCTACTTTAGCATCCAATGAAAGTGTAGCAAGCAATTATTGTTTACCTGTTCTTGAATAATGCTCCTGGCCTCAACAAGTTGCGCTTCCAGCTCAAGCTCTCTCTCAGTGGCTTCAGAGGTGACATCTGCTTCTTTTTGTGCATCTCGTAGTTCAACCATGCGCTCCTGAATGCCGAACAAAAATAAATTTCCCTGTTGATATAACCATGCACCAAAAGAAAATGCAGCAAAAACGTATCATACCTTTATGAAGGCAATCTTAGCACGCAGACTTTCTTCAATTTGATCTCTTCCCATGTGGAAAGGAAGGTCAAAAACATCCTGCACAGTACGAATTATTAATTTTAACTTCTTTGCATAACAACAAAGAGGAAAAAGAAAATCCAGTTGCAATCTTGTAATAGTGTATAATACCGTTTTCCCACCCAACGGTGAATGTGAAGAATCTGAGTCTAGCCTCTCATTGACAGGCAAAGATTGCTTGGATGACCCATTTGGAGCATTTAAAAAGTCACGCATGTCCCCCTATAAAACATACAAGTAGATCTTCATATACATTCCAGAGAAGAGGAGGTTTGCAAAGCATCAGTTAGGTGTTAAAGCGTGAATGGCATAAACCAAGTTGTAGATGGCTTTATCAAGTGGGAAGTCTCTTATCCTATGAAAGGATGATGGAACATTAACCTGCCCTATCTATCACAACTTTGAACATATAATAATTTGTTTAAGGTATAATGACAACTCCAGTTGGTGCGTTATATTTCATTATATAAACAATAACCATTTATAAACCTGAGGCAAATTACCTGCATTGACCGTAACAATGCCCTCAAATCAGCATTCTCGGCAACTAATTCTTGATTTTTTGACTCATAGGCATCCACCTGATCACAATTAGTCGTGAGTGGTCATAAAAAGATGATCAAATCATTTTCTAACAACAATATCGATACTATAAATTAAACTCCATACAATTTTCTTATAGAAGTCATTGTCAGCTTTCTTTCCATTCCACGTTCCACGTTGCCGCCCTTCTTTCTGTTTAAAATATATTAAGACATTTCTTAATAAGATATTGATTTTCAAATAAGATTGTTTAATAGCAAACTATTACCTGAAGTAGATTCATTATTTCCATGCCTGATCTAGATTCCTTCTTTTTCTCCATGACTACTTGGTTCAACCTCTCCTACAATGAGACACGTTTCATATACTAGTTTACTAATCAGCTACTAATAAAATGTAACACTTACTTTACATACACAAGTAAAAATAATTCTACCTGCAGCTTCACATACTCTTTCTCCTTCTTCTTCATTTCATGAATTTGTTGAGTTCTCGCTTGCTTTTTAAACAACAGGTATGTGTTATGAGTGCGTTAAATAATTAGAACCGTTAATGGGTAAACAACTAATGCGTAGTCCAACCTGATTACCGATGACCATCCTCTGAAATTCGTCTCTCTCCTGTTGCAACTTATCAATTTGAGCCTTAAAAGCCGCTGCAGCTTTAGCTTCCTGGTCATCGTAATTGATACATTATCAATGAAACACAAATTTGCCTCTCATACATACAATAGTCATCTCATATCACTATATCAGTAAAACACTAAAACCAAGTGTGTATCTAACCGTTCTAGTGATAGTTGCTATCTCCCTATCTTTAGCAGATAACTGCGCTTCCAGCCTCTCGATTTTAGCCTCAAATCTTGATATGTCGGACATAAGCCTGAAATACAACACATGGACTGATGGTAAGAAAATAAAAACCCACACTGAATAATACAATGTAGAAATGCAATTTGCTCATATGCTTAAATAAACAAGGTTTTTCCCACGACACATAGTTTACGTACTAACTTGAGAGATTTATTCCAAGGAATTCATTTACATGTACTCTCTCTACATTTAACTCTAAACGAGGAATAGCATTATAGCAGCAAGTGAATTAAAATCCAAACAGTAAACGAGAAATAGAATACCGCTGTCTCTGCTCATTAGCAGACTCTCGGAATTCAATATCGCGCTGCCTCTGTTGCAACAGCGAGTAGACACAGTTGCAAGTGCGCGCAATCGAAACCTATCGAAAACAAAACAAAATTCAATTAAATTAAATTGAGTTATTCATAGTTTGTATGTAGTGATATAATTAGTTAAAAAAAGAAGACACGTAACGGGATCAGTAGCGAAAAGATCGAGAGAGGCTGGGAAGCCAAAAGTGACAAGTGTTTGATTCAAGTACTTGCTGCAATCATCTATGTTTCCAACATTTGCAAATGCTTGTTCACTGAACAACAGCAATATAACAAACATTAATTAATGATTAAATTATGTGAAAACCTACAAATGTACTACTACTAGTAGTAGAAGATAGAGATAGTGTTAGTGTTAGTGTTAGTGTTAGTGTTAGTTAGTAGTTACCTCATTTCCAAATTCGATGCCTCCAATTTGATTTGATAAATTAGATAAGTGTGTGGGGGCGTAGATCTGGGGGAAATTTAAAAAATTCAAGCTCAAATTCAGTATTATATCTGCGGTGTTTGTATCATTTTTGGGTAACTCCTACTTTTAAGCCCATTTTTGTCATGGGCTTCTAGTTTTTTGTTTTTCACATTCAAGTCTACCATGACCATGGCCCAGGGCCGCCGCCATCTCACCGATATTAGTATTTTGTAAACATCCAAACCAAGAAACTTTTCGTATATTTCAGACAATCAAAAGACTCTGACAAGGATCATGTCGCATATCCGCGCTTGAAACACCATTCTTAGAGGTCATGTCTAAACTTGCAAATTATAATTGTTTCAAAACATCTAACATATGATAGCAGGATTTTTAAGATCATTTTTACTCTCTTACTTCGTTTCACATGTCCGAATATTAAAAGAGTTCTCAAGCGAAAATTTTACAAGTTTAACAGAATTGACTTAAATTTAATCATAAATTAATTTGTTGGCAAATTGAATCTAGCATTGCTCGTGTAGCGTAAAGAAACTGGATCACTTGGAAGTAGGGCTGCAAATGAACAGAGTTGTTCGTGAACAAAACTCGAGCTCGGCTCGGTTAAGTGAGCTCGACTCTGTTCGTTTATTAAAAGAACCTGATCTTGAACATAAAAATCCGCTCGGTTAGTAAACGAACCCGAGCCGAGTTTTATGCTTATTCGGCTCGAGCTCGGCTCGTTTAGCTCGGGATCGGCTCGAGTTCGGCTCGAGCTCGTCTAACTCGGCTCGGATAAAATTTATATATATTATAAATAAAAAAATATTATGAATAATTTAAATATTTATATCATATTTAATATATTAATGTTTATATGAAATTATTCATATTATATATATATATTGTTAATGTTTATTCATATTTAATATATTAATGTTTATATATACCGCCTAAAATATTTATAGTTTGATTATGTATTTGTGTAAATTGTGAATCTGTGATGTACTATTTGTCTTAATTCTTGAACATTTTATTTTTAAAATCTCTAAATATAATAATTAACACAAATTCAAATTTTATATTATGTTTTTATTATGATATGTATAAATATATACACACACACGAATATATTATAATGTATTTACATTTGATTATTTGAATCATATTTAATATATTAATTTTTATGTGACTATATATATATATATATAACATACATAATTTTATAATCTTTTAATTTTCTTAAATTGATTACAATCTCATTTTAGAAAATGAATATCAATTTTATTTAATTTGTCAAAATTAAAAAATTGATTAAACCATGCCATTTTTCTCACAAGTCATAACACAAATATGAAATTTGGAATTCAACATCAAGAATTTAAAAAAACAACTTATGACCTATTCAACTTCGATCATCATAATTAAATATGTTACATTTGTATTATTATACATAATATATATATATATATATATATATATATATATTAATAAATATAATACATTAAATTTGGGAATATCACTAAATTAAATATATCTTGACATCTGTAGGTTGGATCGTCGAGAAATATTTTTAAAAAAATGGAAAGAACAATTCGTGACAAAACACTAGTTACGAATTCTAGTCAATATAGTAGTGATATACTAAGATCTCCAACCAAATTAATTTTTTATTTTTTTAAAATTTGGAAATATCATTATATTAGATATATCTTGACATCCGTACGGTTGGATTGTCGAGAAATATTTTAAAAGAATAGAAACAACAATTCGTGACAATGCACTAGTTACGAGTACTAGTCAATATAGTAGTGATATACTAAGATCTCCAACCAAATTAATTTTTTATTTTTTTAAAATTTGGGGATATCATTATATTATATATATCTTGACATTCATATGGTTGGATTGTCGAGAAATATTTTTAGAAAAATAGAAACAACAATTCATGACAAAACACTAGTTACGAGTACTAGTTAAGTAGTCAATATAGTAATGATATACTAGAATCTTCAATCAAATTAATTTTTTATTTTTTTAAAATTTGGGAATATTATTATATTAAGTATATCGTGACATCTGTACGGTTGGATCGTCGAGAAATATATCTTAAAAAATAGAAACAACAATCCGTAAAAGTTATTTTTATTAATTGGACTTAATTGAGTAGAAAATATTTTTTTTGTTAACGAACAACTCGATTCGGCTCGGACTCGGTTCGAATTCCACTCGACTCGGACCCGACTCGATTTGTTCGCGAAAAACTCGTGTTCGGCTCGTTTATTAGGAAACTCGGCTCGACTCGGTTCGTTTTAAAAAAAAGTCAAACTCAGCTCGGTTCGGTTCATTTAAAAAAAAGTCAAACTCGGCTCGGCTCGGATCGGGCAAAACTCGGCTCGACTCTGTTCGTTTGCAGCCCTACTTGGAAGGTAGCAAGTCATCCTTGCTTTACATTCACAGAAAGAGCTAGCTAGTTTTAAGTGACCCAAAAGAAAGGTTACAATAATATATATCCAACTAAAGCTAGCTAGAAGCCAATCAAAAATACTACCAAATCTTTATAAATTACTCAATACTCTATAGTTTAATTTGCAGGTACTAGAATATTTTACCATATAAAAGTCAAAACATCCTCCCTCGCTAAGTCTAGCTTAACCGCATGATCAATCAATCATTTGCCGTTGATAATGGAGCTTTTATTAATCGTTTGTCTACATTTACGTGGTTGCCACTAGCTAATCCCATTTGTATAAGGGCACTCCCCTGATCTTTAATTATCTATACATGCATGTCAAGTGCCTGATTGTCTGACCGATATATCCTCCACACGTATAGCATTTGTATATATGATCTTCAAGTACAAGCCCAATTAAGTATCTATATATAGCAAAATATTGTGTTGAATATGTACAAAAATGAAGGAGATTCAGCAAGTGTGATACTAAAAGTTGGCGAGCTTAAGATTCAGTCGAGCAGAATCTTATGTCGAGAATCATCTTTTGGAGAATCTTCACGTATCTATCACCGGAGTGCAGAAGGGGTTCCATTCAATTGGGAGACACAACCGGGGACTCCCAAGAATCCTCGTCGAGAAGAAGTAATTCCACCACCAACACCTCCACCGGGGACTCAAAGATTTTTGCCACCAATAAAACATTGTGCAGCATCTCATTTATCTAAACATGAAGATTCTTCTAATCATTCAGTACAGAAATTATGGTTTTGGAGAAAACAGTGGAAAAGGCAGCAACAAGCACGCCACAAGGACTTTGGGACTAGTTATCTTGCAGGTCAAGTATTAGGTTCTAATGATCATAAGTCTAAAAACTCTGGTAATCAGCTTGCTAATTTTCATGGGGAATTTAGAAGCAGCAGCTGGTTTGAAGATTCATCGATTTCGGAAGAAACAGAATCGTCGTCTTCCTCGAATGGTTCCTTGCATCAATCAAAAGATGATCATGGGGTACATAAACCCATTGGTTGTAGTCCGTGGAACATGACAGGAGTATTGGTTCGCGTTGCAAAACGTGTTTGAATTTTTAGGTGCATTCACCTAGCTAACTGTTTGTATAATGCATATTACCTGATACATACCATGAAAATTTAGTTAGGCTATTTAAAAGAACTTGTTATATACTACTGCCACATTGCCCTGCCACTAATCAATTCGAATGACACATTTGAACTTGCTTTGCTTTGGTCCTCATTCCTCAACATCTGTTGCCTGTTGGTGGGAGGGGAGGGGAGCGATATATGTGCGTAGATGCATCATCTGTCACCGAATCATTAATAATATTTTTGTAAAATAATGAATACGCAACTATTTATTTCCTTGCATAAGTTAATAATTGTCTTTAATTATTAAAAAATTCATATTTTTATTATGTTATTTTTGTGTAAAAATAGTACTTCATTTGTTCATATATAAACAATTTTTAAATAAAATTCGCTTAAATTGATTACATTTTTTATTGTAATTTTATAATTATTTATATATATGTTGTTAATGTACAAGCTATACTTTTATATTTATTATTATAATTGTATGATTTACTATTTGAAATTGTAACCAAATTTTATAGGTCAGATTTGATTTAAACTTTTGACCGGAAAACATTTTTTAAATAAAAAAGGAGGAAGTAAATTTGATGTGGTAGCTCCCGAGTCACATGGGCTTTGCGGCTTCTGCTGTCCTCCTTGGACGTAATTGGACCAAAATCTGATTTTCCTTAGCTGTTGGCGTGTTGACTGTCGAGTTTACATGCAACTTGCTCTTTTACCAAAATCTTTTGCCTGCAAACTGCAAAGGGATCGCAACGCTTCGGTTCGGATACAGTTTATAATATTCATCATTCCTGTATATAAAAAGTTACTCCTCATCCTATATTTTTAGTCTTTTTAAAAGATATATTCGTTCTGACTCAGTTATGAGAATTTCTTAGAATATGTTATACTCAATATTCGGGTATAAGTCTTATACAAACCCAATGTCATAATTATTTGGCTCATCTGGCCTTTGGACTCAATTGACATCAAAACCTAACTTCAATAAGAATATGCTAAAGGACCTAGACTAGCATGGGATCGCAACGCTAACCCATCAGCCTGATTTCGTCTCTGTAATTTATAGATAACCTGTTCTCAATCTCATGAATGCAGAGAGAAGAGAACCGGCCCCGGTCCGGTTCATTACTTGTCTTTTCTTCCGACTCGTATAAATTTTGTATAAAAGGACCTCAGTCCGGGTCGCATATTAGTTCAATATGTCCGGGATCGCTTCCCTAGCCCAGAATACTCATCACGAATTTCGGGATCGCTTCGCTAGCCCATAATACTTATCACGAATTTTGGATAACTAACCAGAAAACTCTTATTCTCAAGAACTTACCTCAATTGATATTATTTACTGATTAGAAGACTACAGAAGGCCTTACAAGATAATATCTCAACATAATTATCTAAGACATCTAGCTCTATGAGCTCACATCTCATCAATCTCTGGAAGATCCGTTGGGATGGCTTCTACGTACTACTTTCGCAAGGCCATGTCGTGTAAAATTCCCTATGGGGTATCGTTGTTCTACAACTCCATGACATCTCCACAGTCATTCGGGTTTGGGGAATGGAAGTTACAGACTTCTAGATGCTCGCCCATCACATTTACGGACTTGAACCTGATGGACCGACCAATACCTAACCCGCGTATAGGTAATTTGTCCAACAAAAATTACGTGTACCTTGAACCCCTATAAATAGAGTATGTAGAACTCTTTTTTTAGTTAATTGACAGTTGACAGTAAGAGAGTACGTATAATCTCTGGTCTTCTAAAGAATCAACAACAAGACTAGTTACCAAAATCGATAACTTTACGGCCGTGTTCTTCATGTAATTCATAAAGCTCATAAAAAAATCATCATATTTTGCTACATGATTCCCGCACACCTCCGTTATTACTTATTGATGTTATACCAGTTTCTCCCTAAAACAGAACAAATACTCATTTATAAGGTTATAACCTAATTATTAAAAAAATAGATAAATATTTAAATTTTCTAATCCTACCCATACTTGTTATATTAGTTTTATATATAAGTAAAGTAAAATTTATATAGAAAATGATAAAATAGTAGGATAAATTTAAAAAATTGTCCATAAATTTGCATTAAATATAAAAATGAATAAATATTATAGAATAAAAATAAGTTTTAAAAAAAAAACTACGAGATAGTAAAGATATAGGAGTTTAAATCAATAATTTGTACTGATAGAGATGGATTTATTGGGTGAGAGTTTTAATTTTTTTTAGTAGTTTAAAATTTATATTATATACTTGGTTTTTGTTCAGGGAGTATCGAGTATAAATTGAAGACATGTATATTCTACATTATGTTTTATGATGGTTTTGTAATTTATTATAAACGGGTGAAGGCCTTTATTACCTTTTTTTTTGAGGAAGTAATAACCAAAATATCTAGGAACGGAAAGGAGGGTCCTAAATACCCGCCGCCTACGCAACTCTAACATGCGTATTTATCTATACGTATAAAGCACATGCGTACACCGATTTATTACAGAACAGATAATTCAACAACATTTTTTAATTGAATTACACGCATACGAAATTTGCGTATTCAGCTCCATGCATATTACAATTGCGTGTTTGAATTTAGCTACACGCATCGTAAACTTGCATATACAATGAACTCAAGCATATGAACATAAACACAAGTCAGATACTCAACAACTCAACGACCAGAAAAACACAACCCAAATCAATAGAGCAAAACTCAGCCCAACCCCAACCCCACATGGCCACATCTTGATCTTCCCATTACCACTCCAAGGCCCAGTAAAGTCCATGTTCAAACTCGCAAAACTCCTTTATCTCTCCAACATACTTGTCACTTTTCATCCACTCTCGTTTTCTCTGCTTCACTGACATCCAATCTAAATTTAAATGTTATCCTGACTTCTCTTTAGAGATTATCTTTGATGGATTGCCGGAAAATCAACCTCGATGGAGCTTTTTGATTATTTGAGGATCAATACAAAGCCACTGTTTAAACAATTTTTGATGTCTAACAGTCTGTTTAAACAATTTTTGATGTCTAACAGTCATCTAGTTACATGTATTATAGTTGATGGAATCATGAGATTTACATGTGAAAGTGGTAGAATATAAATATAGAATACGCATATAGGGTATGCGTAGATGGTAGGTAAAAAAGGTTGTATCTCCGCATATAGATATTTTGGGCCACATATTTTGAAATGTAGGTATTTTAGTCAATTTCTCATTATAAATAGAATATTATAAACATAATATGATACATGACGTCTCCCATTAGTAAGTTTATTAATTTGTATTTATAAAATATATAATATATATATTATTTGCATTTTTAATAATATATATGTGGTTACTATTAATGTTTTTATTTTTATGATTAATATAAATTATATACGGAATCAATTCATATTTATTTATTTTGAGTAAGTATTAATTCAATAATAAAAGTCATACGGCATCTACAAAAATAATCACGTCGAACAAATATAAAACAAAAATAATAGTTGATTAATCCATTCTTTTTGGAGATATAATCACGTCATTTGTTGAAGATGATATATTTACATGTACACGCTTCACCATATCCAGTAGGAGCTAATCTTGTTTGAACTATCGATCATAATTGTAATCCCTTAAAAACTTTTATCACTAAATCAAAAACCATACTCTCACAAACAAATGAGAGAAACACCAAAACTCTCACCAAGGAGAGACTACAACCAAACTGAAATTGTAAAATAAAACTAAAATTATAAAATAAAAGCAAGCCTTAGATCCGGAAAACGAAACCACAAAAATAAGAGAAACTAGACCCCTCGAAATCGAATAACCATATGTTTGATTGGAGAAGACAGAAAATCTGGATGCTCCGATGGTTTTTGATTTAAGAATTTTTATTGAAAAATGAAAGGAAACTAAGAGATTGGGGCTGTCCTGCTATGTTTGAGATAGAAGAAATGGAGGAGGCTTCCGAAAGAATAGAGAGGTTAACAGATGTTTTACGATCATTATTTAATTCGTATTTATTGTTCATATGATAAGATTTAATTATAAAATAATACTCCTTCCGTTTCACATTAGTAGTCCATTTTCAAAAAATAACGTATATTAAAAAAATTTATTATTGATTAGTTGTACTCATATTTATTGCATTGAATGAATATAATATATGTTATGAAGTTGATCTTGAAAATATAAATTGGAGATATGTAGAATAGAGTTGATTTTGAAAATATAAACTAGATCAAATTTTACATTGAAAGTTGAAGTAGACAATTATTTTAAAACAAATTTTTTATTGAAAGTGGACTATTAATATGAAACGGAGGGAATACTACAGTTGAGCAAGTTATCTTTACACCGTATTTCAAACCCACTCTTCTTAATGCTTTCGGAGTTTTCGAATTGTTGAAAGCAATTTTCGTCACGGACCGAGCTTCAAGATTAGATTTATAATCGGGTATTCGTATAGAGATTATAAGAAGAAAATATATAAATATTAAGAACATAATTAGTGTTTTGGGACTGCTCTTGAGAGTATTGTAAGCAATAATAATTTTTGGATCTCTCTCAAGGTGTCTACTTATCCTATTTATGGGGATCAAGTCCACATAGTTCTGTTCGATTTAGAATCGTATTTCTGGTATAATTGAGGCTCAACCCGTGACCGATGCTTTAGGAACAAGTAATGTCCAAATGGAAAGTATTATAGGTATTTGGATCCTTCTAGAATCAGGTTTATGATACCATAATTTATTTTCATCGCCTTAAGCATCAGACTCAATAATTTGTGGACTTTTTATTTATTGGATCGGACTCAGTATATGCCTCAGGCTTCCTTGTATTTGTTTGATCCAACCATTAGACTCAATATGGTTTTGGGTTGTAGACGAATGCCTGAATATTGATGGACTAATATTTTTCATATGCAAATAATATTCGGACACGAATATGCAGGTCTAGCCTTTGGAAACACAGTGAACATAACTTGTATCAACAGGTCCCCATTATTTTTTGAAGACAAGGCTTCAATAAATACTTAAATAATTTTGTAGCCTCATCTTTATAGCTCTTGTTCTATTTTACTGCACGTACCTTTGGATACATAGTAATCCTTGGACGCAGTAGAAGCTTCAGACGCGACAAATCTTTTAAAAACCCAAAAGCCTTTGGAGAAAGAGAAACACTAAATGTATAATAAGCCTTCATGCACAATAAAAGTCCCGTAATTGATTTTGGCATGGGAGTTGCATTGTCCACAATAATTGGCCACATCCCCTTTTTAATTGATTTGTACGTTGATGTATCCAATGCAATAAAACACAAAATAGATCAAATAAATAATTTTGCTCATGCGGGTCTTCAGATTTTCCTTCTCATGTAAACATAAAAGATGAATTTCCCTTCCTTTTGAAGCATATCCTTTGGACGCGGATTTTTGGATTGTTGATGAGCCCTTTGGATACAAATAATTGGATTTAGCCTCTGGAAGCGAACATTATTCCTTGCTCCCACATGTCCCCAGTATTTTTTGAAGATGAAGCCTTCAACAAATACTTTCGACAAAATATAGCCATTTGACACCAAATTTAAGTCTGGCAAGTGATTGATCCGCATCCAATGTACTTGCACATTTCCGTTACCTTATTTATGAGATTTGTAGCTTTTCCTCGATAATGCATCCTGGTATTCGATTGGATCCAAAATTTTATTATATGCAGTAAAATGTAAAAAATTAATTGGTCGCAGAAAAGTCACTGGACGCGACAAAAGTTTCAACTAGTCGTGGATCCATAACGCGAGGCATTCTCAATTTCTCCTTTGTAAATAAACATAAAATTGTTTACAAGAAACAAAACCTTTGGAAGCAACATAATTAACCTTACGAAGCAAAATAGCCTTTGAAAGCAGAAATTTGTGTTGGCATAATCTTTTCAACTTGTATCATTGTCGTCCTGTCAAATATTTCTGATGCATCATAATTTTTATTTCCAATGATATCATTGAAAAAGTATTGTACTAGTTGATGTCAAATCAATGTTTGAAACTACATATACTTCATGTCAAGTCATCGGATACCGGTTTTCGGTTGGTTTCCAATACCATATTTTTTTATTTCTAATGATTGTTGCTGCCAAAGTAAGATTAAAGAAGTTTGAAACTGATGTTGTTGTTTGTGGGAATCAACTTAAAGAAAAAATCTCATTCTTGGAGGAGCAATTTTGTGAGACTGATGATGTTAAACTTAATGTCGAAGCTAATTAATATGGTGTTGGACTCGAGAAAAGACTTCAAATGATTGAGGAAACCGATATGGATGTCACCCAACGTATGTGTGACTATGAGTTAGAGCTTTGGAAATTGGAGCAAGATGGAGAGAATAATGTTGATGATGATCTCCCAAATGACGATGTAGAATTGTAAGCTTTGTGCATAGACACTCTGGTTGCCTTTGGGCGCATTTGCTGCAACTAAGTCTTCGGGCGCGCAAAACTTATTTATTCATATTTTGTTGACATTATAACTCCTTTCAGATGCAAATCATTTGTCAAATATTAATAAGAATTCTATTGACAACTGTGATCAACAGGACTGAGTACTTCTATTGCCACTAGCTTACATCCAATGGTTGAATGATCACTGTAGGTACTTTTTTTAATCATCATAGCATAAAACGCAGTTTTCCAGTTCAACATGTGCTTCCAATCCTCGTTACTATGTACGAATACTTTTAGTTTTGTTGGATTGCGCACTGATGAGATATACTCTGTGATCTATAAAAATGTTAAATCTAAGAAATTGTAGATCACCACTTTCTCATCTCGGTTGGACCATCATAGTTTCGCACTGAAACTTATATCCGGCTCGATATATCCTCTGCCTTTACTTCAATATAAGGTGAAGTGGTACATCACTAGTCTAGGGTGAAAGATTTATTTTTTCCTCATGTGAGTGTCAGCAAAATATAAGTTTATGACTTGATCAGTTTGCTATCCCCAAGTGATCACCAACAAATCGAAAGTTTAGGATTTGATCAATTTTTACCCCCAGCTGATGGGTCACAAGTATATGATTAAATCAATTTTTGTCCCTAGTTGATTTCTGATAGGTCACAAATTGGTGATTGTCAGCAAATCAAAGTTGAAACTTTGTCGAATTTTTATCCCCAGTTGATAGCCGATAGATCATGAATCTCATGAGTGTCGGCGAATCAAAGCTGGGACTTTGTCAAATATTTACCCCCAGTTGATAGCCGATAGGTCATTAATCTCATAAGTGTCGGCAAATCAAAGTTGGGACTTGTTAAATTTTTACCCCTAATTGATTGACAATATTTCACAACTCGAGGATTTAGATCAATTTGATGCCCCCGAGTGTTTGACGATTTGGCACTTGTTCGGGAGTTCATCGAATTTATTGCCCCCAAGTGAACCTCATTGAACACTCGTTTGGGTTGAATAAATTTTTAGTTTTCGTGAACTGGTTTTCTTTGGTTACGGGCCGAAGCATGTACAAATTTTTGTTTTGACTCTCGTGCGTGTATCAAATGTTAGAAAGTTATGTTATGGTTGCTAGTTTTGCTTGGATGTGATGTAGACAATACAATAAAAGCCAAGTTAGTTTTTCTTCTGCGACTATATGATCCTTGTAAACTGATAACTATTAGCATGCTGCCGAAGATTCTCGGAATAAAATCACATCTGCAACTTCAAATTGATGTTTAAAATCTCATACAATTTGTATAAAGTTGGCTAGTCAATCATAACAAAGTTAAGCACTAAGTTCAATCATAATAATAAAAATCATACATGCATATCAACATATATGAAAGAAATTAAAATTTTGTTAATATACATCTCATAGCATTCTTAAGAAAAAGGAAATCATAATAAATAATCAAATAAATATCCTGGTAATATAAATAGATTATTGGATCGTCAATATTATTTTATTTAAACTTATCTGATGACGATGATGTCAGTAATAATTATCTTGGGGCGAATTGCCTCTAATAGTGATGATCGTCCAGATGGTCTGTCGGGTGCTTTATGATGATGTCGATTCCTTGACGTAGATTTTTTTTCTCCTTGGTGATTGGTCTTCTTGCGTCCGATCTCTCTCGCTCTGCATCGAATGACCTACGATTGAATTCTTGAAGTTGTTTCCGAAGCTTTAATGGAGATTTATGAATCTTCTCTTTTCTCTACACGATTCCCACAGACGGCGCCAAATGTTGAAGCCAATTTTCGTCATGGACCAAGTTTCAAGATTAGATTTATAATCGGGTATTCGTATAGAGATTATAAGATGAAAATGTATAAATATTAAAAACACAATTAGGGTTTTGGGGTTTTTGATACTGCTCTTGAGAGTATTGTAAGTAATAATAATTTTTAGATCCCTCTCAAGGTGCCTACGTACCCTATTTATGGGGATCAAGTCCACGTAGTTCTATTCGATTTAGAATCATATTCCTGGTATAATTGAGGCTCAACCCGTGACCGATACTTTAGGAACAAGTAATGTTCAGATGGAAAGTATTTTAGGTATTTGGATCCTTCTAGAATTAGGTTTCCGATACCATAATTTATTTCCACCGCCTTAAGTATCGGACTCAATAATTTATGGATTTTTTGTTTATTGGATCAGACTCAGCATATGCCTCAGGCTTCCTTGTACTTATTTGATTCAACCATCAGACTCAACATGATTTTAGGTTGTAGATGAAGACCCGAATATTGATGGACTAATATTTCTCATATGTAAATAACTTTTGGACATGAATATACATGTCTAGCCTTTGGAAACACACAACTAAATCAAAATTGCAGTCATCGAAATTCCAATTCCGGTCATCTAGTTCCAGTGAAACTAAATTTTCACACCTGCTAAAGTTAAAAAAAAAAAAAAAAGTAAACAAAAGTGGTAACACTCATCCTTGACCTTTATGGTCAAACATTCTTATCCGTTTCCAAAATGAGATATGTAGTATCCCAGTGATAGAAATATACAATAGATATGCTTCAAATTCTATATACCCTACTCGTTTAAGTGAAAAAAAGGTAACCCTATCTATATCTATGTACAATCGTACAAGATATACAGGTATATTTTGTATATATTGTATTACATCTGAATTACTAATACTAGCATTTTAGAGCAAGTATAACAATGTCTTATAAAACGGTTTATAAATATAATAATATATAATATCCTAGTAATTTAAAACATTATAAATATACTCCAACTCCAACAATTTGTCATATTCTCATGCCTTATTATTAAAATAATAATATATTTAAATTATATTTATATTTGAAAAGATAAAAACAGAGAAAAAAAGTATAAAAAATGAAAAAAAATGAATATTTTATTATTAAAAATAAAATGAGTCATGTATAGTGATATCCTATTAAGAAAGCATATGATAATTGTTCCCGTATTTTAGGACACGAGTACAACATCGTTGGACACCAAAATCCTCTTAAATTTTAACTTGGGAGAGTACATACTGGACTTGCTCTTATCCCGATAATGGAAAGACCACACCCTCACATGGGCATATCTTGTCTCGGTTAAAATAAAAAGAAAAGCACTAGTTTACTTGCAACTTGGAGTAGATTCTACAATCCAGTTACCTACCACGCCGACTAATATATTACTGTATACGAGAGTATTAGCTATTATTGTTATTTTTATGCATGTACATGTGGTTTGTTCATTCTACGGCTGACACGTGTTTACATTCCTCACACGTGTAAGTAGCTTGCTTCTCCCCATGTGAGTGTCATTACTTATTTTAATTAATCTTTACATTCCATGCCCTTCTGCAACGGCCATGTTATGAATTATGATGATGCTCATGCTTCCATGCATTGCTAGTGCCATCGTTAAATATACTTGTAAAGTTGTAATGCTTGAGATTTGTTGAATCGTAGCCCAGTCAAAATAAGTTTAAAAAATCTCATAATAATCAAGTTAATTTATAATTTATTTACAATTTTTAATATAGATTTGAACTAAATAAATAATTATTATTAATTTTGTACGGAAAATTTCTAAAAACATCAAACTTATGATAAAAAGTCTAGATGATGACCAAAGTTGTGCTCGACAGAAGCGACTCTAAACGTCGTATTCCTGGGAAGAAGGCTGAGAGTCGGTGAAGTGTTTTCAGTTTGTTAGCACTCAAATTAGAAATTAGAAATAAAAAAAATGTGACAACGATATTGCTAGTAATGGAAAACTAAAAAAATATGACACGTCTGACCCTCACCATGTCACGGTGTTTCCCATTTCTCCGTATTGCTTCCTTGTAGCTAGCCAAACAGATGTACAGACTATTGTTGGTCCCTGATATTGTAGAAGGGGGGTTGAATACAATATCTGAAAATTAATCGCGGAATAATTTGGATTAAAAATATTATTTTAATTACTCGCGAAATATTAATTGGAATGAAATATTGTTCAAGTGAAAGATATAATTTTAACTTGATTAGTATTACAAAATTAATATTAAGAAAACAGTTATATAATTGATTAAAAGTTCTAGAACAAATTTGACATGAATTGTTCGTATTTAACAATTATATCCAAACTCAGCACAGAAATCTGTGAATATTACAATGCAGATAAATTACTGAATTTGATCTGATTTTCTTCTCTTAGTAGTACTGAAAAATGAAGGTGATCTCCTCATATTTATAGAGGAAGAAAAAGGCTTGTATGACCTTTATCAGCATGACTTAATTTGCTAAAAATAAGTCATATATGACTTATTTAACACTTGTATGACTATAAAAACACTGGGTATGACTTCTGAATGGTCGGTATGACTTATTTTATTAATTAAAAAGTCGGTATGACTTTTTAATATAATAAAAAATCACTCGGTATGACTTTTTGATCAACAGAAATTCGGTATGACTTATCTCCTGTATGACCTTTCTGCCTGAAGCTCGGTATGACTTTTCTTTTTAAAGCTCGGTATGACTTATCAGTCGGCTGCTCCGGTATGACTTTTCTTTAACAGCTTCGGTATGACTTTCTCTTTATTCAGTCGGTATGACTTTTATTAATATTAAGTCATATCTTTTATAATAAATTAATTCTACTTAAATTAATTAGTTAATTTACAAATTAAATTAAATTCAACTTGAATTAATTTAATTAGATAAATTAAATAATCAATTAACATTTGATAGTAGAATTAAAATACTATTTCGTCTTGTATTACCGTGCTATCAGTCTTGAAGTCTTAAAGTCTTCGTTGTGTCTTTTGTCATAAAATCACTTGAGCTAGATGATGAATATTTATTATTTTAGTTGACACACAAATGTACTGTCTGGTTCATTTATGTCATACTATAATAAATATTCTTCATCTTTAACATTAAGTTGTGGTCTTCTGTTCTTCTTCTGCTTCACTGTCTTCATTCTTCTTCTGGAATCTTCTGTAGTAGCCACTTAGAATCTTCTGAATCTTCTGAACAACTGCTTCTCTATTTTTCTCCGACGCTTGAACATATAAATGAATTTCTTCCGGTGTAGAATAGCAACTTCATTATAATTCTTCTGACAAGTTGATTCTTTGTGTCTAGTTGACATTCTTCGATTTGATTCCATCCTCAGTATTTATTACTTACTTTAATTTCTTACATGAGTTGAGTTGTCATCTACTAATTACAAATAGGCCTTGACATATGCATTTCAAGTATATATCACTTTTTTCTCATTTTTGAAAAAAAAAAATGTTTGTATGATTGCTGTCTTCGACATTTAAAGAGATACAATGCCTGATTTCAAAAAAAAAAAAAAAAGAGATACAATGCCCGAATATTTCATGCTGTTGAATTTTATATTACAATGTAGGTGAACAGTTTTTTATATACAGTATTTCTCTTTTATCGATCTCGTATTATTAAAAAAAATCTAAATTTAAATTTCATAATCTTAGTTCTTAAGATGTGTGAACCTTTTCTTTTTGTGAAATTAAGATATGGGAACTTAAACAAATTTTAATTTATAACTTTGAGTCTTAATCAAAATTAATATATATATTACATATTTAATTGAATTAATTTCAAACTTTTAGGAATAAAAAATTATAATATTTAAATTTTAATTAAATCTAAATTTATCAATTATTAGTCGAACTGAACCCTGTAAATTTATAACTCGATCAGAAGCTTTGACTTGTTTAGACATGAAAAATTTCGAGACCGACAATATTTGACTGAAATGGATTGAATTATGGGAGAGACAACAGAGAGGGAAACCGCCTATAGGTTGGATGATATGGTTGCACTAGGTGGTTTTGCAAGCTCACTGTTTAAACACATATGCTGTGTTTAGTCCGGTTGAATGTAATGAAATGGAAAAGGTTAAATGAAATGAAAAAGGTGAAAATAAATTCAAAATAATGGAATTAAGAGGAAGTATATGAAATAAAAATGAATGAGAATAAAAAAAATTTAGTGAATAGAGCTGTAATTCGATTCGCGAGCAGCTCAAGCTCGAACTCGTTTAACTCGACTCGAGCTCATATACGAGCCAAGTTCGAACAAGGATTCAAGTTCGTTTATATATGTAAACGAGCCGAGTCGAGTATGTACCGAACTCGACTAAATTTCGACTAGAACTCGATAACTCGGTTCGGCTCGAGCCCGAACTTGATCTCGTTTACAAATAAGAATAAATTATTAATAAAAATATTTTTTAAATTTATAAATTATAAATTAATTTAATTTTTTAATTTTTATATATTTTAATTGATGGGCTTGCGAATATACTCGGCTCGGCTCGTTTAAATTTGGCTCGACTAGCTTGCGAATAAACTCGACTTGTCTATTAAACGAGCCGAGTTCGGTCAAGTGATTGAGCTCGTTTAAGTTAATCGAGCGGCTCGAATCATTTAAAATAACTCGAACTCGTTTATTAAAAATCTGGTTCGGCTCGACTCGAATTACAACTCTATTGATGAGATTTGAGGATAAATGGTTATGAGGTAGAATGGAGGATTCTATCTTGAGTTTTATTTTTAGTTTAGATTGTTATGAGAAATGAATGAAATTTTTTAACTTTTACCCCATAACACAGTGCAAATCTCATTGTATTCATTTCATATTTATTTATCACAACCAAACACACAACATGTTATACCTATACAATTTATATCAAGTAGGGGTGTACATGAGTTAAAAAAACCTAACAACCCGGCTCTACCCGACCCTTATGTCGGCCGACTCTACCCAAAATAATACAACCCAATCTATGTTTGGGGAAAAAAAAAGTTTTAACCAACTTTTTATGGGTTGGGTATGGATTTTAATTTTTTAAACCCAATCCAACCCAAACTGTTTATAATTTAATAGATGCACTAGTTTAATAAGGCACTTGTTTAGTAAAAATACTAATTATATATATATATATATATATATATTAGAAGAAAATGAAAAAAAAATCTAGATAAGCCATTCATACTTAGCATAAATATAAATTGGATTCTAATTTTTTTTCTTTATTATTGGATATAGTTAAAGTAAAAAAGAGTTATTTGAAACGAATGATCGTAATATTTTTAACGAATTATATTATATTTGTGTTAAGTTGATTGATTTCTCTTGATATAAGTTTTTTTTATTTGAAATATGTATTAAAAACCCGTTCAAACATAGCCAAACCGATGTATAATAAATAGTGCTGGATTATAAATTTATTTTTCATGAATTGGGTTAAAAAAATTTAACCAATTTAATTGAATTGGGTTTCGAAAATGTCCTCAACCTAGTGAACCGGTAGCCCTAATATCAAGTACATACTCATCAAAATATGAGTACTTAATAGGGGTGAACATGGGTCGGGTTGGGCGGGTTTTAACCAAAAAATGACCCAACCTAATTAGTTCGGGTTGATAAAAATTGAATCCATTAATAATTTTTTTTATGTAACCCAACTCCACCCAACCCAATTAATTTGGGTTGGGTTGTGTTGGGTTAAACCATCTTCTTCAAGAAACAAAGCTGTAAACAAGTCTGAACATAACTTTGATATAGTCTGCCTCTGTCAAATGCCAATTTTTGATAACAAATAAGTAGTCCAAATGTCTGACATAAAATATAAATAGTCACCAAATAGTCAAATATAATCCAAATAGTCAAATGGGCATGGTAAATAGGTTGATCGGGTTGAGTTAGGGTCAAAATATGTTAAACCCTGACACAACCCAATTTATATGGGTTTTTGAAATATTAAACCGTTCAACGTTCGATTTTGGACGATTCAATTTATTCGGCCGAAATAATGATTGGGTTGGGGTGAGTTGAGTTGAGCGGGTTGGCTTCACCCCTAGTACTTGATACATGCAGCACATACATACACATAGAAACAATTAATGATACATTTATACCACATCTCACAGGTCGTCTGGTCACCATTTCACAAAGTAAAACCTCGAAAACCGTGCTATAATTAAGCCCCTCCCTCCTCTTCTTCTCTCATCTGCACCATGCTACCAACAACAGTACTAGTATAGTACTCAACTCATTTTCTTAGTTTCTTACCATTTCAGTTGGTCATCTTTTCAACTCTCTCCTTGCATATACTAGTATACAAGTACTATCGTCATTCTTATAGTAATTAGAATACGACTACCAACGCGCGCAGTTTCCCCGAAAAAGATATACAGTTTCGTACATCAAAAGAGTTCCTCTAGTTATTTCACGCATATCCAAGATATATGGATTCTTCAATATCATCTCACGAAAATTATCATCATCATAATAATATTGATAGTGATGAATATGAATATCAAAATGAAAACTGGCTCGGCTTCTCTCTCTCCAATAACATCCATCCCCTCACCTCCTCTTCCCCTGATTCCTCACATCAACTTGCTCTTTATCAACCATTTCATGATTCCCAAAGTAAGCATACATCCTCTCTCTCTCTCTCTCTCTCGATATTTTGTTAACTAAATAAAGATTTTCATGTAGGTGATTTATGTGTTATGAATGGTGGTGAACAAGATAATGGTGAGAGTACAGACTTGTCCATGCTGACTTTAGGTAGTCCAAAGCTTGAAGATTTTCTAGGCGGCTGTGCTGATGACTCGGGCACTCAAACTATCTTCGCACGCAGTAACAAAACCCGAAAGATGAACAACACAAGTGACAACTCTCCGAAGCAAATAGTGGTTGCCAAACCACAAGTCCAGCCTCTTGCTAAAAAGGGCGCCATTGAAACCTTCGGCCAACGAACCTCCGTTTATAGAGGCGTTACTAGGTGCCTAAATATCATCACTACTATATTTATACATGTCACTATGTTCATAGGCTAATTAAGTTGTTGATATGTATGATGGTTCTTGACAGGCATAGGTGGACGGGGAGATACGAAGCTCATTTGTGGGATAACAGTTGCAGAAGGGAAGGTCAAAGTCGAAAAGGAAGGCAAGGTAATAAATTTGTGCATGTAATTAGCTAGGGTCCTCTTGCAGGCTAACATGCACCTGTCAGCTTAATACGGTTAGATTTGCAGGAGTAATAATTAATTAATGAAGATTTCGTATATCTAGCTAGAATGATGGGCTAGATTGATTCAAGTTTTTAAACCACCTGGTTTTTAAATACCACAGGCGCCTTCTTACTTGTTTCAGCTGTGTCTGTGTGACCATGCGCCTGTACTACCTAGCTAGCCTAATAGTATTAATTTATATTATTTCTAGTAATTTCATGTTCTCTAATGTTGATGCTTTATGTTGCATGTACCTGATGGTCGCAATCGTTTGGCCATTATTTTCATCAGTTTATCTTGGTAAGTTTTGTTTTAATCATCATAATAAGATTCAAAATAAATCTGTTTTCCAAATTCTTGTGCTATGCTTATATTTATTTATCTTATTATAATGTCTATATTTTATGGAATATGTGTGTATAGGCGGTTACGACAAAGAAGAGAGAGCAGCTAGAGCTTATGATCTTGCTGCCCTCAAGTATTGGGGTGGTGCCACCACTACCACCACCACCACAAACTTTCCGGTAAATGAAAGATCTATATATATATATAATATTGATTTGTGTTAAGATCCAGTCACAAATTATGAGTTATAACATTTGATATATATTGTTTGCATGATATTTTGAAGGTGAGCACCTATGAGAAGGAATTGGAAGAAATGAAGAACATGACTAGACAACAGTTTGTTGCTTCCCTCAGAAGGTTATTACATATATCCACCTTTAATTTTAATTATGTCGTTTGCATGTGTTTGTTAATTTTGGGATTGTTTGTTCATGTTTACTAATATATATTGTTTCTCGAATTCTTATGTTGCAGAAATAGTAGCGGGTTTTCTAGAGGTGCTTCGATGTATAGAGGAGTCACCAGGTTCTCCCCACCGCATGAAACTTACAGTACTCATAAAACACTAAATCAAGACTAAACTAAATTTATTTAGATATTTATATACATGTTCCATCTTATTCTAGGCATCATCAGCATGGACGTTGGCAAGCAAGAATCGGAAGAGTTGCAGGAAACAAAGATCTATACCTTGGAACCTTCAGTCAGTTTTTGTTTCCCCTATTATCTATAGTTTAGTGTTAACTGATATGATTGAAACATTGTGGCTCTTGCTTACCTTTATTAGTAATTAATAATGTATTAGTATAAGCAAGGTTGATGGCCTAACCCAGTGCTGATCCCGTGCATTTGGGTAATTCCGTAATCCCTTTAATTAGCAACCATGTGATAACATTCGGTTACTTAAAAGAGTATCTTTATTTTGGTGACTCTGACTCATGTCTTGAGAAGCTGCCACGGTATGTGTAATGTGACACCTTTTAAAACTCATGTCATGACTAGCTAGAAAATGAGTTTGGTAGGGAGACCAAAAATAAAGAATCATAATTTTGTTGCATTAGAGACCGGTCATAGCACATGATACTTTATACTTTTTGTACTACAGCTATTCATATTAACTACCCTTCCCTCCCAAAAGTCCCAAATTAATTTTGGTTGCTTTGACTTTTTCACGTGCTTTAAGGTGTATAAAAAATATACTTACATGTATCATTTTTTGAATTTTCTTTTTTCAAATAATAATTTAAATATTATAGTTTTATTCAAAAAAAAGAAAATTGAAAAAATAATATGTGTAAGTGGTTTTTTTAAACCTAAAATTACGTGCAAAAAGTTAAAACGACACTTATTTTGGGATAGATGGAGTATTGAATTAACTGCTTATCCTTTTGATTGTATTAGATGTAATATAATTGAGTAGTTTCTTTTCAAATTACAAATAGGTCCGTACCTCAAGTTTTTAAGAAGTTAAAATTTTTTCATATGAATTATTTTATGACAAATTAAAGGTATGTAGTAGTGTACACAAAGGGTCATGTACCCCTGACCTACTAAAATATTCTCATTGTTAAAATTTTATGTCTTCGATGTATAATTTATTTACTTGATTTTTACTCGTAACAGGTACACAGGAAGAAGCTGCCGAGGCTTATGACATTGCAGCAATCAAGTTTAGAGGGGTGAATGCAGTCACCAACTTTGACATGAGTCGATACGATGTGAACAGCATTGCCACTAGCAATCTTCCTGTAGGTGGCACAGCCACCAAATCAAAGACTAAAACATCATATTCGAACCCATCTAGGTCCCTCAAAAGCGCAAGCCGTAGTGAAAGCAATCAACTAGAGCACTGTGATCTTTCAATGTCATCCTCGTCGATAACATTTGGTTTGCAACCAGTCAAACAAGACTCGTCTGATTACTGGCCTATGATTGCATATAACCAGCAGAGCTACAACAGTACTGTCACTGAAGGACTTTACCAGCCAAGCACAGCATTCAGCATGGAATTCTCTTCTACAATAATGAATGAGAATATAAACACTGATGTCGGATACTTCAGTAATGGAGGTGGGGGGAGTTGCATAAATAACCTGCAGCAAAGCAGCATCGATGGAGGTGCATCGAGCTCTATTTCATTTGCCACGCCAATGGACTTGAATATGAATAACCTGCAGCAGCAGAGCAGCGTCGATGGTGGTGCTTCAAGCGCTATTTCATTTGCCACGCCTATGGATTTGAATAGCAATATTAACGAAAATACCACTTATTACGGAGGGGGGTCTGGTGATAATTTCGTTAACTGGAATGTTTCGTTCCAATCTGCAAGAGCTAGCAACTTATCAGTGTACCAGAGTCCTATATTCGGCATGGAATGATCTTCTAATCATAATCAAGGTGACACTAGCTAGAAAGGTATTGAATTGGTGCTTTATGGAAATTTGAATATTGCACAAGGTGGGAGATCTAAACTATAACAACAGAGTAGAAGCAAGGCACTTTGACAGTTTGACGTTTTGTTTGTTAGCAAACAAATGCATGGCGAAGTACTATTTCTAGTATAGCTAGTATAGTATAGTATATATCTTTCGTTGCTCTTTTATCCTTTGCGGACGGAGAGATTTATTATTATGGTATAATAGGAAAGAAAATCCTTGTGTCTTGGTCTTTTTCTAACTGTCTTCGTGTACTGTTGTAGTACTTTATTCTCTCTGTTTTTTAATTGATATAAATATATATATGACAGATGCAAGTGAACAAAGCATATGGGTTGTGCTATAATTATATAAATTCACGAGAGTTTCTTATCAAAATAATGTGGACAAACATTTTCATTCATCTTTTTATCAATTTGATTGCTTAAATATGCATCGTAAAATTTTCACAAGAGGATAACATATTTTAAGTATAACAGTACTCATTCATTTTTTTCGTAGTCTTCTGTACTATTTCTATTATTTTCCTTTTATTCCTGTTCATTTCATCCCATTCTCCGACCAAACACAACATTAATTTATCTTCAACGGATCATATATATACAATCAAAAACTTCTCAATCTAGAGGCGTTTTAATTAGAAGTTCTGGTACATAAATGTGTTATTTGTTGCTGCAGAATGCCTTCAGTCACAAAATCACCTAAGAAATGTATTTTAGCTTGTTTCGAATACAACTACCTAGCTAGATGTGTTATGAAATAGGCATGCTCTGGTGTTTATCATATGCACATTGCTTTAATGTCAACAAGTGGAAGCTGTTGATTATAAACCCCAATTATATGTTTGCCCTGAGGAATGCCCCCCGCGAAAGAGGATTCTAATCCTAAAAGCCGTGTAGCATGAAAGAATATGTTGATTCACGAAAAAGTATAAACTTTCTTTCTTCAAATAAGTTTATTAAAATTTTAATGATACCAAAACTTTATTAAAACAATTTATATATGTTGGTATAAAAATTCACCGGAGGCTGTAGTACTAGCTTAATTTCACTATATCTAAAAAAAATTAGTATCCGGTAGAAATTCAGTTGCACAATGATCTAGTATCAATGATCTGTGCGTACTAGGTACAATCTTTTAATTGGCTGATGGATGAGTAAGGACCAAGGAGGCCATGCTTCTGGTGTTTAATTGTCGCATGCAACTCGCTCCAATATTGTCAAAAAATGTAGTCTAAGCTGTTAATAAGGCAATAGGCCATGCTTCTGGTGTTTATCAAATGCACCTCGCTCTAATCTCAAAAAATATAAGCGGTTAATCAACACTACAAATACATGGTTCCAATCCATTCGTAGAATTTCTGTATCCAGCATCCAGTAATATTAATAATAAAAAAGATTCTCTTGTTCTCTTCAATCAAATCTTCCTGCAACAATAAATGGCTCTGTATATCCACTCTACTTCTGGGTCTCCTCCAAATGTTGTCCCTGAGATTACTCGAAAATCGGTATCTTATCATCCTAGTATCTGGGGAAACAAATTCCTCGCATACAGTAATGCATCTGTTGTGGTATATTTGCTTAATTTTAATATACATATATAGCATATATTATATATACATTATGTACCTACTCCAAGTATACTAACAAACTTGTGTAACTGGAAAACTGATCGTGATCAGAAAGAGGACGAACATCTTCAAGTGCTAAAACAAGAAGTGAAGAAGATGCTAATTGCAGGGGACAGAACTCAACAAGAGTTAATTAGCTTAATTGATGATATTCAAAGGCTGGGGTTGTCTTACCAGTTTGAAGCTGAAGTTGACACATTATTAAAACACATTAAGGATAGCTTACATGAATACTATGGCAGCACCACCGATAAGGACCTACATGATATTGCTCTAAGTTTTCGGTTACTTAGACAGCAAGGGCATAATGTTTCTTCTGGTATGGCAATAGTTTCATCTATGTTCAAAATATAGAAGTGCATAATTTCATGCTACTTGACATATATGTCAGTCATTATTTTGGGAGCAGGATGCATGGCATTTTCGATTTCCATGTCAGATTTAACATTTTAGCTATGACGATATTGTTTCCAAATATTAAAGTGTGTTATACTTTGGGAAAAAGTCCAACTACTTTTTAATCGAAGACTTGGAGACCATATATGTACCGGATGCAGAACATAAGTATAAAATGTGTTATGTAATAATTAATATCTATTGTAATGTTATGCAAACAGTATATCTCCAATTAAATAGTGGTCTCCATTGAACTTAAGGACGTAAAAGGAATGCTAAGCTTGTTTGAAGCAGCACATCTTAGAGTGCATGGAGAAAATGTACTAGATGATGCTCTAGAATTTACCACCTCTCACCTTAATCAATATGTAAATTCCAACGTAAGTAGGCTTGTGGCAAGGCATTACATTTCAATCTACCACAACTTTGATCGGCATAATCTAGTGCTGCTAGATTTGGCGAAAAGTGACTATAACCTGGTGCAGAAGTTGCGTCAACTGGAGCTTGGTCATATTACAAGGTATATAAATATTTTAAAATTAAATTGTGTACAGAAAATATTATTAATAATATTTATCGGAGAGAATCAAATTTCAGGTGGTGGAAGGATCTAGATTTTGCACATAAACTTCCATTCGCAGGAGATAGAGTGGTGGAATTCACCGATGATGTCCAAAGCTTTCTGACTAAAGTAATTTCCCTTGCATCTGTAGTCGATGACATATATGATGTCCATATATGAAACCATTGAAGAACTTGAGCAATTCACCGATGCAATCGATAAGTAAGGCAATATGAGTACCACAACAGAAGATAGCTAGATTATTTACATATATTTAGAAAAATATGAGGAACTTGGTTAATTCATAGATAATCATGATAAAACTTTATCAAAGCGAGATGGAGGGAGTATGTAAGTGTGATTTCTGTCAGAATTTGTGATATGGGTCATTGGATTTGGTTGAAAATGAAATGGGTTTCAAGTTTGAGAGCGAAAAGATTGAATATTCTAACTTGGGATAATGCAATCCAGCTGTAGAAGAGTGAATTGGTGTTAAAATCATAAGGTGTTGGGAAACGACAATTAGAGTCCTAATTGCCATTGATCAAACAATTACACTACATTACAAACTTACTGCACATTGCACAACTTTCTTTTTGTATTTTTTTAAAGTTATTCGTCTCCATTTGAATAATTTTGACCCCTTTATTCATGTTGACTTTTTCCTCGGCATTGCATATTAAAAAAAACAATCTACACAGTACACAGTAGTTCAAACCCTGAGGAGGCACACCCCGGCCTTCCCCGTGTTTTTACCATTCTGTTATTAATTTCCTCATTTATATATTGATTGTACACATATAGCTGTGTGTTGTATGTGTATACTGTATGTAGTTATATTGCTTCTCCATTAAAATACATCTTGTTCTCACGCACACACACACACAAATGGGGACCACTGTTTTTCTTGAAAATTTTAACAGCCGTGCAGAGATTCTTGCATGTCCCTGAGGTTGCTCTCAAAGAATCATCCCACCAGTAATAACACTTCATATATATATCTAACACCTTTGTCCTTGAGGTTGCACTTCAGTACGCTACTATAGTACTACTATACACTTTCAAATCCACAAGTAAAACCCAAGAATGTTTTTGGATTTCTTGCATGCAAATTAATCCAGTTCTTGTGAATAAGGTTTTGCAAAGATCAAATGCTATGTTAAAGGCTCAGAACAAGGGGCTTGTTGATTTCAAATGGGTGTTTTCAATAAGTTATTGACAAAATATACCCCATTGTAACTCATCATTCAACTCACATTCCCATTCCAGGTACCACCCGGCCTTAAATATTTGTTGGATTCATATTCTTTTTTTCCAATAATTTTTTTTATTTTATTTCATGTTTTATATATAATTTGTATTGTTTCATTACTTACTGGGGTTAGTACCAATGTAGATATATGTTTCACAGCATTTGTTACTTGATAACTATCCAAATGTATAAGGTATTGACGATATAAAGTAATAAAGGCTTAAAGCTTGCACGTAGACAACCCTTTCAATTCTCAAGTGACGAAAGTCTTGAGTCATACCTCATAAGGGCTTCTAGATGTCTAACACCAGACACCCATATTTGCATTTCCAGGAAATAATTACAGAGGACTGATCCTCATAACTTGATTCAGGGCTTGATTGCAGCTAATGTAGCTATATTTCTTTTGTTCCGAAGGGCTAGCTAGTAGTTGATTTAAGAGAGAGAACTTCATGGTGAGTTTTCTATCTTTGGATGTTTCTTTTAATTATCATATTGTAGGATAGACCTCAACTTTTTTCATCATCGTTTGTAAAACTCGCATGTTTGCAAAGCAGATTTCTATGGACAATTTTAGAAGTGGACGTGTGCACACATTGATAAGTTCTGCCTTCAGTCGTATCGATGGTGTCATGGTGGACATTTAATCTCAAACATGTATTAACAACATTACACTAGGGACGACATTGCATGCTGTTTTATTCCTGAGATTACATTTTGGATAACAAAACTTGGTGTTATATATATACATTTTCAGCTTTCACAGAGACATGTGATCCTAACTTAGTCGTGTATTAGTAGATCGCGACATAGCAACATACTTGCATCTATTTGAGATTAATAGTGGTAAAAACTAGGCCCTTTTTTGACATAAATTATATCCTAGAATCCTCCCTCCATGCTTCATTTAAATGAAGAGCATGACAAAGGGCTCAAGAATCCAGCTCTTTTTCCTTGGTAATATATATGTATTATATACTCGTACTGTTGACAATATATTTTTACATATTGGGAAACAATTGGACTATGTGTCTGTATAAATTTAAATGCTGTATATTAGTTAGAAATGGTCCTCTCAACATCAAAAAAAATTGATGAATGCGGAATTGAAATTCTGTAATCTGAAACACTTCTCTTGGCTGAAATTTATAGATTTGTCATTTGTCATGCATTCACTACATCTAAGAACATATGTGAGGATGCTAGTTACTAATCATAGTTCTATTTCTGTACAGCAGTCAGGCAACCTAGAGTAGAGCGCAATTTTTCTTTTTAAACTCTTTAATAGACTGTGCATAAAAATCTATTTTCTGAAGTACTTGTTAATGCTTTAAGAAGACCTCAATCTGGAATTGTATATGCTTCTTATAATTTTTTAAATTTGGATTCGTTTGTTATCATTTTGTCTTGTAGTATTATACGAGCTTTAAAGATCAGCAGGTCTGTTTTAAATGTAAACTCATTGGTTATCAAACTAATAGTATTTCCTTGTTTATAACTTTTTTTTAAAGGTGATTCTAAAGATATAATGTCATGTAATAATTAGTGAGTACTGAATTTTCAATAGGATTACCCTGATTAGTCTAACGTGGATACTAACTTTTAACCGGAGAGATTGGAAGTGCTTTTGGTCCAGAGTTTCTGCTGAAGTTGTATCTAGCTGGGGAACTTGTTGGCTCAGTTTTCCACTCGGTTTACCATGCCTTTAAGAACCCATCAAATTAAGGTAAATTATATCCAAGAGTATTTGAAATTAGCTTATTTTTTAAATTAACTAATGATTGAAGAACCGAAAATCATCATTAATTCTAAAGATCAGTTTTTTTCCTATATAAAAGCCTTGCAGATGGTCTCAGCCTCTCAGGTAGAGTTTGTAATGATGATCTGATGTTGGGGCGATAATTTTGTAACCTAATTGTTACAGTGTATGTGAATTATGTTATATTATACAATTCTAGGTTGCTATATATATCATATGTTGGTAAAGTTAAATGCAAAGGATGAGAAGGATTCCGAGTCATATTGTTCATATATAATCTGTATCAGCCACCTTTTTTAAGTACCATGTGATATTTGTAGTATTGATATCATGCGACTTCTCTATCAATATTATGTATGACCCTCATATATTTGTTATCACAGAGCAAGTAGATGGAGGGCATGAGTCCTTCAAGCGTGTCAGGATTTGTAAGTAGGCATTCCTGTTTCCCTGAATTCCTCACTCATCAATCGAAAATAATTAAGAATTATGGTTTCTTGTTATTCTTCATCTTTAAATTTGACCATATATTACTTAGATTTTGCATATTCTCGACATTTGTTATATGTTGAGCAGTGACACGATCATGCTGCTTAATATGTACTTAACTAGTCCGAAGATGCTCTTAATTGGACTACCAGTTTCTGCTATTGTACTGTAAACTTACTTCCAATTACCATGAATGGAGAAAATTATGGTCTTCAAAGCTAGTTACTCATGAAATCAAACTAATGGGGTGTTTGTTGATGATAGGGCGTATAATTGAGGAAGATAGGTCAAGGACAATTGAGGTATGCTCTCCTAAGAAACATTGCCGAACATTTAAAACACTGCTTAATTGTGGTGAGGATTCGTTAAAAGGCTATTGACTTTTTTTTTTTGCTAAATAAAAGCCTATTGACTTGTATGCATGCAAGGGGCTTGAAACCTCAACACCCCTCCCCGTATACCTAAAACCTATTGCATTGAGAGATTTTGCAAAAAAAATGTAAGAGGAAATGTTACTTAACGGATTCATGTACCTACAATATTAGAGATTTGAAAAAAGCTAATTTGTCAAAAAAGAAAAAAAGCTAATTAATACTAAAAAGTTAGAAGTATGTAATTATATACTAATCTATTTGCTTTTTAACTTCACTACCTTATTAGTAACTTCTTTATTTCTCTCTTACTGTATCTGTATTTGACTAGTTCTAATAGGGATTTTGTCTAAGCTCACATTTAAATTATAATCATAATTTAGGTAGATAAATTCTCTTAGATTGTCACTATTATTCGTTTGCACAGTTAGATTTAGCAATTTTTAGGTAGATAACTTCAGATGTTGTATGTTTACAGATTCTGCTAAACTAGTTAGCATATTGCCTCCAATTTTAACCTATTGCCTCAAATACAGGGATCCTAATGTTTTTGGTTTCAACTTTCAATTGACATGGTTGGCTATTTTGTTGGAACCTATTACCCAATGTCTGTTAGAAAAAAATAGCCGGACTAATCTTGTGGGATCCATCTGCAATAGACCCCTTGAGGTAAAAGTTCTCTGAGAAACCACTCTTCCAGCAACAGACTACAATATATTATAAAACTAGTAGGCTATTAAATCAACTTTCTGTAGCACTATTTTCTATATCACTTAAAGCAGTGTAATAATGTACAATTATACTTAGTACTTACATCATCCGGAAAGATACCAGATAAATATGAAATCTCTAAACTGGTGGAACCCATTAACCAAATGTACTTCTCAGATGAGGTACATATTTATTTAGAGAAACTACTGTTTTAGAAACAGACTGCAATGAATTATAAATGTGCAATGGCTAAATCCAGCAGGTTATCAAATCACTTTTCTACTTGACACTAAATAATTCAATAACAAAGTAAAAGGTATTACTCCTACAGGCATCAAAGTACAGCTAGCCTTGTACTACTTCACATGCCTGCTTTCCCATGTATACACATGTCAACCAAATGTTTGAACATGTACTCTATCGCTGTTTTAAACTTACCCCTTTATATTTTCAATTCATGGTTCCACTGTTCCACATATACAGGTGCATTTGTATATTCTACTAAATCACATCATAGAGAAGTTCTCTATTAGTGCGTCATAAATTATGTATTTTATTCATTTTTTTGATAATTTAACTGTACGGATGAAATATTTACACCAAAATAACAATATGTATAAATTTTCATTAAATTTAAAATAATGAAATATCATTTTTATAATAATATTATTTTTCTATATATATTCAACGACATAGATCTATTATAATCTTTATAAATTTATAGTTCCAAGTTAATATATTACGTGAAAATTTGTACATTAGCTTATTTTGATATGAAATTTATTTAATTTTAAGCTGCACTAGTAGAGAACTTCTCTATTATATAATTTAAATACTTTTTTCCCTAGTATATATATATATACATCCTCTCCGAACCAAAACACACACTTACACTACTACACTAGTCTTTCTTGAAATTTTCCGTAGCCATGCAGAGATTCCTTTCCTTGAGTTTGCTCTCAAAGAGTCATCCAACCAGTAATGGTCCTTCATATATATCTAACACCTTTGTTTCTTTAGCTAAAACAAACTTAATGTACACCAAGACTGCCCATGCCAGTTCAGTCTCTCAATACTGTACTACTGCACTTTCAAGTTCATGGGTAAAATCCAACAACATTCTTGGTTTTCTTGCAAATCCAGGTCTTGTTAATAAGGTTTTGCAGAGATCAAATGCTATGTTGAAGGCTCCAGGCAAGGGGATTCTTGATTTCAAATGTATGTTTTCAAGAAGTTACTTTCTGCAAAAACGTTCCTTCCTTAGCTCATCAGTCAAGTCCCAGCTTTCCCCTGCCAGGTAATATATACCAACTTTTATTCCATGTTTTAAACTTATGATTATTTCACACCTTACTTGGTTAGTGGTTATATATGTCATATTGTCATGTGCATTTGTGTAGTTCTATGTTTGAAGCTTTGAATATAATTAGGATGCCCTGCCATATTAAAAGAAACTTTACATCCTCACTGGATCCCTCACCTTATAGTATCTTAGCAATTGACATTCATGTTTTAACAGTGACAGAGAAAAATGTAGGATCTTATTTTTATGTATAATCAGGTGTCAGGTAATAGTGCATTGATGCAAAAATGTTTTACAAAGTTGCTTGATTCATAGAATGATAGAAGTACTGAAGTAGTGGCAAAGGCTTAAACTAAAACATTTTTTGATAAAGTAAGATCCTACGTAAAATTTACAGTTGCATACTGTCTTTATAAAACGTTGTAATAAGTTAGGTTTAGTGACATTTTTAAGAATTGTGCTTCGAATCATGAATTTAGATGATCTATGCATCAATTCCTTGGTTTTCTGCACCAATGACTCAACAAAAGAGCTCCTGCTCAGGAGTGGAAGCATGATTATTTTAGGGAGGGCACAAGAATTTTGTTTGGGGGACGACACCCCGGTCCAATTTAAATTTTTTGAGGGCACCCCTATTTATATATATATATATAAATATAAAAGAAAAAAGAAATCAATGGTAAAAAATCAACAAAAAAAACAATTTGGGGGGGGGGGGCACGTGTCCATTGGTCCCCTTCCTAGATCCGCCCCTGCTATACACTTCAATAATATGAGCCCCCTGTATTATTATATTGTTGGCAGTATTTACTATTTGTTAACTGTCCATAGATGATCCTGTCTTAGATATACTTGAGTTATACCCATATGTGCTTCTTGATTCTAATACATACAGTCATATTTGCATTCTCAGGAAATGGTTTCGGAGGGTTGATCCTGACAACTTAATTCTAGTCTTGATTGCGGCTAATATAGAGCTATATTTCTAGCGTGGCGAAAGGCTGATCGTCGATTCATGATTCAGAACTTCACGGTGAGGTTTCCAATATATTGCTCTTCTTTAATTATTTATTTCAAGGAAGTTCTAAAAAAATTATCCTTTCTTCCATCTGCTGTAAAACTTGCATGTTTTCTAAGCAGTGCTCTGTGGACAATTTTAAAAGTGGACGAGTGCACACATTGATAACATCTGCATTCAGTCATATTGACACTGGACATGTAGTCTCAAACATGCTTGCTTTGTACGTCTTTGGGACTAGTGTAAGTTTCATGTGCCAAATTTGTTTTTCTGTTTGAATAGTCTATTAATCAGTGTTATCTGATATGTGTTTTTTTACAATATGCTACCACACTTGGAGAATAAATATTTAGGTAGCCTGACTACAGTAGCCGCCCTTCAAGCAGGGAAGAGACGTGGATAGTGATTCAGTGTGTGCTTACTTAAAACTGTTGCAAGATGTATAAGCATTAAAAGAGTGATAATATGCTCTTATTTCTCTGAGATTGCATATAGTAGATGAAATTTATTTCCAGTGTTGAGCTCATCCTCCCATTTAAATGTAGTGTGAGTTACTGAGTTTGGTTCAGATCAGATAAAACTTGGTTAATTACAATTTCAGAGTGACAATATATTACTTCTGATCCCTTCACTACATAGCAAGATTATTACTTCTATATGTGATTGCTTACCTTCTTTTTACATATAATATTTAAATCATACCCTTCACACTTGAGCATCTAACCCTTTTTCAAATTTCCCTTTAAATCCATTCCATTCACCCCAATTTAACACAACATTAATTAGTACATCTGAGTGTAAATTTAACAAGGATGAGCTACAGCTTTGAGTGACAGTTTAGGCATCATAATATTAAACTCATATAGTGTAATTACTGACTAGTGCATACTGAACTTTTTATAGTAGCTTACCCTGACTGCTCAAATGTGGATACTGAATTTGAGCTGGCCAGATTGGAAGTGCTTTTGGTCCAGAATTCCTGCTGAAGTTGTATCTAGCTGGAGCACTTGGTGGCTCAGTTTTATACTTGGTTTACCATGCCTTTTTAATCCCATCGAAGGTACAACATATTTCAAAGTATTTGTAATCTTACATAGCTGTCAGATATGGGAGCTTCAAACCGTGTATGCAATGTTGCGCCAAATTCAATGGGATGATGACTGAGCTTATTTAATTGGAGTATTTCTTAATAAAATTCTTATTAATTTACACACAATAAATTACTTCAGAACTAAATGTCCCCATTAAATATGAAGAGCACTTGCTTTCTTTTGGGGGAATTTTTTTTTTGGAGGGTCCTTATATTTCTGGTAGAGTTTGTACTGATGATCTGATATTGATGCAATGATAATGTAACTAATATAGTATTTGTTAGTTCTCTTAGATTATAGAAATTCAGGTTGCTATGTGATAATTTAATGGTAAAGGTTGAGCTGCAAGCATGGGAAGTTAGGCTGAATCAGTCAGCTTCTTTAAGTACCGTAATAATTTCTGATATATATTATGTAACAGAGCAAGCAGATGAGGGGCATGAGTCCTTCAAGTGTTCCAGGATTGGTAAGTAGATATTCCTGTTCTCTCGACTTCCGCGACTTAATCTTGTAATTTAGTCACTACTTAGATTTTACAATTTTTTTTAAACATTTAATACGATCGTGTCATGTAGGGGGCAAGTGGAGCTGTGAATGCTATCATGCTACTTGAAATATTCTTAAATCCGAGAAAGATCATCTTTGTTGAAATGATAATACCAGTTCCAGCTCTCTTAGCAGTGAGATTACTTTCATATCACTTCTAGTCTTCAAAGCTACTTATGAATTCATCTAATGGAGTGCTTGTTTATTGATGATTCAGGGAGTATTCCTAATTGGGAAAGATATGTTGAGGATCATAAAGGTATGTCCTCCTAAGAATCTATTGCCATATTTGCCAGACATATAAAACAATACTCATCAAACACTGCCACACTGATATAATTGTACTTGTATGTGTTTTTCTTAATATAGATACTGATCCAATGTTTTAAAGAGTTTAAGCAACAGTTAAGCAAGAGAGGGACCTTTTAACCTTGATCCGTTAAGGGAATACTTAAGAGAGAACTTGCAGCACATTTAATATTTACTATAGTCTTAAATCTTAGTAAATTGTATTAGTGTATTACAAACTTACAATACGAGGGTTTAGAATAATCGAGCTTAGCAACCTTGTCAAGTGCTCCATATCTGTTTTTCATTTAGTGGCATCAAGTGCTTTTTTTTGTCACAATTGGATTTTTATAACATGGATCATAACTAGTAGCCTGACATTCTTGCATGCATGCTGCATTTCTGTCATGATCATGTTTTCAGGAACAATTGAAACTACTATTCTTGTTCTTTTTCATTGTCAGGGAGATACACGAGCGTCTGGATCTGCACACTTGGGTGGTGCTGCAGTTGGTGCCATAGCATGGGCGCGGTTTAGAAAACGTCGTTTTTGCTAAAATTTCAGATTTGGCAAATGTATTTCTGTCAGCATAGTTCTCATTTTATTACATGAGTGAGGACTCTTATAATGTAGTATTGTTGGGTATAATTAAAAACTAAACACAACAATGAGACAGTTATATAAATAATTTAACAAGAACAGGTAGATTAAATCAATTAACAAAACAAAGCACAAAGGTAGAAACAATATATCTCAATCAGTAACCGCAAAGGCAAGAGAAAAGATAGAATACTTAACTCTAACAGAAGTTTTAAGCATACACCGGTAGAACCAAATGAACTGCTGAGTCGCCAAGTCTTGCAAGAAGTTTTGACTGTTCTTGAAGAGATTATTGCTCCACTACACTGTGTTGAGTTGCAGCAATATCACTTCCATGATAAAACAGCACAGAGTACTTCGTCCACATATACGTATCACTCAACAGCGACATGCACCTTAGTTCGCTCAGAAAACCTATGTATAATATGAATGTGGAAAATACAGAGTATGTCTGCTAGGGTTTTCTCAAACTTGTGTTAAATTTTATCTAATCTATCTCAAACGTTTTTATGTATATATAATAAAATAAAACGTAACAGCAGATAAAACATTAATTAAAATAATCATTCTGACTTAAAAAGCATTTAATAGAATATATATCAGAATCAGTAACAGTCATCAGAGTTTAGCTAAATAGTCCATCAGAGTTTATCAACTCTGCCAGTCCATTCTGATTAGAATATATATCAAAATCAGTAACAGTCATCAGAGTTTAGCTAAATAGTCCATCAGAGTTTATAAACTCTGCCAGTCTATCAGAGTTTACAAACTCTGACCCAGCCTCTTCCATCAGAGTTTATCAATGAGCTAATGTGCGCGCGCGCGAGGGCACACGTGTGTGTGCGTGCGCGAGAGCACACTAGTACACCATGCACACTCGTATGCCTTAGTAGTTGACACTACCTTTGCACATATATACTTATAAAGCACCCACACCCATATTACATTCTCTATACGGGACAATCACATTTAACCAATTTCAAGTTAGCAACTTCTACTCAATTTATTTATGGATTACACTAAGAAAATGTCTTAGATCCAAACATGAAAGTATAAGTCCTCATAGCAAGGAACAACTTTCAATAGTTAGTTTTCAGAAATTACATCAAGAACATATATAAAATATATCTTAAACTTTCTATTTTCTAACAAGTATTTGGTTTCAGAACTGTTTATAAAATGGTTTATGTAACTAGCCAGTAGCCACTGTGTCGTCCTCTTAAGATATTGAACATTGTAATATGGTATCCAGAGATACTACTCTTTCGTTTCAATTTATCTGTCTTTTTTATGGTCAATTTAATCAAATTTTGACTGATAATTAAAAATTATTACTAGTTTATAATTTAAGAAAACTGAAAATTGTATTTTAATATGTAATTTTTAATGATATAATTTTTATAATTTTTCTCAATTATATATTATATAAAATTTTCAGTTAAAGTTGAATCAATTTGATCGCAAAAAGTTAAACATGACAGATAAATTGAGACAGAGTAAAATATTTGCAATTAAGTTCTTAAATTACTTCCATTTCTTGGAAGTCAGGGAATTCAATATTATAGTCATATAGACCACGCACTGTCACACACACAGGAATTAATAGCCTAAGCTATTTTTTATTTTTACTATTAGGTGTCTAGGTGTCTAGTGCTATAACCTACTGTAAACCACTTTTCCTGGACTTTTCTTCTCTTGTCTAAGGGCATCTTCAAATTACCCACAATAACCCACTAGATGGTATAAAAATGAGGGAGTGTTAATTTCATACCTGAGTCGACTAGCCGATCCGAAACCGACCGGAAAATATGAATTCGGGTTAGAATTTTTGAGATTCAAGTCAATTTAGGGTTGACCCGAAAAATAGGGTCATTTTCGAGTTGATTTTAGGTTACTCAAAACTTACCTGAATAAAAGACCCGAAATTATATGTATAATATAAATTAAATATTATTTATATATTAATTCATTATTTAAATATCATTAAAATTAATTTTATTAATAAAAATACTTAATTTTTATTTATTTATTAATAAATAATAATTATTCCGGGTTGGGTATATTGACCAGATAAAATTTCGGGTCAGGTTCGGGTTGAATTAAAAATATGATCTGAGTTCGTCAACCCGACCCGAAACCAGAAATTGTCACCCCTAACAAAAATTATAATTATTTTTAAAATTCACTGCAACTCGTGAACTTTACGCTAAACAAAATCTTTTTGGTACTATAAAGATTATTTTACTATTAAAATACAAAAATAACAGAATTTTGATTATCTTTATGGTACTATTAAAATACAAAAATAACATAATCTTTTTGGTACTATAAAGATTATCTTTATGATATAAAAAGATAAATTTATTTTAATAAAAGAATTATAAAAATAATATTGAGATTTGTAAAAATTCTGAAAATAATGTCAAATTTTGATTTTTCATCAAAAAAATATTTATTTTAAAATGGAAAAAGTATTTTTTTTTAATAAATACACATGAATATGGATAGGGAGTAAAGTACTAGTTATAATAAACTTACTAGCTTATATTCTCATGTGATGCACGAATTGATTTTTTTTTTTGAATTTTATTATTTTAATTTTAATATTTTCCTTAATAATGATTTAAATTTTATTCAATTTTTACGTATGTATTTTTGTTAGGGATTGTGGTATTATCAATGTAACCAACTAATATTTAGTTAAATTAATTAGAAATTAACTAAGTAAAACATACTGTCATATACACATTGATAGTATGTTTAAATGTCACTTGTAATAGTATGTACAAAAAGTCAAGAAGGTGACAGTAAGTATCAATAGTTACTGTCTTGTACAAATATAATAAATGATTTATGAAGTAGAAGTTCACAAAGTGTTCATGTACAGCATGGATCAAATCATTGATAGTAACATTATACAAACTGGAGCCTACGACAGCATATTCAAGTGACAGCACCTTTTGGAACAGACGACAACAATTATTCCGTTACAGTAAACTTGACGGAGAATGAAGATTCTAAGACAACAAATTTTACTAACAACAACTATTCATTGACAGTAAACTTGACGGAGATTGAAGAATCGAAGACAACAAGTTTTCTGACAGTAGCTTTGGCGGGGATAGTTGATAGCATGTTTGGCGGGATAGTTGACGGTACCTTTGGACGACAGCATGTTTTAGAAGACTGACGAGCTTGACAGTAAAGTATGCGGAATCAAATATGTTGTCACCAAAGAAAAGCTAAAGGTTGACAGTAACCTTTTGGTGAAGCTAACAGTCTGTTTCAAGAAGAAGACTAGGTAAAGTTCATTCACTGATTGATCTTGACAACTCTACTTAGTCTGTCAAGTCTACTACTGCAACTTCAGAAAAAGCAAACAAAAGGATGAAGCGTGTTCATTGAGTCAAGAATGTCAAATCCTCTCAGAGCAACTTTATCTACAAATGGAATAATGACGAATTTGAGAAGAAAAAGTGAATTTTCTATTTCAAGTATTGTCCAGGAAACAAGGGAAAGTACACTTATAAGTGAGGTATGTGTTTTAGCATAAATACACATATCTCACAAACACTTTTTCTTATGCAACTGAGCTTAACTTTTCTCAAGCATAGAAACATTAGCATTCTCTTGTTATTGTATGTATTGAAACTGGAAACATCTTCCAGACAGTTGTAGCAAAACAAAAATTAATAAAATTAATTTTTGAAGTTATACATCCTAGTTCTTTTACTTGCTTACTGTTGTTTGCATCCTCAACTTGCTTTTGTTACTTCTTGTTTTGTTGTTGGCAAGATTAATAATAATTTATCAAGTTACATTCAACCCCCCTTCTGCAATACTCATATTGTCTAACAATTTTATATAATTTTTCACATACTTTATTTGTATCTGTATTTTAATAAGATAATATTTATATGTTTTGTTTAGAAATCTATTTTAATTAAGTGATTAACGTGAGATGTATTTTAGTTAGGAGTATTTGTATTTTAATCAGATAATATTTTTGTGTTTTGTTTAGGAATTTGTTTTAGCTAGAAGATTAATGTGAGATGTGTTTTAGTCAAGTGATTAATGTTAAAAAAATTAAAGCTCAATAATAACTATCAGACCCAAATACCGACCGACTACCAAAATTTTAATGTTTCAGTTTTAATAATACTATATTTTAACCCGTGCGATACACGAATATTTTGTTTTATTAATTAAAATATTCATTTTAAAATTACTAATATTTTTATAATTTTAAAAAGTTTTAATATATTATAATTATATTAGTTTTTTAACTTATTTAAATTATATATTTTAAATCAACTGAATTAAATATAAATAAGAAAATTATATAATATTAAAAATAAATATGCATATTACACAATATATAAATTTATATTATTAATACATAAATATGTAAAATTTTGTGATTCGAAATAATATGAACATGATTTCTTTAATATATCAAACAAATGTTTAATATATTTAAGATTAACATATTAAATTTAAATATATTTTTGATAAGATCTTTATTATGTTTATTTTATATAAAATTTAATAGATATTATGGTGTATGAGATATTATATATATATATATATATATCTGTTAATAATATGATAATATAATTATTAATTTGGATAAGTTTTTTTATGTTATTAGATTTTCAGTAATATAATAGTAATTGTAATTTATAAATAATTATATAACATATATAATTTAAATCTTGCATCGATAAATAATAGATGTTACTATATTGTTAATAAGATTTAAACTTTAAGTTAATATTAAAAAATAAAACGATGCATAACAATTACCGTCATAATAATTTTTACATCCCAATTTTTCATAATAATATAAGACAGGTTCTTTATTGAACAAACATTTTTTCTCATATATAAATTGATTAAATTTAAAAAATGTATTAATATTTATTATTTTATATTATTTTATATTATTTATTTTATTTACCAAGAAGTATGATTCAACGTATGTGATAACGTGTTTTTGATATAGTAACAAAATAAAATATGTATTTAATATCTTAGGCTAATGTTGAACTTTTAGCCGGGTAACTCAAATAATTATTAAAAAAAACCTAATTTCTTCTATTCGATCCAAACCAATGAATTTAATAAGGTTTCTGAGTTCTCAATATAATAATTTCTTCCGTAAGTGTAACTGATTCTCCGTATAAAGTTATCCTTATATCTTATATAATATATTAAATATTTTTATAGAAAAGATATGGATAAATTTTTTTTAATCCTCCCTCTCATGAGAAAAATTCACGGTCTCCCTTCGTCTCTCTGTATGTAAAACCCTAATACTATATCTACTCTAATATAATAATAATACATAATAATGTGTGATATATGGCATGTCTTTATATAAATCTAATATAAAAAATATTTTAATATTTTAAATCAATTATAAAAGGGTTTCCTAAACGGAATAGAATTTTCCGATAAAAAATCGTAACTGTATTTTCTCTCTAGATTATGGTCTGCTCTAGTTGGATTTTGGATGTCAGACCACAATTAAAGATAATTTTATAAGTTTTGTGTGGGCTGTAATATCACCCAATTCTGACTTTTGAAACTTAAAATATGACCAAAACAATATTTACCGTGTAAAAAGCACAATAATTATGATTTTTTTAATTAGTTCCAAAATATATTTTTAAATTCAAATTTATATATTACTAATATATTTAATAGAATTTGAATTATAGTATGGAGTGGGGTAAAAAAATTATAATTGTTAACAATCTTAATAATAATTATAATTTATAAATAATTAGTATTAATATTATATAATTATTAGGAATCGATCTTTAACTTTGATAGTATTTGAATAACATCTCTCTTACTCTTATTATATACTACCTATATAATATAATAGTGTAGATAGATAATACAATGAATCGGTGAAAATGGAATGCTAAAGAAAAGGGAAACAGTGCATGTACAAAATAAATATACATAAAAATGGATGGTTGATGAACAAAATAAATAGGTACATGTATGAAAGTGTGGGCTATGACTCTATGAGTGGGTACAAAAAACAAACAAATTTAAGATGACATGCAACCGCTTTTGCCCCTCATATATCATCATCTACTACTATTCTATACATACATTTATCATCTCTATGGACTATTTATTTTATTTATCTTCCCCATAACCTACCTCTCTCTCTCCTCTCTCTGTCTCTCTCTCTCTCAAGAAAGTGAGAAATAGGGAATCATCAGAGTCCCCCTTTTGTTGTTTCAGGTCCCTAAATAGGCAAAAAAGATTAAATTTTTATTCATGGAATCTTGATTAACACTGGTAAATAAATAACCCCATGTTATCATATACATATACTTGTATATTTATTCTATGATTCTTTTCTTGCCCATCTTCTATGTGTTTTTCCTAGATTTATTATGTGTATACATGTATATGTAACTGTGATTTCTTTTTGGTAATGTAGTGAGACTGGAGAAGTGGTTAGTTTATTGATATTAATATCTATGGATTCTGGTTCTATTGAGGGTAAGTGTTTGACCCTTTTGATTTTATGCTATTTATGGCTTGTTATTATGATATAGGCTCATTTCAAGATGATATTTTTACTTGATTTTGTTGTTATGTGATCGATTCTTGATGACGGGTTGCAGAGCTTTTTGATAGATCTGTTGACTTTTTATATGTTACTGTGCCTTAGGATTGTCAAGATTTGGATCATTTTATATATGGGTATGTTGACTTTAGCCTACAAACTTTACGAAATAGCTTTGAACCCGTCGGTCAGAGTAGTACAGATTACCGGTCATGGTAGTGCAAATCACTGTCACATTAGTACATTACTTTGTACCATGTTAGTTTGTATTTGAACCAACACATGTTTACGGTAGTATTATTTTTTCGTCAATTTACATTTGTTCTTGCTTGTTTTATGTTATATATCTAAATATCTAATGGGGGTGTGTTGATAGATTCTGAGCTGCTACTTTCCTTTTTGTTTAATTTATATCTCAATTATTTATGGGGTTCAATTGGTGAATAACATGCACTCTGCATATAAAGTTCGGCGTGAGGTATGGAGTTAACTGGATCGAAATTGCCAGTTGTCATTAATTTAATGTTATCATGTGGAGTGTGATCTAATAGGATGCTAGTTGTTTGTATAATTAAGCATGCATTAATTGATAATTGATGTTTAGTTTTTGTTTTTTCACTTGTATACTATGTTAATAGTATTGTTGACTTTTAAAGAAGCTCTCACCTAATGCAATGATTAAGTTGTCGCCCCTTAGTAAGAAGTGAGGTTTATATTAGTAATATACAGCAGCTAACCTACTTTTATGAAATTGATCTGCATTAAGTTTGACTCTGTCTGATATTGGTGGAGGTCTTCATCATATCAAGTCAATAATTCATACAGTATATCTCTACTGGTTACTTGTACATATTAAATTTGTGGTTTCTGCAATTACATGTATAAACTTCGCAAGCAAAATAAATCTTAAAACAGGTTTGTAAAACTTTAGAACAAAGACTCTACTAAAATTCCTGGTAGTTGAATTGTAAATTGTAATGCAGTTACTGTTTTACCTTTTCAAACACAAGAATTTACATTTTTATAAAAAGTAAATGTAGATTTAAATACTTCATTATTTGTTAATTAACATCAGTACTTTGTTTTTGTGTATAAGTGGTTATTTAACACCAATCTCGAGTACATTTAAAAAAAATATGGAATTGTGTGAGTATCCCATGTCCGATACGAAGGCTCGAGTGTCCGAGTATCTGACTTGGGGATACATTGGTAACCCAAGTATGTTTGCTTCTGAGTTGCAAACAAACATAGCCTTGATACTTTTGAGTCGGATGAAGGTCTTCTGTTTAATAATAGCTACATTTGAATGGATATATAGCCAGTCTAATTAATTAACCTTCTTTCTGAAAATAAAAATGTGTGTAATATTTTGTTTGCATGCCTTTTTGTTATTGTATCGTGATTATGATTTTTGTTATTGTATCGTGACTATGGTAAATGTTTATGAGGATTTTTGTCTCTAACATGCTAGACTCTTTGGTGCATAATAAAAATATGTAACTTAATAATGTTGATTCCAGGATTTGTGCAAGACCCATCTAAATGCAGTAACTTAAGCATAGCAGAAAAGAGGCAACTAGTCTATGAATTGTCAAATTGCACAAATGGTGCCTCAGAGTTGATAAACTCGTGGAGTCGTCAGGAAATTTTGGAAATCCTTTCTGCAGAGATTGGAAAGGAAAGGAAATATACAGGTCTGACAAAATTGAAGATTATAGAAAACCTTCTGAAAGTTGTCTCCGAAAAGAAAGCACTTGATCATGCTTCTTTGAACCACAATGAACCAGAGCCTTCAGCTACAATTGGACAACGAAGTGCCAAAAGGCAGAGAAAAACTGACCACCCAAATAGAATACCAATCGCAACAAACAATTTGTCAATCATCTCTGTTAATGATGATCTAGTTGAAACTGTATTTTGCAAGAATTCAGCTTGCCGAGCTAAAATATGTCGAGAAGATGCATTTTGCAGGAGGTGTTCATGCTGTATCTGTCACCAGTATGATGACAACAAGGATCCGAGCTTGTGGCTCACATGTAACTCAGAGCATCCCTTTCAAGGTAAATCATGTGGTATGTCATGCCATCTTGAATGTGCTCTGAAGCATGAAAAATCTGGCATTTCTAAGAATGAGCAGGACACGGGACTTAATGGAAGCTTTTATTGTTTATTTTGTGGAAAAGTGAATGATTTGCTCGGGTAAGTTCCGATTTCTCTTTTCGATATTTTGAATTTTTTCCCCTTGTGCGGATAATGTTCAAAATCAGATATCTGGTATTCTAGTCGGTGATGATTGTCAAACATTTGATTATCTGAACCTTATAACGTATATAGGTATATGTTCAGTTTAAATGTATTTGCATTATTATTTGCGTATTAGTTTGGTCATTTGCCTAATGGATTTGCATATATTTGTATAAAAAATTTGATGTTAATGTGTTCAAACATCCTGATAGTTTGCTTTTGCTGGAAAAAGTGACCCAAATTTGATAGTCTATAGTCACAAGTACATGCTGCGTGCTTATATTCTATATCTATATAGTATATAATATGAGAACTTTGTAATTTATTTTGTGACCTGGCTGAGACTACATTCTGATGATTTGCAGATGTTTGAGAAAACAAATGACAACAGCAAGAGACACTAGGCGGGTTGATATTCTATGTTACCGTATTTACCTAAGTCACAAGCTTCTTACTGGTACCAAACACTACCAGAAGCTTTACGAGATCGTGGACGAAGCAATGAAGAAACTTGAAATAGATGTGGGTCCTTTTTATGGTTTACCTGTGAAAATGGCCCGGGGTATTGTCAATAGACTCTCTTCAGGCCCAGAGATTCAAAGACTCTGCTCCTCGGCTATTGAGTTGTTGGACTTGATTTCTTCTGACACAGGCTTAAGAATGTCTTCCAGTATGGCAGTTCAAGGTACATTTTAATATCCCAAACTACTCCAAAAAAGTAATTAGATGTATATCTTAAGTCATGATATTTCTGCAATAACAAGTAATATATATTTTCTTTGATGGTTGCTGTCCCGTACCTTGGCCATTTTCATTTTTTATTGCTATGTATTTAAGTATTTAGATCATGCTGTCAACTCTAGACCATGCATCAGAATACTTTTATCTGTTAATGGGAATTGAACGTTTGTACAATCCCGCCTGGTAACTTCAGGGATCAGATTTGAAGATGTTGGAACCTCTTCAGTCACTCTGATTATTAACTATAAAGATCCTCCTGTGGGAAAGATGTCTGGGTATACTATATGGCATCGCAAAGTGGATGAAGTGGAATATCAAGCGGAACCAACCTGTACCTTGTTTGAACCAAATGCAAGGTTTTCATTATCAGGTCTATCTCCTGCCACAACTTACGCGTTCAAGGTGGTTTACTTCGATGACAACAAGAAGTTGAGAACCGCTGAAGCTCAAATGCAAACATGTTGTGATGGGGTCCCGAATCCAAAGGGCTTAGAAGTGGAAAGAAGTATTAGTCCAACAATAAACTGCAGCAGCCTTTCTAATCCTTCATCAGTGGAAGATGAAAGCAATCAAGTTAAATCCTGCACAAATGAGAATGTTCCTCATTCTAAGACTTCTGGCAATAACCTTAATTCAAATATATCGTATAATGGGGGCCTGGACCATAATGCCTCAGATCAGGGATGTCCCCAGGGAGTACCAGTGTCTTTGCTAAATGAGGAACGAGTTCTGGGGAAAATTAATTCAAGGCCAAATCTTGTGAATCTCGAGGACAAGCACTCATCAGAAGGGCCAAACACTGAGGTGACAAGCCCTAGAAACGGGGTAAACACCCATATCCAAAGTGACATGGAGTTTCCACCATCAATGCATAGTTCGGATACTGGCTTACCTAATACTCCATGCAAAATAGAAAATTTTAAAGAGGGGATAGGAAGAAGCATTAGACCTGTGCCTAGCAAGGATCTTGATAATGGTTCTGGGAAGAAAGACAATCAACTGAATGGCAACTCTATTATGAAAATGAGTACAGAAAGACGAAATGACAAATGTAGGGAAAATGATGATAAAGAGTTTGGATATTATGTGAAGGTTATCAGATGGTTGGAGTGTGATGGGCTCATTGAAAAGAGCTTCAGACAGAAGTTTCTGACGTGGTATAGCTTACGAGCTACACCAGAGCAGGTGAAGGTGGTAAAGGTGTTCGTAGATACCCTTATCGAAGATCCTTCATCTCTTGCAGGGCAGCTTGTGGACACCTTCACTGATGTCATTTCTAGCAAGCGTCCTTCGTCAGCTCCCGTGGGGCTATGTCTCAGGCTTTTTCATTAGCAGTTTAAGAAGAGATTCTTTGGTAATAAATTTCCTAAATTTAATTAATTCAACTTTGGGGCTATCAACATTCAAATTGATAGTATAAGCATATTTGTGACTGGCTGATAAACATGTCCGAGTCGTTTGCGGATGTAGATTATAAGTCATTTATGCATATATGAAATTGTTATCGTTGTGGCTTATGTGGTTGGTTATATTCGGTTTAGCTATGAAATCTTCGAAGTCTTATATTGAATCATGTAAATATTGAAATGGATATAATTTCAAATGAGGCTGAAGGGGTGGCCAGAGGTGTTTAGGGGACACCCCACTAGGGAAAGAAACTTGTGCATATACAATATTTTGCTTCTAATCGAAGTTTTGTTGTGGGTGTGAAGGAAGCGTAACAAACCTCATACTTGAGGTCATACGAATTACTCTAATCTTCTGATTTTCTGTGTTACTCGATTTGTTTACCTTGGTAGTTGAGTAATTTGGAACTGATAATCCTTTAGCCTCTAGGTAACCAGCACAGCTCCGCTGGGAGGAAATGGGATGGAGAAAAAAAATGAAAATTAATAAATAAATTTTATAGAGGGAAAATAGTACATGGGAAAATAGTGAACAACCAAATAATAAACGGATCAAATTTTGAAATCTCACAGTTTGTGAATCGCTCAGGGGCTGTTTACTTCAACGAAAATTTTCCATTTTTCCGTTTTTAGTTTCTCTAAAATTTTCCAGTTTTTCTGTTTTTTAGAAAATTATTAAAAACCGAAAAAAAAACATGTTCCAAAACATATTTTTAGTTAGCTTTTTAAAAAAAAAATTTCATCATAAGTACTTAATTATTATTTTAGTAATTACAAAAATTCTTTAAATAATCTTGTTTCTTATTAGATGTTCAGGTTTAATTTCTTTTATTAATTTAAAATTTTCATACTTTCTTTATTTTATATGTTTGTGTGGGTTTCAAATTTATATCACCATAAATTTATCAACACATTTTTAGGTACTTTAAAACAAATTTCTATTTATTAATCACGTCTTGTATCTTTGCACATTAAAATCTTGCATAAAATATAATAACACATATTTCATTTTCATTTTAAATTTGAAAATTTTGAAAAACTCAAATGCATTACGTTATATTAATCAGGAAATAGTACTACCTAATAATATATTACTATCCCAAAATTTGTTAGTAATTTTCTATAATTATAATGAATGTTCTCTTTTGAAAAAATATAATTGTAATGAATGTTATATATATTGCTTATGAAATTAATATATCAAACTAGATCAGATATATGTATGTTAGAAATTTGTGGTTTTGTTGAGATTGGATAGTGGGTACCATATTTTTAGCCGTGTATCCCATTTTTCTAGATGTGGAGAACACATAAATGATGTTTTCTATAATTTTCTGAAATATAGTTATAATTTAGAAAAACTTGTTTTCCCGTTTTTCATTTTCTGTTTTAGAAAATATCAAATTTGAACATGTTTTCTAATTTTTCATTTTTTTAAGAAAACTTTTCTAGAAAACAAGTAAAGTAAACAACCCCTTAGTCTGTTTTGGAGTAGAGAACATTCCACGATGTTCAAATTTAACTGTGAGATAAAAAATGTATATTTTTATATCGTGTAGTCAAATCACGTAACTTTAGGTATTTTGATTATATAGTTAAAAATGATATTTTAAAAAAAAATTATGAATAAAAATATAAATATTAAATTTTTATTTAGAAAAAAAATTATGAGTAAATGAGGTGGACCATCACCGGTCAATTCCGTTTTGGGACCGTCGTCAAAGTTTCATTTATTCAACGACCAGACAAAATCATAATAATCAACTGCATAATTTACTGGGTCTGTTTGTAATAAGCAATTTCTTGTGATTAGGTATCAGTGGGAATATAAAGATAAAAGAATTAACTAAGTATCAGATCGACCACAGATTTACTAATTACTTGATTACAGTTACTAAGAGGACTCTACGAACGAATGGATCGGATCGATTTTGAAAATGGTGTCAAGAGATGATGTGATTGTCGGGTGTTCCAATATCTCTACCCAAGATCTCAACATTATAATTCCGTATTCCCGGATCGCAGACATACATCCGTAAGTAATTTAGGACAAAAAATTTCACCATCTTACGACCGTTACACATCCGTAAGTAATTTAGGACAAAAAATTACACCATCTTAGGATCGTTATAGTTATTACTGCTCGGGGAAGAGATCGAGTTTCAAGAAATAGTGAATGGTCTTGATCCAGACGAAATAGAACATTTAGAGCATCTCCAATGACAATAGGTAAAATGGTTAGCTAAATTACGATTATGTAAAATTTTACTGAATTGTAAGAGCCCGTACTCCAATGTTATTGGCCATTGATTAGTTACATTCAAAAATATTATTTTATATATAATTATATAATTTACAGCTTAACAGATATAATTTAAATAAGGTAAAAAACTGACGTGAATGTTTTAGATAATGACTAGAAACTCAACAAATATAGAAGATAAAATAAAGGATATCTATAATTTTTGCTAATAGGTCTTATGGTTGAAGGGCTATATACTTTAGCTAATATGTATATAATACCGCCACCTAAATTTTTTATTTAATAGGTGGGGTGGTTGGAGATGTTCTTAGAAGAGATATAATGATTTACCAACGAATCACGAAATGCTATGATTCTTGCTATATTTCCCCTTCTCCTGTTACATTCACATTAACTACACTAATTGAAAAAATTTATTCATCCATGTTAATATTTCCAAATCATTTGAAAAAATATTTTAAGAAAAAATTTAGGAACCCTTATTTTCAAGAACAACAAATTTGTCAAACAGTACACATTTTTTTTAAAAAAAATCTTTCATTTCACGTAAAGTGCATTCTTTAGCCTCAAAACTGAAGCGGGTTAGCGCATATGATAAATCATTGGCCATGATGCGTATTCTCCAGTCAGGTGCACATGGTCCGGCCCATTCTTGTTGCGGTATTTGCGATAAAAATTTTAAATAGCTAGAGGCCGAAGGAACTATGGGCGCGTTTAGCTTAACTTGTTGAAAAATGTACTCCCTCCGTTTTTATACGGAAGAGCCCGTTTGGGTAAATTTAAAATTATGACTTATGTGTTAAAATGATTTAAATTGATAAGTCGAAAGTTTAAAATATATGTTTAGATAATTTCAATTTATAAATGATTTATGAGTTTTAAAAATATAAAAATACAAAATAAAAGTGATTTATGAGTAATTTATAACATACATATAGATAACTTTTATCAAAATAAAAAAAACAAGTCACTGAAAAAAGTACATAACGGGGTTGTTTGACAACAGGTTTTTTCGGAAATAAGCCCTTATTTCCGGAAAAAAGCAGGGATGTATGTACTTTTTCTGAAAATAAGTAACTTATTTTTTATTTTGAAAATAATATTTGGTTTTAAAATTCTAAAATAAATTTTTATCTTTAGAAAAAATATGAAAATATGTAAAAAATGAAAATAAAATAAGTTACTTATTTTAAGTTTAAGGAACCCCAAACGGCCACAATACGTACTTCTTGCTTTAAGTCAGTTTCTGATTTATTTCTCATTTTAAGTCAGTTTTTGGCTTATTACACAAACATACATTTTTCAGCTTAAAGCCAGGATAAGCTATAAACTTGTTTACCCTTAGACTTTTGATTTTGTTTGGAAATAGAAGTCGTTCTCACTTGCTAGACAAGACTTGTATAATTCTACCACTATTTGCCCTGTATTTATTGGGCTATGTGTTATATCTTTTCCTCTTCGAATTTCATGTACAGTTATTTGATATTAATAATGTTCAACACAAATCTTTATTTAAAATACCTAGATCTAATATAATTTAAAACAAAAATTACTAATTAAAAATAATTGCATTGAATTTAAAAATAAAAATAAAATATTTCTTATTTTAAAAACCCTAATGTGTAGATTATATACCTACAACAACATAAAATATAATTTATTTTAAAAATAAATTATTGATTTTGACGATACAAAAAATTTATAATCACACAATATTCTATATCATTGAAAAAATATTCATTATATTAAATAAATTATTGTAAATTATTTTGTAACATTTTTATAATTCTAAAATATAACTTACAATATTTATATTTTTGTTATGAATTTTTAATATTCAATAAAATTTAGTGATTGTATAATTTATTTAGTTTGGAAAAAATAATATTTTTGTTTCTTTTATGAAATAAAGAAAACAAAATATCAGCTTAAATTTAATTAGATTACGTTTTTAAAATACAAATTGGTATGAAGTATAAGATATACTTCGCTACAGTAAAAAAATATAATAATTAATCATGAAGAATTAAAGACTACATGTGCCTTACAGGGGTAAAGTAGGAAAATTATTAACTATTAATTGCTTTCTTAATTCTTGTGCAAATACTTTAAACGATCTAAAATGCATCTTAGGTAATTTTCTAAGATTTTAGTACAAAAATTATAACATAGTAGTGAAATTTTAAATGAATTCCGATTTTACAAATATACCCTTCCCATGTTTATATATAAATACTATATATCTCACCTAAATTACCAAAGATTTATCTTAGGCTCTCTAAACTCTACATAAAACAGATATTATTGATTACTTAATATATATATATTAATAATATCTATACTATCTATCTATACTATATTATATTATTATAACTGAAAGATTAAAATTTTTGGTTGTCGGTATGGTACTGGGTGAACTATAGAAAAGATCTTAGCCTTTCAATTTTAAATGAACCATAAAAACAATCTTAACCATTGAATTTTAATAAAATCTAATTTTAAAAAGAATATAATCATACATACAACTCTAACTGAGTAGTCCTTCTTTTATACAACTCATCACAGATAGAATAATATTATATTTAAATTATATTCTATATTTTTTATTTTACGAATCCTATTTATCCTATAATTTTTATTTAATATATTATTAAAGTTTATCCTATAATTTTAATATAATATATCATTAAAGTTTATGATAACATTAAAAGTTTGGTAATCGGTCGATATTTGGGACGGATAGTTGATTAATTATTGTGCCTAATTTTAAAATATTAATCTTCTAACTAAAATATCTCACATTAATCTCCTAACTAAAATACATCTCTATACAAAACAAACAAAAATTATCCTATTAAAATATAAATACAAATAAATTATATAATATATATATAATATTAAATAAAATTTAAATTATTATTATACAAATACAAATAAATTCAAATCATTAAAAATATTAAAATAAAAATATTAAAAAACTAAAAAAAATTCATCCGTACATCCCACGGAATATAAGCTAGTATATATTAATAATAATATACATAAAAGCAGAGATTGCCGCGATGTGTTGGGCCATTTGGAAGGGTCATGATGTGTTGGGCCACGGAATATAAGCTAGTATATATTAATAATAATATACATAAAAGCAGAGATTGCCGCGATGTGTTGGGCCATTTGGAAGGGTCGTGATGAGCTGGTTTGGAATCAAAAGCATCCTCACATAAATGCTATCACAGCGTCAGCAATGCAGTACCTTGAAAGCTGGAGAAATGCCCATGTTATTTCATCAACAACCATGTTCCCTAACCTTTTGTCAGGTGAAGGAGCTCTTACTTGGGTCAAGCCGCAGGAGTCAACAATCAAGGTAACAGTTGATGCTTCTACATTTAGTGAGCAAAATGCGTTTGGTATTGGAATTGTGGCTCGAGATCACACAGGTGCACTGATTCTGGCAAAATCTGCTAGTTTTAATGATCGGGCTAGTTCAGAGTTTGCAGAAGCCATTGCAGTTAGAGAAGCTCTTAGCTGGATTAAAGAGGAACATTGGCCAGAAGTGATCGTACAGTCGGATTGTTTAGTTGTGATACAAGCAATCAGTAAGGCCAAAATGATTTCTCCGTTTGGTAGAATCATTGAGGAATGTCGAGAAATGTTACAAGCATCAAACACAATTCGTGTGTTATTCATTAGACGGTCTCCTAATGTGGCTGTCCAAGGGCCCATACCTTAGCTAGGGAGTTGTATTCATTTTCAGATCGAGTTATTAGTGGGAGTGATGTTCCTATTAATTTTAATAGTATTTTGCAAGCAGATTTAGCAACGTAATAAATCGGAATTTTTGTGTAAAAAAATAAAAATAAAGTTGAATAAGCTATATTATAAAGTTTGTATGTTTTTATTTATTTTGATAATCATAATACTTCCTTTATTATCTAATTTTGATATTTTTTTATTAATTAGATTGTATATATTTGATATTCATGGATATGTCAGTTTATTGTCATTTCTCATTATACCTCATTATTAAAAAAAAATCTCGAATTAATCAACACCATTTAAACTTATTTATATATTATTTATGATTTTTTCATTTCACATTTTTTCAATTCTATATACAATTTTTATATTTATTAACATTTATAATTATAATATACATATTATATTCTAATTATTTCTTAATATTTCACTTACAAATAAATTATTTATATATTTTATTATTAGAAAACAATTATAAAATAAAGATACATCCTTTCTCAATTATGATAATTGTTAGGGATTGTGGTGTAATCAACTAGGATTACTTAGCTTTAATTCATATAAGCTAAGTAAAATGTACTGTCATATATATATATTGACAGTATGTTTTAAACGGTCACTTAAAACAATATATTCATTGTAGTTTAATAGTTACTGTCTTGTATAAATGTAATAACATGATCCATGAAGTAGAAGTTCACAAAGTGTTCATGCACAACATGACTCATATTCATGACAGTAACATTCAACACTCAAGTCTATGACATCATATTCAAGTGACAGTACAAAGGAACAAGCGACAACAGCTATTCTGTTGACAGTAAACTTGGCGGAGAATGAAGACATGAAGACAACAAGTTTTACCTACAGTATTATTGACGGAGATAGTTGATAGTTGTTTTTGGATGGACTTCAAGGCATGACAGCAAAGTCTGCGGAGCAATAAATATTGTCATCAGTGTGAAGCTAAAAGTTGACAGTATACTTTTAGTGAAACTGACAGTCTGTTCCAGGTAGCAGACGAAGATAGTGAAAACACAAAGAATGATTTAGACATTACTATCTAGTCTGTCAAGTCTACTACTACAACTTGGGAGAAGACAAACAAAAAAATAAGGTGTGTTCCAGGAGTCAAAAATTTCTATACATCTCAAAACAGCTTTATCTACAAATGGAATGAAGAAAAGGTTGATCAAGAAAAGTAAAGTTTCTATTTCAAGTTTTATTATATGACAAAAGAAAAGTGCTACTGTAAGTGATATATGTGTTTCGGTATAAATACACATATATCACAAACATTTTTCCTTATGCAACTGAGGTAGGTTTTCTCTCAAGAATAGAAATATTAGCAAACTCATTGTTATTGTTTTTATTGAAACTAAAATTCATTTCCAGTCGGTTGTAGCAAATACAAAAATAATAATATTATTTTTGAATGTTTAAACACTGGCTTCTCTATCTGCTTTAGTTGTTTGCATTTCATACAATTAATCAAGTTGCATTCAACCCCCCTTTCTGCAACACTCATCTTATTTAGCAATAATAATAATTTTTTATACATTAATATAGTATATCAATAATTATATTACTTGTAATAAAATAACACTCATAAAATTACTATATAAGTTCAGTGTTGTAAAAGACGGAAGTCGGAGTTAGACGGTGAAGATACCGTCCGGTGATTAATCGGGTAATCGGTGATTAATCGGAAATAATTTAATTTAATAAATAATATAATTATATTTAAACATTTTCAAATTATTATAAAATTATAATCAAAAAAATATATCATATATCACTAATCCATATATATTTAGATGATAAGATTTACGAAAAAATCACTTATCATTAATATTTTAAGTGGTTTATACTTAATAATTATTATTTAATAATTAATCTTAATAGTTATTACATAATATATCATATAATTATTGAGAATTTGAGAGTATTTGAAATTTATGAAAGATTTAGGGTCATACAACTCATATTTACTTTAAATTTGTAATAAAAATATATTAGCTATTAATTTTTTAAAAATTTCAACTTTTTTTAAAATAAAATAATTTTTAGACAGTCTCGGCCGATTTTTGACCGATAAAAAAAAACATTTTTTGATTCGATTTATGATTAATCGAGATGGGTGGGTCCCGTCTCGTCTTTTAAAACACGGGATAAGTTTGATAATTTTGTACAATCGGACTGAGGTCTGATATTTTAAGTCATTGCTCTCAAATGACGGTATTCTGGCATCATTTCTCTCTGCAGTTAAGTGTTGCAGTCGAGGAATTAAGAAAAAGAAGAAGTTGAAATCTGAAATTAGCCAACACTTGCGCACGGGCATGTAAACGAACCGAACTGATCGTTAGGCTCGACTCGGCTCGGCTTGTTTAACTTGACTCGACTCGTTTAGTAATCGAGCTCGAACAAAAAAAAATACTCGTTAAGCTTAACGAGTAGAATCGAGTTTTGTAAATGACCGACTCGAACTCGACTCGAGTTTGACTCGGGCTCGACTCGACTCGACTCGAACTCGACTCGTTAAGCAATAGACATAAAAATTTATAAAATATACATAAAAATGTACATCTAGATTGTGTGTAAGTGTAATAATGTAAGTGTAACACACTTGAGTTTAAGATTTTATTTGTATTTGAGCCTCATTTGATTCGTTAAAAACAAGTTCAAACCAAAAAAAAAATTAATTAACCAACTCAAACTCAACTCGAGTTCGACTTGACTCAAAAAGTTCGTGAACAACTCGAACTCAACTCGGTTTTTAACGAACTCGAGTTCGAACAACAAAATCTGATCGTTAAGATAATCAAGTTCGGTTCGACTCGTTAAGAAAAAACTCGAACTCGGTAAGAAAAAATCGAATGGGTTCGTTTACGGCCCTACTTACACATAATTGAATGCAAACACGAGTATTTTTGGTTTGGTTACCAATCAACCTGTATCACACTGTTCTTCTTTACATCTTTTCATTTTCTTTATACAGCTCTTGGGTCAACATCATTCAACCTGTATCCTCTTGCACTATTAACACCTCCCCCGAGTCCATGACATGAAAGTGGCAAGGGACCATCTTTATACATCTGCTTTTAATTTTTTTACTCCACAAACAATTTAATAGTACATCAACCATATTCAGTACCGTGATATTATCATTGACTCATTGTATGTGTTTTCGATATACTCATTAAATTTACACATCCGCACATTTTATATTTGACAAGATTCGATGATTTTATTACAGATTAATTTTCTTTGAAATTAGACAAATTAAGTTACTTTGATATTACTATGTTTAAAGAACGGTTGACTTTAGTAACATAATAATATTTTAAAAGAAAGTATAATAAGGTAAAAGCTCTATTTAAATGAACTATTTAGAAACCATACACAGATATGTGATGGATCATATATATTTTATTTAGAATATAATATAAAATATAATACAAAACATATATATCTTCAATTTGTACTTTCATTTAAGAGTACTCTATTGAACAAAATCCAGTGTAATAACAATAAAATCATTGCGATGTATAATAATTAAATAGAAGCATCTATTTAAAAAAATATTTTCTCGACATAATATTAAGATATAAAACGAAAGTAACTCGCAAGTCACATTAAAAGCATGAATTAGGGCTTTCTTTATTTGATTTGTGTACTTGTTATATTTGTATTGTGACATGGGATGAAATGAATACATGTTTTGCGAGAAAAGCTTGATACACGAGGTAGAGCAGAAATGTAATAAAACATGCTCCGATTAGGCTACTGCTCTCAAACAAAATACGTAACCCACAGCTTACAATAATCCTGCAATTTCTTGGTCTTGTATATGGAAGACAAAAATTTAGGGTGATCCGTGACTCTGCAACTGAATGATAAATTCTGTTTATATTTCAACTTGCATAGTTGATAGTTTTGAGTAAAATGTACTCTGGCATGTTTGAAGACTTGACTTTATGGAACAAACTCACTGGAGTAATTTCCTGAGTCTCCATTGTGGAGAAACATATCACCAGGCCAGCTTGTAATTTTCTTTATTCTCTTTTTACTTGACTCTAAATGGAAAAGTATATTCCCCTATCAAACCAAGGATGGATAGAATAAAGAAGCTCTGGCCTTTAAACAGGTGAAGTGTAACAAACACGTACTCAGCCACTTGTTCTTGTTCTTTATCCCCAACTGATCCAACAAAACTACTTAACTTCACATCATCTGTGGAATCCAATTTAAGTCCACCACACAGACACATAACACGCAAAAATGCGACAATTTATTATTATATCGATAATCTATTTTATATATAATGAGAGAACAAGGAATTTTGGTAAGACATTTTAATCGCGAGTCATTTTATTCATGATTTGAAATGTCTGATTTGCCCTTCTCATTATTTATTAGATTTTTTTTTTAAAATGAGTTGAACTTAGATCTATCAACAAATTTAAAAGCTTTTCTACCACTACACCACTCTATCACATATGTTTCATATCATACTGATAATATGTGTATGCATGTGTATGAATCGTGATTAAAATTTAGAGATTAAATTTAGATTAAAATAATTTTCAATTTTGTTGTTTGCATAATATATATTCTATGTATGTACTATGAAAAATATATTTAAAATATGTAAAAGTTATTTATGTACAAAGTCAAGTCAATAATTTTTTATCATAAATAAGTACATTCTAAAAAAATGAATTATATAATTAGATTAAAAAGTGAATTTTTAATAAAATAATTGAATTTAGATAACAAAAGTGAATTTAATAAAATAATTAAATTTAGACTATAAAATACATGATTGAATTTGAAAGTGAATTTTCATAAAATAAATAGAAAATAATATATCATAAAAAATAATTTAAGAAGACAAGAAGTAGTAATTGAGTTATTTTATTCTGAAAAATTATGAGTCATTTTATTCAAGTAATATTACTATAATACCCTTAATTATATAAATAAAAAAAATCATATTATTTTAATAATGGGGTGTATTGAATATATATCCTTTTAATCTTAATAATTTTTATTACAAAACTAATATAAGTGTGAAAACTTTATACTACAAGTCATATAATTCTATTTTACAATTTTATCTATAATAAATAAATTTATATAATAGAGTTATTATATACAATAAATATACAAATTCAAATTCAAAAATAAATTTCATATTTCGCATATTCAATATTCAAATTAATAAAATAATCATTCATATTTCGTATAATAAATTCATAATAAAAATAAGTAATTTTTAAACTAGAAATCATATAAATGATTATTGTGTATGTAAAAATGCAAATGCAAATTTAAATTATAAATTTTGTGTTTTAAATAAAAAATACTTTAATTTGTGTACGTAAATAAATTTTTTAAGCAAAATACTATAAATTTAATTTAATATAGAGATTATAGTTGAACTAAAAAATATATATAATTACGTCATATAAATGATATTAAAAAACTTTTATTTTAAATACTAAAATATATTTATGTAAAAATTTAGAATTAATGATCGTAACATTTAACAACCTATGCCCGAATCATATATTGGCTCCCTTAAAACTACCAAATCAAGCATACCAGTTATATATTATTCGAAAGTAAGCTCCGCATAAAAAATAAAAAAAAAGGTATGCAGATTTTACCTTTACCTGTTCTTGAACGAGTAGAGATGTTTCCGTGAATACCCCTCATTTAATTATCAACCCCAACACCTCATGAACATGTATATTATGAAGACTATACATGTATAGCTATTTCAACTAGTATTAAGTACTCCTAATTAGTATTTTATCACCTCTATATATAGACATTTCAAACCTACCAGAGAGAAAAGGCTTGTAGTGATACCGGGGTGTTACATTTTGTGTACTTGTTCAAGTCCTCTGCACTTTGTTGCAAAATATAATATAATTATGAGATATATTCGCACGGGAAGCTTCAAGAGACTTTTCTCTATCAAGCATCAAAGCTTCGATGAAAATGAAGAAGAAGGAATGCCAAAACTAAGTGCATGTAACGATCACGAAGAAAACAATGGTAGTCCAAAATCTAGAAGATATGGTCCAACGGCAAGCTTCAGGAAACTCTTCTCCATCAAGCCTAAAAGCTTCGATTTTTCTAATATTGATCAAGAAGAATACAACGATGGAAACTTCCAAAGACGAACTTGGAAGAACTTTGGTTTCGAACAAGTCTTTCGTGCAACCAATGGCTTCACCTTAGGTTTTACTACCTCCGAATTTAGCTGTTGTTTTTGTTTATTTATGTTAAAATATATTGATTGTGTGGAATGTTATTTTCAGATAATTTAGTTGGAAAAGGAGGGTATGCAGAAGTTTACAGAGGAGTATTAGACAATGGACAAGAAATAGCTGTAAAAAGGCTATCGAAAGTATCAAATGATGAGAGGAAAGAAAAGGAGTTCTTGACAGAGATTGGAACACTTGGTCATGTTAATCATCCAAATGTATTATCACTTTTAGGTTGTTGTATCGATAATGGACTATATCTAGTTTTTCAGTTTTCCTCAAGAGGCTCTGTTGCTTCTCTTCTTCATGGTATGTCATCTTCTTTTATTTGCTTTACGCGTATGAAATCTTTGTTCTCTTACATTTATACTAAGATTCTGATTTTGTCTTTTACTGTTCGTAGACGAGAATTTACCGATAATGGACTGGAAATCAAGGTACAAGATTGGAGTTGAAACAGCCCTAGGCCTTCATTACTTGCACAAAGTTTGTCCCAGAAGAATTATTCATAGAGACATCAAAACTTCCAATGTTTTGGTTAGTGCAGATTTCAAACCACAGGTACTTTGTTTACTGAGTATACAAATTTTAAGTCTCGATAATGAGGTCTAAAGTTTGATTTTCAGCCTCCTAAATTCCCCCTCCCCAAGTACTTCAAATCTAATGCATTGGACATCACTAACAAAACCAAAAAGACCCGTTCCTTTTCTCTTCTTAACATAAAGTTCTTATTAGTGATTTGAGAATGATAGTTTTGATACTTGATATTTCACAGATATCTGATTTTGGATTGGCAAAATGGCTTCCATCACAATGGACTCACCATTCTATAGTTCCAATTGAAGGGACCTTTGGGTATGTAGCTTTTCTTTCTTTTTCTTTTTTGCTAAGAATGTAGTTTTTCTACTCGTCATAAGCAAGAAATCAATTAACCTTGACTCCTATCGTTGTATAATTCAGGCATTTAGCACCGGAGTATTTCATGCACGGGGTTGTAGATGAGAAGACTGATGTATTTGCTTTTGGTGTCCTTTTACTCGAAATTATCTCAGGCAAGAAACCGGTGGATGGCTCTCATCAAAGTTTACATAGCTGGGTAAATGGTTTTTCTTTGAAACAGACATCGTTTGTGTCATTACTTGCGGGCGTTTTCTAGTACTTTGCACACCTACTTCTCATTGTCCTGTGGGCTAGCTTCTCAAAATATTTGAAAGTCATGATAACAAAACAGTCTTTCTACTCCGAAGAATAAGAAACTCACCCACTTTCATGGAAGTATAGATATACCGAGTATTTTTTTTTTCTTTTAATTTAGTTATCTTTACGAGAACACCTGCTAAAAGGCCTCTCGATAAATTTCAGTTTTCATAATTGAAGTAGGAGCCACAGATTAGGCACCATGTGATTTCCATTTCCAATGTTTAGCCCGCTAAGTAAGAAGTGTCGAATGATTGAATATTCAGGGATTTCAAAACCCCACAAAAGAAATTGTCATTTCTTTGATGTATGATAGCTGCCTGGTGCTTGCTTTTAAATATGCCATATATCTAATGGTACTTGTAATTTTTTAGGCAAAACCTATATTGAACCAAGGGGATAATCAGAAGTTGGTGGATCCAAGACTTGGAGGGGAATATGATATCGACCAGCTCACAAGGCTAGCCTTTGCGGCATCTCTATGCATACGCAAATCTTCCACTTGGCGTCCGACTATGAGTGAGGTAGCATATTATTATTTCTTTTACAACTATATTTAAGTGTTCTGGTGTTAAATATTGCTAACCTGACTATTTTATCTTAAGATGCCTGATAAGGACTACGATATCATACTCAAGCACAGAGAAACTCATTATTGACCAGACTAATGGTTATATACACAAGTTGTATTAGTGAAGCAATCGTATTAACATATTCTAATTGTTTTTGGGTAAATAATTCACCTATCTTTTTCACCCAAGAGAACAGAAACTAGGATATGATTATTTTTGTCCTCAGTTAAGCCCTGCTGATTATCTCAACCACATATGTAACATCCTACTTACCATATACTTACTTCCTATAATAGATTTAATTAATGTGTGTATGTAAATGTGGACATAATCTTGATCTCTGAATGGTGTAATATGCTGTGTCATAAAATTGACAGATTCTGGAGGTATTGCTGATTGAAGGAGAAATTGATAGAGATAGATGGAAAAATCCAGAAGAAGGTGAAGACGAGGATGAGGTTTGGAGTTTTGAGGATCTTGAATGTGAATGTGATGGCGATTTCTAGACCTCTGTACACGACAACTTACAAACTCTGGAATTTCAAATCGTTACTTCTTTTTTGACATTTTACATAAATTTTGTAGTATAAGAGGAGGGAATACGAGATTCGAACCCACGACAGGGGGGAAGGAGGGAATGAATTTTTGCCACTAAGATATCCGTGACTCCTAGAATTCTCACCTTTGTCTGCATGTACATATAAATCAAAATAATAATTTATATATATATAAATGTTCGATGATTCATGTTTGCCAACTCATTGACACATGATTGTCTGAGTCTCCAACTCACTCAAAGAAATCCAACAGGGTAAGTATTCTCGCTTTGTTGGCCTGTTGGAAATTGATTGATTGATTTATAATTATGTACGAATCAGTTTTATAATCCAACAAGAAAAACAGAGAGATAGGTAATGTAATATCCTCATTTTTTTTCTATATATTAATTTTAATTATTGAATATATATATTTAATTATATATGTATGGGTGTGATTTTGTATATTATATATAGTTAAAATATATGATTATAAAAGTATTAAAATAGTTATTTTTGTTTTAATTAGAATATATATATATGGCTATCTTTTATTTCGGAAAGTTTTTGAAATTTGAATTGGTTATTATACTGATATTATGAGTATTAATTTTGACATCAATTAGGGATTGTGTTAAGGGTCAGGAATATTATAAATAGAGGCTTTGGGTTAAAGAAAAAGACACACAAAGTTAGTCAGATAGTTTCACTCTAGGTAATGTCTTGTTTCTCTAGTAATATTTTTATGTCCATAACAATTTCTTGATGTGATATATAATTCATATATATTACATTGAGTTTTTGTAAACAAATCTTAGTTATAGCATTTCGTTTTATGTTCTTAGCAATTTCTTGATGGGATATATAACTCATATATATTACATTGAGTTTTTGTAAACAAATCTTAGTTATAATATTTGGTGTATATATATATGTATGTATATTATGTTGATTCAATTACTCATCAGTTAGCCATGTTATTGATATTTATTCTCAAGATTTGATTATGTCAAGCTTTATTTAAAATGTAAAGATTGACGGATCCCTATTTGTATAGTTGTATTGTAATATTACGAATGGCTATGGTGCTACTACTGTATATTATATAGTAATTTTGACTTGTTTTAAGATTGAGTTATGTCAGACTTTATTTACAATGTAAAGTTTGACAGAACCTTAATTGTATAATTATATCGTATAGGTTATAAATGGTTATGGTGCTACCTACTCTCCTGTACAGTATGTAGTATTTTAGCCATTTTGGGTCAAAACCCTTTTTGTAAATTTTAATAATGATTACATTTCTACATCGGTACTATTTTATTATATCACCACCATTTTATTATATTGTCATTATGTTAGCACAAATTTTTGTATCAAACACCTCTTTTATATATTGTTATATTTATTATTTAGTTATAGTTTTGTAGCACATATATTTGTCAATGGATTTGGTCAACAATACTAATATGTTATTTTTCGTTGTTGTTGTTGTTGAATATGTGATTAATTTAGGATCTTTTCGTGAATAGCTTGATTGTTGATTGAGGTAAGTTTCTCTCCGAACCTTTAGTTAGTTTTCGAAATGTATATTTATATGTTTAAACTCTGAAAATTATTGTTTATGTGCCATATTTTATTTTATCAAAATATGGTCAAGTGGTATTAATTTAATTTCGTTATCGTTAAAATGTAATATTTTAGTACCCCAGTTTAGTCTTTGTATTGGACCCGTTAGTACTTGCGTTATAGTTCCGGAACTAGCCTTCGATACCTTACTAGGGCGCACCACTTTTGGGCCCTTCGGGGATGTGCACTTTTATCGATACCTTAGTAAGGGGCGCAGTATTAGTAATTTTGTGTTAAGGACCGTGTCACCGGGTAAGTGGCCTGAGTATTAAACTGTGGGGATAAAAATGTTTTCGGATTTTGTATCGAAATTGTTATCGTATTGTATATCGAAAATTGTTTCAAATTGATATATTCAGTTTACTTGTTGTTACTGTACTTACTTGACCAGACTAGTGGCGAGGTTAGTTACTTGCTGAGCTTTGTAGCTCACTCCTTTCTAATATTTCAGGTTATATTTGGGATGAATAAAGACGCTTCAAGCATGCTATGGGACATTTTAATTTTATATCTAAGTTTTAGTATTGTTTATTGTAAGAGCTGCGTCTCTTATTTGTGAACGTTATTTATTATTTGACCTTCAGTTGTACGTTGACTTGTCTTTTGCCATCAATAAATATGCATTTTTTTTCTTTTAGTGGTTTTTCGATATAAGTTTAATATCCCAAAAAGTCGGGATGTTACAGGTAATATTTAAAGTGGATATATATGATGAAAAGTTGCACTGAGCACCACAAGTCTAAAACTTGTTGCATTATACTGTTGTAGACATATCCTAAACAGTTATGGGGTGTATAACTAGTATTAATAATGCTGATATAGTTGTATATACTGTACGAGATTATCACGTCAATTATTGAACCATCAATGCGTTTTTGAAAAAGAGTTGTCTCAAGTTAAGGCTCCTACAATAAGCCATTGCTTTGCAGAAGTTAATCATATATATGTCCTACAAAGAGTGAATGAGACTCCCACTATGCCTACTTTTTCCTTTTCTTATTGGCTATGTATATTAAAATGTGCCGCACTGATGCAGATTGCAGAATCATTCTTCACAGGACTTGTGCAAGAATGGCCCTCCGCTATTAATGTTATCTGCCATTCTCCTGAGAGTGACTAAACAATGGCATTGCCATGTTATAGTAGACTCTGGTACGGTAAGTGTTGCGTTGTCCATGTTAATTGCGCCAGAGTTTAGGTGTGACTTTACGAGCTAATTATCAAAAGGCCGTAAAGAACATTGTCGAGTTAGATAACTCAGTTACTCATATAGTCATATTCACAGATGGTATCAGCTCGAGGAGTGGATAGCTCTGAAGCGTAAACTCTCGATCCTCAGTAGCCAGTGTAAACAGAGTGGACTGATATTTCAAAAAATTCAGAGAGACTAATGTTTAAGGAGATCAGATGACCTTATAATGTGACTCCAACAAGTAATTTATTGAGAGCGTTTCAAATATGATCGAGAGATCACAATTCAGAAACAAGTTTTAAGGGTCATTGGCAAAAGGATTCTTTTACTCAGAAATAGCCTATACTCTTATAACAACACCTGGGGTTAAAAATGAATCTGAATGTAACAATAACAAGTAGATTACGAGGAATACATTTATAACTGTATACATAATATGTGTGATCTGTTGATTTCCCTTCAGGTTGATATAGAAATTCACATATCTGTGGGTGTGGCATTGGGCATTAGCTACTTGGTCTGCATATTATTCTAGTAAAATCAGTTACAAATACTTGCGAGTATAGTCCTAAATTCTAATGGTTGCATTTTATGACATGTGTGGTGGTTAAAGACTACAAGTCAATGCAGACTCATCCGAAACGGCCTATAGGAATGTCAGAGTTGGCGCCGTAGGAGTTTCGACAAGGCTGGTGCAACTAACAAAGTACCCTCATTCATTCTAATCATCACATATTCCCATGTATGTTTGTGTGCATTATAAATAGCATGTTAGTTAGCTAGGTGAAGGCCCCAACTCCCAAGTACATTTGATGCCTGCATAACTCATACTAGAGTATAATTCAGAGTACAATATAATATTATCAATATTCTACAAAGTATCCATCGACATGGATTCTGTACCGAATCTATGCGCTGTTGACTTCTAAAATAACTAGAACTAATACTATCAATTTTCTTTATAATTAGTTACTGTACCAGGCTCAACCAAATTTCGGTTCGATATATACAATGCACTAGTACATAAAGGTGATACCACTTTAAAAGCTGCATTAGCAACTTCCAAAGTTATAAAAATAAAAGTTATTATCTAACGAATGCTTAAACATTATCAAAGAATAAAAAAATTATATTAATTATTTTGACTCTAACCGGACTTGAGCCTCCCTTAACGGCTTAGTTCCCTGGTTACGCCCATGAGTAGATCGAGAGGTATTTTCAGGATTTGAACCCGTGACTCAGAGATAACAATATGGAATTTGTTGAATCAATATTTCATACGCATAGCAGAATGAAATGAAATAAATAAGAGGAGTTGGTGAACAGAACAGGTAAGACCTGGGATAGTTATAACTAGCTAGGTTGGTAGTTATCATGCACCAAATATAACCATATTTTATTTTTATAAATAGAGTTGAAACTTGATATAAGGCATGGGTACCTATTTTTATATATGTTTCCATGTCTCATGTCTAGTAATAATCGATCGAATACACAGGTTTTAAGGTTACCGGTGAAGCCACATTTTATATTCAACCACCAGTTGGACGTGGCAGTTTGGGAGAGAACTAACACATCTAGCAGGTACAATAACAACGGAGCTTACAGATTTAAAATATATTATTGATTATACAAGATTCTATCGAACCCAACTTTTAATGCTAGTTAACAAAATTATTTGGAATGTTAGTTAAAAATACCAATAAAAATATAACATAAAAAATATATTCACCTAAATCCGATCGAGTCGCACTTATACTTGAAATAGATTTTATAACTTTAGAGATCTTAGCTTTGCGTAAATGCAGGTCTGTACAAAATGATATCCATTTCACTTCCAAGTAGATGTTGCACTTAAGTGTTCTCGTCAGAATCTGTAATTTTTGACAAATTTATCATATTCTCTTCTGCTACCATTCGCTACTGCTATGCAATTCTATTTCAACCGGTATCTACGACTTGTAATGTGTCTTTTCCATCAATTCATTTTCAGAATACCTTGTACATTCTAGCAGAAATTTGGCTTTCATCATCCTGTTCATGTACATCAAGCAGATTGCTCTGCTTGTTCTTGTCTTCCTTAAAGAGACAAGAACAATTTTATAGTTCAAACAATTTTATAGTTCGTGTATAGAAAATTAAAACTCATACACGAAATTATTGTGTCTAGTATTTTTTCGATTGTTTACAAAACTGAATATTTAAAAATAGAAGGTAAATAGTTTTTTTTTTGCGAAAAGAAGGTAAATAGTTTGGAATTGAGATCCCCTTAAAATTTATTCCAAATTAATATGTAACTTTTTAATATCAAAAAATTAATAAATTGCTGATTAAATTATACGATATTGATATATTTATCTTTAATAATTATTTATGAAATCCAAGTTAGATATGAATTTCTAAATATTTATTTGTTTAATCGACACACAAAACCGAACGCAGAGAACATTTTAAAAATACAACTGAAATTTTTTTGCATCACCGAATAACCTTCATCCAAGTCGAATATGCGAATGAGCCGAAAAATATTATTACATGTGATCATGTGTATTGATGGAGAAATTTAGTAATCAACAAAATTTGAGATACCTGTCCAAATAAGATCTATCAATCCGGGATTGCATTTACGGGCTGAGATAAACAGAAAAGTAGTCAGAGTGTGAGATTGCTAGGTTTTTCAGTTGTTCTGGTTGAGCCGCTCTCTAACTTTCAACTCCTAACAATGTGCCTTGTAGGGGGATAAGTCCACGTAGTTCTTAAGACCCGATAGGAAAATGTTTCCTTCTTCGAATCAAAATAGGCAAGAGAACGTGGAGTAATTAACTCTAGAGGCGGAGGGCGTTCAATTATTAACAACAATAAACAACCCGAACAATTATAAATTCAAACCAATAAATACTAGCACATCAAAATAACACACTGAAATTCGGGCATAACAATATATATATATATATATCTATATATCTATATCTATATATCTATATATATATTATTTTAAAAAATAATAATTTATATATACATATTTATACAACAAAAACGGTTATACATTTAATTATATATACAATACTCGCATCAATTTTGAAAAGTGGGTTTGAAACCTAAATGAAATATTTTCTTTCAAATATATTTTAAATACATGAATATATTGATAAATTTCTATAAACTCTGGTTATTCTAAGTTCTAAACAGTAAATTTTTAAATATTTCATGTCATCTATTTATAAGTAAAAACTTATTCTTTAAATAAAATTACAAAAAATATGTTATTTGATATAAATAATATATTTTACTTAATTTTTTTAAATCAAATAAATTATTTAAAGTATTACAAATTTGTTATTAAATCTTTTAATAATATTAAAAAATCACATATTTCTAACACAATTAAATAATTAATTTTAATTTCACAAAAAAAGATAATTAATTTTAAAAATTAGAAAAAAAATTCAATAGAGTCAAGTGACTGTAATTGCAACTAAATCTAGTCTAGTTGATCAATGGACAACGATGGGTTATGTTCGGCTCACATGGACAGAGTAGACCATGGTCCTGGTTCCCAACTACCCATGTTCCCAACTTCCCATACTGCTAGTTGCTCTTATTATAATAATAATATTATATATATATATATATATATATATATATATATATAGGCTGCAAACAAATTTTAAATTTGTATTAATATTATTTAAAAAATAAAAAATAAATAACAATATATTATTAATTAGAATCAAATATTTGAAAAAATATATTTCATATTTATCATATATTGAATATAGTTAACTAGGTACATATTTGAATGTGTATGTTTTTAAAAATATAAAAAAAATACTTTATATGAACAGGTATTGTCACGGATTTAATATTTGTCAAGATTAGGAATCTTCATTTGAAAAATAAAAATATTATTATAAGAGATTAGTTCTTTTTTAAATTACTAGAAGGTTCATCTTTTTTTCTTATTTATACAAAATGTACTTTTTAATTATTTTTAATAATAATAAATTAAATAAGAAGTAGATTAAAAAATATTGTTGAAAACAAATATATACTAAGTTAGTAAAATCTAATTATTTATTTAATATTAAAAAATGAATTTAAAGATACTCTTAATTTTATATATTTTTAATTTATCTTTAAAAAAGTTGAAGATCATATTCATTATATTAAAAACCTGAGTTTTTCATATATTTTTATTTAATTAAAAATATATACACTCAAATAATGTAATATTTATAATATTTTAACATATATAAAATTTAATTTATATAATTATTAAATTTGAATAAATTTTTTAGAATAAATATAATAAGAAAATGGTAAATAAATGAGACTTAGTGCTCCCGTGTTTAGAAAACGAGAGAAAAGAAAATTTTAAAATTTTCTTCTCAAATCGTGTTCCTGACTTTCTTCGAGAGAGAATAGAATAGAAGTTGTGAGAAAATTGTCAAAATTTTCTTCAAAAAGTTGTGAGAAAATTCTCAAAATTCTCTTCTTAATCATCCCATTTCTCACACTTCTTTTTGAATAACACTCGACATTTTTTTTTTTAAATTTGTTTTCCCTCCCAATTAATTTATATAGATTATGTTTGAAAGCATCTTATTTATTTTAATTGAAGATTTTTTTTAATTCTCACATTTATACTTATATTTAAATGTATTAAAATTTATATTAAATTCAAATTTCATGTATTGTAATTATTTAAATATATTATTTATTCAAATTTAAAATTTTAAATAAATTTAAAAAGCCTAAATAAATTAATTTTAAGTATTTTAAATATTATTTTTAAATGAGTTTAGATTTCTCTCAAATACTAGACTCATTTTAAACTTACGAGTTAAGAATTTTTAAATATATATACATATTAATAATTTCTAAGGCGGTAAGAAAAATGACTGTCATAATTTGTGTTAGCTAGAAATAGATAGTAGTCAAATATAAAGTTGTTTTTGTTTATTTCTAGTTTTAGCTTAAGTGATTGGTAAGTACATGTGCCAAAAGACATGTTGTCTATATAGAAATTGCACAGCCTAATTAGTAAAAGAGCTGAATATTTTAATTAAGTATTTCATACCTTGTTTTCTACTTCCAAGAACAAGAAGCCGGAGTTCACTTTGAATTTCAGATTGTAGCTGATTCATTCTAATACACCATTAGATTGAAAGTTAATTCTCTGTGTTCTTACATTTCCGCATTTGTATTTAAATAAACACATGTGAATTGACAAAGTTACAAACACTATCAAGCAATTCATCAAAATTAAAGAAGTGAGAATAAAAAGCAAAAGCATTTGAAGTTATACATTCACTTCCGTCTCTAAACTCCTGTAACTCTAATTCCTAACACCAATTCTAATTATTATCTTGATTCCTAAATGATACTCTCTCCGTCCCATAATGATAGTCTCTTTTGGGGGAAAAATTTATCCCATAATAATTGTTCATTTCTACTTTCAATGTAAAAAATTCAAATTTACCCTCTTTTTTTGTCATTTCCAATATAAAATTTACTTTATTTAGTATAAAATAGTCATAATAAATATGACACGCACGGAAAGTTATTGTACAACTAACATTTCTTAATATGCGTTATTTTTTGAAAAGAAACTATTAATATGGGACAGATGAAGTAACTAACACTATAAATCTAACTTCCTAGTATATAAATATTACCGTAAATATAACTTCTAGAGTATTCCTAATTAGATAATACAAATACATTTTTTATGTATATAATGATATCAAATAGAGTAATTACTACTTCCTCCATCACCAAATACTATGTCACTTATTAAAATAAATTAAGTAAAAGAGTTTGTATAAAAATGTATTGTAACTAAAAATAATTTAAGTAAAAGAGTTTGTATAAAAATGAATTGTAATTAAAATTAATTAGAAATTGTGTTTGGAGTTGAGTATGAGAAAAAATAGTTAACATATATTATGATAAGTTTAATTAAAAATTATATTTAGGTTTTGAATAGGTGATAAATAAGTCGTTAGATTTTATTAAAATTGGAGACTTTAAATTAGAGGGCTGATAAAAAAATTCTTTTTATTAGATATATAATAATATAAAATAGATAGTATGGATTTCCGAAGTTAAAAATAAAGTTCCAAAATGGTGTACATACCTAACCTAAGCAGACAGTACAATATTATAATCGAGTGACTATAATTACAACCAGTTGAATGACTAGACAACGATGTGTTATATCGGGCTCACATGAAAACGGTACACCGTGGTCAGTTCCCAAACACTGGTCCTGGTTCCTACTTCCTATATATATTATTATACTTTTGCGTACTAATATATTATAGTATTTTGCCTATATATATATTATGGTGGCAGTAGTGATGCTGAGTTGAGAGTTTATAAATTGCAGAGGCCTGCCAAAGCAATAGACAAACTGAAGTTCCTCATAATCAAATCAAATGGAGTCTCTGTTAATTACATCATTTCCCAAAGCTTCTTCTTCTTTTCCCTCCATTTCATTCCCAGTTTCTGCTGATTTATCATCTTCACACTCTTATGGTACTTTCCCATTTCTCACTTTTTTAATTTACTATTTTTTTGTATCTGTAAGTTAATATGATTTTTTTTATCAAGAATTACACAAATTAGAGTGTATTTGTTTCAACTTTAGCTTCTGGGTATTTGTTTTTTATACTACAAAACAATGTTCATGCTTAATTAATTTTATTGTGTACTTTTGTTGACTTGAATGCAAGTTGGATACTGTGTGAATGATTCTTTCATTTCTTAGGAAAAGAGCAGTGAAAACTCAGCGTAAAATAATGGGTACACTTTCTATATTTGTGCGTGGTAGGGTTTTAAGAGGGTTTATTGAATTTTATTAAAAAATTGTTTATAGTGGTACTGCTGTTAACTATATTTATGTATATATGGTAAAAGATTTATTCCAGGGGACACTTTTGATTAGTTGGGTCTAATGGAATTGAGAAAAGACCCTTTTAATCACAATTTCATAGTAAAATGCCCAAAATATCACTATTCAATAAAATGACCCCTCCCATCACTCACGTTTATGAAATTTGTACAGATCTATGGGCTTCCTTTGTTTGCGTGTGTGCAGGCGATGTACTTTTCTATATTTTATTTATTTGTACTTTCTATCCGTGTGTGCAGGCGATGAAATTAGAAATTATTAATATGTATATATATTTAAAAATTCTCAACTCGTAAGTTTAAAACGGGTCTAGTATTTGAGAGAAATCTAAACTCATTTAAAAAAATTAAAATTTTAAAATATAATAAAATTTGTCCTATGAAAAAAACAAAGAGTTGAAAAGGGAAAAAAATGAAAAAAAATAATAACTAAAAAATTTTACACTCATTTTTAATTCAAGCATGTCACGCTCTTTTAAAACAAATGTTTAGTCCGTTAACTCCGTTTGGTTAATTAACGGAGGGTCACTTTTTTGTTAACTAAAATTAAAATTAGCCACCATTTTGTAGAATATTAAGTCCAGCCAACTTTGCCACCATATTGCAATGAACTCTGCAAATAATTAATTTTTAAAATTAGAAAAAAGTTACATATGTATGAGTATGACTGTATATACCCTGAGTACATAACCCAAAACAGACAGTACAATAGAATCGTTTGACTATAATTGGTTGATTTGGACAACAATGGGTTGTGTTTGGCTCACATGAAAATGGTAAACCATGATCATTCCCAAACGTTGGTCCTGGTTCCTATATATAGGGTAATGGTCCCATGTGTCACTATTACAACACTAAATCCCCAAAATGGCACAACCGGATGGAACGTCCCAAAATGTTACTCCAAAACGCTACATGAAGTTGAGTTTTATTGAAAACGCAAGATCGTGTCGCGTTTGATTTTTTTTTCTTCATTTTTTTTTGGTCAAAACGTGACTTAAAGTTGTGTTTTGCCGGCTAAAATGCTACTTTAAGTTGAGTTTTGCTTAATTTTTTTTTAATATTTCTAAAACCCAAATTGGGAATTATTGAACCCTAAAATAATAAAAATTGATGAATTAAGGTTCACGCTTAAACTAGGGTTTAGGCTCTAGGGTTTAGAAACCCTAATCGCTATGTCTTTTATTTATATTTTTAATATTTTCTAAAACCCATTTTGGGTTTTATTGAAGCCTAAAATATTAAAAATCATTGAATTATGGTACATGCTTAATTTTAAAACATATTAATTAAAAAATATGCATTTGAAACCTCAAAATTTGAACTCAAAATAAATGAAGAGCAAAACTCTACACTATCTTGGGTCCTGGAGTGACATATAGGGCCATATTACCCATAAATGACATTTTGGGCATTATTTTATAAAAGTGTACCATTTTAGGCCATTTCTCATAAATTGTAGAGGCCTGCCAGAGGAGCAACAAGCAAACAAGTAACAACTGAAGCTCCTCATAATCAAATCAAATGGAGTCTCTGTTAATTACATCATTTCCCAAAGCTTCTTCTTCTTTTCCCTCCATTTCATTCCCAGTTTCCGCTGATTTATCATCTTCACACTCAAATGGTACTTTCCCATTTCTCACTTTCTTTAATTTACTTTTTTTTTTGGGTATCTGTAAGTTATTATGATTTTTTAAATCAAGATTTAGACTAATCAGAGTGTATTTGTTTCAACTTTATCTTGTGGGTATTTGTTTTTTTATACTACAAAACAATGTTCATGCTTAATTAATTTTATTGTATACTTTTGTTGACTTGAATGCAAGTTGGATACTGTGTGAATGATTCTTTCATTTCTTAGGAAAAGAGCAGTGAAAACTCAGAGTAAAATAATGGGTACACTTTCTATATTTGTGCGTGGTAGGTAGTTCAGGGGTGGGGTTTTAAGAGGGTTTATTGAATTTTATTAAAAAATTGTTTATAGAGGTACTGTTGTTGTTAACTATATTTATGTATATACGGTAAAAGATTTATTCCAGGGGCACTTTTGATTAGTTGGGTCTAATGGAATTGAGAAAAGGCCCTTTTAATCACAATTTCATGGTAAAATGCCCAAAATATCACTATTCAATAAAATGGCCCCTCCTATCACTCACGTTTATGAAATTTGTACAGATCTATGGGCTTCCTTTGTTTACGTGTGGGCAGACGATGTACTTTTCTATATTTTATTTATTTGTACTGAGCACATCGTACACTTAGTATTAAAAATAATAGTATTAAAGCTTGAGAGAGAGTGCACATGTGACAGTAGGTCACGTGGGTGTTGACATGAGTGTTTGGGTAGTCACCCATAACGTAAATAGAATTTGCGTTTATGTTAATAACGCAAGTTGTAGTTGCGTTTCTATTTTGTTTTTTTAAAATATAAATAAAACGTAATATTATGTTGCGTTTTTGAAAAACGTAACTTTATGTTGCGTTTTTGAAAAACATAACTTTATGTTGCGTTTTTATGTGATAGAAAGGGTCATTTTTCTGAATTGTGATATTTTGGGTCATTTTACTTAAACTTGTGATAAAAAGAACCAATACCTAATGGAATTATGGAAAAGATTTTTACGTCTACGGTTTACCCATATACCATTATTATTACTCGGATTATACAAGTTCAGTGAAACTAGAATGCTATCATGAGCGTGTTCTTGATACAGTAAGTGACATGTTGATTGGGCGCATCTTAATGATCGAGAATGTGATTCTCTGTAATTGTGTGTTAGGTTAATTAAGTTGTTTTCAGTTGGTTTATGATACATGTTATTTGTTACCTAAACTAGTGTTTGATAGTTTATGTTAATTAGTTGGGTGGTTAAGTGGTGGGTGTAATGGAAAAGATTTTTACATTTACGTTTTTTCATATAGGTTTACCCATATATCATTATTATCATTACGCAAGTTCAGTGAAACTAGAATGCTATGTGATTTTGTGTTAGGTTAAGTTGTTTTCAGTTGGTTTACAAAACATCTTATTAATTTGTTCCCTAAATTAGTAGCATGTGTAAATCTTTACATGTTATTTATTACCTAAATTCTTTATGCCACTAAATTCCAAAATTTCCCAAGGAATAAACATGGCAGTGTTAGGGCTCAAGGTTATGAGAGGTTTTTGGTTTGTACCCTATACGGCTATACCCCAATGTGCTAAAAAAATAATTGGGGCACTACGATTGAATATGGTCCCAGAAAGACAGGCTCGTAGTGATCTAATAATAAAAGAAATGGATGGATCCGTGAGTATGATACATGATGTCATGATTCAATCTGTGTTTTACAAGATGCTAGGCGGTAGGGTACCAATTAATTGGCCACCTAAGCCATTCTTTAAAACATTGGAGTCTTAAGCTCAACTACTATCACCTTAAGTATTTAGAAGAGCTCGTAGCTTAAGATGGTAACTGAGTTGGTCAGTAGTTTTTCGATCCTCCCAAAAGTTTTTCCCCAGCAGTTCCAAAATCCAAGGTGTGCGGAAACCAATTCTAATTATTATATCGATTCCTAAATGATAACTACCACTATAAATCTTAATTCCTAATAGATAAATATTACCGTATATATAACTTCTAGAGTATTCCTCATTAGATAATACAAATACACTTGTATGTATATAATGATATCAAATAGAGTAACTACTACTTCCTCCATCACCAAATAATATGTCACTTACTAAAATAAAATTTTCCTCATAAGTCATAATACATGTCCTTCTCTTCTTTCAAAACAAATTTATGCATACTTTTCCAAAACTATCCTTATATTTACTATTTCTAAAATTTTACTCTTTCCAAACTTAATTGTATTCTCATTTTTTAATGTAATAATTAAGGGTAGATAAAGAAAAAGTTTTTCAAATTAATGTTTTGTTAGTATGTGTAATTTTCCCAAATGTAACTAGTACTGAGTATTGGGGACCGAGGGAGAAACTAATTTAATAGTTTCTTGCACCACATTAGATTCTAATAGGCCTAGTTGTCATGTTTCTTAGTGACTAGTTAGTTTCTTGGCACTTCTAATATATTTGTGGAAGACTTAAGAACATCCCCAACCGATCACTCTATTTTGGTGTAACTTCTATACCAATAGTGTAAAAGTTACACTATATTCAAAACAAAGTCCAAACCATTTAACCAAATATTACACCAATAGCAATCTTTCCTGTACAAAAAAAGATACTCATCGGTTATAGTACAAAATTGATTAATTTGTTGGGATACAAAACTGAATGAAATTGTTTCAATTAAGAAGTACAAGAGTATCATTGGGGATTTAGAAAAAATCTAAAAGTTACACCAAATTATAGTGTTGCACCATATTTGGTGTAACTTTCGGTGAGGCCAAATCAGTGTAACTTTTGAAATTGGGTTGGAGTTGGTTTTGACACCAAAATAGCATAAAATTACATTTTTTAAAGTTGGATTAGAAATGTCGAAGAAGCAATCTACAATATACAGTGTCTTAGTGTAGGACATCAGCATCCCGTTTGCTTGTTTTATGATAGTCAAGCTACAGTAATTATTGCAGCAATTGACATTTTCACATAGATCCAGTTGTCTGATTTGTGGACACCCTTGGTACTTTGATCTCATTTATACTATTCAAGTTGGGCTTTTTTTCTAGGAAACATATTATTTGTTGCCTAAACAAGTGTTTCTGAGTTTATGTCATTTCCTATTTTATCCCAGAGCATGTAACTATGTAAGAGTTGTAACACATTCCAGAAGGACAGTGAAGTTCCAAATTTTCCTAAAGATATATCACATGTTCTATAATCCTGCTGTAAAATCAGTCCTAGAGTAATGTCTACTTTTCAATGGCTGCATATTCCTTCTATTTGTAGGCTATATAACTTATTGGATGTCAAACAGATCTACGAGTTCCGAGGTGCCAAGCATGGAACACTATAGAAAGTTACCCTGCCATGAATTGTCGACAACATTTGGTGATGCAACAAGCTGGCGGCTTTAACAATAATTTGTCACTCTACCGGAGGGGGGATTCAAAGTATCTGGTCAATGCAGCTTCTGAACAGCCTCTCGAATCTGAACCTCTCTCTTATCAACCCAAGACACTCCAGGGATCACTACAAGATGCATTAAATGCTTTCTACAAGTTTTCTAGGCCTCACACAGTGATAGGAACAGTTAAATTCTATCCTTGGTTTTTTGCAAATACATTAATACACCAATTACTAGGGTTATTTCCTTACTTCCTTTATTGTCCAGAGCACTGAAATAGACTTATCTTAAATGTCTGTGAGCAGGCATTGAGCATTATTTCAGTTTCTCTCCTTGCAGTTCAGAAAGTATCAGACTTTTCTCCAATATTTTTCACAGGGGTGTTAGAGGTGATTCAAGTTCTATTGACGTCAATTATTTTATTATTTGCTTCATTTAAATAATTTCTTATGCTTTTAAGTCTTTTTTTAGGCAATTGTTGCTGCTCTTTTCATGAATATCTACATTGTCGGTCTTAATCAGTTGTCTGATATAGAAATAGACAAGGTATTCATGCTTATTTATTTATTTATCATTAATTTAATTGTTTTGCATTGTGGGAACAAATTTCTGGAAAACTGCGGGTCTTATAATAAATCGGAACTATCCTCTTCACCTAATTTTTTTTTTTACTGTGGGAACCCGCAGCCGCTACCCTTAGGGTGCGCACTGGGTAAACCCACGGGCTCACGCAATAGCCTGCAAACCACGTGAACCAGGTAAACCGCACAAGTGCATTATAATAAATTTAGAGCAAAGTGCATTATGTGTACTTGCACTTTAGTTGACATTCCACTTGCAATACTACACTTAAGACACTACCACTTGCAATATCGAAGTTTATATTTTGTCCATTTTAATTTTTAACTAATTTCGTGACTTTTTTTTTGTTCAATTCACATTTTAACCAGTCTATATATATATAGGTTTACTTTGACCCAAATAAATAGTTATTGAAGTAAAAAATGGACGAAAAGTCCTAAAAATTTAGTTAAAATATACGAAATTTGTTTACATGTACATAAATGTAAACTCTAGTATTACAAATGGTAGTTTTGAAAATATAATATTGCAAGTGATATGTCAGTCAAAGTATAAGTACACATAATGCACTTTACTCTAAATTTTAGTGGCTACTGCTATAAGGTGTGTTTTTGATATAAGGCATAATCAGATCATGATTTGTATCTGTCAGCCTTTTAGGCCAAATGCATATTTTCTTTTCATTGTGATGGAAAACAACTTTTTAAAAGTGCTGAGTGCACTTATCTGTATATACCTTTTTCACTTGTAACATGTAAACTGCAAGTCTGTCATGATTTCATGTTTCAGGTTAATAAGCCATATCTTCCATTGGCATCAGGGGAGTATTCTGTCGCCACCGGAGTCATTATTGTTACATCTTTTGCTATAATGGTATGACTCTATATATACATATGAATTCACCATCCTTATTCCTTGAATATCAAAATATTAAATAAAAGTATCATGCTTCATGATATAGAAAAGGGAATTACTTTTAAAATTTAGTGCAGCTACTCTCTTTTCTTAGAGATCGATGAATTAGATTCAATGTGAATATTGAGGATTCCAGTATTCAAGTAATTTTTTGTATATACATATAGAGAACATGTAACCTATTTTTTTTAGTTGGTGAGAGAAAGTAAAACTTTTATGATATTGTAAAGAGTACATGAACTGAATTTGCACTTCACTGAAGCACAGGTATTAAAATAATATGATTTGCCTAATTTGATGCCATGGGGACTTTAATCCTATCCTTTGTTTTTTTTCCTGTCTGTTTTATTAATAGTTGTCTCATTCCGTAAGTTTGTGTTTCATATACTATCGTTTGCACCTTGTTATGATACAGTTTATTTGAGGAATCATATGTTGTTGCAAAGTGCCAACTCTTTCATATTTCATGTGCTCCATACAAAGTGTTCCTACTTGGATTCTATGGCAATCTGTAACATTTTTACATATGTTAATGAAAAAGGGACATCATACTATTTTTTTCCATGAAAAGAGGCGGAAAGCTAGGATTCTCAACAAAGTTCAATTTCTATATAGAATTTCTGTTTTAATATTGACTAAACACAAAAATGTATCTTTATGTTTTACAGAGTTTTTGCCTTGGATGGTCTGTTGGTTCACAGCCGTTACTGTTGGCCCTGTTCATCAGTTTTATACTTGGAACTGCATATTCAGTCAATGTAAGTTGTGTTTCAATTCTTATATGGCATAAGTTTATACCAGCAGATCTTGAGTGAGAACTACAGATGTTATGTCCATATAATAAAGGAATTCTACTTGTCTTAATGACGAACTCTTATTAATGAGCGACAAACTCTTATTAATGCACATTTGGGATTTGGAAATCAATTAACTGCACTATTTGTAGACTACTTACTACTATTAAGAATTTTCTATACTACTGAATTATGACAATAAACTCTGTCATTTAGAAGATACTAGATTACCCCAAAAACTTCTTACATTTTTTTAACAACAATTTAGTCACTTTCTTGTTTTCTTCATTGAATTTTTATCTTCATTAGGTCTCATACTCTCATAAGGTTGAAAATTGTAAGAAATTTACAATATGACTGCTGTTTTAAACAAGTGATGTTGTCAGTGTTCCTTTTACACTGATGACTGATGTGTATGTATGCAGGGGCAGAGCCACTAAGGACTCGAAGTGTCCCGTAGCGTACCCTCAATATATATATATATTTAGAAATGTTCAATTGCAAAATTTAAATATTCACGCATTCATACTTCCGCGGCTTCGCAGAGGCTCGAACCCTCAGTCTCTCCTTATTGTAAATTTTGTAGTTTTAATAAATGTGATATCGATATTATGTGATAACAAGATGTGTCATATTAAGTAAAATAATATTTGGTTCACCTGTACTTTCGCTTATTGTGGTACATACTTTTTTTTTTTTTTGTGGTTCTGGACCTAGTATTAATTTATATCTTCCCCCTGCTCATTACACTCATGTGTTGTATATACACATTAATATGTTATTAATATGTTGTATTGATATTTTAATTCTACCACTTTTTTTATTCATCCAAATTTACGGTGATTATCTGTTTTCTTTTCCTATTTGGTCTTCTGTGTTATATATTAATTATTATTTTCAGATATGTAGCATTTTTTAAAAATTTATGCTCCTGTTTATATTGTTTTTCTTGCTACATCTTTATCTTTGGTCGTCACATTCTTGAGTGGCTCAAGGTCCCTCTCATATCAGGTCACCATCTCATGTATTCTAGAGAAAAGACTGCTGGACCCTTGAACATGTGTTGTCAAAGACTCAAGGAATTAAAAGCTCTTTACTATATTCTATTCGTAAGTAGTTAAGTAAAACATGCAGATCCCTTGTCACAGGAAGCAAAATAGAGATTGCGGTTATTAAATAGTCATTACAGATTTACGGTTGCCGGAAACATCTATTCTTTTATCCAGAAGAACATTAAATCTCTAGAAGCAGATTTGATCATTACTTTCCTCAAAATGACAGGTTCAGGGATTTGCATGTTTCGTTTTTCTCCTTTGTTTGCATATTTGATGGCACGAGATGCTCAGTATACCTGTATGAAGATAGGCATAGTCAATACAAACTGCAGACTGGGAACTGTTGTATACGTTTATGTCAAATTAATGACTTTTTTCTTGCTGTGGCAATATGCCTATTAATTTTCTGTATAACGTATATGTATTGTTTATTAAATGATTTAATTGTATGATGCTTCTAATATATCCTTTTCTGTAAATTCAGATACCTTTTTTGAGATGGAAAAGATATGCTTTAGTTGCAGCCATGTGCATCCTGGCTGTACGAGCTGTGATCGTTCAAATTGCATTTTATCTGCATGTGCAGGTTTTCTCTTCCCTTTGTAAATTTATTTTATTATATATTGGTCTCTTATGTTAGGTATGCTTTGGAAATATTGAATTCTACATTAAGGTAACATATTCATAAAGAAGTTTGGTGGTGTCTGAACTTGAGCCAGTATTAATAATGCCTGTACAAACTCTCAACATCCTCAGAGTCATAAACACACTATATTGTCATTTTGTTATGTTTTGAAATACGACCTCAAACTCTCATAGATGAAGGAAAATTATAGCTCTTATGGGCTGTTTTACATTGCTTCCTTTTAATTGCATTACCATCTCTCAACTACTGACATCCTTGTCACTTTCCAGACTCATGTTTATGGCAGACCAGCTATCTTTTCTAAGCCGGTGATTTTTGCAACCGGATTCATGAGCTTTTTCTCTGTTGTCATAGCACTATTCAAGGTAAAAGCTACTCTGAAAATATTCAACATGCTTCAGTTATAACTTACAATGTATCTCACAGATTGGAGAGGACATTATTTTGTTCTGGAACCATATATCTCCCAATGCTGACTAGTTTTAGTTTACAACTAATTAAACACCTCCAAAATTAATCTTTGCGACAAAGACTAACAGAATCCAAATCGTATTTAATTTAACTCTCAGTGATTGTCTCTTACCTTTTCCTTTTTTCTATTAAAAAAAGATTTTTCTCTGGAGCTTTTGTATCATATTATGTGTAATTCAATACAAATAATTGAAGCAATGAAAAGTTCCATACTTTAAATTTGATTGTTCGCTAGTCTTGGTTGACTATTTTTACCATAATGTCAATGTTGAATAATTAGTACTGCATGCCCATCCTTTGATTTTTCTTGCATTTACCTATATTTGTATGTTACGGGAACTGGTAAAAAAAATGAAATTAGTTGAAATTAATTTGCATAGTGACCGTGTTTATATTGTTATTTTTGTTTTAGGTGCATACAATACTTTTCAATAGCGAATTACATAATTTTTATCGGACTTTCTGTAGGACATACCTGATATTGTCGGTGACCAGATATATGGCATTCGGTCATTTACTGTCCGGTTGGGTCAGAAGCGGGTAAACTATAAATCTTGCATCCAGCTCTTGTCTCTTGTGCAAGTACTTATTGTGCTATAATCAATTATTGCAGGTATTTTGGATATGTATAACCCTACTTCAAATGGCGTATGCGGCTGCTATAATTGTAGGGGCATCCTCCTCCTGCCTTTGGAGCAAATTAATAACGGTACTATAGTACACCGTGTTTTCTGATGTCTTTAAAGTTTTGTGTGTATTATATTTGGATTGTTCTGTTTAAGCAGATTCTTTTTTTTGGTACACTAGTTTATATAGAGAACAATACTACCTCCGTTCCAAAATGAATGACCCTTTGACTTTTTCACGCATTTCAATGTGTCTGGTAGAGCTACTTGTAAATGATATTTAAAAAAAAATGTTATAAAGATATTAAGTTTAGATTTTTATACAAAATAAAAAAAATTGAAAAAATATTATTTACAAGTACTTCTACCGAGCGCATTGAATTCTGTGCAAAAAGAAGTGGCACATAAAATGGGACGGAGTATCTACTTTCTATACTTCTCATTATCATCTAGGGTTGCAGCACTGAGTAGAATTTATTCTCCTGTGTGAAGTGTGAACTCATTACATTGTTATTGTCTTTGAATATTTATAAAGACAACTGCTATATATGTTAACATATTCTCTTTGGATTGGTATAGGTATTGGGCCATATGACGTTGTCATCAATACTTTGGATCCGTGCCAAATCAGTTGATCTGAAGAGCAAAGTAGCAATAACTACCTTTTACATGTTTATATGGAAGGTAAACTGTTTTTTAAGCTTATAAAAAAAAATTCTGCTGGTCTGCTCAAATCAATGCTGTAATGTAGTTTCTACATGTTACTTTCAAGGTTTGCAAGTGTCAGTATATTCCCACAGTTCCCAGAAACAGTGTCTTCGGTGGTTCAGTGGTTTCATTCAACCACAAGGTTCAGTTCCTATTTCCTGACCATAAAGTTTAGTAACAGATTCTACTCCAAAGTATCACAATATCAGCAGTTTACCAGTAAATCCTGAATTAATTGAATCGAAGTCTAGTAAAGTAGCCTCTTGGTTCTCACTTACACTGATTCAGGCAAGGCCATGTTTAATACCTCTGCCCTGATGCTAGGAAACCTGATATGAAATATGTGAAGTCAGATTAGTCTGAATAGTCCTAATACTGATGCATGTCATTTATATAAGAACGAACTCGAAAAAGCCATGTATTCATTCAGTTTTTATAAATTAACAATATTTGTCTTCTTTTGCAGCTATTTTATGCTGAGTACCTGCTCATACCACTGGTGAGATGAATGTTTATAAGTTAAACAGTAGAAAGACCCATCTGTTCCCCTCTACCGCATTTGATCATTTAGTTAATCTGACCATGAAACTGTTTATGTATTTAAAAATTCCAGATATCAAAGTTCAGTTTTGTTAGAATACCCCCCCCCCCCCCCAAAAAAAAACCGAGATTCTGCTTAATTGCAAAGAATTTGTTGTCACTGGCACTTCCACTGCCTTAAATTTGGCTTTATTTGTTATTTTAAAGGAAAAGAGGAAGTCATTCACTGCGCTTTTTCACCCTGATAATTGTATTCTTGTGTTTTTCTACAAAGGAAGGGAGTGAAATATTGAAACTAGATTCATACTGATACTTTAAATTATGTTTTCCTCCCACCTTGGCCCTGATACTGTTTCCAATACTCGAATTCTTGGTTGTGTTTTTTGTATTGAAGCTATGTACTGTTATAATTTTCTCCCTCGGTATCCTGCTTTGGTGGGTAACAAGGGATTCGGTATTACCTGTGTTCCTGAGTTTTTTTTTGGAAGAAAGAGATAGGTTTATTTTCTTTCATTTGTTTCTGAGTGATTGTTTAGAAGGAAAAGAAAAAAGAATTCAAGGAATTGGGAAAAAGTTACCTATATAATTTGTCCAAAAAATTTATCTTTATTTTTGGAAATATTTAAGAGAAAAGAAAATAGTTTTTTTTTTAAAATCGGGAACATATATGTAATAATAATTTAGTAAAATATTGTTTTTTTATTCGAAATCTGAAAGACAATTTTATTATTTTAAATTTTACTTTCTATAATTATAAATATGCGCTAATACATTTGTATGAAAATTTCTTTTAACTTCATGTAGTTATCTAAGGTCATTCTCAGTAATAATATTGAATTTAACGAAACATTATATATATGTTCTTGGCTTCTTGCATGTATATATATTTTGGATTTTATTGGAATTTCGACTTTGGATATGTTTAGGATTTTAGATTGTATTGGTTCAATATATCTAATATCTAAATTTAAATTTAAACTTTTTTCTGATTTAAATAATAGATTAAAATTCAGATATGATGGAATACAATTAAATTAAAACTAATTGGATATTTATTAGATTGAGTAATTTTACCGACCTTCCCTTATTTGGTTGTATTTTTTGTTCAAGTTTACCTTCATCAAAAGAAAAAATGCAAAATCCTTTAACTTAGATCTGCTTGTCTTCCACAAGAAAAATATATATAATTTGAAATGCAATTTTCTATTAGCCATAGTCGAAATATATTAATATACTTTATATTTATTCAAAGTCCACTTTCTCAATTTTGCTAATCTTCCAAGAACATTCCCTCATAAAATATATATATAAAAAGTGAAATGCAATTTTTTATCAGCTCTAGTCAAAAGATTAATATTTTTTGTATTAATAATCACTAAGACCCTTACTCAGTTTTGCTTGTCTTCCAAGAAAATTCATAAAACCAAAAAAAATTATTTCTTTTTTCTGAAAATAAAAGAAATAAGTTAATTTTAATTTTATAAAATCAATTTACTGCATCAAGGTAATTTCTTACGAAATTTCTTTAATAAAATTATAGTATTTCCCTAAATTATAATAAATATATTCTTGAAGAAAAATTCCAAAGACAATATTATTAAAATTGTGTGTATATATAAATGAATCTTGACCCAAGGTCCCAAGCCCATATATTGTAGTATAAAACCCCTAAACACTCTTTCATTTTCTCTACCCAGCCGCAACAACAGATTGACAAACTCAACGCCAAACCAACACACACTATGTATGCCTCTCTCTCTCTCTCTCTCTCTCTCTCTCTCTCTCTCTCTCTCTCTCTCTCGTATGTTTGTATGAATTATTAAGTGGACGAACGAGTTAAATTTTGCGATTAACTTGTATAGTATTATTGATTGGTAGTGTTAAATGACTGTGAGTTTTGCTTCGGCCCTAAATTATATGCTTCTAGAGTTGTTATTATTATTTGTTGATATTTTTTGTGCCCTAGCTCTTGATTCAAACTAGTAGATCCTTTGGAATGTTATTTATGTTTCGTTTGGTTGGAATGAATGAACTGAGGTAGAAATAAAATGCGAAATTGTAAGGGAAGAGTGAAGAAAGCGAGTTAGGCAAATTTTAATCCCTTAATTAACGGAGTTGAGGTTTGAAATAATAGAACGAAGGAACTGGCAAAAATCGTAAATGTATATTACACTACTTATTTCGTTGTATTTTAGTCCAAAATTGTTCTGTTTTCATCTATTCCAGCCAAACACAGCATTTATTGTTTATTGATCCTTTGTTTTATTGTTCGGATAAATAATGTTGTGTTCTTCATTTGCGGGTTTTGTAAATAATGAGTCCCATTGTTTAACTATTGTTATTTGTTAGTTAGTAAATTAAAACTTTCTTTTTCAGATTTTAATTTTAAATTATGATTTGAGAGAATATAGGTTCTATGCACATCTTGTATTTGAGTTTCATTATCAAACTTGTTCTTATGTTTTTTCTCTTGTGTTTTGTACATGTAGCTTTGTACACTACTTGCTTTCTACCATTTATAAATATGGACGGAACAATTGAAGAAGCAACCAAAGCCGTAGCCGGTCTATCTGTTGGCAATTCTGCTACTCAGCCAGAAGCAGGAGCTCTGAGCAAGAAGTAACACTGAAACCAACCTTTTTGCATTCACTCACACACAGCACGTTTGCGTATGGCAAGCAAGCACATAGATACATCTTCACATATAAATATTATGTTATGTATATCACACAAGCCTGCATCACATATCTGTTGTATAGCTTTTGAATTAATAGAATTTTAATTTTTCAAGTGCTTTGAAGAAAGAATTAAAGAATAAGCAGAAAGAGGAGGAAAGGCGGCGCAAAGAAGAGGAGAAGGCAAAAAAGGTGCATTTCTAATTGTTGGGTCCTATGAGATAATTTGATGGATTTTTATCGAAGTTAAATAAAAAATGTATCAACTACAATTGCACAGATATGTATACACGTGGTACTATTGTCAAGTTGTAATATTGTAGATGATTAGCAAGTTTTATATTCCTTACCAATGTTTTTTTTGTACTTAGTTTTCTACTTTTAGTGAACTGGACAATAAATAGGTTCTTTGATAACACTGTACGGAAGGAGTTATGAATTTTATAAAAAGGTTTACTTCAGGAAAACCTTTGGTGGGTTATAAGGTTTCTTTGTTTTTTTGTTTTTCCAGGCTGCCACCGCCCCGAGCTCTCATGTACAGAAGTCCTTGGCAGTGGACGATGATGACATGGACCCGACGGTATGTAATATTATTGCAATATTTTCCGTGCATTATGAATGCTGTCTTAAAATAATCAACTTGATTTTTGGGTTCCTTATTGGCAAGCGCACAAAATGTGGTTATGAGATCAAATTAATATAGATGGGTTCCTTAGCTAGAAGATTAATTAATATTTCTAGTATATGTGTGTGTGTGTAGATATAGATATTTAGGTATATATTTCTTTTATTGTGATTAGTAAATTAAATTTAGTGTTCCTTCTTTCTTGTTGCAGCAATATTTTGATAACAGGATCAAAGTACTTGCTGCTCTTAAATCAGATGGAATAAATCCATATCCTCACAAGTTTCATGTGTCGATGTCTGTCATAGAGTACGTGGTGAAGTATTCTGGCCTAAAATTTGGGGAACATCGGGAGAATGTTGAAGTATCATTGGCAGGTATATCAAAATTGCAAATTTACTATTAAATAGGCGATTGTTTTTCTTTGTAAAATTTCATATTGTTGCTGTAATTGACAGGACGTATCATGAACAAAAGGTCATCATCGTCAAAGCTTTTATTTTATGATTTGCATGGTGAAGGTGCCAAAGTCCAATTAATGACCGATGCAAGGTACATAATATGTTTTCCCGCTTTCTTTTGCTACCTTGATATGTGTTGCATCAAGCAAATAGAAGAATTTTTTTAATTCAAAATGTGCTCGAGTTTGCTAGTCTGTTGTACAACCCTTGTTCTTGCACCCATATTATCAGTGAGTAATGAGATTTATTTTTTATATTCATTCATATAAATTCTCTTCACTCTTTTCCCAAAACATTGATTAAACATATAAATGATGTAAATTTAACTTAAGGCTTTAGTACAAGTTCAGGTGACCTGATTTTGTATTTAAAAAGAAGCAATATTTTATTTTATCATGGAACAATATGCTATGTTTGTGATGGTTGATTACGATGCATCATTCTTTATAGTGGTTACTTTATAATCAGAAAGTTACATCAGTAAGGTATGTTTGTGACATTGTAGGATATCTGATTTGAGTGAAGCTGAATTTGCAAAGTTCCATGGGAGTGTAAAGCGTGGAGATATTGTTGGGGTTGTTGGGTTTCCAGGTATGAGGTATTTCTAGTTAATTTCACATAATCAATAATGATCTGCTGATTTTCAATTCCTAACCTGAATGTTATGAGAATTGTATCCTTGTAATTTGGGGACTTAAAGAATTAATACAAGGATATTAACTTGGTTGTTCTCACGAATATTTTTAAGAATGTTAAATTTGCAATGTGGAGACATTCTAGTTTACAGCATACTGCAGGAACAAAGAGTTCTACGCTTCTACACATTGATTTTTAACTAGATGTTTGACTGCATCCGGAAATATTTTTGTTGCTTGTCATTCTGTCAAAAGCCTTTCATGTCACGTACTTTATGCCAGTCTTTATTGTAACAGTTAAGAGATCTGACGTTAGGGCTGTATATAATTGAAAATTTAAATGATTTTCCTTGAAAATTCTTTACTTTTGCAATCTCCAGGTAAAAGCAAAAGGGGGGAGCTGAGTATGTTCCCAAAATCATTTATAGTGCTGTCTCATTGTCTGCATATGATGCCACGGCAGAAACCTTCAACTAGTTCTGATAATGAAAGTGTGAAAGTAAGAACTATTTCTTGATTGCCTCATTGTTTCGATTTTTTCAATGACTGCATAACTTATACTTCCTATACAGAAAATTGATGCATGGATCCCGGGAAGTGGCAGAAACCCTGAAACTTATGTTTTAAAGGATCAGGTAGGATAATAATCCAAACCCATGTCTGTTTTTGTCTCTCTCAATGTTCTTCTTTCTCTTTTTTAGGCTATTGTCTTCTATGACAGGAAACTAGATATCGTCAACGATATCTGGATTTGATGTTGAACTCAGAGGTGCGGCACATATTCAAGACCCGCGCGAAGGTCATTTCTTATGTTAGACGATTCCTTGACGATCTAGATTTTCTGGAGGTATATTGCTTGCCCATTTTAATACCTTTTCGTTTCTTTGGTAGCTAGCTCTTTCACTGCTCTTCCTTGTTTCCATTTCATGGTTTATTGGTAAATTTTTCTTTAAGGTTGAAACACCTATGATGAACATGATTGCTGGAGGAGCAGCTGCACGTCCATTTGTGACTCATCACAACGAACTGAATATGAGGCTTTTTATGCGTATAGCACCAGAGCTTTATCTGAAGGAACTTGTTGTTGGGGGACTCAATCGTGTCTATGAAATCGGGAAACAGTTCAGAAATGAAGGAATTGACTTGACCCATAACCCCGAGTTCACTACATGCGAGTTCTATATGGCTTTTGCAGACTACAATGACCTCATGGAGATGACAGAAAAAATGTTGAGCGGCAAGTTATTTTAAATTGACGTGTGTATTGTTGTTTGAGACATTAAAAATTTTAAACGTTATTTATTCTCTTGCTTGGAAAATTTGGAACAGGAATGGTCAAGGAACTGACAGGAGGTTATAAAGTCAGATATCATGCAAATGGCTTAGAGAATGAAGCAATTGAAATCGACTTCACTCCCCCTTTTAGGTTGCAGAACCAATAAATAAAAAGTGTTTGCTACTTGCTAAGTTGAAGTGAGTATACAAAAGCTTACTAGTTTTTAACTTTTGCAGAAGGATTGATATGATTGAAGACTTGGAGAAGATGGCTGGTCTCAGCATTCCCAAGGACTTTGCTAGCGATGAAGCCAACAAATATTTAGCTGAGGCGTGCACAAAGTTTGAGATCAAATGTGCTCCTCCTCTAACAACTGCTCGGTTGTTGGATAAAGTAAATATTTCTGATATTTTTCTATTAACCATATATATGAGGTTGACTTGTATGCAGAATTTAACATAATATCTTTTTATTGGTGGGGCCGTGGGGGTAAAATACATGTGTGTGTATTGGCTGATATGAGGTTGGCCGTACGGGTATATAATGGAATGACTTTTGCTGCTTGTTTGTAAACTATATGTCGAATTAGCCCAGTGCAGACTAAAATAAGCTGCATGAAGGCATCCTAGTATATTGTTGTGCAATTTTCACGTCTCTAATTCATTATTAATTGGAAATAATTTGTTGAAAGTAATATTCTATCTATTATAAGATGTATAACTGTTAAAATATCTTCCTTTTGGCAGCTTGTGGGGCACTTTCTGGAAGAGACTTGTGTGAACCCTGCTTTCATCATTAATCAACCTGAGATAATGAGTCCACTAGCAAAGTGGCATAGATCCAAACCAGGCTTGACCGAACGGTTTGAATTATTTGTCAACAAACATGAGGTATGTGATACCCGTTTATGCAAATATGCCCCATCTCTATTGTTCTAGATAAGTTTAAATAAAAAGGTTTGTAAGTTTGCTCTTTAACTTTTCTGAAATAACTTTGCAGCTTTGCAATGCTTACACGGAGTTGAATGATCCCGTGGTACAGCGTCAGCGGTTTGCGGACCAACTAAAGGTATTACAAATCATATAGCTTATTTTATTAACAAGATATGGAATTTTTATTCTTGTTTTTTATCTCAGGATCGTCAATCAGGTGATGACGAAGCAATGGCGTTGGACGAAACATTCTGCACAGCCCTTGAATATGGACTACCTCCAACAGGTGGGTGGGGAATGGGAATTGATCGGCTTGCAATGTTGCTAACAGATTCACAGAATATCAAGGTATGTTACTTAGCAAAAAAAATGAAAAGAAAATATCAAGGTATTTTAACTAAATAACTAAGCTTTAAGTTTGCCCCCCTTTTTGTTACCTTACTCTTTTGTATGTTTTGATGAACAGGAAGTTCTACTCTTTCCAGCCATGAAACCACAGGATGAACCTCCAGTTAAAGCAATACAATGTAAATGATACAAGTCCTCTTTCCTGTGCAACTATTGTTATGTACTTGAGAAGACTCCTGGTCTCTGCATTTACAATAATAATCTGAAATCTAACTGTCTTTCCCATGTTTTTTTCAGCTACAACTTCATAGATACACTCGAGAAGTTGAATTTATACCAGACTCATTTTTTGTTAATCTCCGCATAATTTTATCAGCTAGTGGTATGTTCAAAATTGGCTCAAATAGACTCGTGAAGACTCGAGATAACCGCAGTTGGTTCCTGGTGTTATATATTCCAACTTGGCATGTAACTTCTTTTTTTGGGTTCTGTCATATTATGTCTTACTGTGTTCGACACACTTCCATTTGTGAAAGTTTCTTCTACATTCATCTCTGCCCATTTGTAACAAATCATCATGTCAATGAGTTGAAACAAAATGATTTATGAATGAAATGTTGCATAAAAAACCACTACAAAATATACAATGAACTATTTGCAGTATTGTAGTGCTTTCAGATAGAAAAACGGAGCACCTACATCTCTGATTACAGGCGATAGTGTTATGTAGGTGAATGATTTGAAATGGAGCAATTTTTTATAATTACATTGTGATGATATCGTCTGGTTAGCAAACCATCATTATAAATTTTGGAAAATTGGAGTGTACGTGAAAACATTATCTTATACAAGGCTTTCAAATTCAAAATTTATTAACAAGCAGTGGAGGGGCTTTGTGCAAGGGTACTCCTCTTGCTACTCTATCTATCTGAAATTATATATATTTTTTTTGATGTTTTGCATGTATTTTAAAATGTATAAATGTATAAAAAATAATTTTACAATTTTTTCCCTAAAATTTCCTTTTATAAATAAATATTTGAATATTACATTTTTTATTTAGAAGGAGAAAATTTTAAAAATAATTTAAGAAATTATATTTTATATGCATCTTAAAATATGTATAAAAAAATTAGGAGTAATTTGGGATGGAGAGATGCGAGTTCTACATGATTTTTGCTGACTGACCTGATGAAGATGACAAACAATGTTGAGCGGCAAGTTATGTTAAATTTTGCATGTGAATATTGTTTTTTATGACATGCCCAAAATTGAGGAAGCGCTACTTATACTCTTGATTCTTGACAAATTTGGAACATCAATGGTCAAGAAAATTATGTTGTGTTTGGTTGTGTAGAATGGAATGAGTAAAAATAAAAGAAATTTATATAAGTTGGATATAAGATTTGAAAGAAAATAGATAAGTGCAAATTTTTTTTGATAAGAATTGGAAAGAAAATGTATATGAGAGGGAATGAAACATTCCATCTCAAATTGAGAGATTTGAGTTTAGTTTAGGTTGTTAGGAATGGAATGAGGGAAAAAATGAAAATTTTAAAAATTCACCTATAATATAGTTCAAATTTCATTCCATTCCTTCCAAATTCATTTATCCCAACCAAACACAACATTACTGGAGGAATGATATGACTGAAGACTTGGCATAGGGGTAGAGTGCAATGGATTTTTGGTGCTTTGATTATAAATTACTCATGTTTATTAGTAAGATCATGTGGACTAGTATAAGCTGCATGAGGGTAACTAGTATACTCATGCGATTTTATATCTCTAGTTCTTTCTTATCATTTTAAAGCAATTTATTCAAAGTAAAATTATGGCGTGTGCTAATATGTACTCCCTTCGTCCCACCCAATTGTTATCCTTTCGGAGAGAAGGTCCGGCACGCATTTTAATGTACATATAAAGTATAATTCCATAACTTATTTTTTTGAATAAAAATTTAAATATTAAATTTTTATTCAGAAAAAAAAAATTAAAAATAAGTTATGGAACTATACTTTATATGCACCTAAAAATGCATGCCAGACTTTCTCTCCGAAAAAATAAGAATTGGATAGGACGGAGGTAATATATCACTGTCACAAAATCTTCGCTTGTGGGACACTTTCTGGAGAAGACATGTGACCTCGGTAGGGGTGACAATCGGATAAAACGGATCCGGATATAGCCATATCCGTATCCGAATCCGGCAATATCTGGATAAACCCTATCCGTATCCGAATCCGGATGATACTATCCGGATACGGATAATATCCGAATCCGAATTTTTTCAGCCACTTGTTCTGTTTTTTAAAACAATTGCTTGAGGAAGGATTTGAACCCTAGTCTCTCCCTTTTGCTTTTCTAATACCACAACTCCAACCACTTGGGCTACCTAATTATTGTGTTAAACTTAATCAGGGAAATAATTAAACATAACTTAGTGATTTCTGTCGAAGCATGCTTTATCTCACTTTGACTATATTATTATATTATCTTGATAGAATGATAAACATGTGTTTCCAATCTAATACGGGGTAATATATTATCTTCATAGCAGGACCGCATGCTTATATTTTATAATTACATTAAAAAAATATATTATATATAATTAATTTCGGATACGGATATTTTCGGATACGGATGCACCTATATCCATATCCGTATCCGGAATTTTCGGATACGGATAATATCCGTATCCGCTTTTTTCCGGATACAGATAATATCCGCTTTTTTCGGATACGAATACAGATATTTCGGACGGATATCGAATTTTTCGAATTTTTTTGCCAGCCCTAGAACTCGGTGAGCCCAACTTTCATCATTAATCATCCTCTGATAATGAGTCCATTAGCAAAGTCGCCTAGATCTAAGCCCGGTTTGACTAAACGATTTGATTTATTTGTAACAAATTTGAAGTACAAGCTCAGGGATGAGTGAATAATATTTAGGTAAATTTATTTTTTATATTATATTAATATTTACTATAAAATTTTATAATATTAAGAATTTATGTTAATATAATATAATATTATCCGTGAGAAATTGTATAAAATGAGAACTATCGGGGTTAGAATTGTATGTATATTTATATATTAATATTGATAAATTTTAATGATATATTAAATAAAAATGATAGAATAAGTATGATTCTTAAAATAGAAAATATAGAAAATAATTTAAATATAATAAAATATTATCCGTGAGGAGTTGTATAAAAGGAGAACTACCGGCAGTTAGAGTTGTATGTATGATATATATCATTTTTAAAATTAAATTTTATTAAAATTGAATGATTAAGATCGTTTCTATGGTTAATCTAAAAATGGACGGTTATGATCTTTTTTATGGTTTATTTTGGACCAAAACTTTTAATCTTTCAATTATAATAATATTCAAGCTTATAACCTGTGCGATGGACGAGATGAATGACTAATATTAATTTAGGTAAAAAAATTTTATATTATATTTTATTGATATTTATTATAAAATTTTATAACGTTGAGAATTTATGTTAGTATAATATAATATTATATGTGAGGAGTTGTATCGGAGGTTAGAGTTGTATGTTATTATAAAATGATATTTATATATTAATATTCATAAACTTTAATGATATATTAAATAAAAATTATAGGATAAGTAGGATTCTTAAAATATAAAATATATAATATAATTTAAATATAATATAATATAATCTGCGATGAATTGTATAAAAGGAGGACTACCAGGGTTAGAATTGTATGTATGATATATATTCTTTTTAAAATTAGATTTTGTTATAATTGAATGGCTAAGATAGTTTCTATGGTCACCTAAAATTGGACGGTTGTAATTTTTTCTATGGTTCACCTTAAACCAAAACTTTTAATCTTTAGGTTATAATAATATACTAGTTTATGTCCCGTGCGATGCACATATGCAAATTTTTAATTTTTTAATATTTTTATTTTAATATTTTTTTTATGATTTAAATTTATTTTTATTTGTATAAATGTATAATAATAATTTAAACTTTATTTAATATTATATGTATATATTTTTATATAATTTATTTGTATTTATATTTTAATAAGATAATATTTGTGTGTTTTATATAGAGATGTATTTTAGTTAGGAGATTAACGTGAAATATTTTAGTTTAGAGATTAATGAGAGATGCATTTTAGTTAGGGGATTAATATTTTAAATTTTATTAAAATTGAATGACTAGGATCGTTTCTATGATTCACCTAAAATTGGACGGTTAAGATTTTTTTTACACTTCAGCTCGTGTTAAAAAAATTTTATCTACTTGGTTATTATAACACAGTAAGTATAGATTATAGATGTGATATACCGTCTTTAAAATTAAAATCACTGTCCAGTGCATTATTCCCCATCCCTCATACCCTGTCTTAACAGTTTTTTATAACTCTGCAGCTTTGCAATGCGTACACCGTACACGGGGCTGAATGATCCTGTGGTACAGCGACAATGGTTTGCAGACCAATTAAAGGCATGGCACATCATTAAGGAGATTTTTTCTCAATATCTGGAAATCTTATTCTTACTCTTGTAGTATTTTAGGATCTTCAATCAGGTGACGATGGCCTTGGATGAAATTTTCTGTACAACTCTGCCCCTGACTGGTGGATGGGGAATGGGAATTGATCGGCTTGCAATGTTGCTGACAGATTCACAAAATATTAAGGTATTTGACTAATCAAGTAACCAAGCTTTATCTTTGCCCTCCGTTCGTTACTTTACTCTTTGCCTCCTTTGTATGTTCTGGTGAACAGGGCGTTATACTCTTTCCAGCCAAGAAGCCACAAAATGAACCTCCATCACTTAAAAGTGCTGGACAAATAGGAGTGGACAAGAGGAAAGCCGAAGAAAATGCTAAGAAAAAGATTCATGAACTCGAAGAACAGCTTAGAATCAAAGGCCAAGAAGCCGAGAAGTGGAAGTTTCGGAGCAGAAAGATGTTGCGTCTGTCATGTCCAAGTGTGTTGAATGCTGCCTGGAGTGTTTTGAAGATGATCTTAGCCGTTCTTATGCTTAGTTTCCGCATCTTTACCAAGATTATGCACTATGCAAAGAGGGTAGCTGAAGATCGGCCGGGATCGGTAAGAGGCGGAGAACATGAGAAAACTGGTCAAGACCGAAAACGATGTTACTCACTCACTATATTGTGGAATAAAATTATTTTGCGAGAATGAGTTAATTGTATTCTGGTAAATATTAATGTGGTTCAAGCCATAAATCAATCAATATACACAATACCCCAGTAAAATTAAGTATTTAATATGCTTTGAAAACCTAAAACGATTGGAAGTAACATGGAATATTAGCAGAAGGGTAAAACGACTAATAATCCAGAATGGAGAGAGTATAATTTTTAGGGCGTGCAGGTGTATTCAATTTAATGGTTCCGCCACTGATTGTGGATGATATTGTTCCAACTAAACTTGGTTGCTGCATGTATTGCTAGGATCATACTCTGTCATGTCTTCAAGTTTGATTGTCATTGTATTTCTTCACTCTAGTACACATCTAGTCAATCTCGTGATCTTTTAAAAAGTCAATTAAGTGTACGATACAATTCAAGTCTTCACATGAATTTAGCTTCTAGGTAAAAAAGAAGACTAGCACTCTGTTTTTCCCCCTCGCCCTCGTGGGATTTTTTTTGGTATTGTCCCCTCGTGGAAAGATGATGATACTAGTTATCTTTATCATCGCAATTGTTGATTCATGTGTTTGGTTGCTTTTTGTTACAAAGTCAATTTCAAATTTAATTAAGAAAAATAAATACTCGTACAACATAGTAAGTAGATAAGAATTATCATCCGCCTTAAGAATTGTGAACTGTGTATCTACATTAAAACAATTTTAAGATATAAAATAAAATTTTACTAATTCAATTATATTATTCAACATCCACGCACTCAAAATTTCATCCTGAATCGAAAAATGAATCATTAAGGCCTCGTTTGGTTACGTGCAACTCCCCTCAGTAATTTAGAGTTTCATGTAACTTGGATGCGTTACACTGTTTGGTTGTATAAGTTTTAAACTGAGATTTAGGATGTTTGGTTGTATAAGTTTTAAACTGATATTTAGGATTACAACAACTCACAAACACATGGAAAATATTCCAACGACTAACAAACACACGCAAACACACACAAATCCATACCCACATACTCACGTAAACTCATACAACTCAGTTGCGTAAACACAATCAAGAACAGAGCTCTGCAAATTATTTTTCGGCCAAAGCAAGTAACTCACGACCAAACTCCGGCCAACTCAAAATCAGACATCAAAATTAAATTTAAAACTATCAACATGTTCAGTATTCAACGAGGAAGCTAACCATTAATCAAAACAAACAAACAATCAACAAAAAGCTAACCCACAAATTCAAGTAAAAACCGAAAATCATGAATTCAAAATTAACAAATTTCTACATGCAATTGACAGTATACATGGATATCACTCGTTACCAGCTTCGATTTGACTATTAGAACTCTAAAATCGGACACCATTAACACGTTGAATCAAGTGATTGAACCCAAGAACCCAAAAAGTTGTGTTCTTCCCCAAATCCATGCTGCCCTGTTGATCTATTTGGTAAGTTTAATAAAAAATTTATAAATTAAAATTTATTTATATTTTTAGAAAGTTTAGGGGCTTAATTTTAATTAGAAGATAATTTATCCCATAACTAAAATAAAAAGCTCAAAAATATTTTTTATGGGATAAAATATAAAAATAAATATTTTTGAATAAATATAATATATATGTCAAAATTTCCCAAAAATTATAAATGATTCAAAAATAATAAAATAATTTTATTTTGAGGATTTTATCATTTTCATAAAAGTAAAGGTATCAAAAACAGGGTCTCTAGTCTCCTGCAGCGCTAGGTCCGATAATTACAAATCGAATTAATCTTATTCTAACGAAACAAAAATTATAGAAAATAAAATAAAATATTCTACGCTATACAGAAGTCACTTAACATATAACATGTAATTTTTCTATTTATTAAAAATCCTAACACAAATAAATGCATATATAATAATAATAAAAAAATCTGACACACCAAAAATTATATTAAAAGCATATTTAAATATTATAAAATACACATAATTTTCTCGGGCGTTTCAATATCTCATATACCATAATATTAATTAGATTTTATATAAAATAAACATAATAGAGATCTTATTAAAAATATATTTAAATATAATATTTATAATCTTAAATATATTAAACATATGTTTGATATATTAAAAAAATCATGTTCATGATATTTCAAATCATAAAATTTTTCGTATTTATATATTAATAATATAAATTTATATTTTATGCGATGTGCATATTTATTTTTAATATTTTATAATTTTCTTATTTATATTTAATTCGGTTGTTGTAAAAATATATAATTTAAATAAGTTAAAAAACTAATATAATAATAATATATTAAGGCTTTTTAAAATTATAAAATTTTAATATTTTTAAAATAAATAATTTAATTAATAAAACAAAATATTCGTGCATCGCACGGGTTAAAATCTAGTATATAATAAGAGTAAGAAAGATCTTATCTGAATACTACCAAAAGTCAAATGATCAATTCTTAATAACTACATAATACTATACACTAATTATTTATAAGTTATAATTATTATTAAAAATCCTAACAACTATAATTTTTCTTAGTTCACTTTATATTATAACTCAAACTCTATTAAATATCTTACTAATATATAAATTTGAACTTAAAAAACTATTTTGGAGTTAAATTAAAAAGGAAATTCGTAATTATTGTTGTACTTACATTATTTGGGTCATATTTTGAGTTTCATAAATCAGAATTGGACGATTTTACGGTCCACACAAAACTTACAAATTTATCTTTAATTCTGCGGTAGTCCAACATCCAAAATTCAATTGGAACAGCCCGTAATCCAGACAGAAAAGACAGTTACGAATTTTTATCGGAGAATTCTATTCCGTTTAGAAAACCTTTTTATAATTGGTTTAAAACATTAAAGTACTTTTCATGTTAGATTTATATAGACACATATCATATATCAGACATTATTATTATTATTATTATTATTATTATATTAGAGTAGAGATAATATTAGAAGTTTACATACAGATGGAGAGAGGCCGTGAATTTTTTTTGTGAGAAGAAAGATTAAAGTTTTTTTTATCTAAATATTTTCTATAAAAATATTTAAGATATTATTTAAGATATTTTTTTAATTAGAAATTACCCCACATTTTGTGAGATTACAAACCGTATGACTTTGGGCATACCCCTACTCCTAAAATCAGGTAAATCCTAGCATATCTTATTTAAGAAGATATTAATGTAACTTTATATAGAGAATGAGTTACACTTGCATGAGTTATTATATTGAGAACTTAGAAATCTTATTAATTTATTGGTTTGGATCGACTTGAAGAAATTAGTTTTTTTTTATATAAAAAAATTATTTGAGTTCTCCACCTAAGAGTTCAACATTGACATAATATATTAAATACACATTCTATTTTGTTACTATATTATATATATATATATATATATATATATAATACTATATCAAAAACACGTTAGTATCATGCTTTTTGATAAATAAAAAAATTAAATTAAAATTAAAATAATATAAATTACTAAATATTAATACATTTTTTAAATTTAATCAATTTATATATGAGAAATTCATATTGAATTAATTTTCTATAACTGAGTACTACTGTTAACTATTTTTATAATTAAAAGTCATTTATATTTTTAAAAGAATGTTATTTTAGAGGTTGAATTTCCATAACACACATTAAATATTAATATGAAGTATTATGTTTGGTTCAATAAGGAACGTGTCATATATGAGTATGAAAAAGTGGGATGTAAAAATTATTATGACGGTAATTTTTATATATTGTTTTATTTTTTAATATTAACTTAATGTTTAAATCTAATTAAAAATATAGTAACATTTACAGTTTTATATATTATATAATTATTTATAAATTGTAATTAATACAACACTAATGAAAATCAATAACATAAAACACTTATTCAAATGAATAATTATATTATCATATTATTAACATATACGTATATTATATCTCATATACCATAATACCTATTAAATTATATATAATATAAATATAATTGAGTTCTTATCAAAAATATATTTAAATCTAATATGTATAATCTTAAAATATTAAAAATATGTTTGATATATTAAAATCGAATCGTAAAATTTTATATATTTATATATTAAAATTTATATTTTGTGCGATGTACATATTTATTTTTAATATTTTATAATTTTCTTATTTATATTTATTTTGTTTAATGTAAAAATATAATTTAAATAAATTAAATAACTAATATAATTATAATGTATAAAGACTTTTTAAAATTATAAAAATATTAATATTTATAAAATAAATAATTTAAATAATAAAATAAAATATATGTTCATCGCACGAGTTAAAATCTAGTTTTTTAATAAATCAAGTAATAATATATAGAATTGAACTTATACCTCAGCCACATTTTAAAAGTATATTATTAATTCTAAGAATACTTTCATAGAATTTAGTTTTAAATTATATTAGCAAAATATTAAAATTTAATAATATTTATTATATCATCTTGCTCATATTGCCATCAAAATTTAAAATCCGTGCAAAATGGACTAAAATATAGTATTAATAAAGGATGCAAACCAATGTTTATAATGTCAATATGTCATACAGTATCTACTCATATCACGATAATATTAGTTGATTTTGTCCATAATAAATACGATAAATTATACTTTCGTAAAAAGAAAAGAAAAGAAAGAGTGGTACAATTTCAGAAAATAAACCCGTGTGATTTTGGGGTTTAAAAAGCCCTATTTCAATATGATGATGACTATACTTCTCCTCTAGTCATTTACTCATACTACTACTCCTACGTCTCTCTCTCAATCTCTCTCGCTATACATACAATCTCTCTCTCGCTCTGGATTGTTCGGCGGCGGGGTGTGGTATTGAATCGCAATGAGTCATTTAGAAGATATCAAAAACGAAACTGTTGATCTGGTATTATTCCCTTATATATGCTTCTGCACCATATATATATATATATGTGTGTGTGTGTGTGTGTGTGTGTGTGTGCTTTGTCAATCTGTTTCATTCTCGACTCTTATGCTTCACTTTAATCTCTCATCTATATAAATATATGTATATATATAAACACACACTTTTCTTCATTGCTGTTAATCTACTATTGCAGATCAATTCACCTATATATCATTATCTCTATATATATACGTCTATGTAGATGCATGTCTCTGTGTGTGTGTACGGATGTATAGATACATACAGCGTAATTGACTATAACATTACACACACACATATTACATATATATGCTTTGATTTGATGCTGTTAAGTGTTAATCAACTATTGCAAATTTTGCCTCTATTTATGCACGTTTATACACACATATATGTGTGTTGTTTTTCTGTATTTAGCGAAATAGAATGTTTATTTATTCGTGAGTATTTGTTGTTGATTCGTATTCAGATGATATGTTATTTAATGATCTGATATCGTAAAAGACGAAACAAATGATTTGAATCAGAGGTTCCTTATTTACAGGTTATAATTAAACAAGCTTTAATTATGTTATCGTATAAGTCTGCTTATCCCTCTGTTTTCTTTAACAAAAAAGTTTCGTTAATTGTTCTAATATTATTGTTGACTATTTGTTGAAAGTTCTTATTTTGAGCATAGCTTAAGTAATGATCTGATATCATAAAAGACAACGAACGATTTGAATCTGATTGAAGTTCCTCTTTTACGGACCATAATTAAGCCTGCTTTATATATTATTGTGTAAATCTACTTAACCCTCTGTTAAATTTAACAAAATTTCTCTATTATTTTAATAATGCTTGGTATATATAAATGAATTATAGATTTTTTTGGTGTTGTAGATCGTATGAATATATATAGAGTAAAGACATAATATATTTATCCTTGTATGTATTTGTGTGTACCCGCTTTTAATTAAGGATAATACATTAATGTAAGAATTTAAATGATTGATTCTGTGAGTGATATAATTTGCATCGATATTAATAGTTAACGGTTGCATTTAGATAATATTGTTAACATGTTATCACAAAATCGCTAATTTGTCCTTTTACGGACCACATATGGTACTTTTCCGTGGTACTCTCACTTTAGTCCGTATATTATTTCTGTATAGAGTCTTGACTTGGATATTTTGTTTGCCTGTTATAACCTTGGAGTTTCCTATATTTCCAATGATACCCCTATACAAGACTTTTTTTGCGAGGTACAAAGCACATTGAAAATGTTTCATTTTGAGCCGATGAGGCTACTGCTATCGGTCATCACTCCATGACAGTTATTTATTATCGGTCTCCCTGAATAAGTATTAAAGAAAAGTTGTCCAGAGCCAATGACATGTTCTTGTGAATTTTGGTTATGGGTTAAATTTATGATAAAATTACACATGATTGTTTGGGCTAGATAATGTCCATCTATATAGTAGATTTAGTAGATTTAACCAAAATTGTCAATTTTATAGTATGTAATTTGTCAAGTGCGGCATAAATTTGATTCCTTCTGCTTACAAAGAGATAGTGTACTTACCAACTACTTTCAAATAACAGGAAAAGATTCCTATAGAGGAAGTGTTTGGGCAGTTGAAATGTACCCGGGAAGGATTATCAGGAGATGAAGGAGCCAACAGGCTTGAAATCTTTGGGCCCAACAAATTGGAAGAGAAAAAGGTATTTTCATTTGTAAAAACTGTTTAAATTTGATCATTACTATTTAATAAGCTTCTAATAGTTTAATAAATTATTAATTACAGGAGAGTAAAATACTGAAATTTCTTGGGTTCATGTGGAATCCACTATCCTGGGTCATGGAAGCAGCAGCTATAATGGCAATTGTGTTGGCTAATGGTAATGGAAAGCCTCCTGATTGGCAAGATTTTGTTGGTATCATATGCTTGCTTATAATCAACTCCACCATTAGTTTCTGGGAAGAAAATGTCGCTGGAAATGCTGCTTCTGCACTTATGGCTGGCCTGGCTCCCAAAACTAAGGTATATATAGTGTCACATCTACTTCATATATTTGAACTCAGAAATGAGCACATAAATGAATAATTAAAGAATTACTTGTTGAATCAGTATTAGCTATTGGTGAAAAAAATGTACATTGCAATTTTCTCATGTATCATGGTGGCTCCGGTGTGCAGGTTCTTAGAGATGGTCGATGGAGTGAGCAGGATGCTGCCATTTTGGTTCCCGGAGACATAATCAGTATCAAACTAGGAGATATTGTTCCTGCTGATGCGCGCCTTCTTGAGGGTGATCCCTTGAAGATTGATCAATCTGCCCTCACTGGAGAATCTCTACCAGTGACAAGGAATCCTTATGATGAAGTTTTCTCTGGTTCTACATGCAAACAAGGTGAACTTGAAGCTGTTGTCATTGCTACTGGAGTTCACACTTTCTTTGGGAAGGCTGCACATCTTGTGGACAGCACCAACCAGGTTGGGCACTTTCAGTCAGTGCTCACTGCAATTGGAAACTTTTGCATCTGTTCCATAGCTGTCGGAATGCTAGTTGAGATAATAGTAATGTACCCAATTCAACACAGGAAGTATAGGGATGGAATTGACAATCTCCTTGTTTTATTGATTGGAGGCATTCCTATCGCTATGCCCACGGTGCTTTCTGTTACAATGGCTATTGGATCCCACAGACTGTCAGAGCAGGGAGCGATTACAAAAAGAATGACTGCCATAGAAGAGATGGCTGGGATGGATGTTCTCTGCAGTGACAAGACAGGAACACTGACCCTTAACAAGCTGACTGTTGATAAAAATTTAATTGAGGTTTTCGCGAGGGGCATAGATAAGGAATATGTGCTACTTTGTGCTGCCAGAGCTTCTAGGACAGAAAACCAGGATGCCATTGATGCAGCAATTGTTGGAACTCTAGCCGATCCTAAAGAGGTTTGTTATTAATTTTCTCCTTATCTTTATTCTGTAATTAGGTCATTTGGGTGGAAAAAAGAAGATTACAAGTGATGTCTCTGTACACTTGCTATCATTTAGGCACGAGCTGGTATAAAAGAGGTGCATTTCTTCCCGTTCAATCCCGTGGACAAGAGGACTGCCTTGACTTTCATTGACTCCGAAGGCAACTGGCATAGAGCTAGTAAGGGTGCCCCTGAACAGGTACCTTAACTTATATGTACAGTATTCTTTCTAACAAATTTGCTTCTGTTTTTTATAAAAGAAATGATTTAAATTATTGCTCAGGTTTTCTCGTATGTATTTTCAGATCTTGACCCTATGCAATTGCAAGGAAGATCTCAAAAAGAAGGTCCACGCAATTATTGATAAGTTTGCAGAACGTGGATTAAGATCGTTGGCTGTTGCAAGACAGGTTTGCAATGTCACCTTATGCAGTAAACCTTAATCATGAAACTTTTCTCTTATTCATCCAATTGATATGTGCTTGTTGATGCTGCTTTTGAACATTTATAGGAAGTTCCACAGAAATCAAAAGATAGTGAAGGTGGACCATGGCAGTTTGTTGGATTGTTGTCCCTGTTTGATCCTCCCAGACATGACAGTTCAGAGACTATACGCAGGGCTCTAAATCTCGGTGTAAATGTCAAAATGATTACTGGTAATATATTCATCTTTCATATTAACAACACAGTTATATTCTGTCGCTTCTTTCTTATAGATGTTTTAAATGTCTAGGTGATCAACTTGCCATTGCAAAGGAGACTGGCCGAAGGCTTGGGATGGGGACAAATATGTATCCATCTGCTGCCTTACTGGGTCAAAACAAGGACGCGTCAATTGCTTCACTTCCTGTAGATGAGTTAATTGAGAAGGCAGATGGGTTTGCCGGAGTGTTTCCGGGTATGTTTTTTTGGATCATTCCTTGATGTATACGTCATCTGCTTGTTTTGGTTGTCTTTTTCGAATTTTTTGAAAGTGCTCTAAAATTAATTCCCTCAATTTGCAGAGCATAAGTATGAAATAGTAAAGAGGTTACAGGAAAAAAAGCACATTTGTGGTATGACTGGGGATGGTGTCAATGATGCCCCTGCTCTGAAAAAGGCAGATATAGGAATAGCAGTTGCTGATGCAACAGATGCAGCACGAGGTGCTTCTGACATTGTGCTTACTGAACCTGGACTTAGTGTCATCATAAGTGCAGTCTTAACCAGCAGAGCAATATTCCAGAGGATGAAGAATTACACAGTTAGTTGTTCTCCTCTCTCTCCATTAAAATGAGAGTTTTTTTAGATTAAACTGATTTTTATCTTTTTTATTTGGCAGATATACGCAGTCTCTATCACAATCCGTATTGTGGTAAGTTCTTGATAAAAGCTTGAACACCATAACACAAGGATTATAGATGTGGCTGTGAGGTAATCTAACTCTGTTCACTTATTCTTTTGTAGTTTGGGTTCATGTTTATCGCTTTGATATGGAAATTCGACTTCTCTCCCTTCATGGTTTTGATCATTGCTATCCTAAATGATGGTGAGATATTTTAGTCGAACTTTTTGGACATTGTATTATTCTTTCTTACTAATTTTTCTTCCACTAACATTGCCCGGCACATCTTCTATCATTATGTAAGGCACTATTATGACAATCTCCAAGGATCGAGTAAAGCCTTCACCAATGCCTGATAGTTGGAAGCTGAAGGAGATATTTGCTACTGGCATTGTGCTTGGAGGTTATTTGGCATTGTTGACTGTGATATTCTTTTGGTTAATAAAGGATACAAATTTTTTCCCGGTAGGAAAATATAATGTTTTACTATATGAATAATCATGTTTAACTATTTTATTGGTCCTAATGCTTGGCAATGATTTAATTACTTTCTTTTTACATATGGTACAGGAGAAATTTGGAGTGAGACCTATTAGAGATAATCCTGATGAAATGATGGCTGTTCTTTATCTGCAAGTCAGTATTGTGAGCCAGGCACTCATATTTGTCACTAGATCACGCAGCTGGTCCTTTGTGGAACGTCCTGGTTACTTGTTACTTGGTGCTTTTATTTTGGCACAACTGGTAAGAGTTGTATGTCTTTCCTCTATATGATCAATTTATATTTCATCTCAATTGAAGATGTCTTAAGAAATAATTCGATTCTTCTTTCAGGTTGCAACTATCATAGCTGTGTACTTTAACTGGGGTTTTGCAAGAATGCACAGTTGTGGATGGGGATGGGCTGGTGTCGTTTGGCTCTATAGTATTGTCTTCTATTTCCCCCTAGACATTTTGAAATTTGCCACTCGTTATGCTTTGAGTGGAAAAGCTTGGCTCAACCTACTAGAGAACAAGGTACTCTATGTAAACTTGTGTTTTTACTCCATGTTTCTGTTCATTTTCTTCTCAATGATATGCAACATTTTTTTTATTCTGCCACAGACCGCCTTCACCACCAAAAAAGATTACGGAAAAGAGGAGAGAGAAGCCCAATGGGCTCATGCTCAGCGAACTTTACATGGCCTTCAACCACCAGCAGAATCTAACATCTTCAATGACAAGAACAGTTATAGAGAACTATCTGAAATTGCTGAACAGGCCAAGAGACGAGCTGAAGTTGCCAGGTACTATTATGGAAGTCAACAAATATTAGCTTGATGTATAAGAGGTACAAAGTTACACTTTCTTTAAAGGTATTCGAGAATAATATTTTGTATTTTTTGTGTAGGCTTCGAGAATTGCACACCCTGAAGGGACACGTTGAATCAGTGGTGAAGCTAAAAGGCTTGGATATCGACACAATTCAACAGCATTATACAGTGTAACAAAAGCTGAACGTAGAAAGTATGCATAAATTGAGAAGAAGATAGAAGAGTGAGAATGTTAGTATTTTCAAAACCCATTGAAATATTCTTAGACATAGTTGGAACAGTGCCATAAATTTCAACAGTAGCTTATATTATACTCCGATATACTTGGAAAGGGTTTGATTTAGTTGTCCTTATGCTTTAACATGCATAATTTTTCCGCAGAAAATTTTGCTTGGTTATTGCATGCTTTCTGCAATTTTTCGTCTGTTGTATGCTTAATTTCTTCCCCCAGCCTCCTTATATAAATGTTCACTCGTATAGTTACTAGTAAGTAAAATGAGAGACAATTTTAAATTAAGTACTTATTTTCAGAAAAAAGTAATTAAATATTTAGTTTTTAAAAGAATAAATAATTTATTTCTTAAATAGGGAACCCCAAACGGGGACAGTGTCATCTTCAAACAAACATGAACAGTTTTGGGGTTGGCCTCCGGCTTGTGGAAGATGGAGTTGGATGCAGGCACATGGGCTCACATGCTTAACTTTTCCACGAAATTTATTGCGAGCGTTCCCTGTTGATTTGTAGAATACTAGTGCTTGTGGAATAACAACTTATAAATTAAAATTTATTTTTATTGCGACCGGTTTCATTTTTAGCAGTAAGTTGATGTAATCCCATGTAGTTGGACTATAAAACTTGGTTTACAACAGTAGCAGGTCCTCACTGATTTTAGCTCACTGTATACTAATATATATTTAAAAATAATTTCACAAATTTAAGAGGTCTTTACAACCAGATTACAAGGTATAATCAGTGGTGGAGCCAACCACAAGTCCACAAGTTTGAGGGTGTGCCAACACAAGCTTAATGTTTTTCAACCAGAAAAATATAGTAGCAAAAAAAAGAAATGTTGGTGGCTGCTATTAGGATTTAAACTTGTGCCTTCTCTCCAGACCAACTAGCTAAGCCAAACTCTGATCTGTAGATATATAGCAGAAGTGTCTTCAATAGCATATGCAGGTATACCACTTCTATAATTTATAAATGTGGTGTGGATATACGATAGAGTGACTTCAATACAAAAACTCTACCTCAGGAATTAAATGAGAATCAAGAGTGTTTCTTGTTAAAATCTGAAAATTTACAGGTACTATATGCTGTTCTCTACATTATGTTTATTTACTCTATCAACTGCACAGCTGCAATTGATGGTATTTTTTCTCTCAGCTTCTGTGTAAGAGCCACGCGAACTGTCAGCACTCCAGCTGCAGGACCACTGAGCCGTACTATGACAACAAAGTCATCAATCTGCACAAATTCTAAGACTCCGCCGCCTGTGCCAGTCAGGTATGGTCTAATTTCACCAAGAATCTGTTATAAAGCATATTCAGTATCATGGACAAGGGAATCACTTTGCGCCCCCAACTAGTATCTTATGTTATACACATTTTTAGGTGATCTAAGTTATGTTCATAAGTTACTAGCCTTTGCAATATGAAAAACATGTGGCAATTTAATGAATATACTTCTTTGCCTTCAATATAGAGCTTTAAAAATATTTAAATTATTCATCCGTATGAGTTATACATATCTACATCAAGAGTAAAAATGCAGTTTCATTCCTCTCACCTTTTCAACATTCTCTACATTCAACTCGAGGCCAGTCTCAGTGTCGAGGATTTGTTCCACATCCATAATCTCTGGAATCTTATCCCGGAGACGAGTTTCAATCCCCATCTTTAGTGTCATGGTTGAACTTGGACAAGACCCACATGCACCTTGTAGCTTTAGGACTACTACAAGGCCATCAATCTCGTGAAGAGCAACATTCCCTCCATCAGCCATCAAGCCAGGTCGGACTTCATCCAACACCTTCTCAACATTTTCCTCAGTCAATGGGAGAACACAGCTTGGCGAAAGTACAATTCCTTTATATGCATATATTATTCCCAAATTCAGAATTTTCAGTAGGAAAAAAAATCATTTAAACTCACTTAGCTTCTATGACTTTTTCAAACACTATTAAGTGAGCTTCTTCTAGAGCTTGACCAGGAATATACTGCATTTATAATGTGGTTTCCTTTTGTTTCATCCAATCTTTCGTTTTCTAGTTTCCCTTTTAAGTTATTTTCTCAAAAACAATATAAGAGAGTAGGCCTACACTGTGAGTTGACTTCAAACAAAGCCAAATCGTGTTCTTTAAGGAATAAGTTATCCACTTAACAGGAATAAGTTTTCCATTCCAATTAAGAAAACCTCTCAACCAAACACTAGCACATGGCAATAACATTCCGATTCCCACAACCAGGTTAAAATACCATGAACAACAGGCCCCTTTCTTCCATTCTGCTAATCCATTATGTTTGGGAAGGAAGGTAATCTAACATAAACCGCAATGTTCTTAATAAATAATACAGTAACTTGCAAAGTCATAGTAGTAGGAATTAACTTATGTTAAGGTGGCAAAGTGGGGACTTAAAGGAACATCCCGGTTTTTTTTCAAGACGCGCTATAATTATCGCAATTACTAGAAGACAGGGGATATCCCCAACAGCCAAGCTGCGAAACAACCTCTTTTGTATATATAAACAGAAGAAATTAAGCTTCCTTCATAAGTCATAGCATTATTAATAGCCTTATAAATTATCATGTCCATGGCTAAGATTCAGACCACTTTTAGGCATCTATTTGAATAGTATTCATATATGTTGAAATAACAGAGAACACATATTAGTGTGAGACTAATTAAAATGTGTTCTCTACAGAGCATGAACCTCTCTCTCTCTCTCTCTCTCTCTCTCTCTCTCTCTCTCTCTCTCTTATATATAAAAAGAGAAGTAGAGCACAATACCTGGTGTATGTTGTCTTCTTGGACGAGTGGGATGAAATGTAAGCAGCAAGTGTCTACTATGGAACTGACCACCAAGAAATGACTTGTGTTTCCATAAAAAAACAGCAGCACCACCACATTTCGAAATGGGATTCTATAACAAACAAGCAATAATTAATCAACGGGTCATGTACTGTAATATCACAACACTTCACAGACACACAGAAACACACACACACACACACACACAAATATATAGATATTTTGATATTCACCTTGGGAAGGGAGATAGAGGAAGATGATGGTGGTGGTGTTTGAGATGAAGAATGAATGTGTTGGTGCGTTTGGTTTGAAAGTCGAATCATGTAGTAGTGAGGTGATGAGGGTAGTGAGGCTTAAGTTTTATTTGGTTCATGATAACTCTCTCCCTCTTATATTTAAGTTTGTGTGGAGGGAAACGAGCACACGCGGTTCTGCTTGAGTATATTTATTTATATTACCAAAAACACATATTCTGCTTCTGAATTTTTATTCAAATTTCGATTTGGTCCATTAATTTATAGTCTGAAAAAGTTACAACCTTCAAATTTCTTAATTTTATAATAAATAAAAACATTGGATAGGTGGAAGTGCCAAATAAGTTGCAAAATTTTGTTGAAAATGTTAAAAATATTTTAATTTTATAATTTGTATATATTCTCTCAAAAGAAATTTTGATTTTATTTAATATTATGCATAAAAATATTATTATATAATTTTTGATTTATTTTATTTATGTAAATTATGTTTGTGTCAGAAAACATAATTACATAAATATCAAAATGTGCTTCTAATATTTTTTAAAAAGGAAAAAGTAGGAGTTGTGTTAAATGAGAAAGCAATAATTCATCCATGTGTATTTTCTTGAGTTAAAAAATGTAACAAATAAAGTTATTAAAAAATAAATTAATTTATGATTGAAAGCCCGTAATTAATTAATTACACTACTAGTGCTTGAAATAATATTACGTGCCCCCACAAACTTTAATCTTTTGAGCCCCTCAAGTGGCTGCTTTGTTAGGTAATGGAACAAAACGTGATGAACTTGGCCACTTGTGAAAACAACAAACTAGCAGAAGAAAGAGTTAAAAATCCTTAAAAGATGATAGTGAAAAGGCACATATATATCAAATTTATTGATCGAACATGAATGCCTTGATATATCTCTATCAAGAAATTATTAAGAAAGAAACAAGTACTAGGCCATTGTTGCTCTAGTACGTTATTAAGCATGAACTTGTAACACAAATGATGTACATCTTTTAATGAATAACAGGGTCTGTGTGTTTACATAAGCCTAGTTGATTGCAGTACAGTCGCGACGAATCTCTCCATTATTTCCAGTAAGAACCCCGATTCTGCCAAGCTTGGTAATAGCGGAAATGAAAGCATTGTTGAAAGCAGCATTGCTTGATGCAAACTGTTGAACAGTGCTTCTTGATCTGGTATCAGTAAATAATATTTGATCAGAACTAAACAAGCCTTTTCCCTGTACAAGGTTTTGGTAATAGGCATTGTCGAATGTTCGTGGGGTAGTGGGATCCATGTTAATGGCGATTCTCGGATCAACTTTTAATGGGCACATCTGTCTGAGCTGCGCGGCGTATCCTGAATTCAGGGTTTGATCTATTCGATTTCCATATATTCGCGAGGAGAATTTGTTACAATGAGAGAAACCAAGTGTATGTGCACCTGCACAATTAAAATAAACTTTCCTGTCATATTCTTGAAAAACAACACAATAAATAACAGTGAGAGTATGTTTTAGAAGAGCTGATAATTTAAAAAAGTGTACCTGAAAGCGCAATCATATCTGTTTGGCTAAGACCATGGGATGAAAACATGGAATTAAGTTGATCTAAGTTGAAGGTAGCTTGTGGAAGTTTTCGTTGAACACTGGCCTTGGTAGATACCCTCCCATCTCTTCGGCCCAGTTCAACTGTATAACGCGGTCCTCCCGTCTACAAGTATCATATATTAAAATCAGGAATTCAAGAATATGTATTCATAGCAAGTACGATAAAAAGTACAAGTCTATAATACATACCAAGGCCACAACTTCTCGGGTGGCCAGAGCTAAGATATCAGCACAAGAGACTTTGTTCCGGCAGTTGGCATTACTATCAACAGCAGCCTTGGCTTTGATAACGGTATCAAATCCATCTCCAGCCAGTGATATATCATCTGGATGATCTTTCTCTGCATTACCATTTGGTGAAGCTAGCATCACTGAAGCATCACACCCCTAGACACAAACAATTTTCATATCAATTCGAAAGTTTCCTAAATGTTATACGTGCGTTCTTGCAGAGATTAGGGAATGAAATATTACCCGGACAAAGCAATCATGGAAAAAGAGTCTTAAGGTTGCTGGAGCAGTGACAAATGTTTGCTGAAACTTGTTTCTGACTGCAGTTTGGACAATAGATTCCACATTCGGGCACGAGTTTCGATAAAAATTCGTGCTTAGCTGAGCCTTGGAATGAGTTATCAGGAGGAGCAAGGGGAAGATGATGAGCAGAATAAACACCGAAGGCACAAAACTTATTCTTTGGTTCCCCATATATATATATTTCTTAATCTTATCTCTATCTTTCAGTTGTAGTCTGATGTTTATTTCACATGCTGCATGTTAGTTGCACTTCAAATCTATATATAGTGCAGCTGCAAGTCAGGGCTGCTTGCTTTTAAAAATATAAAAAAATATATACTCTCATTGACTAATTATTTTATACAAAAAAGGAAAAAAATTGTCTAGTGAATGATAGCGTTGATGGTTTAGAAGGATAAACCAGGGGATGTACACAGTCTGGCATGGAAATTAATGATGTGTTCGATTCGATTTATTGAGTTTACAAACTGTCCGTGGCTACGTTTCTTTCCTTTTGCCTCACATATTATATTTTACGGGAGGTCGAGAATTCGAATAAAAATCGACATAAAAAGGATCCGGTTGTTTTAAATCTCGTAGAGCCAGATGCAGGTCTGTACTATGAAATTTAGTTGAATAGTCACGGGCATAAAAAAAAAAGTGGCTAATGAAAGTCACATGGTTTTTATGGGGTACTACTCTTCCAAATTGATGTCCGTTGCCTACTTGCTTTTGGCGTTTACATCGGAGTGTTGTAATTTGTATGTAAGCACTAATCTTTAGTTCATTATCTAGTTGAAAATAAATAAATCATTATCATTAATAATGTCGGTAAAGTAGATCATTTGCTTCTGTCTTGTTTTTAAAAGGCTCCTGCTAGACAAATACGTAGTGAAGTTGTAGTGGTTAAAACATGCATTATTATATACATTAAGTTAACAACTCCTTAATCTAATAATTTTTTTTGTAAATATTAGAGTCAAGTACAAATTGACAACTATGGTAGCATTGTTCATTAAAGTATATACATAATAAACACAGTATGATAAATAGTAATTTGCACATGAAACACAATAATTCATGCATACAGATCGACGTTTACGGGTTAATATTGTACATGCAAATGCAAGTAGCTAGCTTCAGTTGAATTGTTGCGAATAGTCAGTCAGCAGTCAACAAAGGATGAGCTGTTTGTTTATTCGATCTGTTTCGGTATGATTTATCTCAATCAAGTAATGTTGGCATGTATTGACGAATATTATACTACAAACGCAACTCGTTGATTCATCAACATCAGGATTGACAAACACAATGATTAATATGTAATACGTGAAGCTTCACAACTCTTCCCGGCTGCCAATTCACCAGAATATCCTTTAATCAACGTCTAAAATTGCAAGTAGATAAGGTAAATATAACATTAATCAAACTGCTTATTCACAGCTAAGGATGATGAACCCCTTAATAAATTAGTGTAATTTTTATTCATAGTCAGACTTAGATATAGATATATAATTATATATGCACCGAATTCCTTAATTTATCGATGAATTGTAAAATTTTAAATAATTCATTCTCACGATTTAAAAAAATATTTGTTAGAATTCGAGATGACAAAATGCTGAAATATTTTTCGATTTCACTTAAAAGTCGACTTTTGAAAACTTGAATTATGTCATTTTAGAGAAGGTATTATCGATATGAGACGTTGACGCTTGAATGTCGGATGAAGCAGCACTTATCTTGTTAGGAATTATAAGTTTTGATGATAACAAAATTTTTAAAATTACAATATAGAATCCATTTTTAATTGTAACTGGTCAATGAATATAAGACTTATAAATATTCATTAACTAGGGAATCATTTATCAGTTAAAATTATTCATCAACTGATATTATGGAGTGTAGCAGTTGATTCATGTTTCTATTTTATCAATTGATTGTAATATTTCGACGGATGCCACAATCTAGTCAACTGATATCTATTTGACTTCAATTTATAGCTCTTCAACTGATGAGAAGAATGGCTGACAAATTATAAATATTTTAAGTCAGAATTATCTCAAATGAAGTGATCAACAGATATTGGAATCAATGGATAAAGACAATGTTCGATGGATAAAGGTCAACAAAGATCAAATCAATGGATCTCCATCAACGGATGAAAGTATCAAGGCTATCAACGGATAAAGGCAGTCAATGGATAAGGAGTCGATGGATAAACTAATTATCCATTGATACATCAATTGATCAATAGATAACCTATCAATCGATGGATAAGCAACAGAGGATTAACCTATAAGTTTTACATCAATTATCAATTGATCAAGGTTTCCCAAATTAGTTAAAAAGGAATGGGATCTTTGCAGAAACTGAATCAATAGAAGACAGTCCTGTCAGGATTGTAAAAACTTTCAAGGTAACACAGTCTTCAAGGAAAAGATCAAGACAATGATTTTTTTTCAGAACAAGACAAATGCAAAGGAGACTGTGAAAAGAAGTTACAATCTATTTTAGTTAATACATTGTAAAATGAAATTTCAATTTGCATTTTATCAGTCGATAGAAAAATAGATGTAGGAAGTGAACTGCTATATATAGTTTAGTAGTTCATTGTAACAAAAGTGTGAGAGATAGAACAAGAACAAGAAAAGCCTTGAAGAAGATTAAAGAAGAGATCGACAGTGCCAAAACACACTTTGACACAACAATTGACTCTAGGCTCAGTCTTACAATGATGACAAGAATCAAACAAAGGCTTGACATTGAGTTTATAGCCAAGAACAAAGTTGTGGAATTAACAAAGAGAGTGCAGGCTATAAAAGTTAGCATGGAGCAAATTCTGGCAAATCAAGTCACTCAAATCAAACTCATGAGCAGACTCTTGGAAACTCCTCTAATTTCTCAATCCTTGGAGTAAGAGCCTGTTGCTGATAACAAAAAGGGTGAGAATGATGATGAGATGAGGAGGGAGATTGAAGTTGTGGTCAAGAACACAAAATATGTCATTCAAAAGAAAGACCCAAAGAAGGCATTGGCTCAACAAATTGTGCAACAATTTGATTCAATTGCAAGCAAAAACAAAGAAATTGATGCACAAAAGCCAATTTCTCTAATGCCAGAAATTATTGAGGCTGTGAAGAAAGGAGAAATAAGGGTGGATGAAAGTAGTTCAAAATCTGGTGATAAAAAAGGAAAGCGTATATTAATTGAAGATGACAAGAAGAAAAAGGAATCTGTCACAGGTGGAGGTGACAAACTATTGTCAAAAGTAATAGTTGATGGAATTAAAGATAGGAAGCATCAAGAACAAACACAAGAGGAACTAGCCATTCAACAAAAGGAGTATGATGAGGAGAATGAAAGAATTTTAGAAACCAGGAGAAAAGAAGGTGAGAAGAGGCAAAGGGTGAAACAAAGATCAAAGAAGCCTGCAGAAAAATCTAAAATTTCTGGAGTTAAAAGGAAACGTGTAGTTGATGAAGAGGTGGTTAGGGAGGAGAAACCAAAGGAGATAGAAAATCAGAATCAAACATCTGAGAGTGGTCAATCCAAGGAGATAGAGATGTTCAAATCCAAGCCTGAAAATTTTGTTTCAATCAAGCTTGAGGGGATGATGGTTATTAAAGTTAAAAAAAAGGATGTGGATCTTCTTCACATTGATTATGCAGATGGTTCATATTCAACTTTTACCTTCAATCAAGTTTTGCAACAAGGTTATGGCACTTTGAGAAACATCTACACTTTGTTCAACAAAAGATATTATTTAACAAAGGAGCTTACACACGATATTGTGCAGAAAATGAAGTGTATAAGGGAAGCACCACTTCAGGTAGAAAGGGATGACATAGTGAAAATCTGAAATCCTGAAGGAAAGAAGGTACTTCATGAACCTTTTTACATGATGATCTACAAGGACATGGAGGGTAGAGAGAAGTGCATTGACATATGTTAGGAAACCAGCAAACTACCCAATCTGGAATTGAATTACCTTGCAAGTCAATTGGACTATAATGTTGAAGATGAAAAGATTCTGCAAGGGTCACTGTACAGGTAGATGAAGGGAAATGAAGATAAAATGAATGAGTCAAGCAAAAGAAGGAGAAGATAGACAACTCAGACTCATTCATCAAGACTCATATGTTACTGGTACATGATCATTCTGTCTCTAGTTACTTTACAGTTCAATATTTTAATTCTCTCTAGATTGATTACACTTAGGAGTTTTGTTATCATCAATAAAAAATTTATGTATATTCCTCACATTCATAAATAGGGGGAGATTGTTATGAATTATGAGTTTTTATGATAACAAAGTTCTTAGAATTACAATATAGAATTCATTTTTAATTATAACTAGTCAATGGATATAAGACTTATAAATATTCATTGACTAGGTAACCATTTGTCAATTGAAATTATTTATCAACTGATATTATGGAGTGTAGCAGTTGATTCATATTTCTATTTTATCAATTGATTGTAATATGTCGACGAATGCCACAATCTAGTCAACCGATATCTATTTGACTTCAATTGATAGCTCTTCAACTGATGAGAAGAATGGCTGGCAAATTGTAAATATTCTAAATCATAATTCTCTCAAATGAAGTGATCAACAGATATTGGAATCAATGGATAAAGACATTGTTCGATGGATAAAGGTCAACAAAGGTCAAATCAATGGATCTCCATCAACGGATGAAAGCATCAAGGTTATCAATGGATAAAGGTAGTCAATGGATAAGGAGTCGATAGATAAACTAATTATCCATTGATACATCAATTGATCAATGGATAATCTATCAATTGATAGATAAGCAAAGGAGGATCAACTGATAAGTTTTACAACAATTTACAGAAACTGAATCAATGAAAGACAGTCTTGTCAGGATTGTGAAGACTTTCAAGGCAACACAGACTTCAAGGAAAAGATCAAGACAAAGATTTTTTTTAGAACAAGACAAATGCAAAGGAGATTGTGAAAAAAAAGCTACAATCTATTTTAGTGAATACATTGTAAAATGAAATTTCAATTTGCATTTTATCAATCGATAGAAAAATAGATGTAGGAAGTGAACTGCTATATATAGTTTAGTAGTTCATTGTAACAAAAGTGTGAGAGATAGAACAAGAACAAGAAAAGTCTAGAAAAGTTAGAAACAATTGTATTGTTTTTCCTTGTTCACGCTTTTCATACTTGTAAGCAACTTGGTTATTCTAATCAAGGTTAATTGAAAGCAAAATATTCACTAGTGGAAAACAAATCCACCAGTAATTTTTAAATTGCCTTGTTTTATTTTCAATATATCAGTTTTCAATTCATAGTTTAAATAGTTTCTTCACTATATGTTTCCAAGCACTAAATCTATCAAAATAAAATTTTGAATCCACAAGAATTAGTCAAAATTCTTAAGTGTGTATTTAACCCCTTTTCTACAAACTTGTATTAAGGGAAAATAACATATCTATCTACCAACATTAGTCTCTTCCTTCAGCATACTTTGATGCCCCTTCAAATTTAGCAAGGCTGCCATTTGGAATGAGTTATATCAGGTTTCGGACTTCCGAATCCTGAATCCTAACAAGTGATTGTTGCAATTATCTTTCTGTTATAATTTTCTGCAAATAGTTTTTTAACATGGATATGATAGATGATCATCAACCATCAAATAGCTTCCTTCTTCCCATGTGTCTAATCTTATATCTACTTCATTCATTACATCTTGTTATATTCTGAAAACGGAAATTACAGTCAATTACTCCATGAAGCCAAAATTAGAAAGTTTCAAAAGCATTTTAATCTACTACTCCCGTACTAATTTTTTTTATTTAAATATTTATGATTAAAATAAACAATATATATTATATAATTCAGAAAAATATAGAAATTATATTTAACTTTTTTTTGAGAATCAAACCGTTGAAACGGTGGCAAATGTATTCCTATTTTTAATTGAGGTACAAATTCCGTTACAACATATATCCACTACAAAAGAGAAAATGATTTTCAAATTCGTCATCTAATTTACATTTTCGGAATTATAATTAAAAAAAAAAATCAACTTGAAGCTTATTCCCTTATATTCTCCTCTACAACGACACAAGCTATCATCCATTATTAGTGGTTGACCATTATTAAAATAAAAAATAAAAAATGGCAGCTTTGTTTTGCAACAAACATGAAACATCAGCTGGCATTTGAAATACTTTCGAACAACTTCTCACCTACATAGAACCTCAACTTCAGTTGACACCAAAAATATACAAAAATAAGTTATCAAAAATATACAAAGATAATGAGATAGAAAGGGAGCTTCTAGCTGAAGAAAGCTGCTTTGCATTGAGAATCATCTCCAATCAGCACTATGTTAAGAAACTGAATATTTCCTATTTCGAAAAAAATATAAAAATCAACCTATGTGTTCTGTTATTTGTAGGTATCTCTTCACTAAATTTTCTCCTGTGTGTATTAAGTGCTGATCCCATGAGTTCTTTGGCCAATGCAAGCTCAGGTCGGCACCTTAGTAAAAAAAACACAACATATACATCGAAAGCTATAGCGCAAGTCGCCAACATAGCCGTTATCCTTGAGAAGCATAGAGAAATCTGAAATAACTAGCTAAAAGTTTTGACATAATAAATTAAATGCAAGCTTCTTGGAAGCAGAAGTAGCCTCCCCTCTCGTATTTAGGAAAATGGCTTTCATTAGGCTAAAAAAAGAAATGGCAACAATAAGAACTGATTTGTAAGTTCTGTATAATGGGATTAATTACTGGGAACAAGCTCCTACTACCACCAAGTATAGCATGATTTACCTTCTCCACAATCTAAGCTGTATAAATTGGTGTTATAAGGTGAACTGAGAGAGACTTAGAATAGTTGAAGTGACATCTTTAGCTTATTCTGTTTCCATTGTGGTAATATGTAAAATGCGCTCCTCGTCATCTTAAATTTGTCATTGAACTCCTCTGCTGAAAGATAAGCCTGCATGCAATAAGATTTAACACTCACTAACTGAATATATGTGAAAGTAAGCTTGTTGAAACATGATGTCATTTGGAAACAATACCTCTCGTTTGGTCACATCAATTTCTGTAACAGGATCTATAGAGAGTATTGTAAGCCGTTCATAAGGGTATGTCGGGAGCCCTTCATCATCATCGGCTTCACCCTCTTTTACATCCTCCTCTATTGTAAGTGCTTCTATTCTGCTGCTTATAGAATTCTCGCTTGTATCTGGTTCTTGATTGGCTGCCACATGATTCATTTCACCCATGAGAGTTGCTAGTTCAAATTTTCAGTTGTCAAGACTACCAAATTATCTGGAGTTAAAGTCAAGCAATACATACCTTTAATAGAACGGGGCATTAGTTTTGCTTTGGCAGGTTTCTCAAATTTTGACGTTAATGCTGCTATGGCCGTGGCTCTAGAAGGTGATTTTGTAGAATCAGGCGTTCCAGGTTGTGGATCTAACTTCTTTACAGCTGGGGGAGGAGTTGACAGGTTCCTAGCATTAGGTTTTTCAAAATTAGCAGCTAGTGCATTGAATTTTGGAGATCTGCCTCGTACGCGGGGTCGATCAGGGGAGGATGCCACATTTACACTCCTGGAACGCTGTACTTTTTCTGGTGAAGCTGGAGACCTTCCTCCTAATGTTCGTCTTTTGGGTTTCTGAGCATGCAACATATCAAATGAGAATACAAACATGGCACAAGAAATACCACCAAAAAGGTAACATGGCAATTGAAGCGACCAAATTCTAATCGATAAAATGTTTCTGTTATATAGCCCTATAACATAATATATCAAGGCTATCACCTGATAACGCAAATGGTTATCACATTCAAAGACAATGATAAGTTAAAGGGTAAAGTACTAGTCTAGTTTCACAAGAACAAGTGTATTGCTAATCCTGCTAGGCATACGTATGGTAAGCTGAATGTCAAACCTGTTAAAGCAATTTCACCTAAGGTTTTAATAATTAAAGAATTTACTTGTGGTATAAACTTTTTGTTTCAAGTAAACCAGACTTCCACTAGATCACAACATAATTATATATCTTATTCTGGTAACTTTTATTCGTTTACTTTTATCAGATATTAGTACATCTGGATTATCCAGAAAAAAAAAAAAAGGAAATATCAGTACAAGTGGAACAAACTTCATTTTTATAGAAAAAGAAAATATAATTCTTTTATAACTTCAGAATGAACTGCACAATAAATGTGGAGGGTTTTGGGGGGGGGGACTCACTGATACTAGTATGTCAGCAAAGTGGAAACAAAACCTAAAATATAGGATAGGACTTACATCCAAAATAGGTGTTCCTCTAACTATAGCGAGCTTTCTCTGGAACGAGTTTCCATGCATCTGAAACCATACAGCAACACAGTATCAAGATCGTCACAAACACAAGTAAATTCTAGAATTACTTCATGTAAAATTAATTATCGCTACTTACAGCAAATTTTGTGGAGTCCCATTCAGAGAAGAAGCGCGTGAAAAGCGTTGGTTCACTCCCTTCCATTACTATATATATTGGAGTAAGAGGTGACAAATTCTCAAGAAGAAAATCGCGTTTAATAAATTTCTGTAGATATGGAAAAATAAAGAAGAAAAATTTAGCATGCATTAGACATGGTAAACTATACAGTTTTTAAGAGTCTTAAGTCTATCGGGCAATCTTTTTAGAGGCCAAAGGCCAGGGCAGCTGCAACCCAGCAAGTGACTAGTTCGATTAGTCACCTTTCTAAACAACTATTTTATAAATTTAACCCACGATACAAGAAAATATTACCACTTCAAGCCATTTCTTTAAGCAAAAATGATTAGATTTGTGCTGAAGTTATCAATTTTTTTCTCATCATAATAATTCATCTTGTTATATAATCATCATGTGTAAGTAAATATTTCTAGGATGACCAAAACTTACCTCTCCAATAGATATTGCATCCTCTCTATTTGTTGAGCTGATCTGTTGCCCCACCCACACAAAAATATCTGAGTGACAATCCAGGATGAATATATCTTCAGTCATTAGATCATCTTGGTTGAAGTTGTATATCTCTGTCACCTGGAAACAAGAAATCTAACTAAAATTCCTGGAGCTATGCTAACATGTCTATGGACTGCCAACCAATCATGCAAACATATATACTTATATATAAGGACATACATTCATAAATTATATCCATATACATACATTATATATATACTTCTATGATGAAAAATAATGATTTGAACTCAAGACACACCTTTAAATCTGAAGATGTGCAAGAATTGCAGTAGTCACCAACAGAAAGAAACGGCAATGGTCAGATAGAACAAAGAGAATAGAATCCGGAGAGCTACTGTATGAACTAAACAATCCTCTAACCTGTTGAAAGTGAGCATGAGAACAAATGAGGATCACTCTCAGCAACTCTTCCGACCTTCTGGCTGGGGTATTCTGATTTTCTGCCTAATAAGTCCCAAAATTGCTCCGACTCGGAGCCTTCCTTTTGTATTCTGGTACCCTGCATATCTGGCTGTAGGTATAGAAAGTGATAGTTTAATGCACAAAAAAAACTTAGAGCTGGATGAATTGTGTCAGCAAACTATGACACAAAAACCCAGAATCAGACCTTTATCCAATCCAGCAGCCTGTCAACAAGTCCCTGATCATCAGGGGATGTAAGGCTTCCAATCCAAGTGAAGACTAAGGAGCCCTCATGCAATATATAACAGTGAGAGGAGTTTAAAGATGACGCAGCCTGATGAAAAAGAAACAGAAAATCAAATTCCATCAGACATGCAAATTATATTAGCAAAAGAATTCGAGAAAGAGTGGAATAGAAAGGAAAAAAAACATTCATTAATGCAGTAGATTGTTGGAATTGGGTTATTGTGTGGACATATTTATTGTGGGTGCCATGTTAAATATAATTTTGTTTCCGTATGCTATAAACAACAAATGAAAGTTAATCCAATTGCCTTGTGCAATTCATACATAAATAAGTACTAATATATTTTTGTTAAGTTGAGGGAACTTTATTGGAGAAAAGTTGTCCTAAATGATATGGTAATAGTAATTCACATGTATTTATTTACTTGTTAAAGTGGAGTAGTTTACTTTGTAATCAAGTGGTAGAATGTGCATGCCAACTCTTATAAGGCCTCATGAGCACATACATGTGTATGCAACTACCTGTTTGGCTGTTTAGACTGGGTTCGGTGCAGGTAGTTGCAGGTCTGGGTTCAGGCATGGTCGAAAAGTGTTCAAGCACATTCTCCTGATTTGACTGGGTCAGGATGGGTATGGGTTTGGACAATTATTTATACTCAATAAATCTATACTTCATTAAATTGAATAAAGAATACATTTTCAAAATTTTAATCCTAAAGATTATCAATGAAATTGTGCAGTTTCAAAGAAAAAGATGGGGGAAAGGGAGACCAAGTGACTTAGTAGCACTTCATAGCACATACTAATACTACTGAAAAATGTGCAGTTATAGACAAAGGGAAATATTAGACATAAATTGATTTTATTTTTTAAAATGAAATTAATTTTATGGATATTAAATAGAAACTATGCAAAAGTTTCACTTTGTAGGGAAATTGAGAGGTGAAAGGAAGTTAATATAGGACTTACTCTTTCAACTTGAATTGCTTGCATGTTTTCTGGTCCAGTGCCCTGTACCCGAAACAGAGCAATCCCTTCCACTGTATGAGTATCATCAGGAAGTTCATTCTCTGCTATATATTTTTTGTATCCAACACTAAGACCTCCCTGACATATTTGCACAATCGGTGTCTGTAAAGTGAGGGGAAACTCGCAAGTCTTGTGAAAAGAAACAAACTTAGATTTTTCAGTTGAGGGCTCTCACAAACCTTAAAGACCATCAAGGCCTGGAAAATTGAAAAGAACTCGATAGGTTCATTTCCGTCGAAATAGCAAGCCTAGAATTCCAAAATGACAAATCTATTACAACAATCATATATGAATAAATCCATTAACCCCTACATCATTGAAACAGTTTGTAAACATATGATAAACCTGAGTAGGCAAGAACTTCATTGTCTCGATCATCTTACTTGCTTGTGAAATCGCAGAACTTCTATCCTCCTATCATGTGTCATTAGTTTAAAGTAAATAATTAGATTACACTCGTAAAGTGGTGAAAATATCATCTGTATGAATACTTAAACATGTCTAACAATATCTAAAGATTTGCGATGACAATGTCAACTATTTTGTTGATAGAATAATGTCATGCATGGAAGTTATTATTGAGGGACAATTACTGAATTTCAATATGAAATCCATAATCTACTCTGACTAGAAATAAGGACTAGCAATTTCCATCATCATAGTACAAAGTGACATGAAATTAAAGCTGTTCAATCAGTGAAGTCTTCAGGTTTTTTTTTGCTAAAACTTTATAAGAATTGAACTTGACACTATAATAATTGCATATCAGATAGTGACTATAGGCTATATATATATATATAGCTTCATTAAAGAACTTCTTACCATGACTCTCGTGAAAACATGACAACTTACTCGGCTAAACTTTTAAACGTTAAATTTTTTTTGCTTCTATCTCTTTTCATTTTATTGCTTCTATCTCTTTTCATTTTACTTCACTCCCTTTCTATCAGTGCGTCCCCACTCCCCACTGTCCCAATAGATAGTAGCATATCCCTAGCATCGTATCCTAGTGAAAATCACTCTCCTCTTGTAACAATATGTCCATGGTTCAAACCTCAGTGAGGCATGTGTGCCTGTGCAATAAAAATGAGATCCTAATCTCAAAACAAAAAGGGGATATGGTGAAATTCCTTGTAATTGACCTTACCTAGAACAAGTTTCAAAAAAGAAAATAGTAGCAGTCAAATTGGAAGATAATCTATACAAGACCCTGTCACTACGATTGGTACATAAACATATAAAGTGGTTAGACTGATAATATGGGCTGCTGGAGACACAAGATTATATATGTTTGCCTCATTCTCTCTTCGCCAAACAACTTACACAAAGTGTATATAAATGTGAAGAGGTTTTATAATCAAGACCATGATGTAGCACAGTCAAAATGGTTTGTGTAGGGATTTGTGCAGATTCTGTTCTTTCCTGATTTTTGTGAGCAAAACATATTTGCATGTATATTTACTTACGGATTTCGTAATTTTATTGTAGGGTCCGTATACTTAAAAATACTTTAGGTGCATCATGCATGCATGTCATAGAAAAAACAAAACATTGTAAAAGTTACTGCAAGCAGAAATCACCTGAACGCTTTGCTTTCCGATCCATGTCCCAACAAGGTGTTCCTCCCCTCTTTCCCCAGGATATGAATATCGGAAGATATAGCAGTCTCCACTATAAAGTTTTGAATCATCAGAGCCTGAAAGTAGAGTCTTCTCTTCTCCATCCACACGCCACACCTGTCCAACCGTGCATAAATATAGTTAACAAAAAATTACGAAAGTGCACTGTATACAGAGTGATCCGTCTGTATCATGCTTTTCTGTTTTAAATGTTTTTTATATGCCCGAATTACTTGGGGTAGTGAAAACAGGAGTATATCCTCATATGTATAGCAAAATATTGGTAAATTTAAAAAAATGAATATGTGGAAGGCATGTCTCAAGAATCATAAAAAATAAAAACTTACCATTTGATATTGAAAAGATGAAGAGTGTAATATCATTTAGATTTCCAGAAGCACCCACATATATTAAACTATTTGATGAGGATTTTAAAGATTGTCTAAAGTACCTATCTTTCTCAGTTTCTCTCCTATACCCTCACATAATATGGTCAATTTGGTTAGAAAGACCTAATACTTCCATCTAAATTGTTTTACTATTCTCTTCCCCCATATTTAAAACATGAGACATAATTTCTTATAACGGCTTTCATGGGGCAATCCCAATAAGATGTGAAATGACTGTATCAATTCATTATGCAGATACACAGCATCTGCTTGCCCATGGATAGGTGTAAGTACTCATATCTATGGCGATTCTTCTCAAGCAGCAGAACAAGTACTCCTGTGATTCCCCAAAGACATATCCACTATATCTGCATAAGAGGATGTCTACTATAGATCTAAAACTATCTGAATAGTGTTCTTTTATAAGTATAAACCACATCCTTAATTTATGTTTGAGGGAAATTTTAATCCAGCAAAAGAAGAATAGTCCTAGCAGGCGGCAGCCAAAAAAAATTACAAATATAATCTTCTGGGACTGAAATAGTACTCAATAGTAAGTACCTGCAAGTTCCCTGTGCAATCAATATGTGGATGTGTCCGAGCTTCTTCCTTTGCAGGGCCTTCTTTCATAAGTCCCTTAACATTTACCCCTTGGCGTCTGAGAAGTGCTACAAGAGAACCAGCAAAGAACTGAAAATAAACAACAATCTAACTGGAAGTAGAAGTGAGAATAGAATATTAAGACTGTATTGTGGTGGAGGATGGAATCATAAACATAAACTCACCAGCAACTTTGCCCCTACCAACCTCAGGTTCTGTTGCTACAGTTGATTGAGGCCATGAATCAAATTTAGAGCGAAACATAACGGTCTCAAATCCCTCCATTACACGAATGATATGAGTTTTTGGTCTATCAACGCTTTGCAGTAATTCCTACATAATAAGTAATCAGTTCCCGATAAATTTACATCAAGATTTAAAGGCATGAACATACTACTATTTTTTTCAAAAACATAAAATGACACAAGTATGAAGTAACACCTCTGCAGCTCGACTTGCACTTTTTCTTTGATCAAGAGAAGTATTTTTCCCCATCCAAGCATAAATTTCCAACCCACAATCCAAAAGGTAGCATTTATTAGTGTCTAGCAACTCCTTTGCCAAAGATTCAGCATCCATTGGTTCTGCATGCCCTTCAGAAACACTACAAGAGAGAATTTGTCATTCCAGGAAGTACAAGGCTAATAATAATTTCGTAAAATGATAAAGAATTCAGTAGTACACCATCTCAACGCTAAACTATATAATCATTACAACAAAACTTCTCCTCTGAAGGCCTGAATGCATTTCAAGAATATTACAGGATAAATATATCTTTCACCTGTTTTTTTTTGCTTCGTTACTCATATTAAATAACAAAGCATGAATAATACACAATCTTAGAACTAGTACTTAATATAATAAAAGTCCCAGTAGATACATGGTTATGCTAATTTTTAAATATATTATTTGTTCCTATATATGACAACTATATATGACAGCTATAATCATCTATTGTTTCAGAAACTGTATAACATTAGAGAATGCACGGCAGCTAAATTTAAACAAAAATAGAGTACATGCAAATGAAATTAGAGATGGAAAGTAAGAACAAGATAAAAGCAAAATTCCAATAGCAAAGAGTTTATTACCCAAAAAGTCTAGTAGGAAGATCATCAATGCATTGAGCATCATCAGTAGTGGTTCTCTTTGGCAGTGGAGCAAAACCACCAAACAAACCCCAGAATTCTCCACTTTCAGCACCAGCCATCAGTTTTCCATCCTCTACTCGAAAAAATCACAACAAAGAATAAGAGTGCTGGGGATCAGTATGATAACCTCACTTAATATGCAACTTAAGTTTAGCTTACCAATGGCAGCTATCTCACATTCTCCATCATGATAAGTGTCTTTAATGTATTGGACCACTTCCAGAGCTTTAGCTCTCTCTTGAATAGATGATTTAGAACCACTGAACTGGAAAATTTTGGAATCTGTATCAAGTATAAAGACGTCGTCATGATTGAGTGAGGATCGAACAAATTCAACCTGAAACCATAATATTCACGGCCTATGATTAGCAATGGGTATTGCAAAATTCCATCATATAGGTGAAGGATCATTCTTTATTTACCTCATTCACATGAACAACATGTTTCCCTTTACAAACATACAAACAGGTTTCATGTTCTTCAGCTTCGGCATATTTAAATCCAGATGCAACTCCACCTTTTTGTGGTATGATACATGGTTTGAAATAAGAAAGAAACTTTTCAGTTTCATGTCCTTGCACCTCACGGTACTGAACAGCCCGCCCTTTAAGAACTGCATCTAGTTCAATTGTCTTGATAGCTGCAGTCCCAGCTTCATCCTATTTGAAACAGAGTTTTAGCCTTCAAAGACAACTATTTGTGGATACTTGAAAGATTAAACTACAGGGAACAAGTACGTACTTGACTAGTATCTTTACCAAGCCAAAAATGTATATCATGACAGAGGACGCAACTTTTTAAAGCAGTTGTCTGCATTCAAGGAGATAATAAGTATTTTGAATTTAATTTGGGATTTAAGTAAATAAACCCGATCTGCACTCTAGAGATTTTAAATGTTAGTGAAAGCCTATGAAAAATCAACTATATTAGTTGCCGACAACTGACATGATAATTAGGTTAATTCTTCTAAGAATTTATAGAATAACTTATATATTAATATTACATGAGTGTTAAGTGATAAATTAAATTCAAGCAAATCATTGTTATATCACTTACTTTCAAAATGATATATGAGTCCCCAGTAAAAAACTTTCCATGAGAGGATGCTGGCACAGGTACTGGATGAAAATTTTCAATGCGCCATATCTCTAGTCCTCTATGTATTGTTAAAGAAACAGAAGTTATAGAAAATATAAACTTCTGAATTGGGAGAGAGAGAAATCAACTTTATGGCCATAATATATATCTGAGATGTGAGTTCATGCATTTTAATGTTAGATCACCATTAAATTTATTTTCTTGTGTACTAATGTCGCCAAGGGTAGATTTCTTTGGGGGGAGGTTAGTTAGTTAATACACAATTGAAACAGACATATATCGAAGTTGACAAGAAAATAGTTAACAGCATTTTATAACAAATGAAAGGATACTCCTTTTGTCCAGCTCCTTGAAAAGCTGGATCCAAATCTTTCGCTGAAATGGACATAGCTGTGTTTTCCTCTCTCTATGCTTCAGCTTTCAATATTCTCTACAAATAATAAAATGCACTACTGGAATCCATAAGGAAAAATTTCCAGAATAAAGTAATCTAAAGGTACATGGCAAATACATTAGATAAAGTAAAAACTATCCTAATGGGAAGCTAACCTCGTGATTGGCAATGCATTCTACTGCCTGCACGGCAGATTGCCCTGCATTTTAGGGTAAATAAAAGGGTGCTTACTAATCATGCAGAGATACCAATAATTAATTGAAAAAAGAAACATCAATAGTCAATCAGTTTGAGATATTATATCATGTAAAGCAAGTGAGGGTTGTAAATTATGGCAGCTAAAATGGATAGTATAGGGAAAAGAATTGGTACAAGGTATAGATTATTACAGTTAGATTGATTACGAAAATCCACCATTTACAAAACATTAAGATGTGTTACACATTCCACTTTGCATTACCATTTCAAAAATCAAATCTGACATAAAAGAGTAGTAACATGCCGTGCGTAATCTCATTTTTTTCGGCCACCATTTATCTTAGCACTAACTACCAAGTATATATAAATTTACCCTCTAGATTCTATATATACATGCTGAAGCTTACCCCGACAATTGTTTTCCAATTTAAATTAGAATCTAACGAAAACGTATAAAATGCAACTGCAAGTAATCAATCAAATGGCATGGAATATGCCAAACATTATATATAAACAAATCAAATACAGAGAAATCATCAAAGTATGATATGGCTATATACCTTAACAAAAGATCAACATAACGCAACAATTTCAGCATCGAAAATCCTTCAAGGGGTGAAAACTGAAAAGTAATAAGTTTTTACGTGGTTTCACTGGAAAAATCTTGAAAAAAAACAAAAGTTCTTGTTTCTAAAAGGGCCAAAAACAAAGGGTGAGAAGAAAGAAATGGAGAAAAAAGTGTAGGGGGGTGAAATCTCCTTGAAAAACTAAAATGTGGTTTGTGATGGTGCTGATTTCCCTATTTGTTAGGACAAAAGAAAGACTATGTTTTTTCTAAAGGCGGGAGAGAGATCCTTCACTCAAATTACATACTCCGTACTATATATTAGGCCGCGTAACTTCGCATCTTAGCTTTAGTCCGGGCCAAACTTGCATGGATAATCACTTAAAAGTTAAAACACCTCATAATAATATGATGTTATTTATTTCCTTATATTAATTATAATTCTTTTTTATCTCCTCAAAATAGAATTTTATGAAATTTGAATTGTATCAAATCTCGTGACCCTCTATACCGTCATTATACTCATCTTGCAAGACATCATCTATAGGGATTAGTAAACTGACCCTATTATGACAAAACAAAACAAAAAAACATTACTACAGTGGGATGAAATGTTTGTATTACAGTAGTTAATATTACCATGCTCTTTTCTACCCGCCAATTGCACTCTAAACTGTTCTTGATCAACATATTTGCTTCTTGTGTTAAGAAGGCAGGGTACTGAAACAATGAAGGTCAAGGCCAGATTGGAAAAATAAAGATAAAAATAATAACTTTTCATTAGAATGGACAATAATAATAAAAATTGAGTGAATTGGTGATTCTAATAATTGAATATGTATTTGAGAATAGTGTATCATATTTGATAAATATATTTAAAAACAAATAAATAAAGTGGAGTAAGTATTAGTGTTGTGTTTGGTTGGGGAGAATAAAATGGAATGTAATAGAATGGGTGGAAATAAGTATTCACTCTGTTCTTGAATATATGTTTTTTTTAGAAAATTAGACTTGTTTCAAAATATTTGCTTTCGTTTTCTTTTCAACATGTAATTAATGTTAAAATTTCAACTATGTTCTTATAAAATAATAAATGTTGTATTTAAATGATTTGACTATTAGGGGTATTCTTGTAAACAAAAAATTAACTACACTAACATTTAGAAATAATAAATAAGATATTGGTTTGTGTGCATGAACCTTAAAAAGCAAATATAGTATTTGAGAACAATATAAAATAATGTAGTTGGGAGGGAGGATATGAAATAAAAATGTATGAGAGCAAAATTTCTATAATGGAATTTGAGAGAGGGGGTTGGAATTGATACAAGGGAAAATCGGGCATTCCATTTCAAATTGGTGAGTTTTATTTTTAATTTAGATTGTTATGAATAAAATGGGAAAAAGAATGAAAATTTTAAATTTTTACCAATAATATAGTTCAAAACTCATTTCATTCCTTCCATACTAATTCAACCCAACCAAACACGACGTAAGTATACTCCACCCCCAAATTTATTTATCCTATATCATTATAACTGAATTTCAATTTTTCTAAAATCGGTTTAATTAATTTTAATTTTTTGTTATTTCAAATTTTAGTTAATTTTAATTTCTAGTTATTCTAATTTTTAACTAATTTAACATTTAATAATATTATATCATATTTAAATTATAACCTAATTTTTATATATTTATATTAAAAATTCAATATAAAATATGATTTTTATGTAATATAGTTGTACCCAATATAAGTCAGGAGTGTTAATGGTTCGATATGGTTCGGATTCATCATTTTTTCGAACCAAACCTGTAATAGCGATTTTTTTTAAATTTAAAACCAAACCAAACAAATAAAATTTAAAAATAATGTCAAACCAAACCATATAAAAACGGTTTGGTTCGATTTCGAATCACGGTTTGACTTCTTATTATTTTTTTTATAATTTAATTATCATATTAAAAAAATATGAGTAATACTTTTGAGACTTATGAAATCATATGCTCAATTTTTTTTTAATTATTTCATAATATTGAATGTTTTATGATAGAAAGAAAGAAACTCAAAAATTTTATTTATAACTTTTCACTTTCATATTTTAATAAAAGACTTACGTGAAATTTTAATATATTTAATTTCATGTTGACAAGGAGTAGCCTAAATATCACCGAACAATTTTCAAATTTTGATAAAGTAGAATCATAAATTTCTATTATAAAAGAAAGTTATTCTAATTAGATTTAAAATAATTAATTTTTAGCTAATTATATTAATATATATTATTTATTTAATATATAATATTTAAATATTCTGGTCCGGATTAACCACTAAATTTTTTTACAAATCATAACCCAACCATTTAAGTCTATACAGTCCGAATAACCGAACTGTTAATAACATTTTTTTCTAAATTACGGATTAAATGGTTTAGATTGTTTCGGTCCAGTCCAAAATCGCGGTTTGGCGGATCAGATGAACACCCTTAATACAAGCTATTTATACATTTTAATTTCATCATCTCTTTAATTTAATTAAAATTATAACATATTAAATAAATTTCATAAATATTATAATATTATTATTATTCGATTTTATAAAATTGTCATAGCTAATATTAGGTTATTTACTTTTTATTTAAGATGTATTAATATCATTTAATATCTTAAATCCTTCGATACACATTATATATATACATATATATATATAATCATGCAATATTATTAAAATTGAATTAAATAAATATAGTAAATGTGAATTAGTACAATAAAATAAAATAAGCATGATCTTAGAATTTGTAATATTTAAGTCAAAGTTTTATAAATCTATATTATCCTATTAAAATTGAAATATTAAATTTTTTATCAGTAATCGATTTAAGATATATACATGTATATATTAAATATAATTATATTTATTATAACATGAATTCAAATCATATACATAATTAATTAGTTTATATATAAACATTATTAATATATACATAAATAATTAGTTTATATGTTGAATTTTCATAAAATTAGTTTATTTCTAAATAATTAGAAATATTTTTTTTAAAAAAAATAAATAAATAAATTATATAACTATACTTTATATGCACATTAAAATGCGTGCCGACATTCTCTCTGAAACCTTGTTGGGTTGGGTTGGGTTGGGTTGGGTTGGGTTGGGTTGGGTTGGGTTGGGTTGGGTTGGGTTGGGTTGGGGTGGGGTGGGGTGGGGTGGGGTGGGGTGGGGTGGGGTGGGGTGGGGTGGGGTGTTTCGAAACCGAGCCACCCTTCGTAAACTTTAAACCCAAATTATACTGACAACTTTAAAATCAATCTAGGGTTTCGTTTTGAGTTTCATCCGCCTCTACAAAAACACACACTCACCTCTACATACCGCCTATACACACACAAAAATAACAATGGGCAGCACCCAAATCACATCATCACTGCCTACACAAACCCTAATTAAACAATTAGCTTCTTGCAACAAATCAACACGAGACAAAGCTCTGAAGCTTCTGAAACTGTATCTTCAATCTCAACAAGAAATCTCACATGAAGAGCTCAAAAAGATATGGAAAGGTCTGTTCTTTACTGTTTGGCATGCTGATAAAGCTCCGGTACAATCTGATCTCATCAATTCTTTGTCTTGTTTACTTTATAAGCTGCCTTTATTGTTATCTGTTGAGTATTTCTCTGTTTTCTTGATTACTATGCGTCGCGAATGGACCGGGATTGATCAGCATAGGCTAGATAAGTTTTATTTGTTGATTAGGCGGTTTGTGTTTGCGTGTTTTGAGCTCTTGAAGAGGAATAATTGGGATTTGGAACTTGTTAGGATTTTTGTTGGGGTTTTCGAAAATAAGGTTTTTTTCCCGGAGGATAAGTTTTTAGGGAATGGGGTGAATTATCATGTTGTGTCGGTGTTTCTTGATGAGTTTAAGGGGTTTGTTCCGGTTAGGAAGGATGAGAGTTGGGTTTTGTTTGGGCTTTTGTTTGATGTGATGGGGAAGTGTCAAGATAAGGTTTTGATTGGGAAGATTAAGAGTAATGTGTTTGATGTTTTGGTTAGTAAGGGGAGGGAGTTGTTGGAGAGGAAGAAGTTGGGGGAGGAGGTGGAGGATGAGACGGTGAGGGTTGGGAGTTTGGCGTTGAGTATGGGGTTTGCGGAGAAGTTTTTTGAGTTGGGTTCTTCGGCTGATTGTGTTCAGGTGAATAGAAAGGTTTTGTTTGGGTTGCATGAGGAGTTTTTGAAATTGGAGAAGGATTTCGAGGTGTCGGGGGTTGAGATTTCGGTACCTGATGTTGGAATTGAAGATGATGAAGAGGTTCCAAATTTGATTCCTATTGCTTCCGTTGAGAATGGAGTAAAGATGTCTGGTGAGATGGAGAACGGGGCTTCTGTAAGCAAGTCTTTAAAAAAGAAAAAGAAAGTGAAAAAGGATATGGACGGAAGCAGCAAAAAGAAAAAGAAGCATGTTGTTTCCTTGGAGAATGAGGATGTGGATATGGATATGGTTATTGCCAATGGTTTTGACTCGGTTAATGAAACAGCCGAACTGATCCCCAATTCAGGCGAGATGGAAAATGGGACTTCTGCAAGCAAGTCTTCCAAAAAGAAAAAGAAGGCGAAGAAGGATTCAGATGGAAGCAGTAAAAAGAAAAAGAAGCATGTTGTTTCCTCAGAGAATAAGGATGATGATATGGTTGTTGCCAATGGCTTTGATTCAATCAATGAACCAGCCGGCAATGAGAATGGTATAGAGTTTAACGAGTCTGTTGTATCAAATCTTCGAATGCAGTTCGATAAGGTTGCTACAGAAGTTGGCTTGGATAAAGATGGTTTAACTTCACTTGATTCTCCTGAAGTCCCTATTGCACCCATCTCAAAGAAGAGGAAGAGAGCAAGAAGTGTGGATGGGAAAAAGAAAAAGAAGCCCGACTTTACGTGTCTGGAGGAAAAGGATGCAGGTGCAGAGATTAGTGAAAAGAGTGCAAAGAAAGTTAGATTCTCAATCAAGAATAACATAGTGTGGAAACCACACTGTCCAATGCCTCCCCAGGATTTGAGATTACCTCCCTCTGTTACCCCTAGAGGCAGTGCTCTTAAGAAGGGTTTATCTCCTGGTCCAATAAGGGAGATGCCTCCTGCTACAAAGAAGCCAATGCTAAAAAAGAAGGGTTTAAGAGGAAACAAAAATGTTGCCCCGGCTGTCAGAAGGCTCCGGAAATTGCAACGTCCAATCGCTTAACACATTCGAATTTGGCATATCCATCTCAAGCATTGATTTCTTTATTTTTCCTTCATAAATTGATGAAATTGTGAACCCTATGAGCCTTCTTATAGACTGCTGGTGCTGTGAGCTAGTTTTGCACCTTATTTTTATTTTAATCATCATTAAATTCTTATTTATTCTTCACTGAAGGAACAACTGAGGAATTCTGTTACAAGTATAGTTTCATTAGTATTAGTTTAAGTATAATTGTCATGGTTATTGTCGCTTTCAATTTACATACTTGTTACACCAATCGGAATCTGGTGGCTTTATCGGCAAAATGGTGATGCATTTATTATGAATCTTGAAGCAGTGAAATATAAGAGGTTTTGTACATTGATACATTCTTGGACTTGGCTCATGTAAGAGGCTTGTAACGTAGTATGACCTCTAGTTATATGCTATTTGAACTGTATTTTGCTGATGTAGGTTGCATATTACGACCTTTAGCTGTGTATGGCATTTGAACCTAGTTTATTCCTGGAGGATACGAGTAATACGATAATGGTTTTATACTTGCAGGGTAAGATATAGTTGCCAAATTGGTGGTCATATTTTTCTATCTTCATGTTCATAACACTATTCTGTTCAGGACACTTTTTAACTTTTGATTGTGAGTGTCCGTACTTTCATCTGGTATTCCGCAACCGCTAAAGAAAAAAACTCTCTTTTACCAAGAAATGGGGGTGAAATGTTATAGTCCATAATGTCTATGTTCACTATCTATAAATGGAGCAGGCATGCATATGTTGATATGATTGCATGTATAGTATAATTATTTTGAAAGCATTTAGCAAATTAATTCTCTCTCATTATACTTTTCCCAAAATCAAGATGAATCTCATTCCAATTTCCAAGTTACAAGTTAGAATCAGAGCACGGATCACAGTTCTAAGTTCTAACCATCAACGTAAAATGTGTCATATACATGTCTTGTACAAATTCAAGATTATTATTCTGTACACTGTACTCGTGGTTTAAGCATTACCCGGGAGTATTTCTTCCGTTTAGACTAGTCTCTAGGTGAAAATCGGAAATGTACAAGAGCGCCTGTTCTTATCAGCTAATCATCTGGCTCTTATATATTATACATGCTTACATCTGCCATATATATCCGATTTCGGGCTAAAAATATAAACAATGAGAATATTAACAAAATTATCAATGAAATAGTTTACAAAGCACATGACAGCAAATTATGTGTTCAATTTTAAATAATATGGCCTCTGATGCAATGACCCTCTTAGTTTGTGGGACGAGTAACGGAAGGTGAATCACTCTGCTGCGGAGATGGGAAAACATCTGATATAGAGTCCCAGTTCTCTTGCTTCCTACGCCTCCTATTCAAGAACGCTGGTTTCAAAGGTGTTGCAGTCATATCAACCCTGCATGTTAACATTGCTACAACTTCTGACATTGGTGGTCGTAGGTCTGCGTGAGCCTGAAGACATAGGAAAGCCACTTGAATTTGTTTGCAAAACGTCCCTCTCCAGAAACCCATCTTCTCGCAAACGTGGATCTACTAGATCCATTACTTTTGACCTCTCGAAGAGTTTCCATGCCTAACAGAAAGTAATCTGTTATTGATTTTGCTTATTCTTATGTCACTTAACTGATGGACTATCAATATAATAGGAGTTGCTGAGAAGGTGAAGAAGCATACATATTCGGGAAGGTACTGCATGTCGGAGTTCAAAGTAAGATCTGTATTTTTCCTGCAGCTAATGATTTCAAGTACAAGAACTCCAAAACTATATATGTCAGCCTTTTCGGACAATTCTCCTTTAATGGCATATTCAGGGGCTGTATAACCTCTGCAAGAAAGAGAAGAGCAAGGTATCATCACATATGAATTATAGCATGTTGTATATGATGGACTTCTGATCACATAAAAGCATTCAGAAACTTTATTCATTTAAGCGAGTAGAAGAAGAGGTACCTTCGTATATGTGGCGAGGCATGGCTTCAAACGATCAGTACTGCGTATATACTGAAAATGAGTTGATTGCTAGAACAAAGAGTGCAAGATAGAAAACTCTAGCTATGGTTTCTCATTTTCCGAAATTGTTCTGATCCTTTGTTGTTTGTTTTGCTTTGAAGTTTCCAGCAGAAGAATGTATGGACGGAGAAAGCAAATGATAACTTAAATAAATATGAAGGTTCGGGCAAGTCGAAGTAGCTGACAGGAAGATCATATGCAAAGATCGATGAAGTGGACAAGTTTAGATACACTAGCTGATTCTATGCAGGCGCCAATGGAATTAACATTTTTGTCCCCATACATCAAATATTCCTACGGCTAACAATGTCATTCTTTCATCAGTTAGACATTGTTTGTTAATTTATTCCTTGGATAAGTTCTATATTGTCAGTAGGTTATTGGCTGCAAAGCACGGACATGGCAAAATCGGTGCCGTATGCGAGTCCGCTCGGCCGACTCGGCGACTCGGCACGGACTCGGCTGAGTACGTGTCCGACTCGCCAAGTGGCGAGTCAAGACGAATTCGGCAGTGGACTCGCTTCGGACTCGGGTTAAACGCGTGACGGATTCGGGTCGGACGCGGCCCAATCTATTTTTTGACCCGAATCGCGGTTTATACATGTTTTAGAATATATTTTTAAAAAGAGGAACACATACCTGTGTGTAAAAGAGGAACGCAGGTGACCCGAATCGTTCTTTTCTCTTTCTTTGCTATTACATATGTGTATATATGTGTGTATATATCTAATATATGTATCTGGGTTATGACGTATTATATATAATATATATAGTTAGTGGGTTATTAATTTATTATATATATAGTTAGTGGGTTAATAACTTTATATATATATATATATATATATATATATATATATATATATATATATATATATAGTTAGTGGGTTATTAATTTAATATATGTTAATGACTTAGTTAGTGGCAAGTGGCCACTCCCCTGTCCCTTGTTTCCCTTCTTCCCCTGCCTATGTTATTGAATGTTGACATATATATTTATTACAAAAAATTAAAATTTGTCGAGTCCCGTATCCAGGACTCTTTGGAGTTTGGCGAATCTCCGTGTCCCCGTACCCGAGTCCCGTGTCACCGTATCCGAGTCGGTGCTTCATAGGTTATTGGACACGATATTACCAATGATCTGGTGGATGAAATATGTTTTCAAGTTGAGCATAATATATAACAAAACATCTTATTTTTAAAAGACTGGCGTTCATTTTAGGAATGATTTACTGATATATTCGTTCAATTTACCGTGCATCAAAATCCTCAGGTTAATATTTCAAATTTCATATCATATATAATACATGCATGTCAATTCTACACACAATAATAGCATCGTGACTATTTCATAATTTTACAATAGGAGATCTCCTGAATCGAATCACAGCCCAGACGGAATAAAATCCTCGATATTGTTTCATGTCTGCTAGCATTTTACAATTTCCATCTGTAAATATATTCAGCGGTAGAATATAGAAAGTCTCGGGGATTAAAATGCATAATTATAAATTATATTTAAGTTTAAAAAATCTACCTCAGCTAAAAAAAATAAAATTACACATAATTCCTCTAGTGTGTCGGGGTTAATGACAAAGTAAAGAAATCTTATCATTCCAAGGGGATTTTCTCGGTTCGTCTGATGAGAATCTACCAATAGAACACACTGTCATTTCTAAGAGAGACCGAAAAACAGATGCTTCATCCTTCAGGTATTTGAGCTTATCAACTCATTTGTGTAAACCGGCAGACATCATAAGCATGGGCCTGAACCTGACCTTCCCATAGGGCCACCTTTGATCAATTATTGAATTCTCTACATATACAGTGCCTCTATCTTGTGGCTGCACAGCATAAGGTTCTTCTACTTGTTAACTCCTCTCCAACTCTTTACTTCTAAAGCATAGAAAAAGATACAACTTCTCGCTATAATGATGATGAGATCTTGGCACACCCTTTTCTTCTGTTTTCTCACAACTACTATTTATCTGCAAAGTATGAATGTTGCTGCTACTTCTGCTCAGTTTCACCTCCTGGGACGGCGATCCATGAGAGATCTCAGAATATTACACTCTACCCAACAAGATGCAGATCAGAAAATAAAGGTGTGAAAATATATTGACTGTTATTTCCGAGTCCATTTCCCATTTGTTGAGCAAGGTCTAATTGTGTGATATGATGCAGGTTCTTCCTATAGAGAATAGGATAGATTCAATTCAACCTGATTCTTTTCCAAAAGAGTCTGCAAGCTTTGGCGATGAGCGAGAGCTTGTTTACCAAGTTGATTATCACGGGGTAACAACTCACCCAAATCCAACCCCAAAGCATCATCCAAAACCATAGGCTACGATTTCCAGGCCATGCTCTAGGATGTATATTAATATGATAGTCCACTGCTATTTTGTTAGCTTTTCTTATGGGCAGGAAATTCATAATAGTGGATAAGGTAAGAGCAAGACTACGCAAGAAATGGTTTAAATATGTTCAAGAATTGTAAACATATATGTCAATGTGGTGAAATACTATCAATACAACGATGCATTGTCAGAAGGAATCTGTTTATTTGTGGATATATAGATGTCATTGATATTATATTATCTGAAACCAATTCATTTCAGTTTCGCTGTCTAACTTGTTGGAGTGACAAGAAAAAATGTTAAAACGTCTAATTGTAGTTAATCTGATGCAAAACAGACCTGCCAGGTTTTGTGGATGGGTGGAAGAAGATGACTCGTAATCTCTATATGAGCTTACAGGACAATAACTAAAGTATTTTTAAGCTAAACCTATGAATGCTAACCGTCCTTTTCAGATTCCATGGCTACTGCAGTCTGCATGTGATCAGCAAATATTATGTCTCCCCTTCCTTGCCTGCAAACAAAGGCACCATACCCACTAGAAAAGTAATTAATAAAATAAGTCAAAAATCTAAAATAAGGTAGCTTGTATGAACTGTCAGTTACAATGAAGCGAAAGCATCCCGTCCCTGTACTGGTTTCTTGCATTCTTGTACTTCACAAGAAGCATCTTATAACTATGTTCTACATTCTCAAATATTACTTCATTACAGAAATTAGAGCTAGCATGCATGAATGCTGACTCTGCCTTGTCTATATGCTGACCTACTAGGTAGGAAAAAGCTTCAGTCTCTACCGAAGGGCTGTTCCGTTTTGGTCCTTTGATCAGTTCCCCTTCGTTGAGATGCTGTAGCCATCTAATGTCGTGCAAGGGATCTTCATGATTTTGCAAAGCCACTTCGACCCTACAAATTGCATCCGTAAACCTTGACTGTGTCTTGACTGTGTCGAGCAAATGCCTGAAAGTAGTTCTTTGATTCACATTAAGCCAGCCTTCAGTAACTGACGGTGACAGCCAGCCTTCACTAACTGACGGTGACAAAATTGCACCAACTAAACAAGCCTTTCTAAAGGTAGCATTTGTAGCAGCAACTGTCTTGATTACGATATGCATTAGATTTACAGCCAGCACACTCAGATCTAATGATAATGCATCAGCGGGTGTATATTTGCAGAGGTACTGATTTTGACCCCAGTGATGGAGTGCAGCATGAATGAATCCTTCCCACCTATACACACAAGTTATCATTAACTAACAGGTTCAGAAAAATATAGATGAATTTTTGTACACAATTATGAGCAATAAAGTGGAATTAGTGAAATTTGTTTACGATGTGAAAAACTAATGCCATAATAAGCTGGTTAAAATTTTGTGCAAAGCAACAATTTAATTATAAGAAACGGTGGAAGGAATCTAATCCATTTTCTGGATTCTTTATTTGAAAGCATCTCTTTTCACAATAACGAGTTAACGATTTAAGTCAATGAATAGCAAGACTCATAAATTATACTTACTTTTACATCTCTTTACATCAACCATGAGAATGGAAGCCACAAGTTCGTGTTGTCGCCTAATTATTCTAGACACGAACATGAGTCACCTTTTTCTTTCTGGACATGATGGGACCAAGACATGACCTGACTATCTGTCTGATTTATCCATCCATAACTATAATGATAATTGAACTAGATAAAGCCCACATGCACTGTTTCCATGGTGGTCCTTCATAAATGCATTACAAAGATGTTTGTTTGTAAAACAAAAGCCTAGAATCAATACTAAGAAACTAAAAACACTTTCTTAACTGGAGCTCAAATCTCTTTTTCGATGTTCACGAAGTATATATGTATGTGAGCATGTTTGTATTTGTGTTATAGTCCGTCGATTGAATTATATAAGGAAGAAATTTTTATAATTTTTTTTACGCAATAGATTAAAATGTTACCATCTAACATGAGGTAGATTTTGGAAGTCTAAGGGTGTCAATTTCGGGTTTTGGTTCATGCAGTTCTGAAACTAATTGAAATTTGATTGAAAAAATAGGAAGTCATTTCCGGATAATATAGTCATGACATGTTTTTGGGTTTTGTCTCTGTAAAAATCTAGTAGAGTCAGACATGGTCACCCCTAACTCTGGTATGCAATTAAGGTTTAATAAGGATTAAAAAAGAATGGTCAACTGAACTAGTGGTAACACACATTTTACATTACACATGACTTGACAGTAAAATTTTACTCATGCATTTTTCTTATAAAAAGCCAGCAATTGTAGTCACATTTAATATAGAATCAAAATTTTGATTTTGGTTCAAAAGAAGAATGAATGTTTGCAGTTGGCGTAAAAAAAAAAAAAGAACAAATGTTTGTAAACCTTCAGGAAATCCTATATATAATCTGATTTATGGTGATTAGGCATAAAGATTTTGTGAAAGCTGAATCTGTGTCTAAATCGGTTTCACATGATTATGGTGTTTCCGCTAATTTATTTTTCTTTCTTCAAAGCACTTGTCCCAAAAAAATACCTTTTTTGGTGTTTTGTTTTTGAGAAATAAGTGTTTGCATTTAAAAAACACTCCACAACTAACAAGAGAAAGGCTTCAAAAGAAGTTTACACATTTCTATAATCATCCCAGGCAGTTCCATCTGGGGAAAGTGACAAGTATTTCTATTTCATAACACTGCTTCTCAACTTCCAAAAAAGTGCTCTGCATGCAGGTATATCCATTTAGGTGACCTATAGACATGCACTCTACATACACACTACTAAATATTTAACTTGGTATATAACATCTTTGCTTCTAATAATTACTTCAAAAAACAATTAACCAATTTTATCTTATGGTTTAATGGAGCAAATTAAATTTTCCTATTAACATAAACAAGTCAAATTGCCATAAGTTGTTCGGTAAACTCTTTGAACACCCACAATTAAAAATAGTTTCGCAAATTTATTAACTCATAACAATCATGGCATAGAATATGTCACAAGCAACTAATATTGTCCTTTTATATTATTATATATTTTATCTTCCTTCTTTCCTTACTATCTCCCTTCTTCAAGAAAGAGAGGGAACAATCCGAGCATGTGTGCTATTACCCATCAAAACAATCAAACTTTTCGTTATAGCTGTAATGAAAAGTATTATTAAAACAATACAGAAAGAGGTTCACAATATAGTTAAGATTTTTTAATTGATGTGCATACTAATGCAAATATAAATACATAAGGTAGAGCAATTAAGCAAAAATCAAATAAGATATATATATTTTACAGATACAAAGACTCGTAGGTGTCTGAGTGATAGCAATGATTCCAACACTGTCCACGGGTTTCAAACTATTTAACAAGGCAGTGTGTTGCACCATTCGGGTGTTATTTAGGCTTTAAAAGCCGTCCTTATCGGCAGCCTAAACAACAGACATATTGTTGTCCTTCAACAACCCATTTAATAGGTAGACTAGGAGGAATTAGGCCAACTCTTTTAATAAGCAAAGTGGGAGAATTTTTTTTCCAATATATAACAATTCCTCTTGTAAAGGCAAAGCAGGCATTTTTCATCTTCATTGGGATCTGCGAGGGATCATCATTGTCATAGGGGCTGTGGATTTGAGGGAACTTGGGAAAATGGCGAAATAGGGATTTTAGGGAATAGTGTTGTACCTAATGTTACCTATTAAAAGAGTAGGGAATGTGTTTATTTAATTAATTATCCCAAATTTGATTTTTATTATTATTCTCATTTTATACAACGATTGAAAAAATCAATTCCATTGTTAAAAGTTTGTCCAGTGAGTTTCAGACAGAAAAGCTTGATAAGTTTGATGCTTAAGGGCAGAGGAAAAGAACGATGACAAAGAGAAGGGGGGCGGAACGAATAATAATGTTAAACGAGAAAATTAATCACTTGTGGTATATTTATGATACGACTATTATTAGGAAAATAGATTTACTAACCATGTATATTTGTGATTGTTTGAACAGTTTCTTAAATAACATATGACAGATCGAATTGTTTACGTTAATATGCAATATAATATGCTCCATTAAACCATATGATAATATTAGTAAATAGTCCATTAAACTAAATATTATATAGCATTCAGAAGGATGTTAAATACTGAGTTAAGCAACTGTATATGTGTATGTAAATTGTAAAGTGTCCTTCCTAAGGCTGAAGACCAGTGGTACTGTTAACAAGATAGAATTACTTTGTCACCTTCCCAAAATAGAGCTTCGTACTTAAGATAAACTTCTTTTGAATCTTTTCGCGTTTCGCATTGTTTGGCACTCACAAAATCTTTTACCTCTCCCGCACAAGATATTTTAGCCTAATCACCATCAAATCAAATTTGTATTCAACATATTCTGAAGGTTAAAAAACATGCATTTTTCTTTCTAACAAAGTAATTGTAAATTTAAGTCTATATTGACTGTGACTACGATTGTCGACATTTATGGAAAGAGCTCTGACTACAAGTCTACAATTGTCGATATTTATGGTATAGGTTCATATAGATTAATTGAACATACAAGAAGAATGAAGATTTTATTGTTGAGCCACGTGCATCGTGAAAAATGTGTGTTACCGATAGTTCAATTAAGTGTTCCCTAATAATTATCAATCATAATCATAAGTACGTTACTTAAAGGTTGTAATGTCTAACTCATTGTTTGACACTGGGAAGACCTAAAATGACACCAAGGTGGCTATAACATCCCAAACACGACTTGAAATGACTTAAGTATTAAATTTTTATTCCTTTAAATTTGTGTGTTCATTTCGCTTGTCAAAGTTCATTCATTTTTTGAACAACATCAAACTTACCCAGTTACAAATATGACCCAACACCCGAGATTTATATCTCTATACTTCCCTAAATCTACATCACTTATAACTAACACTTTCAATCTATTGTGTAAAAAGAATTATTAAAAATCTCCTATACATATGATGTATCAATCAATGAACAATAAAATGCACAAGCACGTGCGCAGACACACAGAAAAAGACACACAAACAAACACACAGACATACATACATGATACATGTATACATAGGGAACATCAAAAGAGAGATTTAAGCTCCAACGGAAGAAATTCTCAGAGGGAATGAGTGATGCAACTTGCAAGCATAACAACTTGGCATTTATATAGACATACAGTTTTAGAACCTAATGGAAAAGGGACTTACTCAAATGGAGGCTCAACTTCGAGAGCAAGTGTTAGATGCAAGGAAAATCTAGCATCTCCATCAGACTCATCATTATCAAATGTACATGCCTCGTGAGGGACTCCTCTAGGAATATACAAAACATCACCTTCTTTCAGCAAAACTTGAGTGGAGCCATCCTTCATCATTCCTTCATTCTCCATCTTATTGATAGGCTCATACAAGCGAGGTAACTGAAGTCTCGGACGATGAAAAACATTCCATTTTTTTGTTCCAGTAAGTTGGCATACAAACACACAGTGATCATCGTAGTGACAAGCCAATCCCTGAGAATTAGATGGTGTGAGATACATATTCACACCCACCGATGGCTGACCAAAAAACGATGCTAAATCATTTGCAACAGCAGCAATACTCTTGAAACGGCACTCCATGCCACGCATAGCAATTGAATAACCCTCCTTGAATGCTTCTTCACATCTCAAAATATCGTCGAAATTCAGAACATGAGGTGCCTGAGGGAAGCAAGAGTCTAGATGCTCTGGGAAGAAATGCATCTCTCTACCTTTGTCTGTTTTCAATACCCTGATGTCTTGTTGGTAAATTATGGGACAGCCCAAATAATCTCTCACGTCTTCTAAAATATTTAAGATATCTAGGTCATCTGAATAGATAGGAAGAGTTGAAATACTTTTTTGAAGCATTGGGGAAAGAAAAGTAGGAAACCCATATTCAGGCCTTACAATTTCTACAAAAGAACTGAAAATGTTTGTTATTGATTTGGAATGCCCCCTCATATGCAAAGGGGACGCCTCCCAGTTATTCAGCATAAAACATTCAAAACTAGTCTCGCCTAAATCAAAGATGCCTCTCTTAACCTTCTCGTGGTTGGCAGCTGTGACCCATTGCCGATCATTTACAGAGAGTCTGAAAATACTTTCTGCCAGATTATTTGGAGTAATCTTACTTCGATAGAACTCTCTCATCAGCCTGGATTCTAAAATGTTGCCAAGTAACATCTGTTTTTGGATTTCTGCCCACAGGCTTTTCAAATAAACAACTAAATTTTCAGAAATGTTCTTAGGGATTCTCACCAGCTGCTCAACTATACAAGTATTAAGAAGAGTAATTATAGTATGAAGAAGCAATATCAAATATTTATCTTCCTTGAATCCAATTCTAACACTGCTGGAACTGCCCTTTTCTGCTGTATATAGGCACAACTGAGCTCCAGAACATTTAGGCGCCTGATTAAACTGAGAACTAAGAGATGTTAAGTCAGAATCATGCAATCAAATCATGCCTACAATTATACAATCAAAATCATGCCTACAATCACACAAAAATCAGCATATCAAAATTTAACAGAGTGGAGTTGAATAAAACAACATTTGCAGAATCAATTATAATGGAAATGCTTTAGAAAGTTTTAAAACTAGTGGTGCACTAAAATCTTAATCATTTTTACAGTTTCATTCGGAAATGTAACACCTTACGACTGCAAAATATATAAATTTAATAAATAAATAAATATTTCGGACGATAGGGAGAAAAGAGCTCACATGAAACATTCAAGTGCGGAAAATTGAAGAAGGCGGCGTCTAGCAATAGAAGTTGAGGACAAATCAAGAGTAGCATTACACGCGGCCAATGCTACACTCTTGATCCTCTTGGAAATCCCCACTACATTTATTAAAACCTTGATTATTTCATCATCTAAAGCGAATTTCTCATTCAACTCCAGTGAGTACAGACAGGCTGCACCTATTATCTCCAAACTACTTATTGTTATTTCATCACACCTGCTATCACATGCCTAGAGAATGTTAGCAGATATACAATTACATACAAATACGCATATGATCATATTACACAAAAATATACACCTTTTAGCACATGCCTCGAGAACCATAAACCTCCGCGATTCACTAGATAAATATACACTAAATCCATTTAATAATTGTGATGGGATAACCTAGTGATAAGAGTTTATCCTTTGTCATCTCACGCCGTGGTTTCGATTATCGCTCAGCCTAGAATTATTAGAATGGATACTACTATATAAGTGTATAAGCTTACTATAAAAAAATACATTCTATAATTCACAATTGTAAAGTTACAATTTTAAGTTATGAAGTACCATTCACAAATGCACGGTTGCTACATTTACTAAATAAAACTAAAACAATCAAAATTCGCAAATATAGTTTATAATACGCAATTCTAAAGTACGATTCACTAATGCACCAACAGTACAAATACTACTCCGTAGAGCGTAACTACATATATGTGGGGAGAGAGAGAGAGAGAGAGAGAGAGAGATGATTACGTGGAGCGGAGTAAAAGCGGGAACAATGAGATAAAAGAATTAGGGGATTTTGAGATAAGAGTGACAGACAGACGCTTTAGGCACTGAGTGAGAGTCGAGATGGACTCGGCCGAGTCAAGTCGATGAGTACAAAGAGATGCTAACATCACGCCGAACATATTTTTACCGGCGGCGTGGACGGGAAGTGACGCCGTCGACGGCTTCTTTCTCCGTTTCCTCTTCTTGCCGTTTATTTGTTTCTCCATTTCCGCTCACTTTACTGCAAAATTGGTTGGGATGAGAAGTTAACGGTGTAGTTCGGGTTCCACCGATTTTAAACGAATTATACTTCAATTTCCTTGTATAACCGAAATACAATCCCTAAGAAAATGAGTTTTTTTATTGAAAAAAGTTTATTATTTGAGCGAAGATAATGCAAAGATGTCTTTTGACGATTAGATAATAGAGCATTCATAAAAAATAAAACCAGCGAAATCCTGTAAAATTAATAAAATTTAGTAATAGAACATTACATAAAGGTTATAGAAATAAAACTCTAACCAAAAGGGTTCGTTTTGGTTAGATACGGATTGCACTCACTTTAAACATATGATAAATAGGAAATTTTAAGGATAAAATGATTTAAGAGGTTTTGGGTTCCTGAATTGGTATGAATTCGAAATCAAAAATCTGAGTTAAATTGATATAGGGTTGAGGTATCATTTTTACTATTATATGTTTGGTTCAGTTCTATGATAAATTTGTTTGATTTAAATTTTTCTGAACAACTTTTTAAATCAATTTTATACATAACAAAATTTGTAATATGAATTATATTAAGAAATAAAATGGGTATTTATAAAAATACTATTTTTTAAAAAAAATTACGATTTTACTATCTTTTGAATTTTTTTGCAAAAATACGTTTTGCAACTAAAAGTAACCAAATGTAACTTTTTTATCTACAATTTGTAATGAAATGCAACTCAATGCAATTTTTTTAAAAAAAAATTAAAGTTGCTAATGGTTGCATTTGAGGTTGATTTTAGTTATATTATGTTGTATTGGTTGCAAAACCGTATTTTTGCCAAAAAAATGAAAAAAAACATATTGCAAAAAAAATAGCATTTTTCAATAAACCCCAAATTAAATTCTTATAAAATTTACAATATAAAGAAAATAGGAGTAAGGAGGGTTTAGTTTAACTATTTAAAGAAAATGGAATCATCTCATGCAACTAAATTACTAATTCAAATACTAATATGTGATATTGAGATTTCAATTTTCATTATTCGACTCATTAAGCATGAATCAAATAATCTCTTAAAAAAATTATATGATGATACATTTTTTTAAGAATATAACATTTTTCTTATAGCTAATTTTTACATATGAAGAGTACAACATTTGTTCAAATTATAATATAACATATATTACCACTAAATTAATATTAATAAAAAGTGCATAAGTTTAACAAAGCTATATAATAAATGAGTAAAAAATTTAATGAATTAATTCATAAACATATATATACACAATTATTTATTATTTATCATAAATATTTATAAACATGTTATAAAACATATTCATGAACTAGGTTTATGAGTTTTATATTACCGAACTTGTTTATAACTATTATAATCGAACTCAATCTTAAATTTTTAAACCAAATTATATTCTGCTGAAATACAATTCATTAACGAGCTAAATTTAAAAATTATATTCACATTTGACTCGTTCACAGATCGAACTAACACAAATCAATTTTTTTAAATAGAATATTAAACTATTTATGAGTATACCGGCTCATTTAGAACAGGATCGGTCTCGAACCTTGGTTAGCTGCAAGTTAATGTTAACTTTTGTTTTAATACGTGGGAAATTAATCTGAACAAAAGAAAGACATGCCATCTCGAAAAACATTCGATAGGATACAAAGCAGAACAATTTTTCGATATATTGTTTACAATTCTAATTTGACTTCTGAAAGTTTGAATGTACTGGTACTTTTTTTATTGACGGGTTGAATGTACTACTAATTTTCATGGTCAGAATCCTATTGTGAAATTATCAATACATCGTATGACCATAATATTGTTGCTCTACAAGCGATTTTAGGGGGTATCAATTAAAATTGTCAAAAGTGATAAATGATCAATAATATTGTTATTTTGTTTTCTTTCTTTTCAATAATATTTTTGACAACTTTTACATAACAAATTGTTCTAATGATTGACACTCAAAATTGTCAAATATTTGTATAATATAACTTTTTTTATAAACCCAGATAAAACATATTTAATTAATTTAGGCTAATATAATTAATCTTAAAATCCTGTAAATATTAAAAAATTTGTGTCTTAATTTCTTAGTGTTTATTTTTGAAAATTTGTATATGGTAATATTGTGTATTCAATACGTTGAGATCTAAGATAAATTATACTAAAAATGATATTAAACTACAATGCTTAACTTAATTAATATTTATTAATATTATTTATTCGCCACATATTTGTCTATTTTGTAACTTTATTTAAAAACTAAATTAAACACGTACAAGTATAATTAGATAAAAAATTATATGTTTTTAATGTAATACATACATTTTTTCTATTTTGAGAGGGTATCTGATGGAGAGCCAATAAAAATGTCATGCCACATGACATTTTAGCATTGTTTTGATATCTCATTGGATTTGGTGTAAGATGTTTTAAATTTTTTTATAGTATGTTTGAGAATTTGATTTAATTTAAAATTTTGGATTCTATCAAATGATATATTTAGATGATGAAAAGAATTTGAATTTTACTTAAAACTGAATGCATTCAAATATTAATTTAAATGTAAAAATTTAAAATAACAACTCAATTCATATTATTTAAAATCAATCATCTGAAATGAATTAAATATTTCTAAACGCAATATTAGATCATTTATTTGAGATAAATAGAAGAACTTTTTGCCTTCACATTCTTATAATTTTATATTACAAACTTACAAATCTCAAATATATACATTTACAATTTATTTGTGAAATTTAATTAGTGCTAGTTGAAATGGAGTTTTTTTATCCTCGAATGTAAATAGTGTATTTTGGGCGGGTTGATCAATCCCTTTTATGAGTTGATTGTTTCTTTAGTAAATTAATTTTACTTTTAGAAAACTTCAAATGATTTGAAGTCAACTTACTCGTCAATCATCATGAGGGGAAAGAAGGGATCGGATATTTGAAACAAAGTTTACATATGTGACAAAATTAATCGGTACTTTTTCATTTTTAAATAATGATTATTTGAATTTTTAAACGTATTTTAATGTATTTTAATTAAATATTATAATAATAATAATAAAGTTTTGGTACCTCGAAGGAGACGGCTTTAACTACAGTTCGATGTCGCGTAAAAAATGTTCCCACCTGCTCTTCTCTGCTCAATTTCATCCGCATTAAATTCTTCGCATGCAAAAGCAATGCACTCTCCATTCTCCATTTCTAAATTCTCAACCCCCCCCCCCCCCCCCCCCCCCCGTTGTGTATTAAATCCCAAGGACAAGGATCTCCACTTACACTGTCTTGTTCATTTTCCAAAACTAGGAATCGTTTAGCCCAACATAAACTACTGTAGGAATTACTAGCTGCAAATTCCGTGTCAAAATCATCATTTCAACATTTCTGTATTAGAGTATTTATTTTGTCTTCAATTTTACTCTATCCGTCCTTTTTTAATTGAATCTTATAAAACAAACACACATATTAAAAAAGTATTTAATTATAGGGTTTGTTTCTCTGTTTATTCTTAATAAATGTCTTGAATAATGAAATAAATTTGAAAATGAGTTGTAAAGTCAAATATGGAAATAGGAGTAAGGGATAATCTTGAAAAAATATGTAAAAAAATATATTGAAATAAGATATGGATAACTATTTTAGGACAATTTTTTTTTTGTACAGATGTCAAATAAAATGGGACAGAGGAAGTATTCGAAATTTTTAAGATTCATTAAAATTATATAATTCATATGTCTTAAATGTTAACTTTATTTTATTATTTATCATTAAATTGACTAAATTTTGACTACAATTTATATATTATTAATTTTTTTTATAATTTTAAAAAAAATGAAAAATATATTTAATAAAATAAATCTGAAAAATATATTCTAAAGTAAATTATTTTCTAACAATAAAATTTTCTTTCACTGCATAATAAATATAATTTTTAGTCAAAATTAATTTATTAATAAAACTAAAAATTTGAAATAGAAAAAATATAATAAATTTTTATTTGATCAAAGTATTACGGATTTTGGGCACAAATTTTGTCTGTTTTAACTGGGAATCGAATGTAAATCCACTTTAACATAATTTATGAATCTTTGAACTTAATTGACTACCTTATTTTTTGGCAAAAATAATAATAACTACCTTATTTAATTGAGAGAAGATATCTCTTGATATCTTTTTATGCAAAAATATTAAGCAACTCAACGGCAAGAATATTTTCTTTCCCCTCTAATTTTTTAAAAATTCCTTCTAGACGACAAAACTGCTTACAAAGTTGTGATAAAAAAACAGCATATATGATATACCTAACGTATAATCTACTTGTGAAAGTCAACTAGCATAAACAACTATGAAATTGTAACATCCACGCTTTATTATTCAAAACATCAAATATACATTATTCTAAAGAGTAGTGAGAAGCATTATTGTGACCAATTGGACATTGAATAATTAAGCAAGAAGCATCCTATCCCGTCTATTGTGGCCTAGCAAAGTCAAACTCTTGCGTGTTTGGTTTTCTTAATATTTTGAGACCCCGTGCTTTCTGTTAGTCCGACGTACCCCTGAATTAATTTATTCAAGTCGCAGATTTTGTTTCTTGAAATCGTGTTTTTTTATTCATAAATTATAAGTTTCACACACGTCAACAGTGAAAGTCGGAGAGCATTTATCGCAATTTATGACAACAATTCAAGTCTACGGTCACCATTTAATGCTGAAATAGGGTAGATTTTTCAGTATATTGTTTTAAAAATATCCAATTTTGACCAATTTCTTAAGGTTTTTATTGATTTAACTTTTGAAATTTAATTAATTATTATACATTATACTCCACTTATTTAGTAATATTTGACATTTGACTTTCTCACACATATTTTTAGGACATTATACTATATAGTTGGAATTATTATTTTTAAATAAAAATATTAAATTAAAACTTTCATTCACACAATTTTTTTAAAAATAATAATTTTAATAAATATTAAATTAAAACTTTATTTTCAAGAATATAATCTATAATTTGTGCAACCTAAAATGTAACCTTTTTTAAGTTGATTTAAGTTGCAAAAATACAAACGGATGAAATATGAATGGCATTTTGAGTTGCAAAGGTTGCATATCGTAGTTTTGAAAGTGAAATTTTAAAAATAATAATTTTAGAATTAATTTAAAAAATGATAATACTTTTAAAAATAATTTTAGAAAAAATAATATTTTTAAGAATTAATCAAAATTTTGTTAAGGATTTTTAGGATACCGACTAATTGACCATAATGCATGAGTAAATATCTTGGCATACATCCTTATGCACTACAAACTTCCTATCCCATAATTTTAGGATAAGATAAAGGCTTCTTTTGACGTGTACAATCAAAGAAACCCCTTTGATTGAATTTTAATGCTTTATTCATTTTAATTTATATTGGTTTCATTTTTAAAAAAAATATAATTTATTTATTCTTTATTGAATTTTAAGGTACACGGAAAGAGGAGCCAATAAAGTTTTATGGGATCTGACATTACGGGTGTTTTTTTATTTGACATTAGAGTTTTATTGTCTAAATATCCGCGATCATCTTGCATGAACCGTCGGTTAGATGATAAAGTTTCTTGAATGAAACGAACTCCTTGATTCGGCTATTGTATTCATATGCAATTCATTTTATGGTTTACCGTCTATGCTGACAAAAAAAATATGATATAATAATAATTTTAATATCATTATTATTTATAATGAATATTTAATTTATATTATTAAAAAATTATTTTAATATATTTTCTTATAAATAATTTTTTATAAGGCTAATCAAATTATGTAATTTATATAAAAAAATTAAAATTTATTCAAGTAATTAAACATTTTGACTTGTTCTATAAATTTTTTATTTGTAAGTATTTGAAATTCTATAAATAACATATTTAACATTTTAATATTGTAAAAGTTATTTGTTGTTAGGAATTAGGAGTCCCAGAAATTTACAGAGGAGGGTGAATGTATACTTCAAAACCTTTACCCTATTTTGATTTAGAAAGGTTTGAGAAACTGTTGAATAGATTGAATCTTTGAACTAGTGAAACAAGTTAAGTGTTTACAAGAGCATATAACAGAGAATATAGTGAACACAAGATGTAACTTTCAATCTAATTTTATTAGAATAAATTTTTGTTACAATCTGAAATTCAATTTGAATTTCAGCTTCTTGTTCTAAGAAGATTACAATGTAAAAATCAAAGACCCCTATCAAATGTGGCTGTGCATAAAATATATAGACAACGTGTCATGTGCACATGCTCACATAAGATAGATTTGCTAAAACTAGAAATAGACGACATACATTACACTTGACTAATATCTATTTCTAGCTAACACTATTGTGATAGACTGCTACATCCAGCCTTATACCTTCTGTCATTTGTCTTGACTATCTTCCCAGCTTCATTGTAGACTTGTCTCTATCTTTGCAGGCTTGACTTGTCCTGCAAAAACAGAGCTGCAAAATTATCTGTCTTGTTCTGCAATTCTCCTAGAAAATAGCTCATTGGTGCAGTCAAGTACTCTGCTTAAATTGATTTGAGAAGTCATAGAGATTGACTTCTCGATTGAGTACTAGCTGTGACTTCTCGATTAGTCTTTGAATGATTGACTTCTCGAATGACTAGACTTCTCGATCGCATACTCTGTTTGATGACTTCTCGATTATGCTAGACTTCTCGAATGGAAACTTGAAACTATGATTTCTCGAATGACTCAGCTTTACCACTTCTCGAATGCTCCTTTTGCTAATTTCTCGAATTATTTTTCTACACTTCTCGAATGATTCACATTTAACACTACTCAAATGACTTCAATACTTTGACTTCTCGATCGAATACTAAGCTGTTAAGTGTGTCTTGAGACTTCTCGAATTGTTTACATAGTTCTGACTTCTCGAATAGCTGACTTCTCGACTGAGTAATTTCCTTAGTAGAATTCTCAGGTTACTTTCCTTATTTCTCCAAAAAAGTCTTCTTTGTCTTATTGCATTATTCAACCTGAATCTTCTAACAGACTTTATTCTTGACTTTATTTACAACTGAAATACAAACTGAGTAGACTTCTATCTGCAATATTACACAATAATATCTAAGTCACTACACTATTACAGAAGTATCAACTATGTTACAGCAAGACAAATAATTACATAGGCTAGGCTTGATTTGGGTCCAACATTTGTAACTATTAATTTAAAATATTTTTGAACTACACATTTGGTCCATTCTTTTATAGTTTTTTAATATAAATTTATATTTTATTATTAAAATGATATTTGACAAATATTATTTTCAATAAAAATTATAATACATTTAATTTTCTAAATTATTTATTTTACACAATAATGATTTTGAAAGCTATAAATAGTAATTAAACAATGTAAAAGACTTTCAGTGTTTATGACCAATAAAAAAAGAGTATTTCAAAAATAAAATTTTTGACAAAATTATTTATTTATACAAAATAAAATGTTCCGGCAAAACTAATATTCTTGTTGATTAAAAATAGAAGTAATATTAATGAAGAATGAAAAATCATCAATCAATATATCAATATAAAGGAGAAGACGGAAACAGTTAAGTGACGCTCCCAAATTGTCCAAATGTATTTTTCTAATTTTCTCGAATTTTTGAATTAGTAAATATTAAAAATTATAAAAAAATCTAAGTTATTTTATATTCTCCTAAACTTTCTCTAAATTATGAAAAATCTAAATTACGTTATATTTTCCTAAACTTTCTTCTCAAGTCAAATAAATTATTATTATCCATGAGATAAGTTATGAAATTTAATGAGATAAGTTTCGAAATTTTAGAAAAGACATTATTATACGTAAGATAATTAGAAATTTTATAGTAGACATTAAATTATTAGAAATCGAAACTATTTTGATTTTTAAAAAATACATAAAAAGTCAATTTATTCTTTTGTCTAAATTGAATGTATTTTCATCTAAAAAATAATAGACCATCTCTTATCTATACTATATTATTAAAGATGAAAGATTAAAAGTTTTGGTCGTCGGTTGGTTTGGTACTGGGTGAACCATAGAAAAGATCTTGACCGTCCAATTTTAAGTGAACTATAGAAACAATCTTAACCATTAAATTTTAAAAAAGTATAGTCATACATACAATTCTAACACCAGTAGTCCTCCTTTTATGCAAACAGTTCATAAATATTATAATTCTAAAGAATATAAACATTACTTTTATATAAGAATATAATTCCGTTGATGTGATAATATTATATTATATTTAAATTATATTTTTTATTTTTTATTTTACGAATCTCACTTATCCTATAATTTTTATTTAATATATCATTGAAGTCTATCTTATAATTTTAATTTAATATATCATTAAAATTTCTGAGAACATTGAAAGTTTGGTAGTCGGTCGATATTTGGGCCGGATAATTGATTAATTATTGGGTCTAATTTTAAAATATTAATCTTCTAACTAAAATACAACCTCATATTAATCTTCTAACTAAAATATCTCACATTAATCTCCTAAGTAAAATATATCTCTATACAAAACAAACAAAAATTATTCTATTAAAATATAAATACAAATAAATTATATAAAAACATATGCATATAATATTAAATAAAATTTAAATTATTATTATACAAATACAAATAAATTCAAATCATTAAAAAATATTAAAATAAAAATATTAAAAAACTAAAAAAATTCATCCGTGCATCGCACGGGATACAAGCTAGTATAAATTAAAGATCAAGCATCAAAAAATAAATCACAACAAATTTATGAAAGAGCTGTTTACATTCAATGTCTAATACATCATGAATTACACTCTCTTTAATGTTTTGAATAACAATAGAGACGATTGGATGATAAGAGTGAGAGTATGCAGGATGTGAGATGCAGTCAATACACATACGATCAATTTAGTCTTGACATGATTTTAATTGATGAGAAAGTTATAAATTTTTGTTATTTATTAATTTATTACAATTATGCATTTGTACTAACTTTTTGATACTTTAATTTATGATAGGAAAATCTGATTCATGCAATGATTCAAAAGTATATACTTTTTTATTCAAAAATATTTTAGAAGAATGATCTTTATAAAACATTAAAAACTTAAAAGTAGTTGCAACTACCGGCTGATATACACCACAAGTTTAAAGTGATGTTTCTACGTACAACGTCCCAAAAAAAGTTGAAAGAAAGAATCATCAATATATCGCTACATGGATTTGAGTTCATATGTCCCGATATAATTGAAGCACGTATTAATGACGCTAATATACTGTCAGATATTTTGCTAAAATAAGATTTTATAAGTCACACACACATATAATTTTAAATTATATTATTTAATATTTACATAATGTTACTAATACTTATCTAGATGTCGTGGACTGCTTGACCTATATTGGTGACATTGATATTGTTAGCGGTTGATGAGAAAAAGAGAGATATTAAAATCAAAATAAATTAATAAGTTATGAATTATAATACACATATATATTTTGAAATTATTATTTTATTTTATAATATTTATAAATTTAATAATACTATTTTGATTTAATATAATTTTGTTATATCAAATTTTATCATATGCAGTCTAGTCACCAGTAATGTAATTTTATAGGAATTTTTTTAATAAATTTAAAATTTATTACGAGTCTGCCGCGAAACACAGTTTTTTTCACCAGTAAATGTATAAAATGCATATATTACCTAATGTTATGAAATATTGTAGTTTTAATAAAAATACTTAATTGATATATGATAGATAATTTGATAGAAAAAAGAAGATGAAGAAAGTGGATATTGGTAGTGAGTTTTTAGTGTATAAGAATTCTTGTGAATATTTTATTCACAATGCATATACTCTGTTTGTGTGAACAAAACCAATTTTATTTGTTTAATTCCAAGTTGAAGTGGTATGATAATTCTTCCACTCGGAAAAAAAACAAGCAAAAGAAAAAGTCGTAGCAATAAGAGAGTCCAAGTGGAGCCCACATAACCATCAGCCTTTTGACCTCTTCAGGAGCATCTACTTTATTATCATCTTAATGGAAGTATACTCGATAACAGGGAAAGTGGTGATATTCAATCCTGGCCGTTGGATTAAAAGTATACATGTTTGACTTTTCTGTTGCGCATCTTTCAATCTTCTTTATAACCTCTCTCTATCTCCATTCTCACAATCTCTATTACATACATTTCTTGTATCTATATTTCTCTACACAAAGCTCAGCTCTAATGGCGATCGATCTTATAAATTATACAAAAAATGATGATTATACAGGGGCAAGTGAAGCAGTGAAGAACATTGAAGAGGAGATTGTACGGATATTACAATCGTGTGATGAATCCAAGGGTTTCGCGGTTTGCGATACGAGAAAAGCTGTGAACCGAACCGGTCACGCGCGGTTCCGCCGTGGACCGTCGGAGTCTGAACCGGTGAAGGCGGTTGAATTAAAGTCAAAGGTTGATATTGAGGTGGTGAAGGTGAAGAGTGTTGAAGAATGTAAAGATGTGAATAGTGCTAATTCTTCAGGGAGCTCGTCGATTACCGGAGAAGAAGGTACGGTTTCTAACGGTAAGGCGATGTTTGGTGCCGGAGTTGCTCCGGCGCCGAGGACTTTTTCGTCGGGAAAGCCGCCTCTTCCGACATCGCACCGGAAGAGATGTCGAGAAATTGAGATTTTACAGAAGAAATTAACTAGTCAGTCTTCTGGCTCACGTGGTTGCCACTGTTGCAAAAGAAGGTATTAACGACATTTATAAACTTATGTCATAATATATTGTTATGCGTTAGATCTTTCTCATTTCTGAATTCTCACCGGTGTTTGTTGAAAATCTATCAGGAAAACTGTGGTTAAAAAAGAGATAAAGAGGGTAACGAGTGGAGATTGTATACCAGCGGATGCATATTCATGGAAGAAGTATGATCAGAAGTTAGTTCCAGGCACACTCTTCCCGAGGTACTATTCATTTCCTTCTTTTTAATAAATATATTTGAGAATTGAGATGTAGTGACTTGTTGAAATGGAAATCAAGCACCTTAGTTAATTCCGTGAACATTTTGAGTTGATTCATGTTTTATAAATATTTCTAGTCTAGTCGAGTTGAATTTAATTTTTATCTACTCGACGCACTTTAAATTCTTTCTTAAACAAATGTAGTGGTGAATTTATCATTTAGTTTTGCTTATTCGAATTAATTTGTATGGGGCAATATTAATTAGATTGAAATTGCAGGGGATATTACAAATGCAACAGTGCCAAGGGATGTCCCGCACAAAAACGAGTGGAGAGAGCTAGCAATGATCCAACGGTTCTAATCTTGACTTACCAAGGAGAACATCGCCATCATCATCGTTCCCAGTCTTCTTCGCATCACCATCAACCGGTGGCTGCTTTGACTAGAATTAACAATACTAGTACTGTTGGTGTATGTTACTAGACAAGTCAATTAAATTAGGTTTAATAAATTTCATTCAATGTATGCTTTTGTTCAGAGTTGGTTGAAGATGAGATCACCAAAGTAAAAGTAGATCAAACAGAACGATGAAGAAGAAAAGGTCCATTGTATTTTAATATTTTTCAATGTACATGTATGTATGTATATATAACATTAGACGACATGAAAGTGGTTGATAGAATCAATTTTTTGGTCGAACTAAAAGAGATTAGATTATACGGTTCTATTCTGAATTTATTTTTCCCAGTTATTCTGTTCTAAATTTTTTAATGTAAGATAGTGATTTAATTTTGATGAAGTCAAATTGATTGATTTGCTTTGGATTCTATATTTCTATGGGTGTGTTGAAGAAAATAAGGAGAGTATAATAATCGTGACAGGCACTGTAGCACTGGACCACGCATAATGCGACTAAGCAAGTCGCCACAGTGCTTTCATATTATTTGTCTTGTACTACCTGTGGTCAACTATGCTAGTTGGGGGTGGGGCTCCATTCTCCTTGCCTTGTACACCCTTCTGATGGTTACTTCAACTTGCTGCCATTTCAAAACACTACTTACCATTAAACTAGGGGCTTTGAGTATAACTGAGAACCGTGTGTTCGTGTACTCGTAGTTAAAATTAAAAATAATTTAAAATCATTTCGTATATTTATTTATTAATCCGAACACGAAACGGAATATTTTGTGTCAACCCGAAATGAAACGAAAATACACGAAATATTTCGTGTACTTTCCGTTTACACGAAACAATCCGAAATAACACGAAACAATTGTACACGAATATACGAAATATATACAAAATATAAATGAATACATAAAATGAGTAAATTAAACAAGTTTAAAAATAAAACTTCAAAATAAAAGGAGGTCATAACTCTTGAGTTTTAACAAACACATAGTTCAAGGTTCTCATGCACTCTTTAAAATTGTTATAATATATGTTTTAAAAAATATATATTATGTATATAATATATATTATAATATAAAAATAAAAATTATATATAAAATATTTCGTATACTTTCGCGTACTTTCGTGTACCCAAAATGAAAATTCATATCCGATACTAAATTTATCGTGTAATTTCATGTTCGTATAATTTCGTGTTTCGTTATCGAAAATCAAAATCCATATCCATTTTTTTCGTGTCGTTTCGCATCTTGTTAGTGTGTTACGTGTCAAATTGCCGGGCCTAGCTTTGAACAAAGGACTATGACTCCCCTCTCTCTCTCATAACAAAATGTTATATTAACAAATTTATTTTATTTTAATAATCAATTCGATTCAATTTTAACTGATAATCGGAATTGATTTTCAATTTTAATTTCAATTTATGTAAATTGGTTTTCATCGAAAATTGGATTTCAATTTTTTCTCCGCCCTAATAGCGGATGATTGACAATACCCTATTTGATATTTGAATATGGTTAAGAGAAATTAAAGAGCTTAGGAGAATGTATAATTTGTCAAAACACTTGTATTTGTTGTGTTTCTTGGGAGAGATTGAACGAGGAGAGTTTTAAACTATAACATAGACTTTATTATAAAGTCATGTAAACATGATTAGTAGCAATTAAAATGTTAAATGTTCATCATTTCGTTGATATAAGATTAAAATAGGATTTGAGTCGGGGAACATTGGATGCTTTTGATTTACATTGAAAGCAAATCAATATCATCATATGAGAGCTAGTAGAGATTTATAAAAGCAACCTAATTCGCTTTATTGAGATTTATTATCGGATACTCGCCTCTTCAAAACTAAACAGTTTAATTTTGTCTCGACTATCCTATTGGATCTCACTAGTTAATCTTAACACTGTCAGTGAATTGTCGCTCGAATCCCCTTTTATATTCTTTCTACCAAAAAAATAAAAATATATTATGCACTTTTGTTGATCAGAGTTGAAACATAAAATATTGCCCGGAGGGATTTATATGAGATGTGGAATTGTGGAGTGCTGAATTACATGTACTAATGTTTGTGAAATGTCAGACAAATATGGAGCTATGTATTTATATATAAAAGGGTTGGATTTGGTAGGATATAACTTGGACTAAAGTCATTCTAGTTGAAGGGGTCATACTTTGCTGTTGAAGGGTTGAGGGACTTGAGTGATGTACAATTGTTCAATGTATACTCTAACATATTTTCGCCTTTCTTGTTTGCATATATGTGTATTTGCATAAAAAGTTTATAAGAACGCACACACATATTTATGTAAAATATATTTACTAAATTATAAATGTATTTTTGTATCATGTAATCAAAATAAATATTTATATTCAACACTAAATTCAGCATATACTTTTTTAATTATACATTGTTATACACCAAAATTTAAAATTTATATTCATATATTTTTCATATCATATACCAATTTGTCATTTCTTGTTCTTTATTTTGAAACTGATCGATCATTCTTTCAAAAGTAATTCAACTATGAATTTATTTCACTGGTTTTCCTAGTCAGTAACATGTTTTTGCACTGTGTGACCAAAAAGAATTACTGCCATAAGAAAAGTTTATTTTGAATGTTAATAAATAATTTTTTTTTGTAACAATAACAACTTTTGTTGTAAATAAAGTGATTCTTTACTCTTTCAAAATGAAGTGTAATAATTTACCACGTTTCAATAAAAAGTAGTATATATCAATTAAAATGCAAGATATTGATCTAAAAACTGTTGTAATTATATACTAAATACTTTACAAATAATATATTTATAATATAAATATTTACTAAAAACCTAGTATTCATATTATTTATATAAATTAATTAAACCAATTTTATCTTATCTTATAAATTAATATAAACTATTATTATATAAAAGGATTTGGAGGATTGACATGTGGGCCGTGCGGCGGAAGAAACCAATAGAAGACGGCATGCATTATAATCGAGAAAAATATTTAGCCCACAAGAGCAGGAGTCTTCTAATAGCCCATCTCTTTAATTAGATAAACATTCTTCATTATATCTACACTTTTACTTATACTCTGCTGAATCATACTCGCAACAACTTGTTTACGATATCAGTGAACAGGTGTGAAGGATTCAAGTCAACAAGTCTCTAAGAAACAACGATTTACTTAAATTAACGATACTATGAACTGATTGTTTGAACTACAACTAAAAAATTAAAGATAAATACTGACTTCGAGATTCTCTCCTAAGAGTAAATAGAGAAAAAGAAAATACAACACTTTTACAGATAGATCCCAATTACTTTCCTTCTCTCCTTATTCTCTCCTTTTTTCTACATTTACCCTTTTGCCCTCCTCTTTTAATTAATTGACTCATCTGTCCTTGCTAGTGACCCAACCCACTTGTTTCTTTGTTTGTACCTCTCTCTCCCACTTGTTTCTTTGTTTGTACCTCTCTCTTTGATAAGATATAAGCCCATTGTTTGTATGGTCTGATCTAGTTTCTTTTTGGGTTCCATCACCTGAGTTTATTACATTACCCGCCTCTCATGGACTCACCTTGTCCTCAATGTGAAAGTTAGGAAACCGTTGACTCACTGTGTCCATATCTTCTCATGTATCTTTGTAATCGGGTAGTTCTTGCCAGTGAATGAATACATCAGTTTTGTCATGTTGTTCGCCTGGTATCTTTCGAACTGCTACCAATGATTCCGGCTCTACACATAGTTCCATTTTGATAGATATTTATACCAGAATGGTGGGTGAGACTGGGGCATCTCCAATAAAATGTTTGAGTTGCGACACATGGAACACATGATGAAATTTGCTTGTTTCAGGTAATTTAAACTTATAAGCTACCTTTCCAATCTGTTGTAATACTGGACACGGTCCGTAAAATTGTGCAACAAGTTTTTCGAAGGGCCTCATGGTCAGGGAACGTTGACGATAAGACTGCAACTTCAGAAACACCAAGTCCCCCGGTCATCTCTTCATTTTTTTAATGCACCTAGAGGGGGATGAATAAGTGATTTAACTGACTATATCCAATTTTAAATATTACCAACCAATTATAGCTCATTGTAATGTGAACAGTCTAGATCATAATGAGACTTGTTCTAATTTATTTTAGACTTATTAGTATTTTTATTTCAGATATTTAGACATTGACATTTATTAGGATTATCGTTCAGTTTCTTATTTCAGTTTATTAATAGTTATATTTGTTTTGGAATATTCCACTATTAGATAATGGTCCAAAAAGTCGGGCTGTACAATTGAGACCATAGTTGAGCTAAAAAATGAATTCAGTTTCAAATTTAGAATCATGCAAAAATAACTACGTTATATATGTATTATAAAATATATATTTTAAATATTAAAAAGTTGTTTATGTACAAAGTCGAGTCAGTAATCTCCAATCGGTTAATTTAAGATCCTCGAAATCCAATCCCAGCAAGCAACTACCGACTTACAAATATTTTCAAAAAATCAGTGGGTATTTTAATAACACAATTTTCCTTCAAAAATAAAAGTCTTGAAAACAATTTGAGAAAAACATTTCAACCCACAGTTTTAATATTTAATAAAATCCTTTATGAAAAATAATATGATAATTTTATAAAATTGCACAGTCTTGCTCTACGGCCACACTTTGCCAGTGACCTATATTTTATTCTTATTCTTTATTACACATTCTTAGTGGACGGGATCTAAAGTTCAATAATCATGCGCCCATATCAGGTATATAAGAGTGCATACTTGTGCCCCGGTATCTAAGCCTTGAATTTTTAATTGCATGCATGTTGTTATTATCATAAAATCATCTTGTTCTCCATTCAGATATTAGTATGATCATATTGAGCTAGGCATATATACTACATTCATCAAAATGACATCTATAGACCAGGCAGATTTCATCAAGCAAGGAGACGATGTCAGGCGATTTCGCGAAATGTGCAGCATCGATGTACCACTTAATTCACCTGGTCTTTCTGAAGTTGGATTTCAAAATTTTCTCGGTTATGTGTTACCTCGCGTTGAGTTACAGATAGCATTAATGTTCGGTGTTACGCAAACTCTACATTCGTTGTTCAAGCGTTTTAGTTTTCCTCGAAATTTTTCAGAAATCCTGGTATATAATTAAATTTGTTACTGGACGAGTAACAGACATGCTTTTTATTTTACAAATTCTTGTTTCTCCTAGCATGTGTAATGTGTGAATGTATTATTTTTTAACAGAGTGTGCATGGATGCAGGCAGGAATCATACTAGGTAAAACATTGTTGGGACACTTGGTGGTATTTGAGACGCATCGATTATTGTTCCCGGATGATGATGTTCTTCTTGACACATTGATGAAAATGGGCGTTCTAAGCCTAGTTTCAGAACAATATTCTTATATCTTATACGAAATTCGTAGTATCAAAATCTTTTTCGAAAATAAACGCAAGTCAAAAGGTATTTATCTCCAAGTCGACACTAAAAATAATATACCGCATATAACACTTCCGAAATTCAGGAATTTAAACCATCCTTAAACACATATTCAATCCCTTGCACCCAAACAAAAATAATGCATCTCAAACTTCGAATGTTCCCATAATTCTGAATATGCCAGATCTGTATTTGACCATTTTGCCATGTTTTCTGAAAAACCTTAAAACACGAAAGTTGTAGAAAACAAAAAAATCTTTCCGAAAAATCCATAACAAACTAATTCTGACTTAGGACACTTACATATTATAATTGTCTTTTTTACACGTACTGTACACACCTTTGGGCACTAGTGCAGATCGTGAAACTCATTTCTACACGAGATGACAGTTTTCCTTTATTGCTAAAATGCTAAGAATACTAAACATCCCAAATTACTGATCACCATGAAGAATTTGATGGAGAAAATGAAAAGGATGAAGAAATTATAATTGATGAGGAATCGCACAGTAGAGTCATGGAGTTCTTTAATGTGTTATGGAACCTCCTGGAAAAGCTAAATATACATCCGGTACGTTTTTTCAAGGCAATACTAAACTCCAAACCATTACAATTGTTACTTAAGATGCCATGGAATATCATCACTAAAATTCCGGTGCTTAAAATGTTAAAAGAACCTATTGAACATTTATTTATGCGACAAGATAAAGAAGATGTGAAGCTTGAGGATGACAACGTTGTTCGTCCCCCATTAATCGAGGAACTTACAATCCCTTCTGTCACCGTGCTAGCCAAGTCCGGAGTGCGCTTTGTCCCAACGGATGGTGGAATTTGCAGCACTCATTTCGATGTAAAAACACATATCTTAAGTCTCCCTAGAGTAAACCTTGATGCCAATAGTGATATTATCATAAGAAACATGGTGGCATACGAGTCATGCAATGCAGCAGGCCCTTTGGTGTTTACTCGTTATACGGAATTTATGAATGGTATTGTAGATACACCGGATGATGCAAAGTTTCTAAGAGAAAAGGGAATTATTTTCAATCGTTTGAAGAGTGATGAGGAGGTGGCACACTTTTGTAATGGCATGAGCCAGTCTGTGAAATTGACAAAAGTGCCTTTCTTAGATAAGGTGGTGGAGGATGTGAACAAGTATTACAATGGGAGGTGGAAGGTTAAAGCTCAGAAATGTATCGAGGGTTATATATATGGTTCATGGAAGATTCTTACAGTGCTGGCCTCTCTAATGCTCCTGTGTTTGATGGCTCTACAAACTATCTGCTCTGTTTATACTTGTTCTCATGTAATTAACCAATATGCCAGTACTGATACTTCTGCTGATCAGCCGTGATCTTATAATTTGTTGGCATGGTTCCTAGTTACTTTCCGTAACAACTTAACTATGTGTAACTAAGGTGTCACAGATTTGTATGCTATATTGTGCTGTTTAAAGATTTTTAGATAAAAATTCAGTTAAATTGACTAAATTTTAATCACAGTATTCATTAATATTTTGAAGTTCCAAGGTAGTGTCAAACACTAACACCGCAGATCATGATAGTAAATTATCGATGAAATTTATAAAGTAATTCAATTTGTACTTAAAGTAAAAACTATATATAAAACCTATAGTATATCTACTTGAGTTGGACAAGATGGTCAGTCCTTACTCATCCCTCACGTGCATGAAACCCCTTATTATCAGGGCTAGGAGATTGGGAGGTTAGTTCCCTCCTTTCCTTGCGCTCCCTGTCGATTCCAAACCATTTCTTCACTTGTTTAGATCTTACTTACAGTCACCATATACTCAACCCCCTCTTTTCTCTTTTTGTAATTAACTTTGACCAATTATCTCCTTATCTTTGTTTTCAAATTCAAATCCACCTCTCTTTGGCTAGTAAGCAATGATCACCGGAAAAGATATTTACGATGTTCTCGCCGCCATTGTACCTCTATATGTGGCCATGTTTCTGGCCTATGGCTCCGTTCGCTGGTGGAAAATCTTTACTCCTGACCAGTGCTCTGGTATCAATCGTTTCGTCGCTGTTTTTGCAGTTCCATTACTTTCTTTTCATTTCATTTCCTCCAATGATCCGTATGCCATGAACTATCATTTCATTGCTGCTGATTGTTTACAAAAAGTTGTCATTCTTGTAGCTCTCTTTATATGGCAATTTTTTAGTAAAAATGGAAGCTTAGAATGGATGATCACTCTCTTTTCTCTTTCCACTCTCCCAAACACTCTTGTCATGGGAATCCCTCTTTTAAAAGCTATGTATGGAGACTTTTCAGGGAATTTAATGGTTCAAATTGTGGTTTTACAGAGTGTGATTTGGTATACTCTAATGCTCTTCATGTTTGAGTATCGAGGTGCAAAACTCCTTATTTCTGAACAGTTTCCTGAAACGGCTGGCTCAATCACTTCTTTTCATGTTGAATCGGACGTTGTTTCGTTAAATGGACGCGAGCCTTTGGAAACTAATGCGGAGATTGGAGATGATGGGAAGCTGCATGTGGTGGTTAGAAAGTCTAGTTGTTCATCAAGATCCGTGACTTCTTACAACAAATCACATGCAATGAATGAAATGACTCCGCGAGCTTCGAATTTAACCGGTGTAGAGATCTACTCTGTTCAGTCTTCTCGTGAGCTAACGCCAAGAGCCTCAAGCTTTAACCAAAATGATTTTTATGCCATGTTTGCAAGTAAAGCTGCGAGTCCTAAACATGGTTATACAAATAGTTATGGAGGAGGTGATGTTTATGCTTTGCAATCCTCGAAAGGTCCAACGCCAAGAATATCGAATTTCGAAGAGGATATGTTAAAGATGGGGAATAGTATTAATAATAATAAGAATAAGAGAGCAGGAGGAAGGAGTATGAGTGGTGAGTTGTTTAATCATGGGAGTTTAGGATCTTCGTATCCACCTCCAAATCCAATGTTTTCGGGTTCTACACAGACCAAGAAAAAAGACAGTAGTGGAGGGACTGGTAATACGCCTAATAAAGAACTTCATATGTTTGTTTGGAGCTCAAGTGCATCTCCTGCCTCTGAAGGGAATCTAAGAAATGCTGTTAATAGAGCTGCTGCAACTGATTTTGGAGTTGTTGATTCTTCTAAGGTGGTTCTTCAACAAGAAATTGATGCTTCAAGAGGTACGAACTGTATATACTGCATACGTACTGATAAATGTTATCTAGCTACCATGTATAGTCTTAATTTTGTTTATATTATGTATGCAGCCAATGCGATGCAGGATCATATAGAAAATGCAAGTTCTGCTGGAAAAATGAAAGGAGAACTGAGGGATATTCAGATGGAGGACGGAACAGCGTCAAAATTTGGAACTAAGAGTAGCTCACCATATAATACAAGCCAGAAGAAGGTAGGGATGGAAGAAGGGCAAAAGAATCACCAGATGCCACCGGCAAGTGTGATGACAAGGCTCATTCTTATTATGGTCTGGAGAAAGCTTATCAGAAATCCCAACACTTATTCTAGCCTTTTAGGCCTCATTTGGTCTCTCATTTCATTTAGGTCCATCTCTTTTACCCCTCTCACTCTCACACACTCGAACTCATATTTACTGTGTTGCATATACATTTGTTCATTAATTCCAACCGGATTGTTTCTCGATGACTATCATTACGATTCTCGTAATATCTTGCTATTTCGAATTTTACCAAATAAATGCTGTAATCTAATTATGGACAGATGGGATATCAAAATGCCTACCATCATGAGTGGATCCATATCTATTTTATCAGATGCAGGTCTAGGAATGGCTATGTTCAGTCTAGGTATTTCTCTAGCTAATTAATTGAAATTAAAGATAGCTAATTGTTCAATTATTCGTGCATATATACTTAACGCACTTGTCATGTTACTAAACTTACGTCCAGGGTTATTCATGGCCTTGCAACCAAAGATAATAGCCTGCGGAAAATCTGTTGCGACGTTTTCAATGGCAGTGAGGTTCTTAACAGGTCCGGCTGTGATTGCAGCAACTTCCATTGCTATAGGCCTCAGGGGTGTTCTCTTACACGTTGCAATTGTGCAGGTGACAACCTAGCATGCTAATACAGATTCCCCTTGCCAAATATAAATATATATGATTAACAGATGGTTTCTGACATACTTACAGGCTGCTCTACCCCAAGGAATCGTTCCCTTCGTGTTTGCAAAAGAATACAATGTCCATGCTGACATACTTAGCACCGCGTATGTTCCCTCTCTTTCAATATTTCTCATAAATGTAGATATAGATCAGTCGAGTCTCTACCAATCACTATGTTGAAAATAACCAAGTATTGCACTCAAAAATTAATTAGGAACATTAATTATTGTTGAGATTTTATTATTAGCTAGGCCTACATCTAATGAATGTTGTCATCGTACCCATTGCACAAGTCCCCGCATCAATAGTGTGACAAAGAGTTAGGAGAATGTCCCGATACATGCAATCTTACTCTTACTCTTACATATCTTATGCATGTTGTATGTTGATAATTGCAGGGTTATATTCGGAATGCTGATTGCGCTACCCATAACAATACTATACTACATACTTCTTGGAGTATAAGTGCAAGAAAATTACTGGAGATCAATGGATGAAATATACAAACGGAATACTTGCGGAAGAATCTTGGATATCAAAAAGATGCAATCGACTGAATATAGGGGTATCACAAATTCACATTGGTGTATTAGATTCAGTGCAACTAGGACTTGGAAAACTACTACATGCTAACTAGTCACCACGCACTGCATGCGTGTGTTTGTCGAGGAATATACTACTAATACTGTCTGCTTTTTGCATTATTTTATTTCTTTCCTCGGCCTGTATTTTAATCCTTTAATTTTGAATGTTGCTTCTTAGTGTGTTTGCGTCTTAATTTGTGTAGTTATTTACTTATTTCTCAGAGAGTGACAGATCTAGATCTTAGAATTCAGGCTACTAGTCAATGGAAATAGAATGGTACAGTATTTGAAGGAAGCGAAAAATTAGAATGATTGTTACATTCGTTTATCTGGTGTTCATTAATTTTTTTTAAAAAAAATAAGATGAGCATATGTTATAATTATTTGTTCTTAAACATGTTGTGATTTTAAGCTAAAAACCATGTTTGATCACTTAAAATCTTTTGTCCACATTTGATAAGAAAAATGAACACCCACCTTCCATCTCCTATAAACAAGACTTTTCTCCTTTTTTATTAAATACATCTTTATTTTTTCTCTTCTCTTTAAAATTGCTAAAAGTCCAGTTAGATAGGCCGTCTGGTAGGAAAACTAGCTTATAAGCTAGCTAATTAACTCGCTCTAAGGAAGTGCGTAAACTATTTCTTAGGATATTTGGGCCTGTCTGCATAAATACACTTTCGCATATGCCGTGCATAAATACACCTCCGCATATGCCGAGAATCGGATCAAATTCTCAACAAAACAAGTCAAATATCACTTCCGACATATTTCACCGAAACATATATAAAATTACTGACTTAGATGCATGGGACAACGGTTGATCCAATTATCATTTTCTGCAGAAGATAGAGTTGGAACTACATAAAGTCTATTTAACTCTAGTCTATTTAAATTTGTAATTTATACTTTTGTAGTCTTCACACGCAAAAGAAATGCAAGTGAACTGATTAAGATGTTCTTAATTACAAGCTAGCTTAATACTCCTGTATATGATTAACGAACAGGCCACAGCCCAGCTCATCTTCGAATCCCAAGTCGATCCGGAGATCCATCAGCTCATTAGTTATAAATTATACTACTGCCAGTCACTTGAACCCCATTTGCCTTAATGGGCATTATTTAAAGTTAATTTACAGTAGTTATATATAGGGTTGGGTTTTAAGATACCACTGTTTATATTATTATGCTAGCTATTCTCTTATATATGTTCCGCAAGTATAATATAACTAGCATAAAAGCCGGTGCAAGACACGGGCCACTAGACTTAATTTTGTTGTTGTCATATTTTATATTTTAATTATAATATTTTTTAAAATTTAATTATTTTTTTAAAATTTCACTTTTATTCAACTGTATTTAATTTAATTTAGAGTCCAATTAATTAATGAAATATGATTGTAATATCTCAGTTCCACATTTAAACATGTGAATACTTTAGTTTATATATATATATATATATATATATATATATATATATATATATATTTTAAATATATATATATATATATATATATATATACTGCTTGCAGAATATATTTTGCAGAATAATATATTTTGCAATGTTCTGCAAACAATACACAATACTTATACGGCCTTCGACATCTCCAACAAAAAGACGGTCTCCGTATAACTTAACTCTATATTAGAGTACTACTATCAACTACGGAGTATATCAACAAATCATTATTTTTTGCGTTATGATGAACTTGTGGATTATCTAAATTTTTGTATTTAGTTTGATGTACTTGAACTTATCTGTGATATGGATTATCCACGTGTTTTGATGTGGGTCTCGGGTGTTACAAACTCCTAAACTTAAATTTTAGCGTCCATGTCAAGCAGAATAGATAATACCGATTTTTTACGTATCCTTACATCCGAACCTCTGATTATTGTGTGATAATACCACATGTCTCTGCGTCCCTACTTTTGATAACTTAAATTATCAAATTTTCGAGAGTTGGTTTTGATACCATATGTGATAACTCAGGTCAAATCATAAGTCCATTTTTAAATCAGATCAAATTCTAAATCTGTATCACACATAATATCAGAGTTCATGACCCGAACACAACAACTTCAGTCATCCACAAATCAATAACGGGGTCCCAAAAGATCATGATTTATTAATACCTTAATAGCAGTATTTTATCTTTTATATTGAAATAAAATCGTAAAATGTTTCGATGTGGGATTAAAGTTGTGGTACGTGTTACAATCATTAATTCTAAATTTGTACATAAATATATTTTAATATTTAAAATAAAAATTTCATAATATTATTTATATGACGTAATTATATATTATTATTTTTAGCTCAACTATAAGTTCTATATTAAATTAAATTGTATTTTACTTAAAAAATTCATTTACGTACACAAATTAAAGTATTTTTTTATTTAAAACACAAAATTTATAATTTAAATTTGCATTCTTACATACACAATAATCATTTATATGATTTGTAGTTTAAAAATTACTTATTTTTATTATGAATTTATTATACAAAATATGATTGATTATTTTATGAATTTGAATATTGAATATATGAAATATGAAATATATTTTATTTTTGAATTTGTATATTTATTGTATATAATAACTCTATTATATAAATTTATCTATTATATATAAAATTATAAAATAGAATTATATGACTTGTAGTATAAAGTTTTCACACTTATATTAGTTTCGTAATAAAATTATTAAAATTAAAAAGATATATATTCAATACACACAATTAGTAAAATAATATGATTTTTTATTATTTATATAATTAAGGGTATTATATTAACATTACTTGAATAAAATGACTCATGATTTTTCAGAATAAAATAACTCAATCATTATTTCTTGTCTTCTTAAATTGTTTTTATTATATTTTATATTCTATTCATTTTATGAAAATTCACTTTCAAATTCAATCATGTATTTTATAATCTAAATTTAATTATTCTATTAAATTCACTTTTATTATATAAATTCAATTATTTTATTAAAAAATCACTTTTTAATCTAATTATATATTTCATTTTTTTAGAATGTGCTTATTTATGATAAAAAATTATTAACTTGACTTTCTACACAAATAACTTTTATATATTTTAAATATATTTTTTATAATACATACATAACTTGTATATTATGCAAACAACAAAATTGAAAATTGAATATTATTTTAACCCAACTTTAATCTCTAAATTTTAATCACGATTCATACACAAGCATATGTGATTAGAGTGATATAATGGTAAAAAAGATTTTTAAATTTCTTGGTAGACCCGAAGTTCAACTCCTTTCAACAATATTTTTTTAATAAACAATAAAAAAGACAAATTAGATATTTTAATTCATGAATAAAATGTCTCACCAAAATCTCTTTATTCTCTGATTATATATATTAATTTATAATCCGTGCAAAGTACGAGTGAGATTAATAAAATTATATATTAATTATTTTATATGATTTAAATATGTAATTTATTTTTTTTTTATTATATCGGCTATGATAATATAATATATAATAAAAATTATTTATAGATAAAATAATAATATTATTTTAATATTCATGAGATTTAATTAATAAGTTTTAATATTCATGAGATTTAATTAATAAATTGTAATTTCAAGTAGAAGTGAAGTGAGATATGCTATTAGATTGTTGTACAAAAAATGACTCACCGATGATAAAATTATATGTAAAATATATATGTTTTAAAATTAAATTATAATTATATCATAATTGCATAAAAAAAGTCGTATAAAAAGAAAATTTACGGATGATAACAAGAGTTGTATAAAAAGAGGACTTATTGGACGAACGATCAACTGACCAAATTTTTTATTTTTCTTTAAATTTAATTAGAAAATTTTTATAAATAAAAAGAGTTACAAATATATTAGAAATATTTTAATTAAAATTTAAATAAAAGTGTATATTTTATTGTAGGTAAAATATAATATAATTTTAGTATTCAAAAATTTTAGTTATAAATAAATTAAAGTGTTTGAGCGATGTGGAAAATTGAAACATGTTAATAGATTGTGAGTACAACTATATATTCTAATTAAAAAAGAATTTTTTTTAAAATAATATAATATAAAAGTATAGATAATATAGATATAACATAGTGATAAATTTTAATTAATATTAATAAAATATTATTATTATTTTAGTATTCATAAAATTTAATATTCATAGAATATAATTTAAATATAATATAATATGTTGCCTATATAAATAGACTATTATAGAAAGGGGTTGAATATAATAGTATCAAAACAATCGATTATAAATACAAGTATGTAGAAAAAATATTGTTTTGTATTAACTTTTGATCAACTAAATACAAAACTCTCTCAAGAAAAACAATATTCTTAAGAGCTGCTAGGTTATGAGAATGATATATCTTAAATTAATACAATGTTAACCTAATTCTGTGTTTATATAGTACACAGTTACAAATCCAATTACAAAATAGATAATGATAAAGATAGCTTCCATGATGTAATATAATTGTATTTGAATTCCTCATTCTCTATCCAAATCAAATTCTGATTTGTTTGTTTCCATCCTTGTCAAACTATAATCTCACAAACTCTGTCGGTTGATAATCTCTGATTGAGTATACTCCGATTTGAGTAAACTCTGTCGACAACTTCTAAACTCTAATGACGTTAGTATAAATTATGTTATTCAATAAACTCTGTTTGTGATATTCTTTGACAACATCAGTGTTTGCATTTCTAACATAATATTATTCTATACGTGATGAGTTGTATAAAAGAAGGACTATCGGATGTTAGATTTGTATACAGGGTGTTGATGTCGGTCTTCTAATTTCAACATACGGGTACTGATGAGAAATAGTCGTTCTAGTTTGAGTAAAGTTCTTCTAATTTAAGTAGAGCTTGTGTTTTCGTAAATAATTTGTGTTTTACGATTAAAATAGAGAAATAGATGAAAACTTAAAAAATGCATATTGTTTATCATAAACTTTAATGATATATTAAATAAAAATTATAAGATAAGTAAGATTCGTAAAAAAATATATAATCTATACTATACTATATTATTAAAACCGAAAGATTAAAAGTTTTGGTCGTCGGTTGGTTTGGTACTGGGTGAACCATAGAAAAGATCTTGACCGTCCAATTTTAAGTGAACCATAGAAACAATCTTAACCGTTGAATTTTAATAAAATATAATTTTAAAAGAATATAGTCGTACATACAACTCTAACACCAGTAATCCTCTTTTTATACAACTCATCAGAGATAGAATAATATTATATTATATTTAAAAAGAATATAGTCGTAAATACAATTCTAACACTAGTAGTCCTCTTTTTATACAACTCATCAGAGATAGAATAATATTATATTATATTTAAATTATATTCTATATTTTTATTTTACAAATCCTACTTATCCTATAATTTTTATTTAATATATCATTAAAATTTATCATATAATTTTAATTTAATATATTATTGAAATTTATGATAACATTGAAAGTTTGGTAGTCGGTCAATATTTGGGCCGGATAGTTGATTAATTGTTGGGCCTAATTTTAAAATATTAATCTTCTAAGTAAAAAACAATCTCATATTAATCTTCTAACTAAAATATCTCACATTAATCTCCTAAGTAAAATACATCTCTATACAAAACAAACAAAAATTATCATATTAAAATATAAATACAAATAAATTATATAAAAATATATACATATAATATTAAATAAAATTTAAATTATTATTATACAAATACAAATAAATTCAAATCATTATAAAATATTAAAATAAAAATATTAAAAAACTAAAAAAAATCATCCGTGCATCGCACGGGATAAAAACTAGTATAATTTAAATATAATATAATATTATCATGTCTTATTATCCTCTCTTGTATAAAAGGAGAATTACTGGGATTAGAGTTGCATGTATGATTATATTCTTTTTAAAATTATATTTTATTAAAATTCAATGGTTAATATTGTTTTTATGGTTCACCTAAAATTGGATGGTTAATATCTTTTTTATGGTTCACCCAGTACCATATCGACGACCAAAACTTTTAATCTTTTGATTATAATAATATAGTATATATACATAAGAGATTATAGTTTTTATATATAATTAATATTAGCTTATATCCCCGCGGATGAATTTTTTTAATTTTTAATTTTTTAATTTTAATATTTTTTAATGATTTGAATTTATTTGTATTTGTATAATAATAATTTTAATTTTATTTAATATTATATGTATATGTTTTTATATAATTTATTTGTATTTATATTTTAATAGGATATTTTTTGTTTGTTTTGTATATAGATGTATTTTATTTAGGAGATTAATGTGAGATATTTTAGTTAGAAGATTAATATGAGATTGTATTTTAGTAGTAATGTTTATATTCTTTAGAATTATAATGTTTATGAGTTGTTTGCATAAAAAGAGTATTATTGGTGTTAGAATTGTATGTATGATTATATTCTTTTAAAATTATATTTTATTAAAATTCAACGGTTAAGATTATTTCTATGGTTCACTTAAAATTGGACGGTCAAGATCTTTTCTATGGTTCACCTGATACCATGCCGACCAAAACTTTTAATCTTTCGCCTTTAATAATATAGTATAGATATAAATCAATCTTTTGCCTATGAATACATATATATACGTACACATGTACTTGTGGTGTTCCTTATAATCACATATATTTAAAATCACATATATGGACTATATAGAGGATAAGTATGCTAATTAAGTTTTACGGAGTATGTCATATACTCGTATACATGCTCCCTTGTTAAAACCGGAAGATTAGATTAATTTTCAGAAGACGGAGTTGAATATTTTACTATAATAATTCAAAGTTAAATTACAAGTTTTGCTGGCTGTATGTGATAAGATCAGATCTCATGCACCGATGGCAATCCAAGAAATTAGCCGCGACGATAAAATAAAATTCAACTAGTACTATCAACTATGGTATTATTCACATCTCGCAACTCAATGCCAAAAATTTAAGAGCAGAAAATTGACTAGTTGCATGCAGTTCACATGTAGATTTTCACTGCTCCTACTACGTAATTGTATGTGTCATGCTCTTCCTGTCGGGAATCGCACACCTAAAAACAAACATTTACAATTTAAATTTGAAACAGTTAAACATGAGATTAGGGAAGAAACACATATAATAGTAATTTAAAGACTTAAAACAGTTGTAAACCCAATATATAGCAGACACTTTGCATCTAATAAGAGCTGCAGCTCCACCTTTTATGGACATTCACACTAACCCCCTTGTCTTTGTTTATGTATCTGTCTATCGATACTCCCCATTTGTCCATCTATTTTAATATGTACATATATAGATAAATTTTTGTAGCACACACAAGACAAAAGCTCTGCATATATCAGATCTCTTAAGCTATTAGTTTTAGTAAAACAATGGGTTCTAATTAACAAGATTAAACTTGCAAAGTACTGCTGTACTGGTATGTATATGCTGTCAGCTGATACTGTAACGGTTATTGTAACGTATTTGAAATTTGAAATGTCCATTTAGGTCGTTTGATTTTTTGTATATATTTTAAAGTCTAAAGTCTTTGACCATATAATTATTTTTTGAATAAAAATATATATTTAATTCAGAAAATAAAAAATTAAAAAAATAATACATTTAATTATATGGTCAAAACACCATAAGTTGTATGTCAAAAATCCAACCATTTATAAAAGGGACCAAATGGAGTATTTGTTCAGATTCTATTTGCTTGTTGTCAAGAAATTTTGTTTTTTTAATTATTGGGCATTAATTTGATTTAAAAAAAATGTTAGAAATAAAAAACTGATGATGTCAGATATTATTTCGAACAGAGTTTATTGAAGATCAGAGTTTAAACTGACGTCATCAAAATTTAGAAACTGTCGGCAGAGTTTACTCAATCAGAGTATACTAAATCAGAGATTATCAACCGACAGAATTATCAGAGTTTGACAAAGATGGAAACATACAAATCAGAAATTGATTTGGATTAAGAAGGAAGTATTCAAATACAATTCTATTGTCTTTCTGAAATCTATCTTGTAGGAGGATAATGATGGAAATCGAATATTGACATTTAATGATCATTTTCCTTCTTGTATTTGGATATGTAGCTGTGTACTATATAAATACAGAATTAGGTTTTACATTGTAATCGTTCAAGATATATTATTCTCATAACTTAGCAGCTCTTAAGAACTTTGATGTTCTTGAGAGAGTTTTGTATTCAGTTCTCAAAAGTTAATACAAAACAATACTTCTTCTACATACTATTGTTCATAATCGAATTGTTTGATACTATTATATTCAACCCCATTTCTATAATAGTGTATTATCTGGGTAACAATTGGTATCAAAGCAGGCAGTTAATTATAACTAAAAAATCTATAAACAATGTCTGGAAACAAGTATGAAAGTATTAGAATCCCAATCTTGAAGAAGGCTGTACACCCTACATGGAGGGTAAATATGATAATATTCTTGGAAGCCACAAATCCTAATTATCTAGACAAGATCAATGAAGGTCAGTATCTACCAACTAAGCTAATTCAATCAACAATTGTGGAAGGAAGACATGTTCCTGAATACTATACTCTGAAGGACAAGAATGAGTGGACCAATGAAGAAAAATAAGAAGTCCTACAAGATGCAAAGGTGATGAACATTCTGCATAATAGTCTAGACTCTGTGATGTATAACAGAGTAATTGCTTGCAAAATTGCAAAAAAAACCTGGGATGCACTAGAAGTTCAATGCCAAGGAACCAAGGAGATAAAAAAGAATAGAAGATTTGTTCTAATTCAAGAGTATGAATATTTTAAGGCTAAATAGAATGAATCTCTCACTGATATCTATGACAGATTTCTTACTTTGTTGAATAACTTAGCTTTGGTTGATAAGGTGTATGACAATGAGGACTCAAAAACCAAGTTTCTAAGGGCTCTACCTGAAAAATGAGATTTACAAACATCCTTAATAAGAAACAGAGCTGATTTGGATGAGATGTCCCTAAATAAAGTGTATGGAAGGCTGAAAACTCATGACTTGGAGTTACAACAAAGGAAGAATAGAAAAAGTAACAAGGCAAAGTCTGTTGCCTTGAATGTTGAGACTAAGGTTGAATAACCAAAAGAAAAAGTTTTAAAAGTCTCAACAAGAAAAGGAAAAGCTGTGATGGTTAAGGAAAGCAGTGAATCAGAGTTTGAGACAAACTCTGATGAATCCATAGACTCTGACATGATGGAGATGGTTGTCATGATTGTCAAAGGCTTCAAAAAGATGAAACATAAGAAGTACAGAAAGCAAGGAAACTTTCAAAAGAAGCATGGAGAGTCAGAGAATAAAGACAGATTCAGGAGGAGAGAAGATATAGATGGTAAGGCTAAAACACTTGACAAATCAAAGGTCAAGTGTTATAAGTGTAATAAGATGAGACACTTTGCTACTGAGTGCAGAAGCAAGGAATCTGGAAAAACTCTCATTACCTCAAAAAAAATTGGATGGATTCCTCAGACTCTGAAGAGGAAACAAAATATGCTCTCATAGCAAACACTAATGCTCTCATCCCAAACTCTGACAAGATACCAAACTCTATCTTCAATATTGACACAGAAAATGTTTATCAATTAAAATCTTTCCTTAGAACCCTACATGCTAGTTTTAAATCACAGTCACTTGAGAATGAAAGATTAAAATCTGAGATTCAAACTCTGTCTGCTAAGAATGATCTTCTTGAATATGAACTTACACACATGCTTAGCACTAAGAAAGACTCTGAGAATGTTATTCACATGCAAACTCAGCTAGAAATACAGGTTGAATATTTAAAAGCTGAGATAACTAAAGAACAAGAGACTTTCAAAGTTTGGACAAACTCTGACAAGAAAGTCCAACAAATTATTTCTGACAAAAATTGGACATCTGCTCTAGGTTATGAATCTGATAAGGAGACACATGTTGAGAATGATAAGACACACACATGAATAAAAGGAAAGTTGAGTGAACCTGAGAATTTTGTTAGAGCTAGTAATGGAAATAACACTTCTGTTAAATGCTCTAATAATCACAAAATCAAAGAGAATGGTGTGTCAGAGAATAAACTAGTCAATATTGGGTTACTCTCACATAAGCAACTTAAGGAAAAGTTGAAGGCAATCACAAACAAAAATAAACCTAAAAATGTCAAGAGGAATAGAAATAGAAAGGTAGGAATTTCTAAGGAGAATGTCTATAAGAATATTTGTGATGCTCCTAGAAAAACTTGTTTCACATGTGGAAATTCTAATCATCTTGCTATTGATTGCAGACAAAATAAAAAGAGAGAACCTGAGAGACCAAGATCAGAGGCTAGAAAACAAACTAGATATAGACCACAAAATCCTTGTTTTCACTGTGATAGTTTATGACATTCAATTTACACATGTAAAAAAATCATAGTTTGTATTTCAATTATTATGAACTTTTGCCTCATTTGAATACAACTTCAGTTTCTTCTAGTTATTCTGCTAAACAACAGTATGTGATAAAATCTGACAGAAGAAACATAAACTCTGAAAATGCAAACTCTGATTCCATAAAGAAATGGATGGGACAGATGAAGTATATTTTAAAATTTAAACTATTATCAAAATTTTAAATTCAAATTTTATTAATAAAATTAAAAATTTATATTATTAATTTCAAAAATAAAATTTCATTAATAATATATTAGTAACAATTTTTATTTTTATAAATTTGTAACAATATATTTAATGAATATAAATTATGAAAATTGGGAAAAAATTAAAAATTTGAAATAAATAAACTTTTTTTAACAGAAACAAATTTAATAATAAAAAAATTCCAATATATAAGTGGAATTTCAAAAAAAATTAATAAATAAATTTTTTAATCTCAATATAATAATAATAATAATTTTTTAATTTCAATAAATAAATAATAATGAATATATTTTTATAGTATTTGGAGTATATACTTTTAACACTAAATTGGATTGGAAAATTGAGAGTAGTTAAGTGATAGAGTTATCTCTTTATCATTCCCCAGGTGGTGGGTTCGATTTTCAACTGTTTCACATTTAATATTCAACAGATAGTGAGTATCCTTAGCTTAAAAAAAAAAAAAAACTAAATTGGACTCTCCACTTCTCCGGTGTATGTAGTCAACAGTGTATTAATCCCAAATCGGATCATTTACAGATCCCCAATTAAAAACCCCAAAATGGATCCCATCGTTCGCATCTTGGAAATCGTGCCCTACAGCATTCTCCGACCACCGCGTCTCCGCCTGAAACTCCCCTCCTTCTCCCTCCCCTCCGCCATGACCGTCTACTCTCTCATCCTCCTCACTTACTTCATGGTCGTCTCCGGCATCGTCTATGACGTCATCGTCGAGCCTCCGGGTATCGGATCCACCCAGGACCGAGCTACCGGATCGGTCAGACCGGTTGTGTTCCTGTCGGGTCGGGTCAATGGGCAGTACATAATTGAAGGGCTTTCGTCCGGGTTTATGTTTGTGCTTGGTGGAATTGGGATTGTGTTGATGGATTTAGCGCTTGATAAGAACAGGGCTAAGAGTGTTAAGGTCTCGTTCGCGACTGCTGGGATTTGTTTTGTTGTGATTGGGTATGTCATGAGTATGCTTTTTATTCGTATTAAGATCCCCGGTTATCTTCGTTGAATTTCATTTAGTATTCGTCGTAATTTTGTTTCCAGACTTGTCTTGTATGGATATTTATGATTACAAGTGTTGGAAGACTTTTACATTAATTGATGATTTGAGTTCTTACAATGAAATGTGGAATTGCTAATAATAAGTTGAAGAATATTAGTATCTTCCAGCTCGTTGTGTTTGCATTAATGTAGTTTTAGCTGTATGTTTCGGTGCTTTTAAGTATATTTGATAACAAGTGCGATTACCTAATTTGCTGGAATTGGAAATGCTTATAATGAACAGTTTGGCTTGTCGTATTTAATGTAAATGTAGTTTTGATTGTGTGATTCCATGCTTATGAATAGATGGGTTAAAAGAAGTTTATAGGATTGAGAACACATTTATTAGGTCTTTTTGAAATGGAATATATAAAGATTCTGTTTAGTCACATACTTTTTAATAATTTCATACCAGTGTTATCGACTTACCGAAAACATTGAGCGCACCGAAGTTCCTGGAGGCTAGGCGCAAAGCGTACGCTTCTGCGAGACGCACATTTAACAAAAAAATTTAAGATATATTAACTAGGATTATACATATAACGACTTAGGTTTATAAGATATTCATACTAGGGAAATTTCCAAGTTCCAATCTAAAACTGTAGTGATGCATTGGCCTTCAGCTATTCCTCAATTTTACTTGTAAATTTCTGGAACCAGCTATTTGTTTTTTAATCAAAATGAATTATTTGATTTGTCCTATTAACTATCTCCTCATTTTTTTATCAGTCATGAACTCTGATAAGCTACTTGTAGCACATTGTATATATTATTAGTCATTCGAATAATATTTAATTTCATTGTGTCATTCAAATGGAGGTCGTTCATCACTTCATCTTCTGTAAGTTTGCACTTTTTTCTAAACTTTTTTATACAATTTGACTTGATTCGTATAATACTTCATATGAAAATTGGCTAAAATACCTTTAGCACACTAATTATTATCAGTTGTATCTTTAGCACTATAAGTTTTTCTCTGTAAAACTACATCAGAATTCTCACATCTCTTCTGCCTAAATACTTCAGAATTTTCATATGTTTGTTGCACTTTATCCTTAGCACATTCCTCCGGTTTATGAAATCATGCAGTTAATAGCAGTACTCTTCCTCCGACAATATTTACAATGCACGTGTGGGAATCTCAGTGAAATTATACAAGAAGGTGCTTAAGATATTAATCAGAAAATATAAGGGGGCGGGGGCAGAGATGCAAAACGTAAACATTTGAGTGTTAGAGAATAAATATGCAATATATCGAACATCAGGGTGCTAGAGGTATTTTAGCCATAGTAATTGGATACATATTTCAAATTTTCTGTTAAAAGATTATATCCATTACTAAAATGGCTTTTTGAATTTGTGGCGGCCCTGTGGAACAATAGGAGCCTTAAGATCATTAATGTATCAGTTCTTTAGTATTCAGTGTATGGATGAGTTCTTTAAATTCAGTGCGACAGCAAAAGGAACTTGCAAATGTTTGTTTCCTTCAGATTTATGCTGCTCTGCTCTTTAATTTTCATAGCCATCAAAAGCATGTCGTTTGTGACAATATGATTCTCTCGTCATCGTGATTCATGACGAGCACTAATATGCCAGTGATTTAACTATAAGATGGTTTGGTGTCAGAAAATGCTGATTGCATCTCATCCAGTAGAGAGGTATAGGTGTTTTTGCTGGTATATTGATAGTTAAGCACTGGTTTTGGTTGCTTTCCCTTATTTGACAGATAGACTTGCATGCTCTCGCTACTTGATAAGCATGCAATTTTAATATCTAGCGAGGATATTACTATTTAATATTTATGAGATTAGATATATAAGAAGCCTATGAGCTAAAAAGATAAAATTGATTTTTGTGCATACAAATATCAATATTAACATATATATGCTGCAGTGGTGTTTATACATAGAACTGAAAAGTGTTTACAGTAGAACAGTTTGGAAGAACTGTCAAATCTAGAAACCATATGCTACATCCTATATGCTAATGCACTCTTTATACATATATATGTGTGTGTATATGTATACATTCTACCTACATGGATTGGCAATTTGGCATGCACTTATTAAACATTAAACCTATCCCAGCAAAGCACCAAACAGGAGAGCTTAAAAACCTTGAAATGTCGCATGTTCCGTTTCATTCTCTATCTTGTGAAGTAACTTTTGGGTGAGAATATTCGCCGTGGTGAAAACATACCCATGAATGTTGGTGAACCTTTTGCTGTGTAGTTGGGTGTAGCAAGGATCTCAATTCGACTGTAATTAGGAATGATGTAACCCTCCTTCTGTTGGTAATTTATATTGCTGTTTACATTTGCCCTGCTAAATGTACTGTATCTCTTAAACTTCGCACCCCACGACTTCTTCACTGAATTCTTGTGTTGACCGTTAATCATCTGTCTTAAGTACACTTTCACCTTATCCAGTCCTAGTTCCATAACCTCCATTGGTGGTGAAACAAGGGGATTACCATCGACACACAGTTTCTGCAACTTACCCAAACAGCCAATGGAGTTCGGTAAGGTTGTAATATTGTTGTAACTCACATCCAGTTCAACGAGAGACAGGAGGAGGCCGATGGAGTATGGTATGGTAGTGAGGTACTGGAAATTTTGGCTCACATTGAGGATTTCGAGGTTGATTAGGTTTTCAAGGTCGTCAGGGAGAGAGCGGAGACAATTAAGGCGGCCATCCAAGATTCGGAGGTTGGTTAAGTGAGAGGTGGAAGACGGCAGGAGAACTAGCTTGTTGGAGTTGACAGTGAGTTTCTTCAAGTTGAGGAGCTCAAACCCTATTGTGTCCGGAAGTCTTGTTAACATGTTAAAGTTTGCATTTAGTTCTTCCAGGGATCTGCACGGATAAAATAATTTCACTTATGTCGACTTTAATTTGCAAAAGAAGAATTTTTTTAATCCTTTTCTTACTTTCGAGAAAGATTATATGGCTTTAGAGCATGAAGCAGATTTCCAAAGTATATTCTGGTCCGGAGGGAATAAGATTTAATTACACAAAGATAATCATGCATATATATTGATTAGGGAAAGCATTAATGTGATTTCATTTTAATCACTTCTTATATTTGGTTGGGATGAATGAATAGAGAAGGAATAGAATGAGATTTGAACTATATTATGGGTAAAAGTTTAAAATTTTCATTCTTTTCACATTCCATTCATAACAATCTAAACTAAAAATAAAATCCATTAATTTGAGATGAAATGTTTCATTCTCCCTCAAACCCATTTTCTTAAATTTCATTATAGAAGTTTTGTTCTCATTCATTTTTATTTCATATTGTTCCTCTCGATTCTATTATTTTATACTTATTTTCATTCATTTCATTCTCCCCAACCAAACACAACATTGGTATTTCATTATATTACAGTGATAGGTAGAATACATAATCAAAGTTCTGAAATCTTTGTAACACAATTATGTATTTAAAACAATACTAATATTACAATATAGCTGCCGGGGCTAAACAAAATTATATATATTTTCCAAAACCAACCAGAATTTTGGTAAACCCTCATTAATTTTTTTGATAGCGATGGGTTTAGGCTGTTTAGCGCTGTCCGAGTCCGCCCCCATCTATATAGAGGCTCGTTTGGGGTAATTTTTTTTCCTGAAATAAGTACTTATTTTCAAAAAGAAAAATATGTAAATGTGTAATTTTTCGGTGAATTAAAGTTTATTTCTTGAAAACAAATTTAGTCAGTTTATTTTTCTAAAATAAGTACTTATTTTTAACAAAAAAAAGAATACAGAAATGAGCATTTATTTCTCAAAAATAAGTTAAGATATGTATCCCAAACTTTTTAAGCAATGACAAACTTTCAGTTGTACGAGTACCAACGAAATATAAACCTAGCAAACAGAAGTCAATCGTATGTACATAACCCCGACAGCACAGCGAAGTCAAAATTTGAGCTTAAATACACAGGAATGACATCGTTGAGGGTAAATAAAGTAAGGAAATTAATTAAAGAATGAAGCACCTGCAATTTTCAATTGTCTGAGGGAGGGACTGAAGGAGGTTTCCGGAGACATTCAAAACCTTGAGCTTTGAGAGACACCCTATTGAATTTGGAAGAGACTTTAGCTCATTCGAGTGAACGTCCAATACCACAACATTCAGGAGTCTCGCAGTTAATGACTCTGGTATGCTCTGTACGTCGTCAAGTAATAAATTTTATATCTTAGATAGGTGTATAAAATAGATGATATTACAGGTATATCAACGTCCGAACTCCGAAGTAGCTACTATCTTTTTGTGAATGTGTGCTTAATTTTGATTCTGGACTTTCCATCTTGACTCAAGCACGTGTGTTGGACATTTGATCATCGGACATGGATATAAATACTTGAACTTATTTCAAGTTAAAAATACGTAAAATTTTCAAAACATTACCGAATCCGACATTTGAACACATATCCATATTGAATGCTTATAACCGATCGAGTTCAGTTAATATAAGTTAGTTTTCCGATTCTTCACTAAACCTGACACATGCAAAAAAGAAAGATCAACAAAGACAAATAAGGCCATAAGGGACATACCTGAAGAAAGTTAGAGGAGAGATTTAGGGTGGTGACAAGGTTTATATTAAGGGAAGGACTAATAATAACAGGAAGAGTATCCAAAGACATGCCACTTAGATCCAGTACTTTATCATCCACTCCCCCTGCCTTATCTTCCTTCTGAAAACTACTCTTCTTCTTCCTCAGCTCCATCCTCACTGCTTGTTGCTGCTGCTGCTGCTGTTGTTGTTTCAACATCATCTTCATTACTTGTTACAATGTATTACTCCAGTGGTCGTTTATATATATGTGTATAATAGTCCGTACGAATTGTTATGGGAAATAAACAAATAATAAATGTGTACGAAAGAAAAGGATAAATAGAGTACAGATAAGTATCGAGGGTACCACCGTACAAGACAGATATGCATAGCGGTTTCAATACGTAACCACGCTAACAACCTCTCTAAAGTCAACTGTAAACCCTTTACTCTCTTAACTTATAGTGCGTCGCGTTTATAATGAAATTTATTCTAAACTAGTGAGCGAGTACGGCTGACACTCTTCATCATTAAAATTATTCGAAGATATTTCCACCCGCTATAGCTTTCAAAGAATAAATAATGGTCCCGTTTATTTTCTCTTATAAATAATTATATCCTATATATAATTGGAATAATGGAAATAATATGATATGGTTGTCAGACCTAGATACCTAGATACGTAAATTCATAACTATTATTAATTAATTAATTATTTGATTCAGGTTTAATCTCTTGCGAGTACAAAAATTAATCTAATAATATTTTTAGATTTATTTATTAATAAAATGATTAAGGTTATCAACCAATATTAATAATTAACTTAATATTATTTTAGAATAAAATATATTAAAATTGAATAAATATAAATTTTCAAAAATTTAAAATTTTAATTATAAAATCATTATTAAAAAGAAAACTCACCCATAATAAAATTTAAAAAGTCCCTACATTGTTTATGATGAGTTTTAAGCGAGTTAGAAATATTTTCAATAATTATCAGAACTTATTGTAATCACCCATAATAGGCAGAATTTCATTAGTTGTAATATGCAAGTCCAGGAAATTTTAATAATATTCTATATTTTATTTAACATTTTCAAGCCATCGAAATCTAATTTTTGAGTTGAGAGTTGATCACAATTCACAATATTGATTTTAATATTCAAATGTAATTATTAAAAAATATTGAAAATAAGAGGAAATATGATACTACAAAGTTGCTCTCCGGTGCAATCAAAACTACCGGATGGGATCAAAACATTATATATAGACACAACTGGTGGCAATTGTCTAAACGGCCACATGGGGGACCAGCTAATAGCATCTTTGTTCAACTGTTTGCATGATTTTCAAATTTTATCTATTACACAAAATATCCTAAATATGAATGAATATATAAGTACGGAAGCATTTGGGTTTTTTATTTACAAAACTCAAGTTTACCTACCTGTCTCGCTGGATGCAGATAAGTGTTTTTTATTTCAGGAAAAGGATTTGACTTGAAATTAAGTTTGTTTTATTAATAAAATAGTTTCAATCAGTGTAAAAATTAGAAATTATACTTAACTAGTTGAGGTATTAATTATAAATTAATTAGATAATTGGGAATTAATCGAAATAATAATCATAGCACTAATTAGATGTATTTTAATATTATTCTATTTTAATACATATTTAACATATCAAAAATTCTATTTATTTATATTTAATCAAAATATTATATATACAACAATTTAGAACCATATTTTCCAAGTTGTACTATTAAATTGAGAACCATGTTTTCAATACGTATTATCATCTATCCAAGTTGTCCTATTAAATTTGAGATTGATAATATATCATTTTGTGATTTGTGGCTCTGCCTATACCAAAAAACAATGTCATGTACGTCTCGCATGTTCTCCTACTCAACTAAATCAATTATTTAAATTGTCCTGTGTATCTGTGTCATTTATAATTCATATACTATATTATTATAATTGAAAAATTAAAAGTTTTGGTCATCAGTATGGTACCAGGTGAATTATAGAAAAGATATTGACCGTCCAATTTTATGTGAACCATATAAACAATCTTAACCATTGAATTTTAATAAAATATAATTAATAAAAAGATAGGATAATATTATATTATATTTAAATTATATTATATAAACTTTTTTTTACGAATCCTACTTATCCTATAACTTTTATTTAATATATCATTAAAATTTATGATAAACAATGTGCATTTTTTTAGTTTCAATATATTTCTCTATTTTAATTGCATAACACAAGCTACTCAAATTAGAAGAACTTCGCTTAAACTAGAACAACCGGTTACTATCAATACTAGTATGTTCAAATTAGAAGACCGACATCAATACTTTATATACAACTCTAACTCCCAATAGTACTCCTTTTATACAACTCATCACAGATAGAATAATATTATATTATATTTAAATTATATTTTATGAATAATAAATTTTATTAATATTAAAATAATAATATTATTTTATTAACATTAATTAAATTTTATCACTGTGTTATATCTATATTATCTATACTTTTATATTATATTATTTTAAACAAACTTCTCTTTTAATTAAAATATATAGTTGTACTCACAATCTATTAACATGTTTCAATTTTCCTTATCACTCAAACACTTTAATTTATTTACAATTAAAATTTTATAATTAAAATTTTTGAATATTAAAATTATATTATATTTTATCTACATTAAAATATACTCTTTTATTTAAATTTTAATTAAAATATTTCTAATATATTTGTAACTCTTTTTATTAATAAAAATTTCTTAATTAAATTTCAAGAAAAATAAAAAGTTTGGTCGGTTGGCCGTCCGTCCGGTAAGTCCTCTTTTTATACAACTCTTCTTGTCATCCGTAAGTTTTATTGTTATACGACTTTTTTATGCAGTTATGATATAATTATAATTTAATTTTAAAACATATATATTTTACATATAACTGGATCATGAATCATTTTTTGTATAACAATCTAATAACATATCTCACTTCACTTCTACTTGAAATTACAACTTATTAATTAAATCTCATGAATATTAAAACTTATTAATTAAATCTCATAAATATTAAAATAATATTATTATTTTATCTATAAATAATTTTTACTATATATTATATTATTATAGCCGATATAATAAAAAAATTAAATTATATATTTAAATCATATAAAACAATTAATATATAATTTATTAATCTCACTCGTGCATTGCACGGGTTATAAGCTAGTATATTATAATAACCAAACTACATAACTTTTTTTTAAAACAATGAGGTGGACCATAAAAAAGATCTTAACCGTCCAATTTTAGGTGAACCATAGAAACGATCATAACCATTCAATTTTAATAAAATCTAAAATATTAATCACCTAATTGAAATAAATCTCACATTAATCTCTAAACTAAAATATCTCACATTAATCTTCTAACTAAAATACATTTCTTTACAAAATACACAAACATTATCTTATTAAAATATAAATACAAATAAATTATATAAAAATATATGCATATAATATTAAATAAAGTTTAAATTATTATTATACAAATAAAAATAAATTTAAATCATAAAACAAATATTAAAATAAAAATATTAAAAAACTAAAAAATTTCATCCATGTATCGCACGGGATATAAACTTATAAATTATTATACAATCATTATCCAACAATGATTTTTGTACAAGCTGTACCTTATTCGATCTACAACAATTTATAAAATAAACATAAGTTGATTTTGACTTGTATAATTGGTGATTTATACAAGCAACCCGACATGTTTTGTCACGTTACTTGTTCACGGGTCGGTCCATTACTATAAAAAAAATGCTTTAAAAATTTGTCATATATTCTGTATTAAGAGAATCATCTAAAACTAATTAACTAAACATATTTATATTAAATTTATATTACTGATAACGATTTCTCAAAGTATAGACCAAAATATCACATTTTTACGCCAAATGATCCCAAATATCACAATTGAAAAAGCTGGCCCCTCACTATTACAAATAAACCTGAGCTAAACTTCATCTATCTCCTCGGCTTTTTCGATATCAATGACGAAGAGATTGTCAAATCGGCAAAATGCCTTCGTATTCACTAGAATCAAGAGTAGGAGATTGTTTTTGAGCTGCTTAGCCGTTCTGAGGACCATAGAGAGGTGGTCAGTATTGTGAGATGCCAATTGGATATGTACAGATTCATGTTAATACCAAATGTATAACGGATCTTGCGTTACTGGTTGTAACGGATCTTTATCTTGCGTTTACCCTTATAACGAGTCTTGAAAAAACGTTTCTGAAGCCCCATTATAAAAGAAAAGCATAAACATAGTATAAACTTACGTTTCCGTATTATTATTGTTCTTTACAAAATTGATTGGACCGTGCTTGTTCAAATCCAAAATTTTGGATAGATTGGAAGAAAGATGAGCACAAAGGTTTTGTCAATATGTATGGAAGAAATCGCAAGTTACAACAACCCATATAGGGAATCTTGTGAATAAGACAAATAAACAAAACATAAAATTTATTGGCCAAGTAGATCATCCCTAGCTCTCCTAAGTTGATAACACTAATTTTTAATTAATGGTCATAGATAAATTCAGTTATCTTTTTTTTACAAATAATAAGAAATCAACTAAACGAAAATAGATTGAAGTTGTATGATTCTATTTGCTTGTAGATAACTACAAATGTTTTTATTATATAATTTAAATATAAATTTAAAAAGTTGAGATTGCTCGATAGTTAAGTGTCCAAACTCATGACCACCAAAGGATAATAATTTATAAATTCCAATAAAATAAATTAATATGTTACCTTGTATTTACTTATTTTCAAATTTTTAAATACTAGTCCAGCCAAACCCAACTCCAATCCCAAATAAATGTATCCGGGTCACAAACTCACAACCACATAATTTTGCGCGACACAGACATATATAAGCTGCCAGCTAAAAAAAAGATGGAATTTTTTTGCTTAAAAAGAGTATTTTTCATTAAATTTTATCATTTCATTTTGTTTCAAATGTCAAATATATTATAGTGCCATCTTGTTCGGTAATGCATGAACTTCATTAAAATATTTTCGGCAATTAAATAAATATAGCTGCTATAAGCAACACTATGTGCTAGCTAACTTCAGAGTTTAATATGGTGCCGGATATGTTTTATGGAATATTTACACCCCTTTATCCAGCAGAACGTTCGTCGGGAAGAACGAGGGGAGAAACCACGAAAGACCTGGTATTTATAAAAACCACAATCTAGTAATGTGGTACAGCTAGTAAGCCAGGTATATTAGTATACTAGCAGCTATAAAATACTGGTTATCATCAAAGTACTTGATACTACAAGTTTGTCAGTTTAATGCGCCATAAGTCCTTCGATTTCTTCATCAGAGAGATTCAAAACATTACATAATCCTAGACATCTAAACAAAAGTAAGACATGCCAATTACCTAGTACACATTAATGACAACATCTGCACCATATATCCAAGTGTGCATAACTTGTAGTTCAACTTGAACCAACTTTGTTGATGGCCTCTTCAATAGCAGGTATATTCTCCTTCAAGCATGCCCACTGCTCAGCTGTCAAGGCTATTCCTGTGGAAGTAGCAAATTCAAGAATCATGCATCAATTCAAAGGATCCATTATAATAAAAGAAAAACAAAGAACGTTATAATAAAAGATCAATGCACAGTATCCCATTGATCAGTATAGTTATTGTCTCTCAATCCTTGAAACTGTGAAGAGTATATATATATAACAGGTACTACTTGGAATTTAACTTACGACCTACGCCTTAGACATCCAAAAAGAATGACCATCAACATAGACTTAGAACACGAATATTTTAGACATCCAAAAAGAATTGCCATCAATAAAGATTTGTAACACGAATGTTGCTGGACGGAATATAACAGGAGATACAATGCCATGTATTTTTCTCGAGTATATATTTTAAGAAGATGATAAGCCTTTACATATCTTGTACATCTTTGAAAATTCATTTCCTATCTGTTCGGAGCATCTATCTCTTTTTGTAGAACAGGGATGCCAGCAAATTACAGGAGAATATCCGAATTATCAGCTCAATGAATATTCATTTACAACGAGAAGTCGAAAATATGTACATAACAATTTTGTCTTAAATTCATTAGTTACGGTTACAACTGTGATGTGACATCCAACAGGAAACCAAAGGCTGATTCTTTTATAACATATATGCACTAGCTGTTGCAAACATGACTATTACATCATAGTAACACACACAATAAAGTGTAGTACCAGAATTTTTCTTATGCACATGATATATATATATATATATATGAAGAAACGTAGTTGAGGAGTGTGATGGTGTCTAAGAGAGAATATGTATAAAGTCCTATACGATCTTCTGATCAAAGGCTAGCCATCTTAAGTTGGTGGCCGACATTCTGGTAAAGTTCATTAGTGAAGCTGGGAGTTCGGATAACATAGCATATGATAGACCTACCATGTGATAAGGTGAGGAAGTTATCCATAGTGGATAACAAATAGTTTTCAACAAAATCACTAGAGCAAGCTATACTTCGCTTGAGAACGTCTCAAAGTGCAGATAAATTTCAAACAATGGGTCCTACATACCAGTGATATTCCTTAATTCAAACCTCTATGGTTCAATATCTTTTAGATGTAACTAGATGCTGGATTTATAAATTTTTTGCTCAGAAAAAAATGTAGAAATTAAAGTTCATATTCATATGATTCAAATAACAACACTCCAGATTTGTGATGTAAGAACAGTAAAAAGTATCACAAGGGATCCCCACCCAAATAATGTCTAAAACAATAAGGTTACTAATATTAGACAAGTAGAAATTAGTTTCTTGACGGTAAAATGTGCCTTCAAATCATATGAAATCCCATCTCCAAGTTCATATCACGACATTCGTGAAACAAGTGAAGTGGAATAGATATATGTTAAAAAGTTAAAACTTCAGCTAGAATTTTTTTTTTGGGGGGGGGGGGGGGGGTTAAAAAAAAAATCAAAAGAGTCTAATACATATATATTCTTGTAATTTGAGTCAGTCGCACCACACATACTTGGAAATAAACAATTAGGTTGTGTCCACTTGGAGGAATATAATAGGGAAGGACTGAAATGAAAAATAAGGAACAAAATTTAGAAAGAAAAAAAGAATGCATGGGGAAATAGTGAACAAAAATGTGGGAGTAAAAGTTTCCTATGATGAAGATTGTAGAGAAAACGAAGATGGAGAATGGGGCGTGCCTTTCAAAATTAAATTGGGGGGTTTAAACTGTAAGGAAAGCAACGAAGGAAGGAATAAATATTATACACATTTTTCTCCAATCCCACAAAAAAAGAGTATAAATCTCACTCCATCCGAGTGAACACAACCTTAGTCTAGCATTTCCCAAAACAAAAAAAACAATTGAACAGGACAACAACGATAATGATAATGATAATGATGGATGATACCTTTGGAGGAAGGAAGCTCTTTTCCATCTTTCTCATAGTACTCCCTTATGGACAGAAACGTCCTCCCTTTAAACTCTCCCCAACTTACCCTCCTCTTATTCGACAACTAGACATAATTACACAATAAACAATTGACATTATAACAATTGTTGAAGAAAATTTAGTTACGGCTCGCAAAACAAAACAAAACAAAACAAGAAGCTATTTATTAATAATCGAGGCTAAACATTATAAACATAAGAAAAAGCATAATACTAACACAACAAATGATGAGATCGCCGTTGTCATCCGCACCTTGGCCTCGCTCTTGAACCTCCTCTTGCTCTTGTTTTTGATTCTCCTGTTGATCTTGATGCTCAATTATGTAGGAATTAACAACTTGGCGCACGAATTTCTTGTAATGAGGCTGAGAGAGATCGAGACCTAGCTGCTCCGAAGTTAATTTACGAACCTCAGCTTCGGTTGTCTTGTCCATGTCAGAGTTATTGAGAATCTCTATAACTTTGTCTTGAATAATCTTGTTTTCTGCTGTATTTTCCGCTTTCTCCGCCATTGATTGTGTTTGGGGTTTCTAGGGTTTTAACACAAAATGGGTAGATTAAGTTTTAATATTTATGTCGAGTGGTAATTTTATTATTATTTTGAAATTAATATTTTTATGTCATAATTATAATTAATATTATAAAATTAATTATAACCTCGGATAATTATCATATCATTAACTCAAAACCTTATTTCGCATTTAAATATCATTAGCTGGGTAAAGAAATGAAATAAAAAGATAACATAATGAAAATATATGGGAAAAAAATACACGAGGTCATCTCAACTCAAATACTTATTTTGTATCTCTTAAAAAATATTTAAAACTATTCAATTAAGATTAAAAAAATATCCTTTTAAATCTGATGGTATTAATACAGATTTTAAAATATTTGAGGTATTTAATTTGGATTAAAAATAATCTTTTAATTAAAATGCATCTCTAAATAAAAAAAATCATATATAAATAAAATAGATGGGAAATTATAGAAAAATTGACCTGGCACAGCTTACAGAGGAACAATGAGATGCCATATCACAAAGCAGCCGGTAAATAATTAATACAACGTTGCAACGTACTTAACTCTTCTTCAGTAGGACGAAGAACACACATACTAATAATCTACATACACGAATACAGGCATTCTTTTGCCAACTTTTAAACATGAAAATGCTGAGTTCTATTTCGAGTTTTGTTCTTGCTCAAAAAACTCAACAGAAGCAACAATATGCCCAGTGATTCTTGTCGGTAATGTAGGAAGAAATGTAGTCCGTCATGTTTGAAGACGTGGCCAGGGAAGGATGCGCTCCCCAACAACACTAGAGTAAAATGGTTTTGAGAATGCTGGTATAAATACATCACTTTGACTACATATATAATGATCAATCAAATCAGTGAAATTAGAGAACCCCGCCATCTTGTCCGAGGGAATCAAGATATCCTGTGCAATGTGAACAGCGAAGCTCACATCAAAATATGATCTGGGTTACTAATAAAATTACAGATAAATGAAATGCAAGTACAACATTTTCTTAAATAAAAAACAAGAACAGTGGTGTTAGCTAATATCACATTAAATTGCCCAAGGATGGAGGATCAAAATTTGACTGCACTTGAAGATGTTAGAATTTGGTTGAGAAGAAAAAAAAACTTAAATTCAGGCTGTCATTCAAAATAAAAAGTGTATCAGACACCCAGTTACTCAAATAGATTTGGTATATATTCACAAGGTATGTGTTGGGTAGAAAAATTGTATTGCTATTACATTATAGCGGCAATGAAATTACTGGATATAAACTCAGACCTGGCCCTAAGGAGGTGCACAGTGTCCAACTGCATGGTCTCCCCATTCAAACGTTTAGAATGGAAGATAAGTGATTAACGATTGTAGTAAAACAACTCTTATTTAAATAAATGTGTCTTTGATAATTTCTTGAGGGCTCGATATTGAAATTCAGTGTACGGCCCCCAAATCATTTGACGCCCTGTATGAACTCAGCACTTCTAGATAATGCAAGTTTTGAAGTTCAACTCGGTGAAAGGCAATGGACATTATACAAACTCACTAAGAATAAAGTTTAGAAAGGCAAGTAATTTGATAATCTTTTAATCCAAAACATATTTCAATTTGGACCCAATATAATTGCATCAATAATGGCCAACAGGGAACATGTAATCTTACCTTCGTATATGTGCTCGGGAAGATAGTTTTCAATGCATGTAGACTTTTATGCCACCCATTTTCAGTCAGATATATCGTGGTATTTCTTTCAAAACCAATCTTATTCAGAAATTGACCAACTTCCATGGCACTGAAGCAACTCTTTTTCTCACTAGCTGTAGTCACCTGACAACTTTTCGTTCCCAACATCTCGGTTCTCAAGTCCACCGCAATGAACCGACCATGTGATGCTCGACTCAAAGCTTTTAACATTTCAAGCACCGAGTCAATGAGTTCCTGCAATCCAGCTTGCAGCCGGAGAGCCTCAAACACAACCATACATGAGATTGAGTTCATGTACTTGCCTTCTACCATTGTGATGTTTAGATTAGGAAAGTAAGTTGCAAGCTTCAAATTTCCCCCTCTCTTGTATAGTGGCTCAAGCTTTGCAGTAACGTAGTCTTCAGAAACAAGATTGGGAACCCTTGCGATGGGGATCTTTTCGGAAGATAATTCAGCAGGCTGAAGATATGCTATTTCTACTATACCATTAAGACTTTCAACGAAATTACGGACATCGTATACATCACCAAACTTCCTGAAAGATCAAGCATCTCATGAAATTAGTTGCCAAATATGAGTCTGATACAGCAGATATCGGATATGTTCCATTCTTGAAACGTATTTACTGTTCTTTTAACAAACTGGATTATCACAAGACTATGGCAAGACAAAAAAATAGACACTTCTCAGAGAAAATACTTAGAATTCACCATTTTTCTACAATACTTTACATAATTTGAGAAGTTAAGTGTATATTATGACAGAAGCAGACAAGCGTATCTTGTTTTTTTAAGGGTGCAAGAGAATCCCAAGAATATGCTTCTACAAGGTTTTCACTGTGATCAGACACAATAGCCGTACTAGTCTTAACCTTTAAACAATTTACAAAATGTTACCAAGTTTCTACATGGAACAAACACCGCCATTATGGATAGAACTCCGAGATAAGACCGAGAAGCCTTGAATACAATTTCCCCCAGCTAATCCTAAAAAATGTAAAGCTACAACCTCGAGCAAGAAACAATTCCATAACATGTTCTAGATTCCACCCTCATTACGTTGACCACAAATTGGCTCCTGCAGTATCTTCCTAATAAAGTCAATAAACTAGACTAGCTCTCACGGGTTCGCTGCAAGACTCACAAAACTACGAGTCAAATGGCACAAAACCCTCCTCATCAATTATATAACAAAAGTGGATTAAACTTGCATACTCGATCTACCCAAGTACATTAAACAAAATTAATGTCAATTAAAATGGAGGTATGAATTGATGGGCAGATAATATGGGACAAAACGTTAAACCTCACAAAGAGCAGACTCCAATTATCAATTAAATTTCCACTAATTCTCCAAGAAATTACAAAATTTTAAGCAACATTCATATTTAAACAAACCCATAGTCCTAATAGATCAATTCCTTAGATATAACTAACTAAAGATTCAATCTTGATATATATATATAAAAAAAAAAAGAATCACCTTTTGTAGTAAATTGATCACATTTTGACAAATGTGTGCACATATGGTTGCAGATATACTTACAGAAGCATGGCCATTTATATCTGAACTTGTAATTTGTATAAAGTAATATATCACAATTACTTACATTGCTGTACTTGAGCATGTCTGAACCACATTTGTATACTTATGGTTATGTTCTCTGGTTGTGAATCGTTACTTTTTACCTATGGTATTATGGTTTTACGGTGTCAATGTGTGTAATGTACTAATGTGTTCGCATAATTGTCATTTGGGTAGTTAAAATTTTAAAATTATGTTAATTTCGGTAAATCTAATTAGAGTGAGATCTATCAGGGATCATGTACCTTTTGGTTTTTTTCTTTATAAAATTAACACTTTCTATATTGGACTCTAACTTTTTTACGATGTGTGTACTTCCGTCAAATTAATTAAACCACTTTAGAAATTCAGGGGTAAATTCGTCTTTTACTAATTATACTCTTACTCAAACTTATTTTCATTGTTGATAATTTTTGTGAGAATTAAAACTCGGATATATCATCCATTACATAACGAAATAGACTCATTTAAATTGTATTAAAATCTTCTCTTTCTCCTCTACAATGGGATATCAATTATAACTATCAACGATGTACTTTCAAGAATTTGTATATTTAATAAACTTCAATTAATGTATATCTTTTTTAGTTATGTCTTTTTAAATTGTTTTCACCAAATTAAAATATTGATAGTAAAACTCAATATCAATCTATAGATAAGAAAAAGATGATTATGTTGCAATTTGAATAACTTGATTTTGTTAAGAAATGAATGAGATGTTCAATTTTTAATTCCTCAAAAGTTTCAACAATGGTGGAAATGAGTTTGAGTAAGAAGATGATGACCAAAAGACTGAAATGTCTTTGGAAAAATTAACAGAGTTAGTCAGATTTGACGGTAGTACACGCATTATAAAAAAATTAGAAGTCTGATATAGCAAGTAGTAGTTTTAGAAGTCCATAATCTCATGTGATTTGACACCAAAAATGCCAGTACACAAAGTGCACTTTACTTTAACTTGAAATCATCCAACAATAGTCCCGGGGCGGGCATCTCATACTCGTCAAACACGATCAAATAACTATATCCCATTAAATAGTGATGTGAAGGTAGAATGGTTAGGCTAGTTTTTGGTCTTAATGTGAAAAATTCGTAGGAATTTTTTTGTTAAGTCACCTGCCTTATTTTTTGTGATTCCCAGAGTTTTAACAGTCGAATCGTCGTGAATTTTGGATAACATGTTCCTTACTCCGATATCTAAATTCTGAACGATGGAGATCGGATTTGGAAGTGCAGAAGGTCAGTTTATTAAGGGGCTGGACATCGGTTTGTCATCATGGTGACGGGTTATATTCACCGTGGTGATTTGTTTTATCATTCGGCCAAGGTTGACTTGGATAGTGTATTTTTAGCCCAGATGTATTTTTGGGTTAATTCTTAGACTAGGTCCATGGTTTCTAAGATACGTAAACGGAAGTTAATTAGCTAGGTTTGAACCTAAGGTGTAATATATTGTATATACATAAAATATAAAAGAAAAAGGTTGTTTCACTTGACCAACAAAATACTTCTTTATGTTTCTAGTTTTACTTATTACTTTATTTATTGTTTATGTTGAATCTTATAACTTTTGGTGGTAGAATTCGGTGAGAGTTCTAAATATAAAAGTTTCTTCTTTGGGTGTTATTCCGCTGCAACACGGTTTGTCCCTCGATTGAGACTCAACAATTGGCATCAGAGCTAGAGTTCAGATTTGGGTGGTAAACCTCCAATTTGAGGTGATTCTGGGTTGTGTCTTGTGTAGTGCACACAAGGTGTTCGCTGAAATTCCTGAGAGATACTGGATGTGACACAAGTTAGGGATGACTTCTACAAACAGTATGGTTAAAGTTGGAAAGTATGAGATTGAGAAATTCAATGGGAAGAATGACTTTTCCTATTGGAGGATGAAATGTTTCAAATGTGGTGAGTTTAGGCACTTAAGAGTAAATTGTCCCAACAAAAGGGTATCTTGGAAGAAGAACAAGAACAATAATAATATTGGAAAAGTACGTGAGAAACAAGAGGTTGGTTATGCTTCAGAAGAAGGGAGCAGTGATGATTGTCATTCTGTCACTTGTGAAGGAGATATCATTAATAGGTGGATTCTTGATTCTGGTTGCTTTTATCATATGTGTCTGAACAGAAAGTGGTTTACTACAATACTACTTATAGAAGCGTTGAAGGTGGAACCGTATTGATGGAAAATAATCATTCTTGTAAAACGATGGGACTTGGTTCTATAAGGATTATGATGCATAATAATGGAGTGGTGAGAACATTGACAGATTTGAGGCATGTCCTGAATTGAAGAAGAATAATTTAAAATCGAATTTAACTCCGAGTACTCAGAGTTCGACCGAATATTGACCGAGTTATGTAAAAATTGGGTTTGAACCCAAATTGGTACGACTCGGATCGGATCATACCCCTGTAAACGAGTACTCGTTCCGACTCACTAATTTTTCAGAACACTACAAAATAATAATCACTTTGATTTTTGACATATATTTTAAAGTGTTGAAAAAAATTACTTACACAACTCATTTTTCTAATTTTTCTTTTTTTAATAAAAATATACAATTTAAATTTTTATTCAAAAAAGAAAATTGGAAAAATAAGTTATGAAAGTAATTTTTTTCAACACCTTAAAATATATGCAGAAAGTCAAATCGACACTTATTTTAAAACGAAGGGAATATAAGTGTAATTCACATATTTTTTTAGTTAGTTTTCAGTCAGTTGATTACATCAAAAACATCAGCGTCCCTTACTTTTTTATCAATTTTTATTAAGGTCCAATTATGTAGATTACATGTTTAATTGAATGTTAATACATGATAATAATTTTATAAAAATATTGAAAGTATGTTCTGTAAAATTATATTAGTACAGAACATATTAAAAATATGTTTAAGAGCATATTAAAAAAATAAATTACAGAATATATATTGACTAATATGATATAGAACATAGTGTAGAACATGTTTATATTATAAAAAATATTATTTATTATATGGTTCTCCGAATTCTCTATCTAAGAGGGGTTCCAAATAGAACCTTATCCAGACTAAGATTCAAATAGAAACTCATTATTAACCGGAGAACTCGAGAACCACTCTAAAAAACCCTAATTTCCTTAATTTGATCCGATCCAATTAATTATTAAGGTCAATTATATGCTTAATTGAATGTTAATACATGTTAATAATTTTATAAAAATATTAAAAGTATGTTCTGTAAAATTATAGTAGTACAAAACATATTAAAAATATGTTTAAGAACATATTAAAAAAATAAATTACAGAACATATATTAGCTAGTATAATTCTGAGTTCTCCATTTAAGAATGGTTCCCCATAAAACCTTACCCCTATACTATATATATATATACTACACTCGTCTTTCTTGCTATTTAGGTGATCCTCAATAAGGGTGTTCGCAGTGCAATTTTTCTCTAAAATCACGGACCAACCCGCCACACGATTTGATTAAATTTCCAAATCGCACCGCGCAACTCAAAAACCACATTAACCACACCACATAAATGCGATACGATTAATGCGATTTGTGCGGTCTAACAATGTCAATATAAAAGTTATAATAAATTACAAAATTGAAAGTTACAATAACAATTACAAATTTTAAGTGAAAAAATAAAAATTAGAGAATTTTTAAAAGTTAAATTACAAACATTAAAAAGTAAAAAATGGAATATAAATTTGAAAACAGAACCAAAAATATATATAATTTTATATATAATACTAAATATATATATAAAAAATCAATACATAGAATAATATAATATATAAATTATGTTATATATATAATTGCGGTGCAGTTTAAACCGCACTACTTAAGTATCAAACCACAATCCGCACCGTACCGCGCGGTTTGTAAAAAATTCAAACCTCAACCGCACCACGAAAATTCAAAAACACATTTTGTGATGCGGTTTTGTGCGGTCCGATGAACACCCCTAATCCTCACCACTTCGGTATATGTATAAATAATACAATTTTACTACTTGAATGTATATGTATATCTTCAAGAATCCGTAATACACAGTTATAAGCTTTTATTAATGACAATTGGCAAAAATTAACACGGAAAAATGATAATTGAGGCCGGGTAGGAAAAAAAATCAATATATTATGCATGATATACATGCTACCTGGATATGGAAACTTTCACTCCCTCACTTCCAAAGAAGTAACATTGAAACACGAATTTAACGAAACTCTGAAATTCAAGGATTCAAACATGAAACTCACTGCCATTACTCAGATACTGCGAAAACTTGGCAACATGCATCAACAGATATGAAACCAGTCACGCATAAAGTAAAATCAGTACCAAGAAACCAAAACAATATACTATCAAGTGCAGCGTGAAAATTCAAAAGGCAAATTGCTAGTCAAACACTACATAAGTTTGTTAGTATAAGTTTGCTGTACGATTCTGCACTATATGACATTTTTACGTGTATCCGCAGCCTGTACACCCAGTCAGTGGATGGGCAAAAATTAAAAAGCAAACCAAGTGCAAGTCCACTCAAGAAATATGCAGGCCAACTCCCCTTCAACCTACAGATCCCCGAGTAAAAAAATAGTGAAATTGAGCTACAATGTATAATATACTATTATCAGGTTTATGAAAGATAGGGGATTTGAGTTTTTACCTCTAGTAGTTCTACTTGTTGATTTTCTGGTGAAAAACTCACTTAATGGTCTGTCTGGAACTGGTATCAACTTTCCAATAGCAGCAAGAGGCCAACTGTTTTAAAACATTGCAAGAGTTTCAGCTTAAGTGGAATCTAAACAAGCTTATTCAAAATCAGACCATAATCCCAGATCAGACAGCTAAAAACCTAAAGTGTATAGTTGTCCTTGTTCACTATGGGAAGCTGGGAACCATGTTAACATAACGTTTGCCAAGAATCAATAAATGATATACAATATTCATGTATCAAGATGATTCTGAAATCAAAGATATGCATACCTGATAAAGCCGATGGCTATTGAGACGAGCCATAACTTCCAGCTAAGCCTAACTGTTGTAGTAAATTTGCCAAGAAACATTATGATAATGATCTGGATAAAAAGAAACAATATCAAAGTCAGTGAAAAGTTTTGATCTTCCTATTATAGCTTACACTTCTACAACAATCACCACGGTGCAAGGGAAGAGAGTTAAATACTCACCTGAAGAAACAGCGTTAATCCCACAATTCCCATGAATAAACGATTCTTGGTAACACCTTTAAATACATTGATCTCATCAGGCTTGCGTGCATTGAGTTCATTAAATAACTGCAGTCAAATGATCTATGGTCAGATACTATAAAAGCTGGCAGAAAACAGGTCAAAACATGGAGTGCACAGACTCAGATTTCACAATGAAAGATAATCTGGTCACAAGCTGAACACAAAAACAACAGAAACTTTAGCTCTAAAAGTTTCTTTTTATCCATTACAAGCATGTTTAGAACTAATGGTACTTCTTTATTTGAATATTCATTAGAAGTGTATAAAAACAGTAATATTACAATAATACTGCCTTCAGGAGTTTAATTTCAAACTTAAAAGGTAATTTCTTTAAATTAAAAAAGAAAGGAATGGAAGAGTGGCTAAGATTGTGATGATTAAAAATTCATGACCAGGGATGCGTAAAGAGGTCATTTACTACATCAAGAAATAGTTCTTATTCAAATAGAGCATGATCAAATATATTGCAACGTGCAGTCTGGGAAGACAAACTACAACTTGCAAGACTGAACAGAAATGAGTAAAAATACTGAACACAGATTTTAATATAATATCTTCTTGTTCAAGCAGAAATGAACTATTTTATTTGAGTGAGACATACCTGACTCAGAACAAAAGCATTAAAAATCAATGTATTTTTCACTTTGAGAGCATGGTCCTCGTTTTCATGCTCTAGATTCAGAATTTTTTTCCCTTGGAAATTAAGGATAAGCAGGACGGTGATTTGATAAAAAGCCTGTAAATTTGAATCATTGAACAACAAGCAAAGAACAACACCCGTCATTTACTGTGTTGACATAAATCAATGTCAACAGATAATAGGTGCCAAAAATCAAGATAGTATACCTGGATAAGCAAATTTCTCCACATAATATTCGTTATCAGAGGTTCTCTATTATGAGACAAAAAAGAATTAATCAGTACAACATTTATTCAAGAGATCGAGGCCTTGAAACATGATAATGTATGTGAGTAAAAAATAATTGATTTCTAAAGCATTTTTAGAAATAAAGGGTTCTGTGAAATGCATATCAAATGTCTAAAGAAGCCGAACCTTCGACCAACAGGAGATCTTTTCATGAGGTGATCTGTTGGTGGTTCAGTAGCTAGTGCAAGTGCTCCAAGAGTATCCATAATAAGATTCACCCAGAGAAGCTGACAGATAAACAAAGTACGGATGTACAAATAAATGCATTTGCCCAACTGTGTATGTGTGTGTGTTTGTGTGTGTGTGTGTGTGTGTGTGAGAGAGAGAGAGAGAGATACCTGCACAGCATTTAATGGGACATCTCCGGAGGAAACTGCAGCAACAACATTAATTACAAGAGCAGCAACATTTACTGTCAGCTGGAACTGAATGAATTTTTGAATATTAGCATAGACAGAGCGACCCCATCGAACAACCTGCATTATCGGTCAGCATATAAACTAATTGTCCAAAGCTTTACATGTATTCACTAGAAGTTGATAACGTGCAAAGGTTTTAATTTCTCTAGGATTCACTATAAGAAGATGAAACTAGAGAAATGAGCATGAAAAATAACAGAAAAGCGGCAAATGCGCATCAACTTCAGCTCTAAACTTGGCTGAATAAATACGTGCTTGAAAAGGAAATAATTAACCATAAATATGTATAAGTTTCATACTTACATCACCGAGTTTAAGAAAGGTACATCTTACCAAAATTTCTGGTAGAAGTTATTCTCATTATTCTTGTTTACATACAATTTCAAGTAACAGAGTGCACATAACACAGACTAACCTTTACAACTGTAGCAAAATTGTCATCTAATATTATGATGTCTGAGCTTTCTTTTGCAACCTCTGTTCCTTGGATGCCCATGGCAAGACCAATATCAGCCTACATAATTGAAAACAGTTCAACAGCTAAAAGCAAAATGCAAAGCTTTATAAAAAAGACCAAGACAAAACAGATCTTTAGGTATGAGACCAAAGAAAACAATAGGTTCACTCCACCAGACCTCATGTAAAGCAGGAGCATCGTTAGTGCCATCTCCAGTCACAGCAACAACATGCCCATTCTTTCTTAATGCTTGCACAAGCAACAGCTTATCATTAGGTGATGACCTTCCCATTACCTATTTACCAGAAATCAATTATCAGTTACTAAAAACTACCTCCCTCGATGGCAGAAATAATAAATTTAAAGAGAATGCATCAGTCGTACAGATATCTTCTCAGCAGCTATCAGTCTTTCTGCATCAGAGTATTCACGAAATGTCTTCCCTTCAATGATATTAGGTAAAGTAGCATCAGCATCTGATTGTAGTATACCACATTCTAAGGCAATTGCTTTTGCTGTTTGAAGATTGTCGCCAGTAACCATCCTTACCTATGTGAATTCCAGAGCCCAACCAAAAACATACAGTAGTTGAGATACAAAACATGAATACTTATCATTACATAAGAGAATACTTCAGATATCTACATATTACAAAAGTATACGGTAAGCAAGTCATTCCTTCCCCCTCATTACCCGTAAACCCCAAGCAGATAATGACCGAATGCCTAACAGCCAGTTTATTATATCCAAACATAAAATTACAGTAGTAGTATCGTTCGTAAGTCACAAGAGAGTATCTAACTTTAAAATATGCCCCTCAATTGCAAATTTAAAATCTAATTATCACATGCAATTATATAAAAGCATGTAAGAAGGGGCAAGTTATAAAAACAGCAAAAATACCTTGATCCCAGCGTCAATGCAAAGTTGAACAGCAATCTTAACACTTGGACGACAAGGATCCTGCACGCAGTAAACATCACATTTTTGTAACAATTCACAATTCATTATTGAGCCAAGCCGGTTCTCCCAAAGTACCATCAAAACCAATTTAATACTGAACATATTCAATTATATATTGAAATATATAAATAAATAACATTAACAAAACCAAAATTTTTATTTGTAACCTTTTCTTAGTAGTGAGAAACATCTTTAAAAAGGGTTGCAAGCAATAGAGAAAATTAAAAAGTGAACTTTTTCTAATTCAGAAAGTGGTGACGGAACTATTCCCATAATTTTGGTAGTATATAAATATGTAATACGTGATTGCTTAATGGTGTAGTAAACAAAACCTAGGACAAGAGTCTAGAGGACGATGACAACAGGTAGACTATGTAGTATAAAGCAAATAGAGTAATAAATACTATAACATATTTCCATATGTAATTATAGATTTAAACTAAAAATTATCTAAGTTAAAATATAATATGGATTGCATATCACCGACTGCAAATATTGATGCAAAAATTGCATATAATTTTTAATGAGAATACGTGAAAAAACAAAAGAATAGCAAAGTTCAGATGTGAGCTTTGCCATATCAAGGTGCATTGTCCAGAATGCACGAGCAAAAGTGCAATCAGTATTTGCAACTATCAATGAATACTGAAAGGAAACACCATACTTTATTGTTTTTGAGTTAAGATAGGGTTAGATGATCTATTTCAAGAATTTATCACTCGCAATAATTTTTCAGACCTTCAGTCCTACAATCCCGAGCAAGACAAGGTCATCCTCGGGTAAATCCCAGTGAGCCAGCTCTTCCTCATTATCTGGTACATGAGCTCTTTCACATGTTCTGTATGCAAAGGCAACACATCGCAGGCTTCCTGCCGCCATATCTTCAATTGCTTTTTTAAACAGTGTCCTCTGCACAAATTGTTAAATCGAAGTAAGAATGCACAAATTGTTAAATCGAAGTAAGAAAGGTCGCAGTACTGAAAATGATAATTACTACATATCACTTTCAAACAAACACATGTTGTATGATTCATAATAAGCTATGAAGCACAAATGATTTGAGAAGAGTGGCGTGTCAATATGACATGCAATTCCAAGGGACGGGGCAGCCAAATCTGCTACTTATAAAACTTTTTTTTTGCCAAGTTGCTGCATAAAATTTGCATACTTTCTATATGCACTTGTCTTATATGCTCTCTCCTGTACCCAGGTCCAAATTCCCCAAGTGTTTCTAAATCCAAGGAAAAAAGTGCATTATCCAAAATACAGACCTGTATACATAATAATAATAATACTAACGACCTTATAAACAACATGTACTAATCAAACAACATTCATATCAATGAAGGTAATTGAAACACGGCATGCCAAAATTTCACATCACCCAGAAGTCATTGCTCCCGCCATTGAGTGACTTCTGATCATAATATTTTTATAGCAGATAAAATTAAAGCCAAGAAAAGACCACTCAAACCTTATCTTCTTCCATGGGCACCAAGCTTTCGTCAACATTGAAGTAGCTTGTGCAGCAGGCTAATACAATCTCAGCAGCACCTTTCCAGTGCACATGAACATCAGAATCTGGCTGTAAATATAAAAACAAAAAAAAAGGATGGGAGAAGTTGTTAGCACAAGATTAATGAAGAACTCTGAAAGTACAACCAAAAAGTGTCTTGCTTCAGAAACTTATATTAGATCCAAATATTAGACATTCCCCATGCAACATCTATGTCAATTTTATGTCTCAATCCTCTATCCTAGAAATAAAATTTTGATCATACAAGCATTATTATGTTGTGGACTCGGGGGACAAAACCTGTTAACAGATATATACACACCAAGGTTTGTGTTTTTGTTAAATATAAGCTAGGAAGTGACATAAGCAAGATGATGTCACTATAATGACATCATAGTTACTGTAGCAAGTGTAGCCACCAAATAACTACTGTAGCAAGCTTTGGGAGGAAGCTAAGTTTATCTATATAAAGAGGCTTAGTGTTCCTTCTTGTATAACAGATAGAATATAAGAAAATGCAGCATTAGTAGTAGTATAATACATACACACAGTTCAGTGCACATTTGTGTTCAACATGCATCTCTCCTTTATCTCTTTTATCTAGCTATATTCTGCCCTATACATATATAAATCTCAACAGTTTTCTTTGATTGTACTACCACATTGCAGGTCAGATTCTAGAAGTTAAAATGTTGGTAGTACAAAAGTAACACACAATACACGTGAATGGATTATAAGCAAAAATCTACTTTAAAAAAAAAATCCAACCACAGAACGAAGAAAAATGTGCGAATAGCAACACATAATTAGAGATAAATTTTCAATACAAAAAATAAAATATCAACTCTATAAGCTCCTTTATAGGTGTGGTATACATGGCTTATATGGATAATGGAACTTACTAAAAAAAACAAATGGACTAAGCCCCGCAAACACTCGAGCTTATTCCAAAAAAATCTGAATAAGCCCCATACTGAAAAGATGTAGATGGCGCATATAACTAAACAACTAATTGCATTAATCTTCACTTTACCAGACACACTTTGATTAACTAATAATAAATAATGAATATTCTTTTCATTTGTACTTGTGTTGCCCATCATATTTCCCAGGAAAACAGATAACAACTCACCAAAACCAATCTTGAGGAGGCATCAACTAACTGAGAGGAAACTTGAACTTATTAGGACTCACTATAGGTAGTTAAAATATTAACCAAAACATCATTTCTAGACTTTAGCTGCAAAAACCTCCTTTTTGTTGTTTATCAGGACAACTCTAGAGCTAAGGCCAGAGTCTAGCCCTTTATTATTGCTAATTATCAACGAACAAATGGAACAAGTTTCACCTAAACCAGAAATCTCCAAATTATGTTGTTATCTTACCAGCTGTACTGCAACACCGCCACGTTTTTTCTCTGAGTTGAACGGGAAAGCATGAATAATAGAAGACTCTGATCTGACAGTATCAAAACCCATTCCTAGCTGCAAAAAGGTACTGAGGATTACGAACCAGATTCGCTTTATCAAAATTAAATCTTGGGGAAGCGAAGGCGAAAAAATGGAAAATTTACGTTGACTCCCCATTGAAGAATGGCCTTTTCTGTTGGTGATCCAGAAATCTCCACCTCGCCGCCCTGTCAATGATAGGTCAATCAAAATCCAAGTAACCTCAAGATTCATGTTAAAATTTAATTAATTGTGAGAGAGTATGATACACAAGTATCCTAACAGTCATCTTAAAAGTCATTTCAGTCGATTAATTAGGAAAATTATATATTTACTAGCGAAAAGGTCAACAACTAGTCCAAAAAGTTCAGAGAGATAAGAAGACAAGCAGTATAAACAAACACTACATGGATCACTTCCCTTGCAGCTTGTAGTTCTGATTGAAAGGGAACATAGCTGACTAAAAGGAAAAGGTAAATAACATATACATGTATACCATATGTGCGACAAGGTGCAAAACCACATTAGGAATTATAATAAACTAATAAATGCTCTAAATGGCTTCATAATCATGGAACTGAACCTCTAAAGGTCAATTATAATTACAAGGAGATGCATAACATATATAATACTTGAAAGAAATTGCATACACTGAAAATTAAATTTGGATTCAGGGAATGCACTAAAATATGTCCAGACTACCTCAGACATTTTGATTTACAATTTCAATCCTTCTAAATTTGGAGTCCAGCCGTGAGGTCTAAATATTAAGTATGAATTAGAGTTCAAATATTTCTTAATCTATTTCATATAATTTGTGTTCCGGATACTAGACTAAATAACCAACTATAAGTAGGATAGATACAAAAAGAATTCTGTTATTTTTTTAGTCTATTCAGACCTCACGGCCGGACTCCAACTTTAAAAGGATTGGAATTTTAAATCTAAAGAAAGTTGTCTTTGCGTCAAACCTTTCTTTCAATTTATAGTCATTATATCTATTCATGAAATAAGTGATAATCCATTATTTAGAGTATAGGATTTTAGTGAATAGTTATAAAGTTGAACATAAATTTTTTCAGTAATTCTAATTCAATAGGATGATAACCTGTTATTTTATTATACCGCGGGTTACTTTTTACTTTATTATATTTAAAATCTCTCAATTATTGCTTCAAATATGAATACCACAGCTGTAGTTTTATGAAAAAGCTAAAGCCCCTTGTCAGATTTGAACTGATGACTTACGCCTTGCCATTTTAGGAATTATAATAAACTAATAAATGTTCTAAATGGTTTCATAATCATGGAACTGAACCTCTAAAAGTAAATTATGATTACAAGGAGATGCATAACATATATAATACTTGAAAGAAATTGTATACACTACAAAATACAAATTAAATTTGGGTTCAGGCAATGCACTAAGAAATATGTCCAGACTACCTCAGACTTGAACACACTGCCGGTTGTATTCTGTGCTATGCCTTCAATCAGGAGTGATGCAACCTTAGGAGGTAGGGACCTATCTTTAGAAGGATCAATTTTTTCCCCACAAATGTAGGTCTCCACCACAGTCATCTGTAAAAGAGAATTGATGCAAACAGAGAAGCAAAAGCATCGTAGTAAGTTTTACTACCACATAAAAAACCTAAAAAGAATAATGACTTCTGTTTTTTTATGTTCAGTTTGAATATTAAGGATAAGAAAACTTTATTAATCCATCATTGCAGTAATTAAAGAAAAATTGTTTACTATGAAATACTCTGTTGCTAAATAACCATAATAATGACGCCAGGTTTGAAACAGAGACAGTTAATAGTTTCACATAAAAATATCTATAATCAGGAACCAAGTCACTATGAATTCACTGCATCAAGGTTCCCATGGTTTCACAAATGACATCCTCTCCATTTATCATCGTACCAGGAGCCTTTTCTCTCCATTCATTATCCATAGGCATAAATGCATACTGATAAGATGAGGTTCTTCTGATTTTTTAAAAATGAAGAAACAGACATATTGAAAAGACAGCATGAGAACATACCACATTCATTGTCAAGGTTCCTGTTTTGTCACTGCAAATGGTGGTAGCAGAGCCCATTGTTTCACAAGCAGAAAGCCTTCTGACCTGTACTCCAAATCATTAAACCATAAATATATCAGTACAATACAAATAATTTGCACAGAACTCTAATTGATATCATAATATAATGTGTAACATGTAGACACATTGATGTGTGAAACACAATGAACAATGACCACACATACCAAGGCCTTGTCTGCCATCATTTTTCTCATCGAGTAGGCAAGCCTGCAATAATAAATACAAGGTAAGTATAAGGAATAGAAAGGCAACAAATAAAAGTGTCTGTGCTAATGTGAGATGAAAATAACATATAAACAGACAGAGGAGATGCAAATTTACCAACTAAGATATCATTTGCCTGTGCAGAGGACAAAAGAAGTAGAACCCAATCATCCAGAGTAAAATTATTAACACTATTGATCACTAAATTTATTAAAGAGGCATGACAACATACAATATAAAAACAGCCATAAACATTTGTTTTTTAAAATATCTGAACTTACGTCAATGTGACAGCCAAAGGGAGTCCTTCTGGAACAGCAACAACAACAATGGTGACCTATAGACTAATATTAATTAAAAAATGAAACTTAGGTGCATAAACATCATTTAAATTTTGATGGAAAAAAATACATACCGCAACAGTGAAAATTTTGATTGCTCCATCAATAGAATCACTAACACTGGTCTTGCCAGGGATATACTTTGGTGAGTCTTTAGTATCCTTGCTGTGCCCAGTAAAATATCTGTTGATGCACCAATGCATGAGTTTCATCCAGAAACACACCACATTTGAAGAAGAGATGTTAAAGCCAACATTGACTAACCTGACTAGAAGAACAACTAAAACAAGTACAGCCACTGCTAACCCAACCATACCTACAAATGTTGCAACTCCATTCAAACGGACCTAGTAGATTCATAAAATAGTTAAATCAGTTGTGGAGTCCAGAGCTATAAAAACATATTGGCCACAATTTATTTGGAAAAGCGACCTGCAATGGGGTTTCTTCACCATTATCTTCTGATATGCTAGCCATTAGCAATCCCCATTCAGTATTAATTCCGACACTAGTAACCTGTGAAAGTAATAACACTCAACATGGAATGGCAGAAGTAACAAGATAGGGACTTCACATCAGATATTTTCATCAAGATAAACACAGATATCAGTTACTTAAAACATGCCAAGGGTAACTCGGAGCTTGATCTGGAGCTGACAAGGACATCTTCTACACTTTTACAATACTAATTCAGCTAGCTTAATACAAAAGCACAACCCTCCACCAGCATAGTTTACTCGTTTAGGGATACATAAAGAGAGCATTTGTATAGATTAATCTATATAGATAGATGCACTTGAGTTCCTAAATCCATATCATTACAAAAGTCCCGATACACAAGGAATTAATTTCATGTTGGAGAGGAACATCTATTTCCATGTATATAATAGCCACAGCTTTATATATACACATTACAGTTTAAGGACCGTTGTAGAATGTCACAGATCGGTCTTCCTCTTTCAGCCAATCAAAGCAATCAAAGCAGTGCAAGAAAGATACGTGTATGACTGAAACCCCTTGCCTCTCTCACAATCAGGTAATAGGCAGTTATATCATCAAAAATATTCACTACTAGCTCTACGAAGTTCCAGTTTTACAAAACATACAAGACTATGATGTCAACTTCAATGAGTTCCATATTCAGAAACCGCATCAAACTGTCTCAAAACTGATCTACTTTATCTCTCCATAACCTTCTATAGGTTTTAAATTAAGCATCAACTTATGGTATTCTAGGACAACCCTTTTCTATAACTGAAGATGGTAACCAAACCCTAATAGTTGGATTAAGGTAACATTTGTGTACATTTAGACTCTGCTTATGCATATGACATATTGGGTATGTTGGTTTGGTTACTTTGCACTACATAAGACTCACAATACAAGAACTAAAATTTCATAGCAAGCAAATTTGTAGTAAGAGAACAGGCAAGGAGGGAGAAACGTTTTCCATAAACATAGAGATTACAGATGTGATGAAAACTTACCAGCATGGTGCCATACCCATCAGCTATTTTGCAACCAGACATCAGAAATGGTGCCTTGTGATCCTTGTGAACCTGCCAAATATAGAGGAGGCTGTGAGCACATCATAATCTCCATGCAAGTTTTATCCAAAATATGTGATCTAAACAATAAAAATGTTAAACTACTTTCAAAAGATCGCTTAGAGAGATTTGCTTTTGTATCTCCCTGTATGTATGACCCTACTGTATATGAGACTCATCCCATCTGGTGAGTGGTAACTTATAATATATTATAAGAGCATAGCATTGTGACTCACAATCTTGCTCTCCCCAGTCATACTCGACTCATCAATTGCGAGGGATTGCCCAGATATTAAAACACCATCAGCAGGAACCTAAAATAAAAAAATAAAAATAAAAACATTAATGTTGTAAACCATAACTTGCGTCAGACATCAATTTCCCACCTAATCAAGTAACAAAAATTCTGGCGTTCACCTGATCACCAATTTTGAGAGGGATGACATCACCAACAACAATATCGAATATTGATATCTCTACTCGTCTACCGCCTCTAGTGACCTGCGTATAATATATAAATCATCAAAAACTGGAGGACTACAGAAAATAAAATCTATTAAATTGAATCACACCTCCATATGTATATTCTGCTTCTCCTCATTTAGAACTTGAAACTGAAGAGACTGTTTGTAGTCACTAAAAGCTTTATTAAGGAAAAAAAATATCAGCAAGATAGTAAATTTGAAGAGGGCTTACGACAAAACGTAAGTTACACCAGGTAAGGAGGTATTGTGATGCAGAAAAGAAATCTATCACTAAGATGCTTGCAAACGCCTTGCAATCCACAGTGATTTTGCAACATAAGAGTGGATTTTAATGATCAATAGAGCTGTATAACATATTAAAAGCGCCCGTGTAATTCAGCTCTCTCCACTAAAATGCTCATACGACTTAGACAGAAGAATATCGAAAAAAGAACAATGCAAGCAACTCTGGCATAGTGGCATATATGTTTCAAATGCATGCATTTTAAATATGATTTAGCAGACTAGTGAGGATAAAAGCGGGACACAGATAAATATTAATTTGAAAGGGTGCTAAAAAATGGGGACGATGCAAGAATCTCCCCCACTGGAATGTTATAATATATAAATCTTTTTCATATTGAGATTGTTGAAATAATTATTTACCCCATATAATATTGTTTATAACAAAAAAAAAAAAAGAATTTAGTACTGTCGTTACTGTTTTAAAATAAGGAAAGCCAGCAGAAAGGGGAAGACGAGAAGATGCAAATTAAATTTAAGACATATTCCACCAAGATGGAAAGCAATGACAAAGTTCCCATGTTTTAAATTTACCATGGTACTAACATGATAACATCAAATGATACTTATTGCCCCTGTCATCTTAGTTTAGGTTGTACTATTTAAATGTTCATACACATGCACCAGTCAATATATCATCGATAGTTGCACTAATGTGCTATTTAATTCATGTGAAACATTCTTAGATGAAAACAGCTACCACAACTTTCAAATATTAAAAAATAAAATAAACAAAATTTGTAAGGATAATGGGAGTTAACAATACCTGTAACAGCTATAACAATAATGACAGCTAATGCAATACTTCCACCATCATACCACCCTTCTTTTAAACCCTAAAAGACACGGGTAAAATGAGTTATCTGTACAATCCATGTAGTATTTTATACAGCTTTTCAAATGACACGTCGAACAAGTGATGCTACTAGCATAAAATAATTGGTACATATTCCAAAAGTGATTTACCATGCATATTGATTATTATAATTATGTTCTGTTTCTCTTCTCTAGTGGGATAATCATCCCAGTATCTAAACAACAGAAGTTCATTGGCATTTTACTGTTCCTATAACCAATCTCAGAAAATTCTTCCGGCAGTTTTCCCCATTCCCTATCACAGAGCCTTTAAGCTTGCTCAAGGCCTCCAACTTGCCTGATAACGAAATATAGAACCCGTTGTGGAACCAGTTAAAGAGCTATTTAAATTTACTACACATCTACAACATTATTCTCTCTCAAAAAGTGTAGGGAATCGGGCTTCAACTACCACCACACCTATACTGACCTCCGACTTTATGCCCAGGGCCAAAGACGCAGCTGCAGCTACCATCAGAATTATCAATGTAGTATCACGGCATGCATCCAAAAGAAACCTCTGTAAAATAAATAAAAAATTAGATAAATATGAAATTTGAAATCAAGTATGTTCTGATAAAATGTAGGCGTTAACATAAATTACAGAACAAAAATATAGATTGACAATCAATTACTAAAACAGTGACTTCAACTTATAAAGCACACAGCATATACCCAAAAGCTCCGCGGTTTTTTTCTGGGATAGGTGTTTGATCCATATACATTCTTCCGCTCCAGTATATCAGCATCATCCCCACTAATGCCCTTATCCAGATTTGTATTCAATGTATCCGCCAGCCCATTCACCTGGTGCCATATAAAAAAAACATTCAAAACCAAAAAAATCAAATGTCTAGAAGATAATGAATCCAACTAGGCAACATCATAAGAAAACAAAGATAGACTTGCCCCTCCATAATTTTGCAAAGCAGAGAAATCATGATCCCTTGTCATTGTCGCAAGTTGCTCTGGACTACTGCCATGATCACCTGTAGGAGCTGGAGCTGGTGATTTTGAGGCATCTGCTCCCAGAATATATGAAGTCAATTATTTTATCAGTTTATGGTCATAATTACTACTGTGCGTTGGTTAGCTTTATGCTTCTTAAGTAATCAGGGTGTCCACCTCCCAGTAGAGTAGAAAGGAATACATAAATAAATAAATGAACTTAATCATAACATGTTAACCTGCATTGTGCTTTAAATGAGATAGACACTAATTACTTCATCAATGACAGTACTTTTAAAACATTTTAATTATTTTTTTGCTAAATATATTTTAATTGTTTTAATAATAGTCATCATGTGTCAATATAATTATCATTACTGTGTATTATAGATGTTATTTACTAGCTATAAATCTGTGATTTGTACCAGTTGTATTAGGCTTAATTTAGGCTGATATTATGTGATATGATAGGCTGATATTAGGGGATACTGTAGGCTGATTTCCAGGCAGATATGATGGGATATGCTAACTGATTTGTAGCTCTAATTAGCTTTGCTGTACCTATAAATACAGGAGCTTGTTTGTATGTCAATTTATTGAGAATGAAAAGCATTTTCATACATCTTTGTCATGGTATTAGAGCTGATTATTTAAAAATCTATTCTTGTATTTCTTGTCCAGCTTCAAAATCTTAGTGTTTTTTTTACTCCGATTTTCTTGGAATTAATCTCTTGGTTCTTGTTTTTTTTTTTACATCATGTCTTTGGAGCGATCTGATAACTTCCTTGTTCGTTTTAATGGAAAGAACTACTCTGCTTGGTCTTTCCAATTTGAAATTCTTGTCAAGGGAAAGGAATTATGAGGTTATGTAGATGGAACAATTTATGCACCCAACACCACTGAAAAGGAGAAACTTGCGAAATGGAAGGTGAAGGATGCTCAAATTATGTCTTGGATTCTCGGGAGTATGGAACCCTCCATGATTCTCAATCTCAGGCCTTACAAGACTTCTAAAGATATGTGGGGTTACTTGAAGAAAGTTTACAACCAAAGCAACGCCGCCCGCCGTTTTCAATTAGAGCTTGAGTTGGGACAACTCGGTAAAGGGAGCATGACAATTCAAGAGTTTTATTCCTCTTTTGAGAATTTATAGAATGAATACACTAATATTGTGTATGAGAGTGTTCCTTCTGAAGGACTGGCTGCTGTTCAAAGTGTACATGAAACGAGCAAACGTGTTCAATTTTTAATGAAATTACAGGGAGATTTTGAACCAGTCAGGTCCAACCTCATGAATAGAAATCCAGTTCCTTCAATTGATACTTGCATAGGAGAGCTTTTTCGGGAGGAACAACGGCTCGTGACACAAACTTTCATCGATCAGAAATCACAGAACTCTTCTCCAATTCCTGTTGCATATGTTGCCCAAGGAAAGCATAGAGGTGGAAGAGATATGAGTAATATCCAATGCTACAGTTGCAAAGGATTTGGTCATGTTGCTACTAATTGTACTAAAAAGTTCTGCAATTATTTCAAGAAAGCGGGGCACATCATCAAAGATTGCCAAATCCGGCCTCCAAAGAAATCTGAAACTGCCTACAACGTCTCAGTTGGATCCTCAAATGCTCCTAATTTTGGTCAGTCCTCTGTTACTCCTGAAATGATCCAACAGATGATAGTTAATGCATTTTCAACTTTAGGAATTTCAGGTAACAAAAATTCTGCTCATAAGCCTTGGTATTTTGATTCCGATGCTTCAAATCACATGACTAGCTCAACATTACCCCTAAATAATGTTCAAAAATATAAGAGGGATCTTCATATTCAAACCGCTGATGGTAGCTCTTTACCTATCACTGCTGTTGGTGATATTTCAACCTCTCTGAATACAGTTTTTGTATCCCCAAAGTTGTCTACTAATTTTATATCTGTTGGCCAATTAGTTGATAACAATTGTACTGTTCAATTTTCAAATTCTGGTTGTTTTGTGCAGGATCAAGTGTCATGGAAGATGATAGCGAAGGGGTCTAAAGTGGCCTTTACTCCTATCACCTTCTCCAGTGTCAAATTATGTTTCTTGTAATGTCGTTGATTGTAATAATCATGTATGGCATAAACGGTTAGGACACCCAAATTCTCAGGTTCTTAATGTTTTACTTAAATCTGGTTTGCTTGGGAATAAAGTTTCGAATTATTCAACTAAAGACCATATTGATTGTGCATCTTGCAAACTTGATAAAAGCAAAACACTTCCTTTTCCCTTGCATAAATTTCACACCACCAAAGCTTTCGAACTTGTGCATACTGATGTATGGGGTATTTCACCAGTAATATCTCACCAACATTACAAATATTTTGTTACTTTTATAGATGATTATACTCGTTATACTTGGGTATATTTTCTTCGATCTAAAAGCGAGGTCTTTAAGGCATTTCAAACTTTCCATGCTTTAATCGAAACACAATTTTCTGCAAAAATCAGAATTTTGCAATCTGATTCAGGTGGTGAGTATACATCAAATGAATTTCAATCTTTCCTTCAAAATCATGGAATCATATCACAACGTTCTTGTCCATCAACTCCACAACAAAATGGTGTGGCCGAAAGAAAGAATCGTCATCTTCTTGATGTTGTTCGGACCCTTCTCATCGAGTCTGGTGTTCCATCTCATTTTTGGTGTGAAGCCTTGTCTACTGCTATTTATTTGATTAACAGATTACCATCTCCCACCTTAAACAATGAATCTCCGTACCTTAGTTTGTACAAAGATGCACCAGATTATTCTAATCTTCACATTTTTGGATGTGTTTGTTTTGTTCATCTTCAACCACATGAAAGGCATAAACTTACCACACAATCTGTCAAGTGTGCTTTCTTAGGATACGGTGGCACCCAAAAAGGTTTTCTTTGCTATGATCCTAATACCCGTCGAATTCGTGTGTCTAGAAATGTAATTTTCTTTGAAAATCAGCCATTTTTTAGCACCCAAATGAATTCACAACTCCCGTCTGTAGCTATATTGCCTCATTTTCCCGAGACATCAACTCCAACACAAAGATTTAAACCTGGTCATTTTTATAATAGACGCACATCTCCCACTATGGCTCCTACGACTCTTTCGGAAGCACCTGATCCTGTTCTACCAACTTCTAATGATCTACCTCCTGTTTGAAGAAGCTCTAGAAATTCAAAACCTCCCAACAGGTATGGTTTTACAAATCCGGAAGCCATGTCCACTACTTTGTCTCCTTTTTCTATTCCCACTTGTTATAAACAGGCTATGGAACATGAGTGTTGGCAACAAGCAATGGAAACAGAACTTCAAGCTCTTGCAGAAAAACATACTTGGGACATTGTTTCCTTGCCTCCAAATGTCAAGCCAATTGGAAGTAAGTGGGTTTATAGTGTAAAATTCAAGTCTGATGGTTCACTAGATCGATACAAAGCTCGACTAGTTGCACTTGGCAATAAAGAAGAATATGGTATCAACTATGAAGAGACATTTGCACCAGTTGCTAAAATGACCACTGTAAGAACCCTTCTTGATGTTGCTTCCTCTAAATCTTGGCATTTACATCAGATGGATGTAAAAAATGCTTTCTTGAATGGAGATCTTAAAGAGGAAATTTACATGAAACTTCCACATGGCATGGCATGGATAGCTCCAAATAAAGTTTGCAGGTTACGACGCACTTTGTATGGGTTGAGGCAGTCTCCTAGAGAATGGTTTGATAAGTTTCGCAGTACTCTCATCAACTTCTCTTTTACACAAAGCCAGTATGATTCATCTCTCTTCTTTCATAAGACACCAGCAGGTATGGTTTTTCTTTTGGTCTATGTAGATGATATAATTATCACGGGCAGTGACACTGTGCTCATATCAAAACTTAAAAATATGTTGCATAGTACATTTCAAATGAAGGATCTTGGGGATCTTAAATATTTTTTGGGTCTAGAAGTTCATTCTCAAGATCGAGGTGTATTTTTAAATCAGCATAAATATGTCAAAGATCTTATTGAGTTGGCTGGTTTAAAGGAGGCTACTGTTGTTGATACACCAATGGAGGTGAATGTTAAATATCGAAAAGATGAAGGGGAGCTTTTGCCTAATCCTTATTTATATAGACAATTGGTCGGTAGCCTTATCTACCTAACCCTTACAAGGCCTGATATCTCATATGATGTCCATATAGTTAGTAGATTTATGCAATCACCTCGGCATCTTCATCTTGTTGCGGTGAAGCGTATTTTTCGATATTTAATTGGGTCACCTACGCGTGGTCTATTTTTTCCTAAAAATTCTGATCTTCATTTAACAGCATATAGTGATGCTGATTGGGCTGGATGTCCGGATACTAGAAGATCTACAACTGGATGGTGTACTTTCCTTGGAGATGCCTTGATCTCTTGGAAGTGTAAAAAGCAAGATCATGTCTCAAAATCTTCCACGGAGGCTGAATATAGAGCCATGTCTGCAGCTTGTTCTGAAATTGTATGGTTACGTGGCCTTCTTTCAGAGCTAGGAGCTTCTCAAATTAATCCTACTCCACTTCATGCTGATAACAAAAGTGTCATTCAAATCGCTTCCAATCCAGTATATCATGAACGAACAAAACACATCGAAGTTGATTGCCATTATATTAGAGATGCATTTACTCGTGGTGTTATTGAACTTCCTCATGTTAGTACTAATCTTCAAACAGCTGATGTTTTCACAAAAGCTTTGACGCGTCAACGGCACAAGTTTCTTAGTGGCAAATTGATGCTGCTAGATTTACCAACATCAATTTGAGGGGGGATGTCAATATAATTATCATTACTGTGTATTATAGATGTTATTTACTAGCTATAAATCTGTGATTTGTACCAGTTGTATTAGGCTTAATTTAGGATGATATTATGTGATATAATAGGCTGATATTAGGGGATACTGTAGGTTGATTTCCAGGCAGATATGATGGGATATGCTAACTGATTTGTAGCTCTAATTAGCTCTGTTGTACCTATAAATACAGGAGCTTGTTTGTATGTCAATTTATTGAGAATGAAAAGCATTTTCATACATCTTTGTCATCATGTACATATAAGATTATTTAATCAAATTAATTTGATTAACCTTGTTTAAAAATATATGAGACTGATATTGTTAATTTGTAATGGTTCAATTGTAATGGTCCAAATTTGAAAATGTGTAATGACACTGTAAAAAGATGCATTGCAAACAATAATAAGCGAAGCCAAATTATATGTTAGGAAAATATTCAATATATACAGCTGAATGCCTAATGGACATCTAGGGGACACCTAATCGCCTAATTGACGCCTCGGCGTCACCTAATAGATGCCTAGGCGTCGCCTAATGGATGCCCATAATCCACTAGGTGAAAACCCTTTTGATTTTGATGATCACATTGTTAGCAAGCTGATAGGATTGATTTAATATGTTATAGCGTGTTGGTACTAATTCTGTGTTGCAGGATTTAGTTTACTGATATATGATATCAGTACATGATCTTAGCAGCATGAAACAGAGTATCTCAGCAACCTAGCACTGGGAGCAGTTTTGTGCAGATTAATTTCTGGAGTTCGATTTCAAGAAGATCTGTTAGGATATTAATTTGTTCGAACTTATCTAATATAAATATATGTATATATTTTATTAGAGCTCAGAAATATTATTCAAATCTATTTTATCTATGCCAAAACGTTTTCCTATATTATAGGGATTTGTTTCTTATCTTAAACTTTATCTCATTAACAAATCCTTATCTCTAATTCAAACTTATATTGAGGTTCAGATTTCAAACGTCCTATTTTTTATATTATCCCTCAATATTCGTATAGCTTATCTAAATTATCTTAAACTAATTTGAACGTTGCAAATAGTTAGAATATTTTGTTTTCAGCTTATTCGTATATATACTAGAGTGTATTCTTTTATCTTCACCAAGTGAAGAATACTGATTTGCAAAATCTATACACACGTTATCAACTCAAAGCTTTCATATCTATATCTATTTTGAGCTCTAGTATTGTGTATCATATATTTATACGTGAAGAGTTCTTAATTTGAGTTGTAACTTTTATTCACTTGTAATCGTTTGGTTGTAATCAAGTTGTGGCTGGATTGCTAGACTTGTGAAACAGGATTCAAGAAAACTAGAGGCTAGAGAAGGTTGTACTAGGGTAGTATAGTGCTTAGAGAGCATATTAGTTCAGAGAATAGGTGTTTCAGCAAGTTAGGATTAGCTGCAAGGGAATATGGGAGGAATATTATTGTAATTTTGTAATCGGTTGTTCATTAATTAATAATATTCTCTCTTACCAGTCGGTAGGAGACCATGACGTAGACCATAGAGGATTAGGGGTCGAACCTAGCTAAAAGATCTGGTGTTATTTACTTTTTATGTACTGCATTGCATATAGTAGCTAGATGACAGTGTATGTTAATTAATCTTAGCTAGCTGATAGGTTAATCAACTTGGTAAAATTAAAATCGGTCTTTGTTAGCCATAACACCTATTCACCCCCCTCTAGGTGTGCATTTTCACTAGGCATTGCCTACCCCACCAAAACCAAAACCAAGGCAGGCTGGATGCCAATCCATAATTTATCTCCTTTCCACCTATTAGGCCTTAACAACTATGATTTTCACAGATAAAAAATGATACGAAGTCCTAACTCAAACAAAAAGTACAATTAAAGCACATAAGTGATTACTGACTGAGAATAATAGACATGCTTCACAAAGATACATACCACTCGCTTGTTTTCCAGCTTCTTGGAAAAGGTAGGCTGCCTGAAAAAGCAAACACAGCAGCATGAACATCAGAAAGTTAAATTTCTATACATAAGCTCGTTGTAGAGAAGTGGAAATATATATTACCCGTATAACATGTGCATGTGTTCTAATCTTTGCTATGATCTGCTTCTTTTCTTCTTCCTTTTTCAAGTCCAATGTGTACCTAAATCTACGAGAAGCATTTAGCACAAGTGCCGCTTGCTGAAAAAGATAGAACCAGTTAGTTCTATCATTGGTGACAATCTCCAAAAACAGGTAAACCGCATGAAATGTAGGCATTATTACTCAGAAATATCTTTAACACAAACAACAATTTTTATCATGTTAAACGCAGAAAGCGAAAAAAAATACAAGCACAAATAAGTGCATGATTACAAATATATATATATATATATATATATAATTTATCTCGCAATGTCTATGTCCAATTAATGGCTTAACGTTAGAGTATAGCTCTGCATTCATGTGCTTCCGAATAAGACAACAAAGATAAACAACATTGTTTTGTAACCAAGTGTTGTCAGTATAGTGTGAAACACTGCATCAGTTGGCAAACAGGATAAAAACTCTTCTAAAAACCTATATATAGTTAATTAACAGGTCTTGATAAGAATTTAAACACTCCATATTTTTTAAATTGTATCAGGCACAAGGATAAGTACTTGTCCAATTATAAGTATGGGAGTTTAAAATATTAATAAAAATAATATTGCATCCATTTATGATTTCTCAGTCTATTCATCCTAACATGAGTCTGCTGCTGTGTTAATATCAATTGATATTTCTTCTCGTACTAAAAATCTTAAATATGAAATAAAATCATCAGAAGTCAACAAAGGTCTTGAGCATCTCATCCAATCATATTTTCTTCTGTCGGTACATTATTTATATCATTCATAAGTAAGCATTGCTTGCTGCATACATACACACAAACACATACATTTCCCTAAAACAAAAGATATCATCGGATGAATCCACAACAACGCAATCACAAAACTCATTTACATACATATTACAACTCCGATACAAGTCACTATGTAGAAAAGGAACTTAAACTTACTCTCCATCGTCTAAGTCGATCAACGGAAGCACTCTTAGTCCGCAAAATATCAAACGGACCAAAATTATCTTCGTCATCAACGTCATCAAAGGCACTAGTGCCAGTCTCCACATCATTCTTATGTCGCCTATACGGCGACGTCTTGTACTCTTCAGTAGTCATACTTTAAATTCAACAAACTAAACTGTTTCAAGCAGGAGAGATGGCGCTCACAAATCCTCAATCACAGATACAATTAACACATTAATCTCCTTTAAATCTGGAAACTAATCTGTAAACAATTTATAATGCAGCGAAATAAGCATGAATATATAAAGTAATTGTAAAAGTTAGGGTTTGAGTTTGTTATTCACGTCTTGTATTCGCATTCGCAATCACCGACTTAAAAGTGCGATTCGTTCCGTGTGCCCATGTTTACACGGCGGTGCTTATTGTGCGTGTATAATAATGTCGATTGAAGATCAAGATAATGCAAAAAATGGTAAAGATATAAGTAAGACGCGTACTTTCAAAAGGCTCCTCGCTGCTTGCTTTTTCTGTGCTGTTAGAGAGCAACTAATGAAGGTGCTGTGAAGTTTCTAGCTATTTTCCTTTATCAAATTATAGATTGAGAATTTAAAAACTACAAACAACTCTCAGCACTACTCCCATACTGTACTGTACACTACTCCTTGGTCCTAAATAATATAAATGTGAGTTTGAATTATTGTTTTGTAGAACTATTCCTATTATATACTCGTACTGTATTAAGTATTTACCTTATTATTATGATGATGGTGACAGATAATAAATTTGAATAGAGGGAAAATAAGAGAAATCTATATTATATTATTATTTATCCTTGTTTCTTAAACATACGTGTGTAAAACAAATTACACTACGTTACCCTAGTTCAAATACATATCACTTTTTATGGGCTCATTTTAATGGCCTAATTTATTTATTTCAATTAAACAACTCTTTTGAAATGACTTTGTTTTCCATATGAGATCCTCTACAATCAACTACCGGAGACTAAGGGGAGACCGAAAAAATACAACTAACCACACTCCAGTAAATTCTTTGTGCAAGATATTTATACTATATTATATTATTATACCTGAAAAATTAAAAATTTTGATTTGTCAGTCTGGGTCACGGGCCTAAAAAATATATACGTATTAGTATAATTTTACTTATTATAATACGGGTCATATTTATATCTAAAATATGACCCGTATTACATACATATTTATATTAACTAAAATTTTATTATTTATGTCCAATTATTAGTCTTTTTTGGGTTATCTTATAAGTATCTTGGGGCATATATATTTATTATAACAAGGGTTTAAATTATAACATATTTATATTAAATATATTAAATTTAAGGCTCAATGACATTTTCGCCCTTAAAGTATAAACGATTGAACACATAAATCCTTAAATTATAAAGGTGTATCTTTTAACCCATCGGGTATCAGAAATGTATACTTTCGCCCTAAACTAGGGGTAAAAATGTACATTTTTTATATGAATTATGTTACTATGTAGGTGTAAAAGTATACATTTATGATACTCGAATGGTTAAAAAGTACGATTTGATAGTTTAAGGATTTATGTGTCCAACTGTTCATACTTTAAGGGTGAAAATATCATTAAGCCTAAATTTATATAAAATAAGAGAATATATAATATTAACATAAATTCTTAATATTATAAAATTTTATATTAAATATCAATAAAAAAAATCAATCTATGCAAATATTATAAGCTTGTATGAATCATTACTCGAATATATTAATATTACAGCAAATAAAGGGTGAGTCATGGTATAACCTCCCCAACAACTGCCACGACTCTCACATGAGTTGAGGACATGATACAAATATGGCACGTATTTTATCCTCTTTATGGGGATTAATACAGTTCCAACACGTACGTGCAACCTAATTTATAAGATGGAAGTTTTACGTAATTTCTAAGTTAAGGGGTGTTTGGGAGAATTTTTTTTCAGAATAAGTCAATTTATTTTAAGACAAAATTAAAGATTCCTAACTTTTTTCTGAAAAAAGTTAACTTTTTTTTGTAACTTATAGAATCTCAAATATATATTAAATACTTGTATAAAAAATATTTATCAAAATATGAAATTTTTACCCGAAAATAAGTCCAAAAAGACTTATTTTAAGGCAGACCAAACAAGCCATATATGATATCCCTAACAGGGTTTATACTGGACAACATCGATTATTCGGAAAACATAAGGTCCCCCGTAAGATTACTTTTGAACAATAATTATTTCTAAACAAGAGTATTAAAATTATTGCTGAAATAATAAAATGGCAATTATTCGTTGTAACTTGTTAACCAAAGGAACCATAGATATCGTTGTAAACTTATTAATCACGAATTTATGAATTTGGCCCACCACGGCGAGGATAGCATATTATATCATATATATATATATATATAATATAAGAATAAAAAGCATCTTATCCAAATACTATGAAAAGGTCAAATGATCGATTATTAATAATTACATAATATTAGGGAAAATGAACTTTTATACCACTCAACTATTTACTATTTTAGAAACTTATCATTGAACTATAAAATAATTTATTTAAGGCACTAAAATTATCTTTTATTTGATTATAATCATTCCATTAAGATTTCGTTAAAAATCCGTTAAATTTGATTAAAAATATTATTTTAGAAAGATTAATAAAAAGATTTATATTAAAATATTAATAGAATAATATTTGTTATAAAATAATAAATATCATTAATTTATTTTGACGAATGTGTCATTTATATTATGAACTATATAACATTGTTCAATTTATTCTTTCAAAAGCATTGATTTATTTTGATAAATGTGTCATTTGTATTATATATTTACTTAATATATGAATATAATTTATTTATAAAAAGGTTACTAAAATTTTATTAATATGGTGTATTTCATTTTCTGAATTTATTACATTATATCAATATAATTATATATATTATCAATTATTTAAAATTTTATTTTCAATATATATCATTTTCTGAATTTTTAATTTGAAAGTTAAAAAGTATTATCATATAATTTATATTTAATGAACTATTTTCAAAATAATATGAATTGCTCATATACATAGAATATAAAATTTGCACTTTTATTATGAATAAGTCAATTATTCTCATATAATTTCAAAATTATTTATACATGATTAATTGTTAACAATAAAATTAGTACACATTTAATTTTGGATTAATTTCATAATTGAGTGGTGAGTTTCTAAAATTATAAATAGTTAAGTGACATATAACAATTTATAAAAAATTAAAAATCATCCATTTAATCAAATTTAACGGAAACTTAACGGAATGACTATAATCAAATAAAAAGGTAACATTGGTAACTTAAATAAATTATGTTATAATTCAGTGATAAGTTTTTTCTGAAAGACAAAAATAGTTGAGTGACGAAAAAAATCATTTTTTCCATCATATTATATACTAATTATTTATAAGTTATAATTATATTAAGATTCTCAATAACTATGATTTTTTTTACATCGATTCGGATTATAACTCAAACTCTATTAGATATATTAGTAATATATAAATTTGAACTTCAAAACTATTTTAGAGTTAAATTAAAAAGAAAAATCATAATTATTGTGCTACTTACACACCAGACATTATTTGGGCCATATTTTGAATTTCAGAAGTCAGTCAGAATTGGACGATTTTACGGCACACGCGAAACTTACAAAATTATCTTTAATTATGAGTAGTCAAATATCCAAAACTCAACTAGAGTAGCCCGTAATCTAGACAAAAAAGACAGTTACGAATTTTTATTAGATAATTCTATTCTGTTTAGGAAACTTTTTTATAATTCATTTAAAATATTAAAATATTTTTATATTAGATTTATATCATATATCAAACATTATTATATATTATTATTATAGTAAAGTATAAATAGTATTAGGGTTTTACATACAGATAGATGAATGGAGGCAATGAATTTTTCTTATGAGATGGACGATTAAAGTTTTCTTATCCAAATCTTTTTTATAAAAATATTTCATACTCTTCTTGTCCCATAATAGCAGTCTTTTTTCAAATTCTTACGCTTATTAAGAGAACATTCAATGATACATTTTCACTTATACCCGTCATAAATGCACGGATTTCATAAAAATATAAGCTATTTTAGACACTTGTTCACCCATGTTTATTGTTATACAATTTTCAATAAGGGTAATTTTGGAATAATGTCAACATATTTGCATTGAAAGTTGAAAGTGCACATGTATTATGAGGGGGAATCCCAAAATAAACTATTATTGTGGGACGGAGAAAGTATATTATATAAGATATTATAATAATTTTATACAGAGAATCAGTTACATTTAACGGAGAAATTATTATATTCTCCTGGAATTACGTTATCGGGGCCGAGACTGGAATGACCGTTAGTGGACATCCGTTATTTATATTTCTAAAAGATTGTTATTACACATGTTGAATTATCATAACACATATTAAGTATTAATATAGAGTAATATGTTTAGTTCAATTCTGTCATATATTAGTATGAAAAAGTGGAATGTACAAAGGGAATTTATATAATATGTCTCAAATTAATGTAGTCATTTATCAATATGTCATTTTTTATATCCGTTTTATAAATATATCATATTACCTTATTATCACACTTAATTATGAATATTAAGACTAATATACCCTTAAATTAACTTAACGTACTTTATATGACTTGTAATTAATAATAATGAGTAAATATATAATTATTTTATTTTCACAAGTCTTAATTTTATAGTAATTTAATTTTTTTGAAGATGGGTTTTGTAATACATTTTTGCTATTATCTAGTTATTTGAATAATGATATGATTAAATTATCGAAACTTATTATTTGTATATGTAAAATATGGTTTGTTTAGATCTTAAAACTATTTTTTTATTTTCATTTTTTTAATAATTTTTTGTGAAACAAAAATTTTAAGGACAAATTTTATTTTAAACTTTATATGTTTAACATATATTAAAATTTTGCAATAAAATAATTTAGTCTCGAATTTAGATTTAGAGGATTTAATTTATGAATATTACATTTATATTATAATTATATTACATTCATTTTAGAGTTTCAATTGATTTAAGCCAAAAGGATAAAAATGTCCTTCTAAAATTAATAAGATGAAGAAAATTTTGTATGAAACATATTTGAAAATACAAATAAAAATAGGACATATTTGTAAACAGTTTTTAAGTTTGGGACATGTTAGAAAAAAATCCTAGTAAAAATTATTATGACGGTAATTGTTATGTATTATTTTATTTTTTAATATTAACTTAAAATTTAATATATTAAGACTTTTTTAAATTATTAAAATATTAATAATTTTAAAATAAACAATTTAATTAATTAAAATATATGTACATCACACGAGTTAAAATCTATATGCAATAAATGATAACGAGTTAAAAAAGGTATATAGCTATTGAACCCCCTTTCTAACTTATACCACCCATTATTTGGGACCTAACATCATGTTCACAATATTTTGAATCACAAAATTTTACATTTATATGTATTAATAATATAAATTTATATTTTATCTGATATGCATATTTATTTTTAGTATTCTATAATTTTCTTATTTATATTTAATTCGGTTGATTTAAAAATATATAATTTAAATAAGTTAAAATTTTAATATAATTATAATATATTAAATCTTTTTAAAATTATAAAAATATTAGTAATTTTAAAATAAATAATTTAATTCATAAAACAAAATATATGTTCATCGCACGGGTTAAAATATAGTATTATTAAAGCCGAAACATTAAAAATTTGGTAGTCGGTAGTTATTATTGAGCTTAATTTTTAAAAATTATTCTTCTAACCAAAACTTATCTCAAATTAATGTCCTAACTAATACACATGTCTAAACAAAACACACAAATATTATCTTATTAAACATTAATCTACTAACTAAAATACATCTCATATTAATCTCCTAACTAATACACATCTCTAAATAAAACACAAAAACATTATTTTATTAAAATATAAATATAAAAGTATATACATATAATATTAAATTAAATTTAAAATTATTATTATAAAAATTAAATTCAAATTATATAAAGAAAATATTTAAAAATTATTTAAAATATTTAGACAATTTAATCCATGCATTGCACGGGATATAAGCTAGTACGAGTACAAGTAAATAAGAACTTAATTGTTTCCGTTTGGTTAGACCTTGTTATGAGCTTAAAAACTACTTATATGTCTGAAGGGGTACTTTTTTCCACCAATTTAATTTATCACTCAACAGTTTTAATATAAAACTCTATATTACCTCAAACTGACGTATATTTTAACTGAAGTATTGATTTTTTTTTATATCTTTAAAATTAGGCACTGAATTATATATGTTAAAATTACTTTGGATTTTAAAATTATATTGAAAATTTTTAAGTTTTGATTAATAAACGTTTGAAAAAAAAATTAATTGTATTTTTATTTTAAATTTGTGTTTTTAAAAATTTTAAGTTAAAATTTGTATTCTTAATTTCGGATTAAGTGATAAAATTTTTTAACAAACACTTTATTAAATTTATAAGTAAAATTATTCAAACACCTAAATGCACATTTTATTTCTCAAATCTCCACTGTCCGGTATATCTACTGGCTTCTTGATTTTAAATTTTATTCAAACACTATTTAATCCAACTTAAACATTATTTTATTATTTTTTACTAACTTATAAGTAAAATTTACCAAACACTTTTATTTAATTTATCTAACTTATAAGTAAATTATCCAAACATATTAATAAATTTATAAGTTATTAATTACTTATCACTTATTTTCACTTATCCTATATAAATTAAAAGTAACTTATTTTAAAATTATCCAAACGAATCCTTAATATATACGGTAAGGGTTTGAATTCCTCCTCGTGCACAACCATCTCAAAAGGAAGTGCCTCTCAAAAGTCATGATAAACATAATGGAATTTGGGTGTGAGTCTTTTTATTGTAATAAAATGGTCTTTCTTTATGGTAATTTTTTCCCATTATAAGTGAGACTTTATCCGTGTATTGGATTAAATGACTTATTCATAATTAAATTCGCAATCACCTTGAAAGTGAGTCACTGAATTCAAAAAACTTACATTTACATAGCTCAAGTAATTAAAACTTGCATTTAGGTAACTGTCGTTAACATCACTAACAAAATAAAAATTGAGCTTGCAATTTACAAAACTGAACTCAACCCCAACCTGCATTTATATTCCTAGATTAATAAAAACTTGCAACTTGGGTATTGAACAAAAATAAATTTGCAACTGGGGTACTAAACAAAAATAAACTTGCAACTTACAAAACTGAACTCAACCTCCGTCTGTACCTCTCTCTTCTCTCTCAATCTCTCACAATATTTCTCAATCTCCCAAACTCTCACAATCTTTCTCTTCTCTCAATCTCTCTTAATATCTCTCTATCTCTCAAACTCTTGTCCTTCAAATATGTAATTTGTCCTCCTTGAATCCTTATAAATAGGGTAACTTGCTCCGCACCCTCCGAAATTACTATTATGCCAGTTTCTACCTACAACATTTTAAAAATGAAAATATGTGATATTTTATAACTTTTTGACTCCGATTACCCAGTTGCAAGTTGAAGATCAGTTCAGTTAGTCGCTTTCAAGTTTTTATTAGTTCAGTTAGTCGATTATAAGTTTATATTAGTTCAGTTATTCAAGTAGAAATTTTTTGAGTTTAGTAACCCACTTACAAGTGAGTGCGAGTTTGATTATGAATAAGTCATTTAACCGTTTAACCCTCCGTGTATTTAAGTATTCCTTAGCATGGCAGGGCAGAATAGTAGAGTACAAGCGTTAAGTGTTAGTAGCCTAACAACCCCCGGGTGAATTTGTATATATTAATTATCACGTGGATGAGGGATGCAAAAACAGTACATAATATATTTAGAAAAAATTGAACTCGATTCATTGTCTTCCAAGTTAAAGTCTACTTCCAATTCACTATCCATTAAACTTTCAACATGATAGGGTCGTTTGGTTCGGAAGTTTTAGGTATCATGTATGTGTTTTGTGTTTGGTATAATTCAAAACTAAGCACAATAATGTGGCAGTTATATAACAATTTAACAAAAACAGACAGATTAAACCAATTAACAAAACAAAGCACGAAGGTAAAAATATGATATATCAATCAGTAACTGCAAAGACAAGAGAAAAAATAGAAAATTTAGCTCTAACAGAAGTTTTATGCATATACTGATAGAACCCAAAGATCTGCAGAGTCGCTGAGTATTGCAAGAAGTCTTGACTGTTCTTAAAGAGATTATTGCTCCACTACACTGTGTTGGGTTGCAGCAATATCACTTCCAGGATAAAACAACACAGAATACTTAGTCCACAGATACGCAGCACTCAATAGCGACCTGCACCTCAGTTCACCCAGAAAACCTATGTCAATCTGTATGAATTCTTATGTAGGAGATATAGAGTATGGCTGCTAGGATTTTCTCAAAATTGTCATTTGTCTCTCTTCTTTATCTCCAACGTTTTTCTGTATATATAATACAATAAAACATAACAGTAGATAAAACATTAATTAAAATAATTATTCTAACTTTAATAGAATATATTATAGAATCAACAAAGATTGTAACTGCCATCAGAGTTTACTGTTAAACTCTGACTCAACCTTCCACCACAGTTGACCCAACCTTCCATCAGAGTTTACCGTTAAACTTTGATGAGCTGGTCCATCAGAGTTTAATAAACTCTGACTCAGCCTCTTCCATAAGAGTTTATCAATGAGCTAGTCCATACTTTGACCCAACTCAGTTTATACTCTGATCAGAATTTGCATAAATTCTGACCATCAGAGTCTGATGAGCTAGTCCATCAGAGTTTAATAAACTCTAACTCAGCTATCTCTTTGGTACACTGACTCAATATTAATATTAATTAATCATGTAATAAAACTCCTCGCCCAGGTCGCCTCGCGTACGCGAGACGCCGAGACATTCACACAAATCACCCTTCGACCCGACCCGAGTCAAGTCGAGGCGTGGCGTGGCAAGGCGGCGCGCCTGTGCGCGCGCGCGAGGGCACACAATTACACCATGCGCATTCACATGTCTTAGTACTTGACACTACTCTTGCACATATATGCATATAAAACACTCACACCCATATAACATTCTCTATGTGGGACAATCACATTTAACTCATTTCAAGCTACCAACTTCTACTCAATTTATCTATGGATCATACTAAGAAAATGTCTTAGATCCAAACATGAAAGTTTAAGTCTTCATAGCAAGGAACAACTTCCATTAGTTAGTTTCCGAAAACTACATCAAGAACATATATAAAATATGTCTTAAACTTTCCATTTTCTAACATTTTGTTCATTTCAAACTCATACATGTTGTTTGGTTGAAAATTTTTAATTTTAAAACTCATACCTCAAACCTATAAAGTATGGGTTTCTGATGTAGGTGGGTATGAGATGAGGTATGACGAATCAAATCAAAATTTTATTACTTTATCTTTATTTATAAAATTATATATTAAATTTTAAAATAAAATTTTTATAATGATGTTATTTAATATTTAATAAATAATAGTGATTTATTTTTCGTATTAACTGCACATATTTTTCCATTTATTAAAAAATATATTAAATTAATAAATTCATTCTATCATTCAACAAAACACGTGATATCATGATGTTTCATTCTTGTACCACCTTAACCCGATTCCTGAGTCACTCCATGAACCAAACCACTTGATGACATCCGGTTTATATAAACATTAAAATTCCAAAGACCTCAACCACAATCAGCTCCTCGATCAATTGCCGGGAAATTGACACACTATTGCTGGTTGACGAAGACATAACCAAATATGATTTATAATAATAAACAGATTTCAGTAATTTTTTTCACTGCACCGAGAATCCAGCCCGAATTAGTCCTAAAGTAGTTCCACCAGTATTTGTATGGTCCATGCATCTTAAAAAATTACTGGGGTACGTAATACACTAGCTTTAGATGGCGTATTCTTTTCATAAAGCCTTCGATTTGAAGTCAGGTATAAAGAAGCTGCATGTCAAAATTGAAAAAGTTCACTTAAGTGGGATATGAAAAAGGATTTTGGATGCTCTCCATATCCATACATATAAATAATGTATATATATATTATATACACAGAGAGATTTTTGCCCCTACTGATCGATCATCCATCCCAGTGCATGTCGTCTTTTTTGAGATGTTTTTCTACATGCATTGTAGAATCTATTAGATATTTGGATTCCAAATAATATTTTATTCGCTGTCATATAAAAACGAATTGTTCTTTTCATTGGTCTGCAGGTAATCTAATTCCAAAGACAAGCATAAATGGTCACTGAATTTGATACTTATTTCCAATCTTATCACTAAACTTTATTTTTGCATGTTATAGTCGCTAAATTTAATTTTTTATTAACTTATACTCATTTTTCATAGAATTAAAAACTTAAATAAATTGAAGGTGATTATAAATATATATTAGTTTAAATTTGTTAACTTTTACATTTTTTTGAATTAAATTTATGGTTTGTATATAATTTAATTTTTTGATTGAATCATTAATGAAATACTCATAATTTTAGTGAGTTTATAGAAACATGATCCAAAATCATATCATTGTACTAATTATACTTAAATGTACTAATTATATATTATTGTAATAATTATATTAATCGCACAAGAAAATAAAATTATATTTATTTATTTTATATCAATTTTATTAACCAAGATGCAAGAAAAATAAAATAATTGATAATTTTTTATATAATTTTTAAAATTTCTAATCAATTAGTATATATATTAATTTTATCCGGATATAACCTATTAAAAGTATCAATATTTTGGAATTTAAAATTTTAAAAAAATAAAGTCACTAAAATTTTGAGTATTTCATTTAACTTTTGACAATTCACATTACTTTAGTAATTATTCACCATTCAAAATAAAGTGTTATATATCGAACATATTAAAGCAACGATAATAATAATTATAATGTCAACTATGGGTGTGATGTGTCGGCGTGATCGTGAGTTCGTGATTCCTACACCACTGAATTAGATCTGACTTTTGCGGTGATTGAATTTTTGAATGTATTATTAATAATAATACAAGTTTATATTAATATATGAATGGATTAATATTTAAATAAATATAGTTTTTTATATTTTATTATCAAATATTATACAATAACTAAAAATATATATAATAATTTAAGTTTTAATGAAATTTTATACGAAATTCTAATGGGAGTAATTAGCAGCGTATGTACTCTCTACCCGTCTCATGTCGCTAGAAATACGGCCGACTTACATGTATCCAGAAATATTATAATTATGAGTACAGCTGATTAAGAATTAAATAATTTATCTAACAACTGATGTTATTGAAAATTATTTTATTCAGAACATATTTCATAACTAAAAATACAGGTGTTTTGTAACTACGATTATAAAAATAAATTTGATTACGATGTTAAATTTTAATTGATCAGTAGACTGTTTAACTAGACACGTAATTAAAATCTTAATTTAAAGATGATACCCGAATTCACGACAACGTTTATATATTGTATCAGGATTTTTATTATAGGCAGGCAGCCGGATGCGTCATGAGTCATGACAGGTACAGGTTCCAATGATTATGATTTGCAGGACTAATTTGTGAAGTTCTTAGTTTTCGCTATGATATATTATATATAATGCTCCTGTTTGTCGGTAAAGTAAAACAAAAATTATATTGGCAGACGTGTTTTTATATTTACTAATTTTTGACTTTTATCCCTAATTTTGTATGCTCTTGTCATCTCATTTCATTTTTTTTTAAAATTAGGCAGAAACTTAGATATAGACCTACAACAAATATTGAGCATCAAATTTAATTGATAAGATATTTTTATAGGGAATAACTGAGAATTAATTATAACATTAGTAAATATTTTATAATAATATATTTTATGCACACTATGTTTCATAAATATTTACATGTTTTAATTTTATTAAATCAAATTTAAAATTATATCTAATATATATATATATATTACGCATGTGGCCAGTACCGACCAACCGATCAATTTTTTTAATATTTCGGTTGTAATATTATAGTATAGACAGTAATATAGAAGAACATGATATACAGAACACGCGAGATAAGAAAAGACCAATATTTAATAATTATATACTCTCTCCGTTCCGGAATATATGTTTTTTTTAATTTTTTACACATATTTTAAAATGCATAATTCTGTAATTTATTTTTTAAATAAATATTTGAATATTAAATTTTTTAAATTTTTTAAAATTATAAAATTATCGTTTTTATGCACCTTAAATTACATGTAAAAATTCAAATAAACATGTATTTTGAAACTAAGAGGGTGTATTGGTTGTATTTTTTTGGATAAAGAATGCATGGAATTAAATTAAATGGGAAATATAATGTAAAAATAGTGTTAGAGCATCTTCAATGTGATTGTCTATAATGGTTAGCTAAAATTTGCTGAATCTGTAAGCTGTTGTACTCTGAGGTTGGCTATAATAGTTAGGTATATTTTAAAAAGTATTTTTTATATTATTATTTTTGTAATCTTTCAATTAAAATTGCATTTTAATATATTAATATTAGCATTAATTGATTTTAAACAGGTGATTATATATTTAAAATTAAAAATTAAAAAATTGATAAATTTTAATAAATAATTTTGACACCATATTGCACTAAGACAACTGTATATATATATATACACACACACGATGATATAATATCAAAATGTAGTTGATGAATATAAAAAACAGTGAAAGAGAAAATAAAAGAGCAAAACTTGGTGTAGGGCTTTGTTACAGTTTTCATGAGATTCAACCTATATAGTCAATCTGAGGAGCTTGACTAAAATTTTTCGCTAACAGTTGAGCCCGTTGGAGTGCTGTAATGGAGACTCATTCTATATAATATATACCACGCAGGATTTTTAACTAAGGGTCATGTCAGGTTGGAGATTCTCTAACCAGGTTATATATAGCCAAGTTATATCCTATGCTTAAACAGTATGTGAAGATAACTCTTCTAGAGGCTGGTGATCACATGATGAACATGTAACATTTGCTGATCTAGATTTTAGTTGTAGTGTTGTATTTTTTAATTCTTTTATTATGTTTGACTACCTATCGATCAGTTTTTCCCTAAATTTTTTATTTATAAATTATACAATGTCTCGTTATGGTACTACACCCAAAAAATGTAACCATGCATCAACCACATAAAGTGTAATAATATATAAATATACAAATAAAATGAAATCACTTCAAAAAAATATAATTATTTTGTTATTTTACTATTGTGTTATTTTATAAATAAAAAATATTATTTAAATACTAATATTCAAATCCAAAATAAATAATATAAATATTTAATATTACATGTTTCATCAATAATAAAATAATAACACTTGATATAGAAAATGAATAATTTCTTTTAAAAAAGTAAGATGTATAATACATTCATAAATAAAATAATTAAAATTTAAATACACTAATTATTCATTAAATACATATTATGCATTTGGCAGACTTTCATTGAGTCTGTCAATATTGTGAATAAAATATATTTATAATTATACAAAAATTAAAATTGGATAAATTTAAAATTTTATAATATGAATTTTTAATAGTTATTTAGGTTGCAATATAAATACTACAGTTATCAACTTTGATTTTTCATACATATTTTGTATTTCTCATAATAATTTTTGGTGCAACCAACTTTGAAGTTTCAGAGTTCTTAACAAAGAGGACGTCAACATTAATTTCATTAGACTTTATTTCATTTAGTATATAAATAAGTTGCTCAATGCATCCGTTCTTTACCGAGACTAAAAATAACTCTTAAATCTTGGGTGAAAATTTCTTTTTACCTATATCTCCCTAACTATTTGGGTTAAATTAAAGAATTTTATGTTCATTTTTTAAAATTTTCTTACTATACAAATATGATGTATATATTTAAATTATTAAATTTAAATTTGTCTAATTTTTTTAAAATATCAATATAACGTTATGATCAAATTATACTTTTTTCAAAATATTAATAGATAGAGTATAATTTCCGTCTGCGAAGTAGGTGCAAGATTACTAGTATATTGATAATTTCTATATCGCTATGTTTTACGAAAATGAGATTTACATTATTGTAACATATATTCTTTATATTAAATGATTTAATGTAACACCTCAGTTCTATATCGAGTAAATTAGAATAATTTGTTCAGTATATAAGCAAGAGTACTACTACTAAATTCACCAACAAATGATGATCTTTTGGAGGCCTCTGCTGAGCTTGTGGATTATCCAAGTTGTTGCATTTATGCCAGTTTACTTTGACTTATTTTCGGATTCGGAAGTCGGGACTTGACCCGATTTTCAAAAAAAACTCGGGATTTGACCCAAGTTGTCACATGTGGTATTAAAGTCAACTCTCGAAAGCTTGATTCGTCAAGTTGTCGGAGGTGGGGACACGAATGCTGGTGATATTATCCCACAATGGACAGAGGTCTGGAGGTGGGGACACGAAGTCAGACGGTATTATCCCACAATGGCTAGAGAGGTACGATCTGGGCTTATGGGCTATCTCTTCGGTCATACGAGGACGTCAGGAATTTAAGTGGGGGAGTTTGTAACACCCCAGTCTCACATCGAGCAGATTGAGATAATTTGTTCACTATATAAACAAGAGTGCTACTACTAAATTCACCAATAAATTATGATTTTTTTGGGGCCTGTGACGAGTTTATGAATTACCCAAATTGTTGCATTTGAGTTAGTTTATTTTGGCTTATTTTCGGATTTATAAGTCGGGATTTGACTCGATTTTCGAAAAAAACTCGGGATTTGACCCGGGTTATAACATGTAATATATGTATATATAGGCTAAAAGTTATGTGAATTCATATCAAAATTGAGATAAGTTACTCTCCAAAATTCTAATATTCTTAAATGAAGGAAAAATTGAAGAAGTACATATGGAGTATTTTTTTTAACAGGTAAATTATATACAGAGTATTTAACATGAAAGTAAATTATTTTATAAAATATATTAACTAGTTTAGAAAGGATACAACATAAATTAGTTACTTGAAAATTAACTCACAATTTAAAACAAACTTGTGCCTCGTATAGCACATAGCCACATATTTTATGTGTCAATTTATTTAATTTTTACTAGGATTGATATGATGATTCTATGCGTTGTAAATAGAATTTAGTCGGCGAAAATATCCAGTCTGCCGTACTAATTACTCCATGTTCTTCAAAGTGAGTATATATTCTTGTCTTGTGAGGTAGGAAATCTAGGCAGTCGACTAATAAAAAAAAAGATATCAAAGAAAAGATATCAAGAAAAGTTGGTATAATAAGAATTAGTTGCAGAGGAATTATTAAAGTCTGAATATATCTCTGTAACTTGCCTCCCCTTTCTAATTTTCTATACATAAAGTTAAAGCTAGATATTTATTCTTGTTCTTGCCAACACAATTTGACAAATGAAATTCGTATATATTCATCCGTTTTTATTTATCTAGTGTGCTCTTTCTTTTTTTTATATTTGTCGTTTGATTTTTCTGCACGTAATTTAAAGTATTTTAATCATATAATTAAAATAACTATTTAAAAAAAATTCTTTCTGTAAATTTTTAATCAGAATTTTTTTATAAAAAATAATTATTTTAAATATACTATCAACACTTTCAGATTTGTGCAGAAAAGTCAAATGTCAAATATAAAAAAACGGAGGGAGTATTTATTTGTCTTTCCCAGCTACGAAGATAAAGGAAAAGAAAATGTCATGCTAATAAATTGATTTCGAAATCTAATTAATAACATGCAATAAATAAATAAAAATGGTTTTGTGTTGATGAAAAGGGCCCCACGTTAATTTGTTGTTGTAGGCCTTGCAGAGTTGCAGGCTTGCAGCCGAGGCCCCCTACACACTGACTGTTCCCAAGGCCTTTTTTAGTTCGTCGAGAAGTCGACTGGAAAATTCGGAGGAAACATAATCATATACTCACACCACAACTTACTTGGTTATCCACTTATATATATATATAATACATCTGTCTTACCAAATTAGTTTTCATTTTTTTACGCTACAAATTTGTGATCGACTTGTTTACATTTACATACATATAATACAACAGATACAAGAATTAACAAGTCTAAATTAATTTTGTATTGCTGACAAAATTATATGATTGATAAAGTTTTAAAATTAAAAAGAGCCCTGCACAAGAAATGAAATATTGTTGTGGCCTTAAGGGCCCAACACTCTGATATTTATCAAACAACTTAGTTGAAGTGGACTGAGATATTTGGAGGAAACAAGCCAACAACACCATCACAATAATTGATTAACCATTTATACGTGTACGTTTCGACTTATCTTATAAATTAAAAAATGTATTTATTTTTTAACTTATAAACTACTTTATCAGAGGTCCCAAACAGGATAAAATAATCTATCCATCTACTATGGTGTTCTTATTTATTGTACAGCGATTTGGTGTACCGACTTATTGACAAATCCATTTTATAACATTTCAAATGAAGTTTTAAATAATTTGCAAGTTGCGAAGTATCTGAGAACAAATGAGAATACGAGAATAAGATTGAGTGATCGAGTGAAGATGACATACAGTAGGTAGAAATAAATAAGACTGAAGAACCCAAGCCAAAAGAAGATGATGGCATATTTTTCTATTTCAACAGGCACAAATAATAATGTTACTTTTCATTGGGATAAAAGTACGAATGAAATAAGACGATGATATAATGCAAATAAAACAACAAAATAGTATAATTAATCATTGAGTAATGCTAGGGGTACAAAATATTGTACAAAAATATTTCCCGAATGACACGTGATAAATTCTGATTGATTATAATTCTATTAAATGTAATGGACCCCAATGTATTTACACAAATCTCACCAATTAAAATTTTCCAAATTGACATGTCACTTATGTCACATCATTTGAGACCAATTTTGTACCCCTAGCATTACTCTTAATCATTTGGGAAACAAATGAAAGAAATCACTTTTTTTCCCGGCGGGAGAAAGGTATCAAGGAATAATGCTTAAGCACCAATAATAAGTTCATATTCATCCATAACATTTCTAAATTGCAACTGGGCGGAAATTCTCATTATGCAGACCCGTCGCAGATAAATTTGTAGTTCGAATATCATGAAAGTTTTTTAATAGAGCTGAAAGCTTGGTACAAGTCTCGCGCGGGGGTGTGGGGGATAATACGAACTCAAATAAAACAAAAGTATACAGAAGCAAAACCCCCCATTGAGGTACAAAAGATTGGTCAACCACTCACAGTCTTAGCCATCAATCTTCTTCTGAATAATTGAACTTTACTGAGTGAGATTGCAGATCTATCATTCCTCCTCTATAGCTACCACGTTTCTTCTTTGTCTTCTCATGTCGAAAGTCCCTACGAGGAGCACAGAAAATTAAAGAATGGTTAGTTACAAAAACCAGACTGGATAGCAAGTTTATAAAGTTGGCATGGATCACCACAAGAGGCCCAAAAGAATAAAGTCCAAGACAATTACCCACAACTTTCGTTTTTACATGGTAAACTCCTTGGGAGATGAAACATGTAAATGTTAAAACAAGAAATCACCTCATACTCATGCATATACCGTACAGGAATTAAAAATATTGTACTATCCCAAATTCCCAATCGCCCACAGAAAACATACAACATTGCGCAGTTGACATGAAAATTTCACTGATTCAAACATCTTATGTTATCATTGTGTACAACATAAGTTCAAGAAGAAACTGCTTTTCTGTAAAATTTATAGAACACAAGTACACAACTATGTAATTCTTACAGAATTAATTCTTTCGGACAGTAAAATGTCCCATCCAGCAAAGCTGCCCTCAGACCTTGGTTTTTGAAATTTTAACAATATATGATTGACAGTTCAGCGTCCAGAAAAATTAACTAGCAAAAATCAGAACACACTACACAGTACACAGACATCTTTTTTCAGACATTTACAAAAGTTTAGGACAACCATATATTGTTATCGCAACTAAAAGAAATGGAAACTAAACCCAATACAATATATTAACGTCTTTCCCTAAACAATGTACTTTTGCATTATAGAAAGGATTCGAAAGGAGGAATTAATTCTAGAAACAGTACAGCTGGACATAAGTTTGCCCTTCAATTCGGTTCAAGGTAAATACGTAACACTAATACATGAATATTTAAAAGGCATAACAATAGAATACTTCCTACCTACGAGGAGAAAGAGTTTAGCTAACTTTGCAAGTAACTCTGAGAGGAAAACTCTACAGAATTTGGGGTTTTGGAATTCCGGTAACATTAAAGGCCCAAGTTTTAAAAACATTCCAATTTTATCATTTTCCACATAATTATGAAACAATAATTGATTTTCTTATTGTCTACAAAAGTAACACCAAAGAGTGGACAGTATGGAATTTGTAAATCTTTTCATCTCAATTCAAATCGAGATTTCACATATTTAGCAAGAAAAGGGGGTCAGATTTAATATGATCCTGTTTGTGCGTAATACATTGGTAAACATACCTTCCTCTAACCTGCCCCAAAACTTCTTGTGCTTTAGCACCATATCCAATCTCAGCACCACTCTGCAGACAATTTAAGATAGGAAAATATTGGTAAATATATACATATATATTGATAAAATTAACCTAATAGTTGATGCAAAAAGCACAAGGATTTTATCATACCTTTGCCCAGTAAGAATTATCTTGCAGCTTCTCATCAGCAAATTCCACCTCATCAATTTTCACCCTTTGAAATGCATTCACTGTCTTCGGCTGGAAGAATAACATCCGTCAATTCTAAATTTGTAATATAAATTTAACTGTGCGGACTTTTTCAATCTTGCAAGCACACACAACAGAACTTAAACATGTGAAGTGTGCACAACTAAACCATGTACATGTACTAAAGACAACATATCGTAGATAGATGGAAAACAATATACACTAGGCATTAACTAACTGCCCAACAATAATAATAGGCTGGAAAGAGAAGACAGAAACCATAGAACTGCCCATGTGCAACGAAGATGTATTACATTTAACCAATTGGGTTCAAAAGTCTCTTAAATGACATTGATGATCTTCAATAAAATGTAATTTGCTTGTGTCAATTATCAAATAGAACTTTACAAGATGTTAAAATTAAGTCATAATGGAAATTTTATCCATTATCTTAACCCACTATCTATCTTTAAACAACAAGGATTATGCAACTTTTACAATAACTTATAATAGTAAATAATAAATGCCCGTATAACGCCTACCTCAGCTGAACCATTATGTTGCTTCTTTGTTGATTTTTGATTGCTGGACTTGTATCCACTCTTCTCAAGATCTCCATTTGCATGATCAAGCTGGACTTTGCCTGCAATCTCAAGGTTGCCATTTACATGTTCATCATGTAGTTTCTTCGATGTCTTCGTACTGTCAATGTTGGCAACTTGGCTATTTTCTTTTTCACTTTCTTCACTTCCGCCAACTATCGTACTTTTGTCTTTCTTTTTTGATTTTTCAGACCCTTTCGACTTTTTCGGTTTGGATTCTTCACCTGCTTCATTGTTGTCAGACTGGAACTCATTTTCATCAGAAATCAATCTTTTTCTCTTCTTGGAACTTTTCTTTTCTTTTTCAGCATCGGATGCTGCAGTTGACAAATCTTTGGATTGCTCTTCAACTACAACTTTCATTAAATCTGTATCTTCTTGGTCAACATTCTTAGACCTGCTTTTCTTTTTTTTCTTGTCCTTAATTTTATCAGTCAACTTGTTATTTTCATCGATAGCTGAATCTGCAACAGATTGAACTTGTTCGCTTTCATTAGAATAGTCTAAACTCTTTTTATCTTTTTTCTTACCCTTCATTTTAGCTGATTCGGTCAACACATTAACTTCTGTATGTTCCTCAGAGTTCTTCTTAGAAACGTCAACTTCTTTCTCTACAATATCAAATTGATCTGTGACAGCACCTTTTTCACTCTCACTTCTCTTTTTCTTTTTCTTGTTCACAATTTCCTTTGATACAACACCACTCATATTATCCTCAGTATTTCCCACTATTTGTAAATCTGTAGGCACATCCAACGCAAATAGTTCAAATCCATATGTTCACGGTTATATTAAAATTAATTGTTGATAAAATAAAATACCTTGATTGTTGATAGTGTTGACAGTTGTTTCATCGTGGTTACTGCAAAAAAATTAAAAAAACAAACAAACACATGAGCTTTACGAAACTAATCATTAGAATTAATGCTTTATGCTAAAAGGCAGCCAGCTCCGGGCCAAAGAAGAAGTTGTGTTCAATCGGAAGAAATGGAATGCTGGGGAAATGAAATGAAATAATAATCGAGAAAACAAGAAGTTTAGAAGAAGATTGTAGGGGTGAGAATACAAATACGAGGGAAATGCACAAGACTTGTGATAGGATCTTTAAGGAAAATGGTGGAAACAGGAATGATCATTCATTTTGTTATAAGACAGAATAAAGAATAGTTTAAACATAAAGAGTGAGGATAAACTAATATTTGTTCATTCATCTTAAGAATTTAGTTCAAAGTTCATTCTATTCTCCCACCAATCCATTCTTTCTAAGTGAACACAACCTTTATAACTTGTTTGTTCGGAACGATTAAAATAGGTTGATAATGGAAAGGGATTTAAACTATTTTGTGGGAATTTATTTATACATTGTATTCTTCCTTACATTCCAATTTCCATCCATACAAACTTCAACAAGAACTCAATCCGCACAAATTTAAGGATGAATGCTCAATTCTACCTCCTACTCGTATTATTCACAAACCTTATTGTACAACATTTGGACTCTAACTTTTTCACTCTCCCTCTTAAATTCTTCTCCTCCACTTCCAATTTCTTTATGTTGGGGAGAATGGAATGAGTACAAATAAAGAAAATTTATGTAGGTAGGATGGAAGATTTGGAAAAAAATGGGTGAGTGCAAAATTTCTTTGATAAGAATTGAGAAGAAAATATATATGAGAGAGAATGGAACATTCCATCTCAAATTGAGGTTTTAATTTTTAGTTTAGATTGTTAAGAATGGAATGGGGGAATGAATGAAATTTTTAAAAATTCACCCATAATATAGTTCAAATCTCATCTCATTCATTCCTAATTCATTCATCCCAACCAAACACAACATTAGAGTTGCTCATCTCATTCCTATGATAATCATTTAAATTCTTCTCTTCTCTTCCACTTTCAATTTCTTCACAATTACTCATCTCATTCCTATGATGATCAATTCCCTTCACCTGAGAGGGTTATATGTACATGAAATTAGTTCAATCTCTATACAAAAGCTGCTCACTTTATATCATAGGACACCGAAAGTAATTTGGTATCGCAGGGACCATAAATACAATAATACATCCTAGTTATAAAATGACGGAAAGGAACAAACCTGACCATGTATAAAAATGGTAGTAAGCACGCAACAAATGTACGAGGATAGCAAAAGGCCAAAGGCCCTTTCCAATCTATTTTCATATGCTTAGCCATATTTCCAAACCCATATTAAGTTATTAACAATTTACATGTTCAATGTACACATATGTCCCAAATAAAGGTGATTCCTTTTTACAAAATATACATTAATTTCTTAGTGAATCAACAAAATGCATAAATGAACTACTTCTAGTCTTACCTTGTATCCAAATATTTGCAATACAGATCTTCCAAATCAACCGAGGCAAACTTCCACTCTTCGCCCTGCACAACAAACAGAGTACAACTTAAACCTTGATAAATGAATATCCATGGAACCGGAAAAATACATTCATTTATGAGATTATTATGCATTAAAATTTATTCGTTATTCATTTATCGAGGTTCCACTATATACAAAAATGTGATGAAAAAGGCAATTATGCATACCTCAATTTGAGCTTCAGACAAAATCCGCTTAAGGGTTTTGGACAGGGCATTGTTTTCGAGGTACTTAACGACAGAATGGAGAAGACAAGTCTTTTGTTGTTGAGTTAAGCGCCTAGCTTTGGTCTGATTCTTCTTGGACATTGTTATGGTTTTTGTACGATGATGCTCAGCTAGCAACACTTGACGGGGCTTGAAGGCGATTAGACTTGCTGAACTAGGGTTTGATTTAACTTTGGTGCTCGCCTTCAGCATATATATACATGTATGTATGTATATATTTAACCTCACCTCCGTTAAGTTTGTATGTATATTGTCAAGTGGCGCAACTGAACCTCCACAATTAGGGTTTGGGTTTTACTGTACGACCACTTGTGCTTGATAACGGGGCCGTCTGTGTCATTAAACTTAAACTAAATTATTTATTTTATTTTTATTTTTTACGTATTTTCATATTTTTTTAAAAAATAAATATTTATTTTAGAATTTTAAAATCAAATATCATCTTAAAATTAAAAAATAAATTATTTATTTTCAGAAAAAGTACATATATACCTACTTTTTTCTAAAAATAAGGGCTTATTCTCGGGAAAAAAACTTAGTCAAACACCCTCATTAAGAATACAAAAAGCATTTCCACCAACCAGCATTAATACAGAAAATAAATCGTTTGATTTTTAATATGTATTTTAACTGAATTAAATTTTAGTCCGTAAATATTTGCATAATATTATAAAATATATAAGATTTCAAATCCATTATTTTGTATAATTATAAGTACTAGCTTATATCCGGTGTATAGGATCGAGTTTTTTTTTAATATTTTAGTTTTAATATTTTCGTTAATAATAATTTAAATTTTATATAATTTTCATATACTTTATTTGTATTTCAATATTTTAATAAGATAATATTTACGTGTTTTGAATATATTTTAGTTAAGAGTATTTGTATTTTAATATAATATTGTTTATGTGTTTTGTTTAGGGGTGTGTTTTAGTTAGAAGACTGATGTAAGAAGTCTTTTAATTAAGAGATTAATGTTAAAAAAGTTAGGTCCAATAATAATTATTCAGCCCAAATATCAATTGATTATCAAACCAACTACCAAACTTTTAATGTTTCAGATTTAATAATATAGTATAGATAAGTATAAATATAAATATGTACCATAATAATTAAATTTTGACTGAATTTTAATCTAAATTTTATTGATAATTTTATTTTAATTATAAAAATGAATAATAATACAAGTCTCCAATTTATTCTCAAAATATTTACCAAATATCACGTACAGTAAAAGCTCGATTAATTAATGATTGATAAATTAATAACCCACGACAAATTAATATTTTCAATACAATTTTTTGATTACAATATAATAGTAACAATACATTTTTTACTTCGATTAATTAATAATCTCAATAAATTAATAAAATTTGTTCGTTTCAACATTATTAATTTATAGAGATTTTACAGTATTTCTGTAACAGTCTGTCCTTTTAGGTCTATTAATCTTACAAAATCTAAAACTAATAATACAATACGATTTATTAAATACGAAACTCTATTACAAATATAACTATTACAAAAGCGCAGCTAACAATGACGATGCAACAATCAATCTACACCCAAATCTAAGATCATCAAAATCAAATGCACTTAATCTTCCTCTTACGCCGAACTTGTAAATTGTAAATAATGAGCTACATAGCCCAACAAGTAACCAATCGATCCAACTAGTATGGCCAAATAAAAAGTAATACATATAACAAAATATAATTTTCAATACGATAACTATACACATAACTTTTTGATACACTTTCGTATTCTTATTTGATACAAATAATCACATAAACATCAATAATTCAAAACACATAATATATGCCACGACCACTACAACCTGGTGATAACGGTCTTAAATCTTCAAAAAACTGTCACTACAACTCAGTGATTCGGTCATAAGTTTTTATTCTTATTTTCACAAATCATGGCATAAATTGGAGTTCCAAACTTACCGTTGACACACAGCACATATAGAGTAATACACGTCAGTTCAAAATATAATTATTTAGTCCAAATTTATATAATTAAATAGACACATAATTTTAAAAACGTCAGAAATATCGATCGAAAACTTACCTCAATCTCGCAAACCAAGAATTAATAACGTCATAAAACATATATTCAATCCTGAGTGCCAAGTAAAAACATCGCATCTTAAACTTCGAACGTCTCTATAATTCTGAATCTACCCAGATCCGTAATTTACCTTTTTTTCCTACTAAACAATATTTTCTCGAAAAACTTGAACCATAAAAGTCGTAAAGAACGAAAAGACCTTTTCGAAAAGTCCAGACTCAATGAATTTCTACTTGCGATAAATTTATTACGAATTTTACAATACAATTGAGTTGGGTATGGAAAATTCAACGAATTTTAATAACAAAGACGGAGAAGAATAATAAAGATTTGTAGAGAGAGATTTGCAATTATTTAATTTTGGTGGCTCGAAAATAATATGAAAGAATGAGAAGTTCTTAATCAATATATAGAGTTTTAAGAGCCTAAAACAAAACCTACTAGAATTAAATCTGATCCATATTCGAAAAATCCATTATTCTAATTCAATTCTAATTTCTAATCTCTATCAATTTTTAATCTATTTTTTATTATTCTAAAAAAATACGGGATATTACAATTTCTGATTGACTCGAATTTAAGAAATAATTTTGTATATCTAGGATTGTGTTATAAAAATATATTATTTAATTTTAGAAACCATTTTGATTTTGATTATTGCATAGTTAGCAAATTGATAAGTTTTATTGAGCGTGTCATAGTAAGTTGATACTAATTTTGTCTTGCAGGGATTTATTTTGCTGATATATTATCGATATGTGATCTTAGCAAGATAACAGCAGTGAAATAGAGCATCTTAGCAAGTTAGCACTAGAAGACAGTTTTATGCAGAATAATTTCTTGGAATCTGACTTAATAGGAGATCTTTTAGGATCTTTAGTTGTTCGAACTTATCTAATATAAATATGTGTATATATTATATTAGAACTCATGAATAGTATTTAAACTTATTTTATCTATGCCAAAACGTTTTCCTAAATAATAGGGATTTGCGGTTTATCTTTTCTTATCATTTAAACAAATCCTTATATATATTTTAAATTTATATTGAGGTTTAAATTTCAAACGTATTATTTTAAACATTCCCCAATATTCATATATTTGAATAACTTTATTTGAATTATCCAAAACAAATTTGAATGTTGTAGTGTTATACGAACATCGTAGATTACTAGGACAATTTGAATATTGTATATATATATATATATATATATATATATATATATATATATATATATTAGTGCATATATTCTTTTATTTTCATCAAGTGAATAATACATCAAATTGTAAAATCTATACACACATCTTTCAACTCAAAAGCTTTTATATCTATATCTATTTAAGCTATAGTATTATATATCGTATATCTATACGTGAATAGTTCTTAGTTTGACTTGTAATTTTTATTCACTTGTAATTGATTGTGGCAGCTTTTGAATAAAGGTTCAAGAGAACTAGAGTCTAGAGAAATTTGTACTAGGGTAGTATAGAATTTAAGGAGCAAATTAGTTCAAAAAAACAGGGATTTCAGCAAGCTAGTATCAGTTGCAAAGGATAATATTATTATAATATGTAATCGTGGTTTGATTGTTTGATATTGATTAATAATACTAGTTGAGCCTAAGGCTATATATTCTGGAACAAATATAAACCGAAAGTCCAAACTCTATATTGTGTAAAGTATACGTATGAAGTCCAAACCAAACCATTGTTTTTAGAATAACAGATCCAGCGCGGCCCAAGAACAGCATCCAAGGCTAGGCTAAAGCCCATTCAAAACTAGGGTTAACCCCTGCTTATCTCCCCTGTGAAGCTCTTCAACTCAAAAGTTAACACTCTGTAGGCCCTTACGCACTCCATAACCAAGGTATGTATACACTGCTTCTCATTTTAATTAGATCTATCTTAATCGTTTCAATTGTTTTCTATTTGTTTCGTTAATGTATTGAATTGAATCGCTGGTTATTGTACTGTACATGGAAACTAATTACTGTGCGTTGAATATGTTTTTTTAGTTTAATTATTTGATGATTGATTCTTTGCAATTTTTATGAAATGATATTATAAATAATATAGCCTTCATTTGTAGAGATCACTAGTTGATGTGTTCATTTTGTTATTTGGATCGTGTGTATATATATGTTATAATCTCGAGAATGTATCGAAACGTAAGACTGTGGTTTTGAGTTTACGAAGTTCGTGTAATTAGAGAACTGTTGATATCTGCATCGTAGAAATTGATTGTAAAAATTATAAGTAGAGAATTGGTTGTGCTTGTGTGGTAGAATAATGGGAGAAGGCGCTGTGGTACCCGAGTCAGTTTTGAAGAAGCAGAAAAGAAGTGAAGAGTGGGCTCTTGCAAAGAAGCAAGAAGACGAAGCAACAAAAAAGAAGAATTCAGAGAATAGGAAGTTGATCTATAACCGTGCTAAGTTGTATGCTAAAAAATATGAACAGCAGGTATATAATATAACTAGTTTATGGTCTTTGTATTTTGGATTGTTTGTACAACTTTTTAATAACCTGATATGGCGTGTTTATGTATTCTTTTGTAGCAAAAGGAGTTGATCTGTCTGAAGCGTGAGGCACGGCTCAAGGGTGGATTCTATGTTAGCCCGGAGGCCAAGCTCTTGTTCATCATCAGAATTCGTGGGTATGTGGAATACATTTACTGAACATTAAAAGTGTAAAGATGTACCGGTTTCTCACCATTTTGTGTTTTCCAGTATTAATGCCATTGACCCAAAGACCAAGAAGATTCTTCAACTTCTTCGACTGAGGCAGGTAATGTTATTGTTTCCTCATCATTGATTTTAATTGAAGAATAATAGAGTGGTTGCACTATTTCTCCACAAATTTATGACATTTATATTCCCCTAACTGTTGTTTTGTTCATAATCGGTAGTATAATTTTTTGGCATTTATGAATTAAATTGAGATGTTAGTATCAAGTTATATATTCCCGCACAGGACTACTTATATTGTTATAACACTTGCACATAAGAAGTTCTCATCCACATTTTTTTAAACCTTACACATCCAAAATATCCCAGCACATTTTCTCTAACGTACCTAATTAGCTAAACAAGTATTCGAACATATTAATTATTTATATTTAGGAGTAATTGTCAAGTTCTTGTGCAGTTTTTTTTTCCTGCAGCATCTGTGATTTTGTGCATAGGTATTGTTGTTCTGTGTATATAGAACCCTAATCCGCTTCCTTTTCCCAACAAGATACAACTTTAGAACAGACATGACGAATTGAAATCACATGGTTTAACTAATAGCAAGTGGTACAAACCAATTGATAGTTCATGGACCTGTAATTGGTTCAAGAATCTAGGTAATTTACAAACTAGGATACTCATGATTAATGTTTAGATGTCCAAATCTTTTTCCTCTTTGTTCTGTTTTTGTTATGTTGTACTGTGCTTGATAGTCTGTCCTCTTTCCAGATATTTAATGGTGTATTCTTGAAAGTGAACAAAGCCACACTTAACATGTTGCGCCGAGTGGAGCCATATGTGACTTATGGGTATGTAGAAGTTCCATGTAAATAAAGAGATGCTCTGAAGTCCTCTACTCTGCAATTCACTTACTGTTCATGTGTTGTGCAGATACCCAAACCTAAAAAGTGTCAAGGAATTGATTTACAAAAGGGGTCATGGCAAACTTAAAGGCCAGAGGATTGCATTGACAGACAATTCTATTGTTGAGCAGGTTTGTTGGATTTATTACGGTAGTCGCTTTGTAGTTTACATTGTATATCAAGAGGATTTTTTAGGATCTGAAACGTCCATGCTGTTATACAGGCTTTGGGCAAATTTGGCATAATCTGTGTTGAAGATTTGATCCACGAAATCATGACAGTTGGGCCTCACTTTAAGGAAGCCAACAATTTCTTGTGGCCATTCCAGCTCAAGGCACCACTAGGTGGTCTAAAAAAGAAGAGGAACCACTATGTTGAAGGTGGTGATGCCGGAAACCGTGAGGATTTTGTCAATGAGCTTATCAGAAGGATGAACTAGTTTCACTTCACCATGGTAGCCCCATGTTCATGAATTTTGGTATGATTGTGCTGTTTAATTGTACCCTTGACATTATTACTTAAGCTTGTTTTGAGGTTAGACTGAAGTTACAGTGATGATTTGCAGTTGGTATTGAAATCATTTACTTCAGAAAGTTGGATATTAGTTGTGTTTTAAATATTTTGTTTAATGTCATATTTGACAAGTTTGCCCATTTTACATTTTTATTCATGGAAGCTTTTTCGAATTTTCCTGAATCATTTTATTTGCTTATATCTGAAAAAAAAAACGTTAGTTTTATTAACCAAAAAATAGTTCAATTTGACTTGTTCAAAATCAAAATGAGATGTATTTCATGATTGAACACCATTGCCAAATCAGAAGCACTAATATTAAAATAATGCAGCGGATATCATAGAAATGTATGTCCGATATCCAGTAACTTATTACAAAGTGGTCTGTCCCTCTCGCCAACTGCTTCTATGATGAAGTTATCATTACTTACCTATTTCCTGAGAACTTGTGCAGGTTATCATCATGTCAATGTTTGTCAACGAGGCTCTTTCATGATTTTGTAAATAGATACTCGTATGACTTTAGAGCATGTTGACACAATATCCCGAAATTACAAGGTAATATAAGACATGATTCTTTGGTTCGGACCGAAAAAATGTCACTTGCCCATTTTTGAACCCACTACAATCTTTTTCTGTCCCCAATGGTTTCAACACTGACAGAATTTATGGGTTAATAGCAAGGAGACAGTGAAATGATGAAAATAATTGTACTATAGTTGGCCTCTATGATATAGGTCTGCAACTCTGCATATCAGGCCCTAACAACGGGGACAACAATATTATGTCTTAATTTTTTACCAATAATTGAACCCACGAGGGCATGAGTAACTGCTTCTACAATACAATATCAGCAAAGAAGGCAGCCTATTTTCATTTTACTATTTCCAGAAGTGAACTTGTGAAAGTGTATCGAGTCTTAGACTCCATTTGAGGTTTCTTAAAAGAAACCATCCCTTTATAAATTACTTATAAGATTTTAAAGAAAGAGACGTTCTTTCTTGATTGTATGAGTAGATATTAGCATGTTAACACTCTATCTCAAAATCACAGGAAGGTAACATAAGATATGATTTTTTGGTTCGGAACGAATAAACAATTTTACTCGATCATTATTAAACTTACCTAAGCAATATCACTCGATCATTATCAAACTCACTGCAAATATTTTTGTCCCGGAGAATCCACGATGTTAAAAAATTTGTGCGGTCTGTTCGCTGTTCGCATACAGTGAGCCAGTGAGGTGTTTGTCCTCTGTGACAGGGTTTTTGTATTGGGGCTTGGTTGGGGCTGCCTCTAGCAAGAAGACAGTTGAATTGCATTCTAGTGAACTTTTAATATACAGGCCTGCATACGAGGCCCTAATTGTGGGGGCTACAACACACCCAATAATTGAGTCCATATTCCTCCATTAACAACTTGGCTCGGGTTGGTGTTTCAGCAAAATCGAACTAAATCCAATAAAAAGAAATGTTACTGATAATAATAATAATAATGCATGTGGACTGAAATGAATAATGTTGTGGTCCAGTAGGCACTGAACAATCGAACAGGGTATCCATATCAATTCTACCATGTTAAGACCCCAGGGACCATCCAAACCTTTTTGGCTCGTCCATTTCAAGCACCTTAGATAGTTATTAGTTAGATGAACACTAATGAACTTTCCCACCACCTTCCTTTTATACTAGCATCGACAAATTTGTACCCTCATCATATTTTTATTTTGTTTTATAATCTTGCATAATTAGTTGCGTCTGCCGGTATCTTTTTCACTAAATATTGTTTTTAATTATTAAATAATATTAGAGAAAAAGAAATAGTATGGAAACTCCAAACAGTACCAAGTAATATATAGCACTATATATTTTGCACACAATATCGTACATTGAAATTTAAATATTTAGAGCCGAATTAACAACAAAGAGATCGGTCATCGGTGCGCTTTTAAATTTGTCTAGGCACCAGCTAGTTTTTTAGACTGCAAAATGATTCTTCTTTTCTACATTGATTGCTGGAGTAATTTTTTTGGTAAACATTGATCGCTGTTTTGAGAGTACTATTATTTCTTGTTTCCAATCCATATTAAACAACAATTAATAAATACAGTACATTAATAAAAAGAATTAATTTGTTATATTCCTAATATCATACTCCCTCCGTATCAAATTAACTGTCATGACTTTTTCGTAATCAAATTGACTAAAATTTGACTGAAAATTACATATAGTATATCATTGAAAAAAATTATAAAAGGTATATTCTCAAGAAATATATCTAATCTATTTTGAAATATATTTTTTCAGTTTTCTAAAATTATAAAAAAATAAATCTGTGTTTAAACACTGTCATTATTATTTTTTGTTTGCGGCAGAACGTTCTTCGCAAGTAAATCTTGAATGTAAATCACTTTGAGTTGTGCAGTTTCGGTACATGTCGAAATGGAGAAAAGTTAGGAATGGAATCTAAATTTATTCATAAAATAAACAAGAAAAAAGAGATGAAAGCTAAAATAAGCATGAATTGAAGAAAAGATGAGGCAATGAGCAAACATAGTTAGACTAATACGGGCCGGGAACAAAGAATTAAAGATGAGTGAACAACATTACAAGGGCGTAGAGATAATCAAACATAGAAAATCATGTCTCAGTTAATATGAGCAACAACGGAGGCTAATAGGTTATATGTGTAACAGATACGTCATACGTGCCGTGCCGTGCGGTGCGGTGGTGGAACCAGAATTTCGAAAAAACGGAGGCTAAAAATAAATATTTTGAAGTCGGCCACGTAAGCAAAGTTAGGCACCGGATAGGTAGGTGCGGGTGGTGTGGCTAAGAATACAAGACGAGACGACGAGAACAGAGAGTGCAGAGAAACTTGCGCTTGACAATGGAACAAAAAGGAAGGAAACAGAACCTCCACTTGGTCTCAACATCTATAGCTTCCACTTTCCCACCACAGTAAGGGCACGCTCCAGAAGCTTGCTGTCTACCTAGTTCTCTCTCCTCTTCATCACAAACGTACAACGTTGTCACACACATGATGATGATGATGGTGTATTTTATATCTATCTCTTTTTTACTAATATTACTAGGCTAGTAGTATTATTATATATTTATATATGAAGCTTTGGTTATTTGAAACAGGAAGATGAGACCTCTTATCCTATCCAACTTGCTACCAGGTATCTGCGTGTGCTCTAGTGCTTGCTTATTTATATATACATACACTTATATACACATACAACTCATATCATAGATTTCGCAAAATATTAGTGGTTTAAGCTAAATAAATCATGTAATATTAATATTTTGTAGTCCCTGAATTGAAATAGCGGGGTGGACTTAATAAACTAATTTTGAAGGATTTTTTCCAGTTAGATTATTGTCATGTATGTACTTAAAATATAAACATCTAATTCAAGAGCTATTTATCAAGTAATTTTATTTAAAATAATTAATTCAATCCATTAATTGAAATAACTTATTTAATCCGTTAATCAAAACAACTAATTAAATCTGCCAACAGTTAACCGCTAATTGTCAAATATGACCATTAGCTTTACCTATTACCCAAAAAAATCCGGCAAATTTTTATATGATCAACAGTTATTTTTATTAAATTTTAAAATGCTAGTTAATTTCAACTTTAAACATAAAAAATTTAATCAAATTAAAACGGCTGTTTGATATTCAAGTTAAACTTGACTTGATCAAATAAATTTAACTTAAATTTGATTTCAAGTTCGAGACTCCAGTCTCATATTGGGTTGATTATAAAAAAATTTGTTTGTATATTTTTTAAAAAACTGGATAATATATTTTTATAGATAATAATGTGTTTGTATTTGGACTTTCTAATGAGTTTTAGAATTAATTATGAAATAGTTAATATTAGACAATATAGTAAAAAATATTTAAAATCAAACTTATTAATCAAAAGCCATCAGACTATGGGGGTGTTTGGGGTTCCTTAAACTTAAAATAAGTAGCTTATTTTATTTTTATTTTTTACATATTTTCATATTTTTTTTAAAGATAAATATTTGTTTTAGAATTTTAAAATCAAATATGAACTTACTTTTTTCTGAAAATAAGGGCTTATTTTTAAAAAGTACATACATCCCTACTTTTTCTGGAAATAAGCCCTTATTTCCAGAATTTAAGTTTGGCCAAACGGCCCCTATAGAATCTACTGTATTAAAGAAACGTGTCCAACAACTTCAAGTTAAATTTTTACCTGACCAACTAATCATACGCGGTAAGGTTTATTAGAAACTATCCAAACAACTTTTTTATCTGACACTCGAACCGTCATATTTTCAGTTACATTTTTATTTAATAAATAAATAGTATATTTTTACTTAACCGTGTAAATAATACTGGCATCACTGAAATTGACTTGCATTATTGAATTTTTATACTAAGATATTATATATTAACATATTGTCCGAATAAAAAAATATAAGGGGACCAAACTCAAAGGTGTGTACGGGAGGTTTCTGTTACGATCACGTGGATGTTACATGCTTTTCTATGTCCCACACTTTGCTTTTAACTTCTCTCTGGTACGCACGTCACCGACAATCCAACACCAGCTACCGCTGGATGCTCGAATGTATATCTATTGTTACCCACCTTGATATTATCAAATTATAAATTTATTTATTGAACAGTCCCATACCTTACCCGAATTGTTGTTTACTGAGTACTGTATTAAATAATTCGAACAACTGACAAATGTTAATATTCATGGAAATGTGACCTAAATAGATTTAATTCATAAAATGAAGCTAAATTTTCTTCTATTTTGATTATTCACACTTTATATGCGAAGAAATATTTTTTTTATAAATGCAATGAGTGTATTTCATATAGATTTTGAAGGTTTTATTTATAAATTTTAAAAATTCAAATGTATTTAATTTGAATTTTAAACAATCTATTAATATATGATAGTATTTAATTAATATTTTAGAATATCCTTTAAAAATTTAAAATATTTAAACGAGATATAAATCATTTTTAAAATTTTGGCAATATTAAATCAAGATTTCATGTAATCCTTTAAAATCTGGTGGTTTGAATTTTTTAGATTTAATAAAATGATAAATTTTCTGTTAACTTTTAGTTTTTTTTTTTTGAAATTCGGCCAAAATATATAAGATTTTGACCAAAACCTGTAAGATTTTGAAATATATATTAAATTCTACTTAAATTTTTTTTACCCCCCACAGCCGCAAGTGCGACAAGCTCTGACCCAGATAACATAATGGGACATGTGACCAAGAGGATGATATTCATCTTTTTAACCAACTGAGCCAACCCTTACGGGTTGTAAGAAATTTAACACCAACTCTTTTAAATTTCGTGTAAACTTATGATTAATAAGATTTTTAAAAAAAAATTTAAAAAAGTATTAATTCATAAAAATATTTTAAAATCTTAATGCATCCTCTAATTTGAAGTGTTTCTTCAATGTTGTTTTCAAAAATAATTTGAAATATGTGTTTCTAAGAAATATTTTATTTTTGGCGTGTTTAACACCCACTATTATTTTCGGACATGTGCACTGGGCCATGTAAAATTATGGATACAGCTGTACAGGATATGGACGTGGGATACGGATATAGTATGTCTCCGTTTGTCTCTCTTTAGATTCTAGAAATAAGTTTTTATTTTTGATAAAAAGTAGAGTAAAATATGCTTTTTTTAAATAAAATTTTATTTTTAAAAAATAAGCTCTTATTTGATTTTAAAATTTTAAAATAAATATTTATCTTTAAAAAAATATGAAAATATGTAAAAAATATAAAATAAATAATTTATTTTAAATTCAAGAAACTCAAACCGGCCTGTATCAGGATATGGCCCCTATATCAGGATATGGTGGATGCTAAAAACTCAAAAGTCTCCTCGTAGCTGCAATATTTATTTTGATTTGATTCCATTCTCTTACCTTGCCTCGTTGGCCAAAGCTACGAACTAATTATTTGTAATAAAATATATGACAAAAGTGAATATTTATAAAATTTTATTTTTATAAATTTACCGCTCATTATTTTCTTGATATCAAATTTATTGTTTTCATCCTCATTTACAATTAATTTGAGTTTCTATCAAGTTTTACAAAATTTATCTTTCAATAATAAGAAAATGATGAGTTCTTCAACAGATACATATGGGTAGTCAATGTATAGATATATCAATGCATTTAGTTCATCTGAATCCATTAAAATTTTGTTTTGAAAATAATTTTACATGTATATTATTTTTAAAAAAATATTTATAGTACTAATTTTAATTTTAACTTTAACACCGTCCGAAAAAGTATTTATTATAACTAATTTTAATTTGTAATCTCACTGAATGAAATACCTACCTACCTACGCCTCTGTATGATATTTTTGTTAGAAATACTGACTAACAAAACAACATACCAATTAAAAGAGTTCAACTTATTTTGTACATATAAAATAAAGTCAAACGAATTATTAAATTAATATATGAAAAGAAAACAATATCTATGACTGTAAGACAGAGAGTCAAAACACACGTGCCCAAATCGAAAACAATAATGGATAGATATGTTGACCAAAAAGAAGGAAAATTCTGACATAATAAGGAACGTTATAAAATTCATGGTGCGACTAATTGTAACGCCGCCCACATATTAATCCAGAGCTAACGAGGGCGGGTTAGGTTGTATGAAAATTCAAAACAAGACGCTTAGAACAGACAACACATTGAAACTTGCGTTTGATTTGAAAACAAAGCGGAATAAAAAAACACAAGTTGCTTTTAGTCTCCACGTCCACGGCCTCTACTTGTCCTCCGCAACGCGGGCAGTTACCGTACGCTGTTTTTCTACCGAGCTCTCTTTGTTCTTCATCGCACAGTAACAAACACATTTGTGATTTATTACCTTGATCGATTCGATTTTGTAGAAACAAAAATCTAGGTAATATTTGGTCAGGACCGAAATGCAGTAATGTGTTTAAATACTGCTATACACGTGGGTACTCGTTCTGTATTTTTTTGAAAAAATATTTAGATTCACAAAAGTATTCAATATTTTGATCGTGGCATTAATATCGGAGGAGATATTATTGTTTTTCTCATGATACTATTTTGTACTAAATTTTTGACTTTAGTAGTAACCTATTCTTGTCATTAGTCAAAGTAAGAAATTAGTTACCATTAAGTTAGAAAATTTAAATTACTGTTTAGTAATTTTTTATTAGTACATATTTTCAGATATAATATATAAAAATAATGTTTTGAAGGAGGTTTGATGATGAAAGTTGTAGTTATTTCCTACAAAATCTGAAAAACATTTTTTTTTTCAAAAAATATAGAGGACATACTTTCTCTAACCACAGTTTTTAGACCAAAAATATTTTTCTAGATCACAGTTTTTGAATTTTATCAAATACTAATATGATAGTTTTCCAACAAAAAACTTTATAACTGTATATAACAGTAATACCAAACGGGACCTAAATATTTCAAAAAAAAAAAATTGGGGAGAGATTTTAAAAAAAAATTGAAGTAAAAAACAATTTGATATAACGCTTCAGTATAATGTCATGCAAATGATCTTTACGAATTCCAAAAAAAATAAATATAAAAAAAATATCAACATAGGGATTCACAAAAGTATTCAATATTTTTTCATAATAATCTATCTATCTTATTTTAACTGTTTTTTATTTTTTAACATATAAATTGAGATATTGTTTTTTTATTATTAAAATACAATTATTAATTTTAATATTTATATCAAACTAAAGATTAGAATCAAAATTTTAATTTGATATGAGAATTAAAATTTTATATCAATTATAATAATTATATTTTTACATTTTTAATATGCGTGTCAGAATGCCTAATAACAGTTAAAATAAAACGGAAGGAGTATTATTATTGGAGATATTATTCTTTTTATTTTCAATGATATGATGATATAATTTGTATTTTTATTTACTATATTACACTTAGACTTTTGACTTTTCTTTTGGGAAAATTATAAAAAAAAGCTATTTTTTATAATTTTCTTAAAGGGAATACAATAGTCAGATATTAACATTATAAACGAAGAGAGACTTAACTCTAGTAACGCTAGAGGTCATGAGAATCAAATTAATGGGGCAGAACAACCATGCCAAAGTTCACGTGAAAAGTGTACTTCGATTACAAAACCAAATTAATTAACTAAAAACATAGTAGTTAAATTGATTCATCATTGATAACATACGCTTCTTGCTAGATATGTAAGCTAACATCATCACGAGCAACTCCTTCACTTGTGCTAAACTCTGTCTTTGCCTTAACATCAGCACTATAACACTTGTACCATGATCACCATCACCTACTTCTATGACAAACCATGTCTCTGCCTCTGTCTCCGCCTCAACCCTTGTCTCTGCCTCTATCCCGGTCTCTGCCTCGGCATCAACATCATATTTTTGTGCAATAAGAACAATGCACATTAGACCATCAATGAAATCCTTATCAATGGTTGCACTACCTCCATCAATGACACTAGCATTGTAATATTCAGGATTTTTATTAAGGCATACCTATTTGCCATCAAGATAGAGTTAAGGAAAACATTCATATCCTTACGTAAACTATCAAGATTGTCATTCACAACAAACCCAAGATCAATTTCAAAATCATTGGAATGAAGAGTAAAGTGAGAAGATAAACCTTGTTTACCCTTTCCTTTAGAGATACAAAGATCTCTCTGCCCTTGTGTATTCATCGTGGATTTGTCCAAATCTTCAACGGTTTGCGTGTGAGATAAACCTGCAGTTTGTTGTATTCTTTTTTCAAGACCATCAAATTTCAAATTCAGAGATGTAGAAACTGATAGCTTGGCTAGAAATCTCGTGTGTAGAAGCAATGTTATGTGTAAATCTTCAAGATTAACAAATGGGTAACCCAATTCAGTAGATAGAGCTCCAAGATCGAAACAAGGAACAAGATAAACAATACCATCAAAGTAAACATGAGTCGAGTAACAAACAAATGAAAGAAGAAGAGGAATAGAAGATTTGGTAAAGAAGAGAGAAAAGAAATTCAAGTTTAGGAAAGTGGGAGAAAGAGTCGACTCTCATTTGTAGTTGATATAAGAATAGTTCAATGGTTAGTAAATGTGGAAATTAGTTATTGGAACTAAGTTAAAGTTTTTTAAACAACAACTATTTAAAAAAACAATGAAAATGCAATTTTGTTATTTTAAATAATGAATAAAATGTGTAACCAAGTATTTAAAAAATAATAAATAAAGGACAATTTAATTATTTTAAATAATTAATAAAATATGTCATCATTTAACTATCTCACAAATAATAAATAAAATATGTGATTATTTAAATGTCTTATCAACAAAGTGTAATTCTGTCATTTGAAATAAAGGAAAAAAATGTTTAATCAATTATATAAAAAAGTAATAAATAAAGGGTAATTTAATCATTATAAGTAATGAATAAAATGTGTCATCATTTAAATGTCTCAGAAACAAAGAGTAATTTAGTTGTTTTAAATAATTTATAAAATATGCCATCATTTAAATATCTTAACAACAAAGGATAATTTAATCATTTTAAATAATGAATAAAATGTCTCAATAATTTCCTATCTATGCAAGACATCATATATTTATTAACTTTTTCTTTATTATTTTTTCTTGATTTAAAAAAATGATATATATATAGTGATTTAAACGGGTTCACATGAATATTAGATATTTATTTGTTAGTTTTTTGTGATAATAATAAATATATGAGGTGATCTGTTGGTGGTATAGTAGCTAGTAGGGGTGAGCGCGGTTCGGTTCGGTTCGGTTTTTAACTGAAACCGGAACCGGAACCGCATATCTTCGATTTTAAAAATTGAAAACCGCAACCGCAACCGAACCATTGATTTCGGTTTCGGTTTTAAAAAGACCGGTTTGGTTTTTATCGGTTCGGTTTCGGTTAAAAAACCGGATAAATAAAAATGAAAAAAATATATAATTTAAATCATTATATTTTTACATTCAAATTTTATACAATCAAATATTTGATCACATTCTGCATAATAACACTACAAAAGAAATGTAAGAAACTTTAACAATCAAATTTTAAGGTTGAATCAACAAAATGTGATTGTTCTTTATCGTAGTATGCAATCTAAAAAGCACATAACCATGTCTAATGATGTTTATTCCTGATTATATGCTTTTAAATTGAAAAATAGAGGAATAAAATGTCGTAAATGGGTTGTTATATTCCCACATTCAATATTAGTATAGTTGATGTTGTAATATGAAATATAATTGAAAAAACTATGTTCTAGGGAAATTTAATACTTAAATTATATATATATATATATTATAATAAATTTATTTATTTTAATGATCGGTTCGATTCGGTTTTTTTCGGTTCGGTTTTGACCTATAACCGGAACCGGAACCGAAAAGTCTCGGTTTTAAAAATCAAAAACCGCAACCGCCGGTTCGATTTCGGTTTTTTCGGTTCGATTTTCACCAATTTCGGTTCGATTTCGGTTTCAATTCGATTTTTTGCTCAGCCCTAGTAACTAGTGCAAGTGCTCCAAGAGTATCCATAATAAGATTTACCCAGAGAAGCCGACAGATAAACAAAGTACGGATGTACAAATAAATGCATTTGCCCAACTGTGTATGTGTGTGTGTGTGTGAGAGAGAGATACCTGCACAGCATTTAATGGGACATCTCCGGAGGAAACTGCAGCAACAACATTAATTACAAGAGCAGCAACATTTACTATCAGCTGGAACTGAATGAATTTTTGAATATTAGCATAGACAGAGCGACCCCATCGAACAACCTGCATTATCGGTCAGCGTATAAACTAATTGTCCAAAGCTTTACATGTATTCACTAGAAGTTGATAACGTGCAAAGGTTTTAATTTCTCTAGGATTCACTATAAGAAGATGAAACTAGAGAAATGAGCATGAAAAATAACACATCTAACAAAGTGGTATAGTGGTAGGGAATTTTTTAACTTTGTGGATTGATTCAAATTCAATTCGTTTCGATAACATTTTTTTCAAATAAACAATAAAAAGGACATATTAGTCATTTTAAATCATGAAGATAAAAAGGATATATTAGTCATTTTAAATCATGAATAAAATGTCTCATCAAAACCTCATTATATATAGAAGAGAAAATAAAAATTCATATATGACATAAAATATAATCATATACTTTCATTATTTAATAATGTACCAAAAATTGAAATACATACCCATAAAATTATCAATACATCAAAACTTCATATCAAATTTACGATAACATACCCTTGCTTAAGTAATTCATGGTATATACATAAAATATCAAACTCCATGGATAAACGGGCGGGTCGGGCGAGCCGTGTCGGTTCGACGGCGAGCCGGTTTGGCCAGATCATAACTCGGGCACGCGGTTGTTGGCGAGACATGCCGAGTCGGACCAGTCGGGAAAAATCCGGCTCGTGTACAGCTCAACGGGTAGCGGGTTAGGCAGGTTGCATTTATTTATTTATTTTTTAATTTGTATTCCATTTGATATCACAGTCCATTACGCCGCGTGTCATGCCGTGCCAAGACGGATTTGGCAAGTCTGTGACTGTGAGTGAAGCATAACTACCGTGCATTTTAATATGTATTGCTTTATTTTTGCATTTTTCTTTTTAAAAAAAGAACATGTTCAACTATAACATTTTCTTACATATAAGAAAAATAAGATATAATTTAGCACTATTATTAATTTAAACAAAAAAGAGCATGTTTCAAATTATGGTCTTATTTGGGATTCTTTAAAATAAATAATAATTAACTTATTTCTAACTCTTTTATTTAATATGTACATTATTTTTTTGAAAATAAATAAAATTTAAGGTCGGGTTTTATTTCATTTTTTTAAAAAGAATAAATATTTATTTCATACGAATATTTCTGGAATAAAAGAGGACGGTACTTCTATAAATTTTATTAATTAAAAAATATTTTATAAATAATTTGAGAGGACTTATATCTGAAAAAACGGAACAAAACATTTGTACATAATAAACATATTAAAAAAATATTGACGATTTATATATAAAACAAATAATATGATAATAAGGATTAAAGTCATTACATAAAGACCATGCAAAAGTAAAATTACAAACTAAACTCAAGATATTAAATAAATAAAATTGGGTAGCATCGATACATACGTTGTTAATCAATACAAACTAACCTTCCTATTGTGCCGAGTTGAGGCGAGCGGGCCGTGCCATGCCGTGCTGGACCGGTCTCCTCGCGGGGTTCCGCGGGTTGATGAGCCGTACCGGTTCCGATTCAATTCAAGCGAACTAGTATACGACACGTTTTTTCTCGTGGTTTATGCCGGTTCATGAACCGGTCCTATTAAAGCCGCCTGCCACGAGTAATTTAGGTGAGTTGGGGGCTAGCTGGGGCCGTTTGTCCAGCTCTTCCGAGCTTTATAATCAAGTTTTAAGTTATTAAAAATTATAATAAGGGTAGAATATTTTCAAAACGGGACAACCAAAATTCATATGCCCCCGCCCAAGCGAGTAACTTGATAAATATTGAAGTGATAGATATATGTATCATATACTAAATTTCTAAGAATTTCCAACTAATTATGTTTGTCAAGCTACATTTGCGTCTAATTTATACAGTATTTAATAAATAAATAATTAGTTATGTAAAATATTTTAATATTAATAAATTATTTTTTGCCGGAAAGTAAAATCATTTTAACTTCATAATACGAGGAACAGTGGAAGGAATACCCATTCTCCTGCAAGCACTGGCAATTCCTCCGGAAAGATTAAAATTACCAAAACTTGTTTGATCCTTTAATTTTGAGTGCAGTACAAAAAACTGTACAGCGTATGTGAAACAGATGATAATCATGCTGTGATTTGTGAAACATTAAATTGAACATTCTGTATAGTTTCCAAGTATACATAATCCGAATCCAGTAACGTTACAACAGAGCAACACAACTATCCTCCCTCTAGAAAAATGAAAAATCCAGCTTGTAAACAGATTTGCAGCATTGCACACCTCCAAAGTCGGCAAAGCTGGAAGGTTCTTTAATCGTCATTTCCTAAGGTATCCAACCATCAATAGATAAAATTAAGTTGAGGTATTTCGATTGGGGAATAGATTTGAATTTACTTAGAACTTACTTGTAGAATCTCACAATAAAATCAAAATTGTATCACATAGTTAAGCAATTTAATTTCTACAATAGTGAAACTCCTATACCTGCAATGGTACAATTTGAGTTACCTTGAAGACCCAATGTCCCACAGGACCTGCTCGTCAACCTTGCTGAGCTTCTCGTCGTCATATCTCTTCCATGTCTTTATCCTCTCCACTCCCATCCATTCCTTGTCCCCCTTTTCAAGTTCCATCAGTATAACCCTGGCTCGTCTTGGTTTTCCAGCCCTGCCATAACCATGATACCCAAAACCGCCACCATAACAAAACCATATACCCTTTAGATACCCACAGAAGTCGTTAGTGTGATCATGACCAATGAAAACAGCCTTTACATCACCCATGGAGACAAAAGTTTGCAGAACTCCAGAGTTGACTGATGAACAGGCTGCATATTCCTGATACTCACCGACAACAGCTTCCAAAGGCCCATCACGGATTTCTGGAATTGGAATATGGAAGAACACCAGTGATGGAGATGCGGAAGGAAGAGAAAGAGTGCCAGATATGTGATCACTATCCTGTTTTTGCCCCTGTTAGCGTGTGACCTGTAACATGTTAATAAAATCTAAATCTACAAACCTCCCTAATGAGAGTAAAAAGAAGATTGATCAAATGTTAATAAAAAAACAAGAGTTTAGATTTATGATAAAATTCATTCATATTATGTGAGTCATCTTCCACTTTACTGATTATAATTAACAAGCTGTTAGGATCCCTGAAGTCCACAGAAAAGTGGATATATTACGGGTTGCCATTTGGCATCAGTTATACCTGAAGTTCTTTAGAAACACCGCGTAGCCAAAGAAGTTGAGATTCTTTAATCCATCCGTACGTTCTGATTCCATCGACAACAGCTCTGTCTCCGCTGTCAAGAAAGTAGAGATTAAGAACACTGCTGTTTGCCAATGGGGAACCTAATGCACCAAAAACTTGGAGATCGTAATTCCCAAAACCATCAATATGTGTTGGAGGGTGTTCATTGGTATATCCAGCTGATGGGTTGGGTTGTGACAGTGAATAGTCCATGAGAGAGATAAAAGACATTGATTCCTCACGAGTCATGGTGGATTCCTGATCATGGTTTCCTAGGACAGCAGCCCAAGGAAGCCTATATTCTATGACGGGTCTAAAAACTTCAAACAGCGATTCTGCAGCATCAGAAGCACTTGTCCCAAATATATTATCACCTAGTTCCCATAGCTAAAAAGAGTTAGCTGGATATAGTCCTTATGCAACATACAAGTGACAAATTACTAACAAAACTAGAGGCGCTACAGCAGGCCAGCAGGGTGTAAAAGGCAATACCAGAATCCTTCCTAATATAGTCACAAAAATATTAGATGTAATTCATGATGCAGGAAAATTGTTAAAAGGCCAAAAAATAATAATAGAAGAGCTGGCAAAAAAGTAAAATAATGGAGAGAATCTATCTCAGGCCATACTCTGTAGAAACACTCATCATTCCACAGAATTATTAAATGTTCATCCGTTCACATAATAATCTAATTAGCTAATAAAAATGAATATTACGAGCATTTATATAGAAATTTTATTGCTTCCAAATCCATGTGAATTTCCAATAAGAAAACCAAATCTTATCTATATCTACTTTCCAATGCTAACCTAATACCATGATCATATAGATGTAACAAATCCTTCAATTCTTTTCTTCTACCATCATACCATGAGCTAGAATATTCTATATAATCTAACTAATATAACTAAACTCCTAATAAATTACAAATAAATTTATTCATATTTTTACATAGGATAGATACAAATAAATATTAAAATTTATATTAAGTTGCTTTGAGTGAGGTTCTTTTTCTGGGTAAACGAAGCATGTGTTCATCATATGGCTTCAACAGTTATCTCAGTTGCAAAATTACCGTTACTTATCCAGTGTCCACAGAGTGGCAAAGACTAAGTATCGTTATCTGGTGAAGCAGAAAAAGGGGTCAATCCATATAGTAGCTTCAATCACAAACAATTGTACAAATACTATAAACATACAACCTAATTACGCGTCTTTACACTCCTGAATCCTGGTTACCCGTAACATTTTAAAACGTCAACCACAATAATCCTAGGTTGAATGAGTGCTGAACTGATCATGCAGTGTATGCACATAAATATCATGCGAATAATTACCTTATAAATACCTGAATAGTCAATACATTTAAAAATACTGCCATTTTAATCCCATAGTATGTACTTTTACTTGTGTATGATTTAAACTAGTTCAAAAGCTAATAAACAGGCTGGAGTTGGGATAATCCAAAGTCAGCAATTAAATCGATGGATTCATAGTTTCGACAAAAAATAAATACTTAAAAATTGCCCGATTAAGCGAAAAAACAAAAAAATAGTGATTAGTGAAATACCAGTGAAAGCAATAAAATCAGGCTTCTCTGCCTGAATCATCCTCTTCAAGAACTGAGTTGTGTTAAGATCGGAACAATAATCAAACTCAGTAGCTAACACGTCTCGGCACCTACTTGTTATCCCATTCCCATAGTGCATATCAGCCACCTATACATTTCAGTAATAATTCAAAATCAAATATCAAAACTATCAAGTCTCACAAGCTCAAAAAAGAACATACAAACACATACAGAGACGGACAGAGTATAAAACCTGGAGGATTTTAAAAGTTCCATCGGAGCGAAAACGAAGAGGGAGGGTGGGTTGTTTTTTCCGAATGATTATGTTGTTGTTAAGGTCTGTTTATAAGAATCTAGGAGAGATTAAGGTTTGAATTGAGTATAAGGAAAGGGAGATTAAGGTGACAAAAACAAAAGACTGGATCCATACTACTAGTTAAGATTTCATCGCCTAACTTTTGGTAAACTAGTTAAGTTAATACTCCATATAAGAGCGGGGTTGGTTTGTTTCAAACTCACATTGTTTAAGGAAAGTAATCAATAAACTCTATACTATATGACATAACTGAAATTTGTTATTTCCATATTAATGTTGCAGTATATAATTATAAGTTTATAACTCACGTAAAGCACGGAATAACATAGAATAATTCATATTTAAGTAAATTAATTTTTTATTTATATTTATATTAATATTTAATATAAAATTTTATAATATTAAAAATTTATTAATATTATATATTCTTTTATTTTATATAAATTTATTCTATTTAATATAAATATGTTATAATTTAGATTCGTGTTATAATAAATTGACATTTTTCTCTTCTTTAAATTATAATTTTTAATATATTAATTTGGAGTAACTTAATAGTTAATAGTCAAATTGACTACCAACTCTTTTTTTAATCAAATTGATTCAATTTAAAATGAAAATTACATATATTATATAGTTATAAATTTAAAAATATATTAATATAAAATATATTTAATTTATTTTAAAATATAATTTTCAATTTTTTGAAATTAATTATAAAATAATAAGTTCAAATTTTAAATTAAATTTTGATTAATTTAACCATAAAAAATAAAATAAAGCAATAACTTTTTTTTTAATTTTTATAAATTATAAAAATTATGTTTTCTAAAATCATTTTAATACAAAGTTTAATTTCTAATTTCTTTTTAAATAATCCCAAAAATCTATAAAAATATTTTGGGGAATAAATATAAATTTTATTATTTTTAAAACTAAATAAAAATAATAACTTTTCAAAATATTTAAATATTTCGAATATTCAAAAATATAAAAATACTAATTTTTGAATATTCAAATAATTTACTCAAAATAAAATTTTCAACCAAAGAAAAATACGGACTCGAAATACTAACCCGATCAGTAAAATAACATAAAAATTTTAAACCGAACTCGGCTAACTTAACGGAAAATAATTTCTAAAATTATAATAAAAATATGGAAATGCATCCAACTAGAATAAAATATAATTTTTTTATTCCTTCTCTTTTGAGAAAAACCAATAAAATATTAAAATAATAAAAAAATATTAATATAATAATAATAAATTTTAAAAAATATCCGGGTTGTCACATATATCATTTATTAATAATTTATAAAATATGAGAAATGAAGTTCGTATAGTTGAATTCTAAATTTTTTATTTGTATAAATTAAATTAATTTTTGTAAAAATTATAGTTAATTTAGATTTTAAATATGTTAAATATTTGATTAAAATATGAAATTGGACTAGTAATCTCATGATATATAATAATAATCATAGATTGCGGGCGTGAGAAAAAAATGGATATTCTCGAGAAGTCGTAACTATGATTAAAAAAATATACAAGAGTTTGTGGGCGAAAAAAAAAAATATTCACGAGATGTCGTAATATGTAGCTAGCCAAAATATAATAATCAATCAATTATGATATGTACAATTAAATAAATGAGTTGAGAAAATAATATTTAAGAATAAGATATTAGATTGTATATACAAAAATTTAGTAAATTTGGGTAAAAAATTTAAAAAAACTCTAAAATATTTTTTTTACAATATATACATTAAATTGTTAAAATAATAATTAAAATATATAATAATGCATAGATATAGTTGCATAATATATGTATGATTTAATAATTATATTTTAAATATTAATTTAATATTTATAAACTCAGTATAAAAATTTTATCGGTCAATATAACTAAAAATAAATTTAATTTTACGATTATACGAAAAGATCCTTGTCTCGCACGAGATTGTACGAAAAGGCCCGTGCCTCGTACGAACTTTTACGTTAGTTATAATTTATTATTTAAGCTTTTTAATAAAATAAATTATATCTTTCCAATTATTTTGAACTTAAATGTCATTTGAAATTTTGAATATCTAATAACATGTTAAAATAATTAATATAGTTTAAATTTAATCTTTATTTAAATTTTAAAATATTCCAATACCAATACAAATTTGAAAATTTAAAATAATCCCTCGATTATATCATTTAAAATAAGTTTTATATCTCCAAATACAATTTGAATAATTATAATTAGCTCTTAGTGTAGTTTGAGCTCGATGATTTTGTTTGTGCTTAATGCTAAATTGTCAGGTCATTGGTCGGAAGAGCCAACGCGCCTTACATTCTTGGCATGGGTCAGTAGCTCGGTATGCAACTTATGCTCATCAAAAACCAAATAAAAAATTAAAATTACATTTGTGCAAAACTAAAAGACTGCTCGATATTGTTGATGAAATAAATTTAACTAGGGGTCGTCAGATTCGAAAAGTTTTAAAATCAGGTATGAGTTTCGTTCATTTTAATCTCATACTTGGTGTTTGGTTGTGGAAAAAAATTGATACTCATTCCTCAAACCCCTAAGGTATGAGTTTTTCATATCCAACGAGGAGGTGTGTACGAGGGAGGGGCATGATATATCAAATTTATTTTTAATATATTCATTTCAATTTAAGCAATTAAATGTATATGTTTAATTAAAAAATAAATCATTAAGTCAAAAATATATTAAAATAAATAATTAAATTAAAATTTTAAAATAATTAAAATTAATGAATAAAAAATATATTAAATAAAATATATTTATTCCAGCACTCAGCTAAACACATAATATTAGAAATGATACCGATTCCTGATTCCAATCCCATACCGATATTTGAATCAAACGACACCTAAGGATTTCTTATCAGAAGATGTCACGGATGGTTTCTAGGTATTGGGTATGGGCTGAGGTATGTGAAATTAAATCAAAAAATTATTGTTTTTATTTTTATTTATAAAATTATATGTTAATTTTTAAAATAAAAAAATTTATAATGATGTTGTTTAATATTAATATATAATAATAATTTATTTTTCATATTAACTTCATGTAATTTTTAATTTTATAAAAAATATATTAAATTAATAAATTCATTCTACCATTTAACCAAATACGTGATATGGAATGATCCTTAATCCTCATAGCACCATAAATTAAATTAATAATTTTTTAATATATTTTTAAAAAATATATGTTATTCGATAGTAGAGAAAAAATAACACGATAACTTTGAATAAAATTTATGCGTATGAAATTAATAAAGAGAACACAAACTCATAGGCCCACCGCCCACGGCCTACCAGGCTAGCCAGATACTCCCTCCGTCTCCGAAAACTTTTCTTGTTTTGACTTTTATATTGTTCATTGACAAAATATAATCTTGGGTGATTTTGTTTGATTCGTATTTGTGACTACTTTAATACAGTAAATTTTTTATATTTAATACTAATACGAAATTAAATATATTAACGATCAAAATGTGTATGTTAACAAACGTGCACATGATTAATAGGAAAAGTAATAAGAGACGGATGGAGTATCTGTCATAGACCATTACACGGTCTTGAAGACCCTAAACATATGACGACTCCCGTCTCCCGCAACTCTTTATCAGAGGGCCCCGTGGGGGAAGGCGGGAAGACCGATCGCTCGGAATCTCAAAATTTAAAATTTTTAATTTAAAAAATATTATTATATAATAAATAAATTGACATTTTTTGTATGACATATTTTGATCAAAATATATTAGTATTGAGATGTTAATAATCTCATTTATGAATTTGAGATTTTTGAGTGTACTAAAATTTTGAACCTTTTTCTAAATATTATAATATTATTCATTAATAAATATATTTTAATTAAAAAGCATGTGAATACCATTTTTAACCATTTTCACAATTTTTGTTCATCCATTTTAAATTACTTAAAAAAAGATATTTTAATAATTTAAGTATTATATTTACGGGCTCATATTTATTTTCGCCCCGGTACGTCCAATATGTTAGATATAATATTAAAATATATTTTAAATTTTAAATTTAAGATATTATCAAAAATTTAAGATATTTTAAATTTAAGATATTATAATATAAACATTTATATTATAATATTATTATTCCTTTTTATATAATTTATTAAATTTTTTTATAAAATTCTTTTAAAATTTAAAATATTTTATAGTTTTAGCAAATGTAAATATATTTAATAACAAAATGATTTTATATTTTTAATATTAATATATATACACACAAATATATATATATATATATATCAATATTTTAATATTATTTATTATAAAAAAAATCAAACTATATACATATATTTATATTAAATATGATTCTACTTATTATAACTAAAATTTATGGGTCCAAGTAATTTATATATCTTAGAATTATTATACATAATGTTTAATTATTATTAAATTTACAATTCTAATTAATTTGTTACTCCAACTTTTTAATAAATTTATATAAAATAAAAAAAATATTAATATAAACTCTTAATTCTAAAAATATTCATATTAAATATTAATAAATATATAATATAAAATATATTATCTAAATATTTAATCATTTCGGGCCGGTTATAAGGTAGTTTTATTATTTGTAACAACAAAACAAGATCCGCAAGAGTCGCATCAATTAATTGTACGGTCGAGATTACTCTAGTTTCAACTTCAACTATGATGGAATCTAATGGTTTCTTTCTAGCACGTGCTGTATAGGGCCATATTATAATTATATATAAATCAACTGGACCCCCCCCCCTCCCCCTACTCAACACAAATCATACAACAGAGATTTAAATATATACATATATTTACAACAGAGATACACAAAAATAGTAGTTGAGAGATGGAAAGCTTGGATGAATATAATCTTTACTGGGAAACCAATAGATATTATCAAACCGAAGAGCTTGACAGGTACATACACCTGCTACCTAGTGATTCATTTTTATTTTGTTATATCTACCTGGCATTAATTGATAAATTTATATAAATTAATTCGTTGCAGTTTGGTATTGGATGCGACATTATCAGCATACTACGATTCGAGTTCACCGGACGGAGCTCAGTCATTGGCTGCCCCGAAGAACATAGTTTCCGAGAGAATCCGAAGGAAGAAATTAAACGATAGACTCTATGCTCTCCGAGCTGTTGTTCCTAACATAACTAAGGTAGCTATACACACTACTGTATTATTTCCATTATTGATTGTGTCGTATGATCTGCGTACATTTAACTCTGTTTATTCATTAATTTTGATTTGGACGAACGATTATATATATCCAGTTGGGTTTCGTTAGGTAGCTGAGAACCCTACATATGCATTAATGCAATACAAAATTTTGTAAATTTAACTAAGGCCATCATCTCCCCACTTAAAATATATGTATAAATGGAGATTTATATAACCCTGATTCATTTATATAATTTATTATATAGATGGACAAGGCATCAATTATAAAAGATGCAATAAGCTATATTCAAGAATTGCAAGAACAAGAGAGGAGAATTCAAGGTGAAATATCACAGCTGGAGTCCATGGCTTCCAAGAAAAACAACTCCTCCGACGAATTTAATCAGGCAGCATCTAATACTACGTCGTCGTCCATCGTATCGAAGAAGAAGAAGAAGAGAACCGATCAGCAGCAGCAGCAGCTCTTCTCCAATGATTCCGGAGGTTCCACAACATCACCATCACCTGTCCAAGTCATTGAGGTGGGTATAGGTCATTTTCTTCCACTCGTTTCCTCATATTATATTCGCCCCGTCTGTTTCCCTAATAAGTAGTTTATAACTTGAAAAATACATATATTTTTCAACTTATAAATATAAGAAATCTCAAACAGGCCCATTATCAATTCTTTCTCGTCCAATTATTATATAACTAGCTAGTGGCTTGTTATATTATAATGGTGAGCAAAAATGAATTAAAATGAGAAAAATACAATATATTAAAATAATGACAATATCGAATAGATGGATATGAGATAATTAATTAATAATGAATAATTTAATAATTACAACTGATTAATAAATTTGATTTGGTTGCAGTTAAGGGTGTCTTATGTGGGAGGGAAGACAGTTGTAGTGAGCATCACATGCAGTAAAAAAAGGGACACCATAGTGAAGTTATGTGAAGCTTTTGAATCATTGAAGCTTAAAGTCATTACTGCCAACATAACCTCTTTCTCGGGAACCCTCTTGAAGACTGTATTTATTGAGGTATGTACAAAGCACAACCCCTGATAATAATGCACATGAATAGGGCAATTTTAGATGTTGATAAGGTATCGTTTGAGTTGTCTGCTTTGCTATGGGCATGTACTGTACTCCGTAATTTGGAGTATTATTTACAGAAAACAGAAAGCAACTTTATTAAAGCTAAAATACTACGTAATTTGGAGTGAGACCTAGGGCCATGTCGACTTGGGGATAAATTAGTACCTATCATTTCAAATTATAATAAATATATTGACTTGTTTTAAAACTGACCCATTTTTTAAACCAAATTGATCCATCTCCCTAACTAGGGTGTTGGAATCCTTGATCACTTTCTAATTTCTATATATTTTGTTGATAGTTTGTATTTGCAATTAGTATCTAAGTAATACTCCTTTCATCCTATAATAATTGTTCTATTTGATTTTTTTAGTGGTCAAATTGATCAAATTTTGATTGTAAATTGTAAATTATTTAATTATAATTTTCAAAAACTGAAAATATATTTTGAAGTAGATTAGATATATATTCTAATGATATAATTTTTAAAATTTTCTTAATTATGTATTATGTGTGATATTCGTTCAAAATTTAATCAATAAAACTCAAAACAGAATGAGATAGAGGAGTATTACGTAAGCATGTAAATTAAAGTCACGAGTTCAGACCATCATAAACAAATAAAAATAATTAGAAAACCTTTATTACAGTCCCGCTTAGAATTAGGGTCCCTGCAATCTAAAGTGCTTACATGTGTGGCACACATTCATTTATCAGTTTCACTCGTCAATGTAATTTCAAAGCTCGTTTGAAATGTGATTTTTATTTTTCTTATCCATTGTCGCATTAAGCCTAGCCTTTTTCCCCATGTATCACACATTTAAACTCATGGTTTAACACGTTTTTCAATACACTAACAACTTTCCCATGTGTGTGTCCAAATTTAGTTATTCATGTTTTGTCATAATTCATAAAAACGAATTCACATGTTTAAAATAATATAATATAGGCATATATGTTTGCAGGCAGATGAGGAGGAGATAGATATGTTAAAGACAGATATTCAAAGTGCCATCGCAGCTCTTAGTTTCCCAGACAGTCCAGTGAGCTACTAGATTATATATATTAATAATGGACCTAGCTAGGAAGGTCGTAGTCTTGGAGACTTGGTGTTGACTGACTGTTGTGTGGGTTCACTGGTACAGCATTCATGTATCTTGTCTGAATATATATAAATTAAAAAAAATGTACTGAGTGTTCTTTTTGCGAGTCTTGTCAATGTCTAATAGAAAAACCTTTATTTTATTTTAACTTAATTTTTTCTCCTCAACTTTTATTCAACGTACGGTATAACCTTGATAAATGAATAAAAAATTTCAATTCTAATTTGGGCAACCGAGTTTAATGAATAAACTCGCTAAATGCATAAACGAATAAATAAAAATATAATTTTTATATGCCTTATATAAATATAAATGAATAATCACTATATTTCAAATAATATATTTTTATTTATATAATATATGAATGCATTTCATCCAATAATAATTTTCAAACATATTAATAAGTCGTATCTTTTCGAAAAATGTCTCTAAAATTGATTATTTTTTACCTTCACCAAAATGCAATTTATCCTTAATTTTGTGAAATACATGTTGTTGCGCACTTTATCTATTACATGCACGTATGTGTAGTACAACTAATCTATAATTTAAAAAAATAAATATAATTAAAATTTATATAAAAGTTATAACCACCGTGAGTTCTAGGTACATTTAAACATAATATATATAATAATATAATTAAAAAAGTCTAAAAATATTATATAAATAAATTAATATTCATTTATTGATAGATAAATATTATATTCATATATCAATAAATAAATAATCTCGCTAAATGAATATATATTTTTGATCCCAAGTATATTCATTTATCGAAATTCTACTCTAGACAACTGTTACCCAGATAATAATCTATTATAGAAGGGGGCATTGAATATAATAATTCAAAACAATCGATTATGAACACAAATATGTAAAAGAAGTTCTGTTTTGTATTAACTTTGATGAACTTAATACAAAACTCTCTAAAGAAAAACAAAGTTCTTAATAACTGCTAGGTTATGAGAAAGATAATTATTTGAACGATTACAATGTAAACCTAATTCCATGTTTATATAATACACAACTACCTATCCAATTACAACAAAGATAATGATTATTAAATGCAGAAATATTGTTTCCATCATTATCTTCCTAAAAGATAGCTTCCAGAAAGGCAATAGGATTGTATTAAAACACTTCCATGTTTATCTTCAATCACCTCCTGATTTTTCGGTTTCCATATGTCAAACTCTGATTTCATAAACTCTGTCAGTTAGTAAACTCTGATTGAGCATACTCTGATTGAGTAAACTCAGTTTGAGTAAACTCTGTTGACAGCTTCTAAACTCTGATGACGTCAGCTTAAACTCTGATTGACTTCAATAAATTTTGTTTGAAGTATTCTCTGACAGCATCAGTTCTTTATTTTTAACAATTTCCCCCAATTTATGTTTTATTCAGTAAAACATAAATTAACTTATGATGTCAGAAACCTCATATACAAATGTATCAGTGTTTGAATTTTCTACCTTGCCTTATACTCTTTTGTAAGAAAAATCTTCAGATAGAAAATTATCCAGCAACTTCTTTTCAGCTATCTTCAGCAATTCCACCAATTCCTTCTTCAACTCCTTCATCTGATCACTAGAATCATCAATTTGAAAAATTGCAGCTCTCAAGTTGTAGATTGATGTTCTTACTATTATATCATCCAAATGTATGCAACAGGCTTTTTGTCCATATGGATTTAACATTAGTGTTGGAATACCTAACACCATATTAACTTTTGCATCCCCTTTGATCATTTCCTTTTCAGTACCATTTTCAAGCACATATCCAGGTTTGTACTCCTCAGAGTTTATCATCAATAGCATTTCATTCTTATTCTTTTCATCAATAACTCCTTCTAAAATCTTCATCCACGTAGTTGTTACTTCATTTTCATCATTTAACAAATAAAGAACATATTCAAGTTCTTTTGATGATTTATGAATTAGATCTTCTTCATCTATTTTCATCACCCTTCCATCTTCTAGAAAATACAACAGCTTTTCTTTTGGAACAACACCATCAAAGATATCCTTTATTATATGAACAACAATTAGCTTGTCCAAATGATTTTGTGATAGCTCTTCTTCATATTTGTTTTTTAAAGAATAAGGATCTCTGAAAGTTTTGCTTCTCCTCTGTAGACTTTAACTTTTGAATCACCAATACCTCCCTTGTTTTTACCAAGTCTAGCATTGAGAGTCAGAGTTTGAGTTTATGTCCATAGAAGATCAGGATTCTTCTTTTTGCACAGAGATTGTTGTTGTTCTTCTTCATCTTCAAAACGTGTTCCACCTGGAAGAAATGTAGTTCCAAGCATGGTGAGCGGAGTCTTTGATTTTAATGGAGCTTTCTTTTGAACTGCTTGAGATGACTTTGTTTGGATTTCAACAGGTTTAGACACAACTTGTTTTGCTTGGTCAGACAACTTTTTTTGAGCTAGAGTTTTCTTCACATATCTTTTCTTCTTTGACTGGACTTGAGCATTGTCAATACCAGTTTTCTTCAATTCTTCTTCAACAACTGGATCCATTCTTGAATTTTCTTCTTCAAAAAGTTTCTTTGTCAGTTTTGCATCTTTCTTGTTCCTTTCTTCAATGTTCTCCGGCTTCTTCTGCAAGCCTTCTAGCCAAATCTTCATCAAGTTCTATCAGAGTTCGTTCCATCAGAGTTTGTTTATTGCCTTAAACTGCACCAGAACTTGAAGGAATCAGAGTTTGAGCAATCAGAGTTTGAGCTTGCACACTCTTTCCACCCTTATAACTCCCTTGGTTTTTATCAAGAACACCACTACCATCATCATCATCTCATTCAGGTTTATCAGAGTTTAGTACAGAATCCACCTTGCATTTGTCCTTTGATATTTTCTCCCCCTTTCTGACATCAGAAGAAATAGTCAGGAGGTCTGCAATAGTGTGCAACATGGTCTGCATGGAAGTGACAGAAAAAGCAATTTTATCAATTTTAGATTCCAAAGCATCTTGTCTAGTGGAAATAACTTTAATCTTTGATTTCAAAGCATGCTGAGAAACAGAAACAGAATTTTAATATTTAATTAAACTGAATAAATATAAATTTCTAAAAACTAATTAAATTTGACTATAATATTATTATTAAAAAAGTAATCATGCATTGCAGGAGTATAACTGAAATAAAGAATATCAAGTCACGTGGTGGTTTAGTTGTTATTTGGTTCCGTAATAATAAAAAGTATGTATATCAAAAAAATTAAAACAATATCTTGACTTTTATTTAACATAAATAAAAAAATGCAAATAATAGAAAATATTTAATAATAATATTTAAATACACTCATAATATATATGTATTTCAAATAAAAATATAAGCAATCAATAAATAGAATTCAAATATATATTCACACATGATATCAAATAAAGTTAATAAAAATAAATATAAATATATAACTGGAAACGGAAGGCTGAACTGCTCCGTACGTAATAAATTTATACACCTTTCGATGTTTTTAAATTCATCAATAACGATTTTTAGTCCTGCAAGAAGAATTGATACTCATAAAGAAATAGGCATCAACAATAACCACAAAGCAACATTCGAGATATTTTATTTGTCACAGTTGAAGCATAAAAAATCTGAATAATGCATGTGCGGGAAAAATTACAAATTAAAATCATGAGGGCATCGTGCGAGATAGCGGACAACTGAACATATTATGTTCACACGGAAAATCAAACACATGTAAACAAACTGTATACATCGGCACTCGCTTATTATACGTGTTGATGATAAGGATATATATATCCTCTCGCAATCCAAGTGCTGCCTTTTCTTTAATTAAATTCATTGGTCTGCTTACCCCACACCCGTGTTCACTTTTGAAAAATTGAAATATGCGAAATGAAAATCTCGTTGCAAAATGAGGAACATGAGGAGAAATGAATCCGACTTTAATGTTTTAATTACTCACCTGTGTGTGTAAAAGTAAAACAGGGGACCGAAATTGACTCGGGTCTTGCCACCACAAAAAGTGTGCGAGCCTTCCCGGTATTTGTGAATTTGCAACGTAAGCTGAGGAATCTATGGTGATGTCATATAGTAGTAAGAAATTCATATTTTTATAATTACATACACTCACACGTATATCTTGTTTTTGATAAGTTTTAAATCCTCGATCTCCTAAAAAAATATTAGAGGAAATTATAATTGACGAGTGACGACGAAAATGGACCGGTAGCCATTAACAGGTGATATAAAATATTCTCTTTATTTGGAAATAATTGATGTTTGATTTTTTGATATAAATTTTTAAGAGTTTTGACTATATATTTAAAATTATTATTTTTAATTTTTTTTATGAATAAAAATATTAAACTAAAACTTGTATTAGAGAAAATTTGAAAATAATAATTTTTATCATGTAATTAAATTTTTTTAAAATACGTGTCAAAATATCATGCGTCAATTATTTAAAATGGATGCCGACAGTGTTGAAACTAAAGCTGTTGTTCACACCCGGATTGTGGGTTCAATATACCTGCTGTGCTAGCCAATAGCCATACATAAAACTGATGCATGCTACTCAAAGAAAAGGGGTTATTCCTGCTCCCCTTGCGAAATACTCGCTCGTCCCGTACTCCCGTGGCTTGTTTGAATTTTTTTTAGTTAAATTAATTAAATTTTGACCAAATATTAATATATATTTTTTTATATAATTTTAGAAAATTAAAAAATACATTCCAAAATAGATTAAATATATTCTTCAATTTTTTATAATTATTTAATATACATAATTTTCGATCAAAATTGAGTCAATGTAACTAACAAAAAGTCACTTAAACCGGAACGAAGAGAGTAATAATTAATAAATGCCGCGCGAAGATGTATAAAGGGAAGATTTGGATAGGAGAATTTGGTCTGATTTATATTGTGTCACTTTAAATCTAATTTGTTCGATTATCGATCAAATTAAAATGTTTTATTCTTTGTATTTACAGCTAGCCAGACAAAATCTGTGTTGTTTCAGATATTCAGGTGTCAGATGGGAATTGTTCTACCTTTAATAAAGAAAGCTGATCACTGCCTCAGGAACATCAAAGTCATGTAGATATACTTATTATGATTGGTCATATATATAAAAATTTGACAAGTACTAGTATAATTTTATTGATAACTTTTATGATGTCATATTGATAATTTAATTTAAGCTAATAGTTAATTAAACCAAAACTGAACAAGGTGTTCGGAAATCTGTAAGATTCACTTTAGTAGGATACATTCTATGAAAAGTGAGTACAATTATTAATTATATAATATATTTTTTTATAATTTTTGAGTATATAGTTATTAAATATATACTTTTTAAAATTTTTACAGCAAATTTTAAAGTGTGCAACATTGTTATAAAACTATCCATTATTCTCTATAAATCACTCCCGGCCACCATAGTTATATACTCATATAATACAAAGTAATGTCATAATTATAGGCCCACCGGGGTAGCGTAGCCAGATCTGTATCAAACCCTTAAAGCATTTTAACAGGGTGCCAAGTTTATGTGTTATCGCATTCTTAGTTACCACTCTATTAGAGCTTCAAGAATGTTAAGAGAGTGTCAATCAAGGTTGACAATTTTTGATATCCCTTGCCACCTACCTAAAATGTATAAAATAAATAAATTTGACGTATAATGTATGTACTTGTATTACCTTTTTTTATTATATTTTACTTTTTATTATATATATATATATATAGGTCCTCTTCTACAGTCACATTTGAATATGTAACATAATTCAGTCAACTCATCTCTCACCATTAAAAAAACAAATGGACGGTTGTGATTAAATAAAAAAAATGACATATGCTCTATTATATAGAGCGTACTACGCTCTATAATAGAACGTATGTAAACGCTCTATAATAGAACGTATGTAATTTCTTTTTTATTTCCTTTTATGCCCTTAATTTATCATGTGTAAATTATTTTTTAAAAAAAATCACATACGCTCTATTTTAGAGCGTACCTATATGGCTGGAAAATAGCTTCACAGTCAATCTCTTTGTACATGCGCTCTATTATAGAGCGGATGTCTGCTACATATGCTCTATTATATAGCATACTTATATGGCTGAAAAATATTTTAAGTCAAAACAGCTTCACAGTCAATCTCTCCGTACATACACTCTATTATAGAGAAGATGTTTGTTCATCTTGTAAGCTAGTTTTTCAGACATGAGGACTCCAAATTCATAGTATTTCCTGGTAGATACATAGTAAATCATCTCAGGCTAGGGATGCTCCATTACGACCAACCAATGATTGAAAACCACTCCTTCGAGTGAAGGTATCATATCAGGTTTTGGAATATGATCAGGCCAGTGATGAAGAATGTAAGTACCAGTGTAATATCGTACGGAAGACGGTGTGATATGGCAAATACGAGATACATAGCAGAGAAACGAGTTGAGAAACACAGATTTTAAGCTTTGTTTCATTATACGATTCGCCATTACAACCCTAGAATAAACGATTCTAAAATCTAGATTTTTTAGAGAGCATGGGTATGAAATGGGTATGAGATGGGTCATTAAATGGGCAAAATTAAAATGGGTTTTAGAGAGCTCATAGAAATCTCCAAAAATTAGGTATGATAAAAGAACTAGTGTGTTGCTGGGAGATATGAGTGTGTATTCCAGGGAGAGATATAATATAGCGTATCATTAAAAGGGTAAAATGGGAAGAAAAAAAAGTAACATAATAGAGCGTACGTACGCTCTATTATAGAGCGTATGTTACTTTTTTTTTAAATCTCAGCCATTGATTTGGATTTTTAACGATACGAAATGGGTTGGTTGTATTATAGCATATATCCAACTGTGCCTCCATCATTTGAGCACCTTGTATGGAGTGCCAACTATTCGAGTAAAAGATTGATACATTTGATATGGATGAAATAGAAAATAAATTATTATTATTTATAATGAGTTGACAATTTTTGACACCTCCTCCTCTTAGTGATGCTCTTCCACGGTCTTGAAGACCTAATTAAAGTAATGCTACAAGTCTACGATATACAAAACTAGAACGACCTCAAGACTAGATAGCATCATTTGATCGTACGGTTGAGATGATCTATATTTGGACCTAGCTTCGATTAGTCAGTGAATTTGATCGTTCCCACGTGTAAACCCCTCGAGTCTTCATGACTTGCCCCCCTCCCTCCTAAATTTCTCCCGAAAGAGATAAAAAGGGGAAGGAGCATATTCTCCTTACACCTCAAGAAAGCATATTTTCAATACACAAATAGTAGTTCCTTCTCCTCTCTCTTGCATACACAAATAGTAGTTGAGAGATGGAAAGTTTGGATGAATATAATCTTTACTGGGAAACCAATAGATATTATCAAACCGAAGAGCTTGACAGGTACGTACATCTGCTACCTAGCTAGTGATTCATTTTTATTTTGTTATATCTACCTAGCATTAATTCATAAATTTATATAAATTAATTTGTTGCAGTTTGGTATTGGATGAGACATTATCAGCATACTACGATTCGAGTTCACCGGATGGAGCTCAGTCATTGGCTGCCCCGAAGAACATAGTTTCTGAGAGAAACAGAAGGAAGAAACTAAACGATAGACTCTATGCTCTTCGTGCTGTTGTCCCTAACATAACTAAGGTATATACACACATTTTCCCTGACCTAACAATCCTTTTACTCATCTCGATCATCTGTCTACATCTAAAATTCCGAGATCCTAACTTAATTACTTCGCGAGTGTGACTTACCGGTAACATGGCAACATGTTGATACAAAATTACTACATGTATATAATTGACTAGTGGCATATATATATATATATATATATATATATATATATATATATATATATATATATATATATATATATATATATATATATCATCTCTCCACTTGAACTAAATGTATTAATATTGCACCCCCATTTTTTTAATTATTGATGAAAGAACAATTTATTATGTTGTTCAATCATATAATTAATTGCATTATTTAGGTCAATTTTATTAATGTAACTCGATCGGTGGTTGTTTACTTGATGGAATATTATTATATAGTTGGACAAGGCATCAATCGTAAAAGATGCAATAAGCTATATTCAAGAATTGCAAGAACAAGAGAAAATAATTCAAGGTGAAATAACACAACTGGAGTCCGTGACTTCCAAGAAAAACAACTCCTCCGACGAATTTAATCAAGCAGCAGATGTATCGAAGAAGAAGAAGAGAACTGATCAGCAGCAGCAGCAGCAGCTCCAGCTCTTCTCCAATAATTCTGGACGTTCCAATGCATTACCATCACCTGTCCAAGTCATTGAGGTAGGTATAGGTTATAATAATATTGTCTATCACTCATCATTTCCTAGCTAATTCGCTCATATTATATTAAAATTATAACCGACGCCAAAAGTGTGATGCAAAAAAGCTATACTGTACTAGTGTGTCTTGTACGTAGTGCTGCTGATATTGTGATACCCTCCCAACTTGGAGGAGGGAAAAACAAGAAATTAAGAAAGCAGAAGAAAATACCTAAACAGTTTTTTTGGGATGTTTTATCTAGGGAGGAAAACTAAAAATCTAGTCGATCTTTGCTATGATAAGATTATTTAGAACATATATATATATATATATATATATATATATATATATATATATATATATATATATCTTAATTTTCAAGTCTCGCATATATTATCTGTAGCCTAGCTTTAAATAGTAATTTCTATATATAATTAATCAGCTTATTAAATAATTAATAGATCGAAGTCATGACTTTCAACTCGTATTTTATAATGACAATAAGCTTATCAATCATGCTGATCTGATTAATTAGATGTGGGATTATAAATCAATTAACTAATAAATTTGGTTTTGGTTGCAGCTAAGGGTGTCTTATGTAAGAGCAAAGACAGTTGTGGTGAGCATTACATGTAGCAAACAAAGGGACACCATAGTGAAGCTATGTGATGCTTTTGAATCATTGAAGCTTAAAGTCATTACTGCCAGTATTACGTCTTTCTCCGGGACCCTCTTGAAGACCGTCTTTATTGAGGTAAAAATGGAGTATTACAATTAAAATACATTGCATTTCATCACATACAACCATATACAGTATATATATGAATAGCTGCAGAATTTATAGATATTCTGATAGGATTTTATAAAAGTTGATGAGTTATGGATTAATTGTTTGCTTTGGGCAGCGGGGTCAGGGAAAGGGGCCAATCTGTAGAAATAGAGAACAACAGCTTTAAATAATACAGTAAAGCTATAAGTCTTGTATATTTATTTATATTATCTGATATGATATCCAAGTATGCGTGTACAACTGTGCATGTATAATTGGGCTATACAATATATGCAGTAGGGCTAAGTGTGTCATATCATATCATATAGATGATTTGTATGCTTTATTTGGTTGGAAAATTGATTTGATGCAAGTTTTTTAAATATTTCTTTAGTTGAATATTTATTTGGGGTCGACAAAACGTTACATACAAGTAATAAAATATGTGCAAAAATTCCAGACAAATTAAATCGAATGAAATATATGATTATTCATGATCACATATCTAAATTCTGAAAATATTTACTTCTTAATAAAAATTAAAGTCTATGTGAAAACCGTGGCCACATTCCCACTATGTAGTATGTGGGGCCTGCAATATATATATGAAATGCTTACATATGTGTGAAACAAACAACAAATTAAATGTTTCACATCCATATATAACTACTGGTCAATACATTCATTATAAGGTCTATTAAGCTCGTTTGGAATGTGCTTCTTATTTTTGTTATTCACTCTTCCCACTAATTATCTCATAATTTAACATGTTTTTCTTTCTTTTTCAACCCACTCACAAATGGTTGACTTGTATGTGTTTCCTGCAGCCTGCATGTTTGTCCCAAAATCAAATTTTCACGTTTTTGGTCTCTTGTCCCGAAAATGAAATCACATGTTTTTAATCTTCCTAGCTCACTCAAATGTTACATATTGCATACATGTTCAATAATTTATATAAATCTGTGTATGTTTTTGCAGGCAGATGAAGAAGAGATAGATATTCTCAAGACAAAGATCGAAAGTGCAATTGCAGCTCTTAATTTCCCAGACAGTCCAATGAGTTGCTGACTAATTGGAACCAAGTCCTCTTCTTGTGATCACTGGAACCAAGTCATATCTGATTATCTGTCTAGTTTTTTCCTTTTGGTTTTCATCTTCCTATTTCCCGTACCCTACCCTACTTTCGAGTGGTTGTATGGGTAAGTGTAGTTTTTACTTTTTCTTCACCGTGAGTACCTATCTAGGAATGAAAATTCCCCCAAAAAAGTAGTGTGTGTGTTTGACTGTTTGTCAGAAGAAAAAATAAAAAGTAGTGTTTGGTCCCTTTCTTTATGTACCACCCAGAAATATATATATAGAAAGAAGTTGAGTGGAAATCCAATTTTAATTAGAAAAATTTATATTGAATGATAATTTTTTAGAATATATAATATAAATGGTTCCTATTTAAATTCTTAACTGTTTTAACATTATTTTTGAATAAATTATTGTATTATTTGCGGAATATATTTCTGAAAAAAATTATCAGAAAAATAATCGAATATTCTTTAAAAAAATAGTATATAATTTGATATTTTTTTAACCAAAATTTTATTCTAAACAATTTAAATATTTTACAAGTCCAACTAAATAAATCACCCGATTTAATTTGTTTTCGATCATAAAATTTATATATTCTCAAAGCACTTGTCATCATTGTTCAGTCGATCTTAGCTGATTGAATTTTAAGAGTAGAAATCTTTTACACTATTTTTGATGTGACACGTTTTGTTCCACAGTAGAGGATTTTAAGTGTACTCATCTTTTACATTTCAGTCCATATTTTTGTGATATGTCCTCCTGTTTTGTTTTTAGATGAAGAGGCCATATATAAACTTAATAATCCAATTTTAATCAAACACTTGTTAAATTAAATGATTAAAAATCCAATCTTTTTCAAGAACCTTATAATCAAGACCCAACCTTTCAATCATTTCTCCTCTTCTTCAACTCAACAATTCAAACCCTTTTTAAACCTCTCAAAATGCATCGCATTATTACAATCTTTTGCCCACAAAAACTATCTCCAAAAGGGCCAACAGCTTCACTCTTACATGCTTATCAATGGCTTCATTTTCACTCCATCTTTAACAACTAGCTTGATCAACATGTACTCTAAATGCAATAAAATGGCCTATGCATTGTATGTTTTCAACACTTCTATGCATGATCACAATGTGTATAATTACAATGCTATTATAGCTGGGCTGATTGATAATAAGATGGCTACACAGGCTTTTCAATATTTTCTTGAAATGAGGCTGATTGATCATATAGTGCCTGATAATTTTACTTTCCCGTGTGTAATTAAGGCGTGTTTAGATGTTGTAGAGGTGAAAAAGATTCATGGGTTGTTGTTTAAATTTGGGTTGGAGTTGGATTTGTTTGTGGGGAGTGCTTTGGTGAATTGTTATTTGAAGTTTGGGTTGGTGGAAGATGCAGAAGAGGTGTTTGAGGAGATGTCTGTTAGAGATGTTGTGCTTTGGAATGCTATGATTAATGGGTTTTCGCAGATTGGGAAATTCGATAAGGTTTTGGAGGTTTTTCGAGGAATGAAGGATGAAGGGGTTGTTCCCAGTAGGTTTACTGTAACAGGGATTTTAGCCGTTGTTGGTATGAAGGAGGGGATTGATAATGGGAGGGCATTACACGGGTTTGTAGTGAAAATGGGGTATGATTCTGGTGTAGCAGTTTTGAATGCTTTGATTGATTTATATGGGAAATGCAAGTGTGTTGATGATGCCGTAGGGATTTTCGAGGCAATGCATGAGAAGGATATTTTTTCGTGGAATTCGATTATATGTGTTCATGAACAGAGGAGTGATCATTATGGAACTTTGAAGTTTTTTAGAAGGATGGTTTTTGCTGGGATGCAGCCTGATTTGGTCACTATTACTACTACGCTTCCGGCCTGTGCTCACTTGGCTGCTCTGAGGATTGGTAGGGAGATCCATGGTTATATTATCACTAATGGACTGAGGAAATGTAAAGATGGCAAAGGACTTGATGATTTGCACATCAACAATGCTATTTTGTATATGTACGCAAAGTGTGGGAGTTTGAGAGAAGCTCGGATGGCTTTTGACAAGATGAGCTATAAGGATACAGCATCATGGAACATTATGATTATGGGTTGTGGAATGCACGGGCTTGGCACTGAGGCATTAAATACTTTTTGGCACATGTGCGAAGCACAAATGAAGCCCAATGACGCTACATTTGTTGGGATTTTGTCAGCGTGTAGCCATGGAGGCCTTTTGAGCCAAGGGCGGATGTTTCTTGATCAAATGCAGCCGATATATGGTGTAGTTCCAACTATAGAACACTATAGTTGCGTGATTGACATGCTTGGTCGTGCTGGGCAGCTTGAGGAGGCATATGAATTACTTACAATGATGCCAGTTGAGGGCAACCCAGTGGTATGGAGAGCTTTCTTAGCAGCATGTAGGCTTTATGGAAACGCAGATATGGCCAAGGTTGCTGCCAATATGATATATAAGCTTGAACCTTTGCATTGTGGAAGTTATGTACTAATATCAAATGTTTATGGAGCTGAGGGCCGATATGAAGACGTATCAGAGATAAGACATACAATGAGAGAACATAATGTGAAGAAGACACCAGGTTGTAGCTGGATCGAGCTTAATAATGGTGTCCATGTCTTTGTTACTGGTGATAGAACACATGCAGAAGATTACCACATCTATGCTGCAATACACCACTTGACTTCTCGTCTGAGGGATTACAAATACGTCCCAGATATGTTACATGTTACATTGTAGATTTTTTTTTTTTTTTTTTAAACTCCAAACCACAAGAAATTGTCTATAGCTATGGAGCAATAGCTTAAAGCATAATTCTTTTACATTTTACTTTTGAAAGAGTTACAATCTCAGAAAACAGAATTCCCAAGTCAAGAACTAGAATTGCATACCTAAAAGATTACATTTTAACTTTGCAACAGCCAACATGAAACATAATTGGAATCCAAGTCAGACGGCAAATAAACATAATGTCACACCAAAATCAATATATAGAATGTTGTCCGGCATATATTACAATCAAGGGTTTAAGCTAGAGCATAAGGGTTTAAGTACCAACATACTCCATTCAACAGTATCGTCACATACTGAATAATAAACAAGATCGAGTAATTCAGTGACTAGCCATCATATATATTGTATGTCGAGAACTTAAATGAGAAACTAGAAAAGGACATGTCAAGTAATTTGAGTGACTACCGGACAAATTAAATTCTTTGGCAATTATTTACATGTTAAGGTCATATGAACCATTCTCAATCTCAACTTCCATGCGCCCGGGTTTGATAATAGAGATAACAATGTCCGACACCCCAACAGTCGACTCGAAGACAACTCTAATTATATTAGAAAAAAAGCTTTGAAATGAGATGATATGACTCAAATATGACCCGCAATGACTCGGTTATTAAAATTTTAAAATTGTACTCATTTGAGCTTATATGCACTGATGAAACTAATGTAGAAACATACGCGTACACATATACGATGCATATACGAAATAATGAGCATTAGATAAAAGTGATTCGGCGCAATGCAAATGCATAATTTTAACAAAAGTGATCTCAAGAGTAAGTACTGCAATTACACAAGGTACACTAGACAACAAGCAAGTTTAGTAATGCATACTATGCACTAAAACATCTAAAATTATACAGAAGAAACTTATCGAACACACATGTTATTCCTTATATGTAGGACAACCGTGTATGCTAATGCAAATAATTATAAAAACCTTTCAGGTTCATTTGTAAAATATGTATATTTTCATACAGTAAAATATGCGTGTGTGTAAATTGCGTATATCTGTAATTCCTGACCTGAATACTACAGTACATAAGCTACTAGTTATTTGACTAACATTTTTCATTTAGTTGCTCTTTTTGAATTTGTATCTTTCACGTATTTTATCATATTAAATTCAGTTATTTAGAAATAAATATAAACATACATAAAAAATCGATATCTTGATCATTTATAAAACTTCAACCCACTCACTAGTTATATGATTAAACAATTATTTATAATAGAATTTTTCATTGTAAATATATATATAAAATTTTGAAATCTTTATTATTTATTATAATATTAATTGCTTAATGACATACAATGATACTTTTTAAATTATTGCTATATGTATATTTTGAAAATTATCAAAAAAAATATTTAACCTATTATTACTTCTTTAGATTGAATTTCTGAATATGTAAGAACTAAACTGAATTATTAACATTTGGCCTTTGAATATTAAAGTGCATGAACAATAATTCTTGACTAAACATTGGTCGAATTGATTCTTTTATTAGTCAAGATAAAGCCACTCTGACTTGGAATATGAGTAAAAAAATAAAAAAATTCCTTTTCCTATATAAAATGTTGGGCAAAATTTTAGTTGAATATCAATTTTAACTTGAACTTTAATATAGTTAATTTATCATTTGACAGTTTACTGATTACAAATGATAATATAAAAAATATAACAGTATTCATATTGTTTTAGGATTTTATATTTTTAAAATATAACACGATTTGTCAAAATTTGATTTAACACAAATTTTAACATTTAAAAATTTGAATATTATCTATTGAAACTTTTTGTTTAAATTTGGTATGCCTATAATTAAATATTATGGCATTCCTCTCAATTATTAGTTTAGTTATATAAATTGCAATTATATCTGATATATAAAAACAAATTGTACCTAACAAAGATAATAATATTGACAAACACAAATAAGTTAAATTCCCAATTTGAACATAGATAACTTTATCCAAGGTATCCAGTTAACCTAGGTAAGAACCAACAACAAATTGTCCAAAGAAAAGTTAGGACAAACACACATGACCAAATACTGAAAGTAGTTCAATACCACCATTCACATCCTGTAGCTACCGTATCCTCCTAGACCAGATGATCCGTAGGGATACTGCATTTCATATTGTTGACTTCCAAAGGAAGACGATGGATAACTATTTTTCATCTGCGAGTAGAACGACCTTGAATCCAATTCTGTTGTGCCATAACTTCGGGGGATAACTTCTTTGTGGTTGTTTACGCATTCCTACATAATATTATAAGGAAAAAGTTAAAAAAGTTTATTAGCCTCCCTTTTTTATTTTTAAGATATAATGGAATCATGGTAATTGAGATATAATTGATATAGGACCTTGGAGATATAGTCAAGTGCATATTGGAGATATAATTAACATATTAAACCTTAATAAAGTCACCATGGATATTAATTGTCGACATGTCAATGACAAGAGATGAAAAAAGAAGCAAACCTTGATAGAGTCACCATGGTTATTAAGTTATCAACAAGAGATGAAAAAGAGGCAGAGCATGGGCATTTGTATAGTATTGGACCTTGGTTTAACCAATTATTTTTTTTACCGGGCCCAAGTTGCACAAATATGTATTTTATACTACTTGGCCTTTGTTTAAATATTCGTTTTCTTTAATTGAACCTCATCAAAACTATTAACTAGTGTAGTATGTTTTACTTAATATACATAGCTTAATAAATTAATTTGTTAAATATAAATGTATTATCAATTATTAATATTTTCACATACATTTATATACAGATATTATTACATAGAGAAACACATATATGTACACACAATTTAGATTTATTTTTTAACTAGAACATGTTGTGTTTAAATATTATTAGATTGTGTACACGTCCACTCGAGACGAGTTGTGGACATTCCTGACCAAGGTATGCGACGTGGCTTAATTTGGAGTCGTAAATCGTAACAACCATGTCAGTCACCTCCAAACATATAAGTTTTGTTCACTTAAATGAAATAAAATTGGGAGAGAATGTAATGAGATTCACACTCTTTTTTGGGGATAACATTTATAATTTTTCTTCCCTCTTCCATTACTTCCCAAAGGATCTAAACTAGAACTATAAGTCACCAATTTGGGAAGGAATGTTCCATTCTTCTCCATCATTTTCCCTACAAACTTCATAAAATATTTCTACTCACTCATGTTTGTTCACGTGAACCCTCTCCAGCATCCTTTCTTTCTCCTTAAATTGTTAAATAATTTTTCATTCTATTCCTTCCCCAATTCCATTATCTTTAAGTGAACACAACTACAGTATTATAACTTCAACGGTCCATTTGATAAGCTAAATATATATAATAGCATGCCAGAGATATTATAACAGTAAAAGCTCCACTCACCTGAATAAGTTGCTGAGCAGCCTGAACTTGTGCCGAGTTCCCTTTAATTTCCACAGTGATTTCATCTGCTAGACCCATGCTCTCTTGCACAGTGAGTATAGCACCACTGCTACGCCGAATATATGCAATCTTGGATCCTCCTACCCCAATGATATCATCACAATATGTGAGTGGAATTTGCATTGTTTGTGCTACCTATTTTCAAAGAAGTTTACAAAAAACATGTCACTGTCAGAAATAATCCAAGGTAATAGATATATGATGTCAGAATGTGTAAACACATTAAAAAACAAGGTTCAAACTAGAAATCTACTAAACCTGTAGGCTCTAATTAATATTACAGAACTCTATCTGATTCTAAAATGTAATAATTTATGCTCTGATAACAATGCAAGGGCCTACATTCAGATAAACTCTGAATAATAGTTTTGATAATAAATACATACGGACATTTTTAAGACGTGTATTCTATTGTAACCCCACTAATAAGTAAATGATAACTAATTATCGCTTTGTCAAACCTGAGTTATAATAGGTCCACCAGCAAGACCACGCCCTGAAGAAGACATCCCTGAAAGTCCAGTATCTTGTCCATAATATGACAACCCAGACAAAGAGAGCTTGGAGTCCAGATTCCTTTCGCGCTCAATATACTGAGCCTCCCTCTTTAGTAGAAGAGAATAATCATTGCTACCTATTCCAGCATCCATAGTAGGGCGCGTCATTGTCTTGTCAGCCCAATTTTCAACCTGTCGGTCTTGTGAGATTATTTGTGGGACCATTGTACTATTATTCTGTAGATAGAGTATTGCAGTCTTAATAACTTTTTAGGTAAAGTAACAACACATAGTTATGAAATTCAGTCCAAAATATAGAGTTATACAAGTAGATAAACATGAACTTACATTCTTCTCGAACAAAGGAAGAACACTATGATCAACCAAAAACTTCCTCAAGTGCCCCACCACAGATTCAAGAGCCTTAACAACCTTGATGGCCTCTCCTTGCACCTCCACAACCTTCTCATCTGAATTGACATACGTTGGGACTTCATCTGCACAGGAAAACTTAGTATTAGATTTCTTATCACAAATAAACTTCATTTCATGATCACAGTTACCAAAAATATAGGCAAGTAAGGAGATATAAATTCAACAAGTTGGTCTTCAGGATACTATGCCTGCACACACTTTTACAAACGAAAACAAAAGAGCCCTAATGTGTAACACTCTACATAAGAAGATAATCAGAAGCTCTTAAAATTTTTCTTTTGTCGCTATCACTTTCACATTTAAATTTCAAAATGCCAACAGCAGGCAAATTTGAATGAAAAGCGAAAAAGTTGACCAAATTCTAGCTGACAAGTACTGTAATCCTGGACTAACATATACTTCAAGCAGACTAAGAAATTAAGCATCGTTAGATACTTATGCAAATGTATTTCACTTTCTAATATGTAAGGTGTAGTCTTCCCACGAAATAATATTGTGCATATTGAAGTGATTTCTTCCGAGCTACTTAGACACAATGAACTGAAAATTAACTTTATAATTGGTCAGTTCAAACTGCACAAACATGTTTATCCACTATCAAGTACCTGTTCTTTTAAATAATTCTCATACTAGTGTATTAAAAAAAATTCTCAAAAATGGGGTGAGAAGGAAGCACTACACTATAGAAACACCTGACCGAACTACACCATTAAGCAAAACAATAGTGACTGATTAGCATGATCTACTTGTAACTGGAAAATCAACACATACTCTCATTAGTCCATTTTTTGAAATTTTAAATTACACTCATGAATTTTGGTTGCATTTCTCTGATACATGTTTCAATTCAGAAATTATAATGATGGTTAGGGATGACTTCAACTTCTTCAACAAGTAAAGATATACTGTATGTATGCATGTGTTTGTGTGCGTTTTTGCCAAAGATAGCCCTCCGACATCGGTAATGGTGCATGATGCCATACAAGCATTCAGTCTACAGTCTACACATAGTTTTCAAAATTGGAAAATACCATTTGAAAGAACCCGAATAGAGGCACCAGTACTCTCCTGTATTGACTTGATCGTAGAGCCCTGTTTTCCAATTAAATTAGTGGCGTGTGGGGAAGGCACCAATAAACGTATTGAACAAAACGCAATTGAAGCAGCTCCAGCTAATTTAAACTCTTCATCGCTCTCAGGTAGTCCATTGACACGTTTAGCAATTCTCAGTATTGCATCCATTGCAGGCGATAACACTGCCTCTGGTTCCTCTTTACCCGATATCAAAACCTAAACATCACCCAAAAATATTATACATTCTAATAAGCCCTAAAACACCTAAATATGTCAATGTATTTAGTTTCGATAAATAAGCAAGTAAATCCATTTTTACATTCTAATAATTCATAAAAGTATTTCCAACACACAATGTATTATTTTTAATCTCAATTCGATAAATGAATAAAATTCTCGGGTCTCGAAAACTCAAACAATAAAAGAAAGTGAAAGAGAGAGGAGACATACAATACGATCAGGAGAAGCAAGAGGGCCATCAAGAACACGAACACGAGCACGAGTCTCCTCACAGAGCTTCTTAATTGCATCTCCTTTTCGCCCAATTATACTCCCTACTTTCAAAACCGGTACTATTAGTCTATACACTGTGTCTCCGGGCCAACCCGGCCACTTTCTTGACTCCGACTCGGTTGTTACAGCCGTACCGAGTTGTGACTCGGTATTAGGCGACGTCGTTGCGACGGCGGCGTCGACGGAAGCCATGAGGTTTTAGGGTTTTTTGTTTTTTTTTTCCAATTACAGAAGACTAATGAATCTAGGATGTAGTACTGTGATAGCTTTGTGTTCGGATACACACACTTGCGGTAGCGAGAGAGTTTAATACTTTATTCGAGATGTGTTTTATTATATACTCAAATACTTGTGTTTCAAATATAGGGCTGTGTTACGAAAATAATTATATTATTATACATAGGCCCGATGCAAAGATTAATTTTTAATTATAAAGATGTGTAAATATATTCTAACATGATATTGACAAAAAGCATATTATTATTTAATTTTAATTATATTTTCTTGTGATTTTATATAGAATATATATATTATTAATTAATAAACCCCATCAAATAACAATTTATCATCTATACTATATTAGTAGCCAAAAAAACTGCGTATCGCGGCAGACTCATAATAAATATTAAATTTATTTAAAAAAAATTCACAAAAGTTACATTACTGATGACTGAACTGCATATGATAAAATTTGATATAACAAAATTATATTAAACCAAAATAGTATTATTAAATTTACAAATATTATAAAATCAAATAATAATTTCAAAATATATGTGTGTATTATAATTCACAACACACTAATTTGTTATAATTATAAGATCTATTATTTTCTCATCTGCCGCTAACAATATCAGTGACACCAATGTATCACACATCCTGCATACTCTCACTCTTATCATTCAATCGTCTCTATTGTTATTTAAAACATTTAAGATAGCGTAATCCATGATATATTAGACGGTGAATGTAAATAGTTCTGTGATAAATTTGTTGTGATTTATTTTTTAATGCTCGATCTTTAATTTATATAACTGATGGTCTATTATTTTTTAGATGAAAACACATTCAATTTAGGTAAAAGAATAAAATTAAATTTTTTATTATAGATACTGCCTTTTTGAAAAATCAAAATAGTTTCGATTTTTAATAATTTAATTCATTTTCTAAAATTTCTAATTATCTTACGTATAATAATGTTTTTTCTAAAATTTTGAAACTTATCTTATGAATAATAATAATTTACTTGACTTGAGAAGAAAGTTTAGAATAATATAACGGAACTTAGATTTTTCATAATTTAGAGAAAGTTTAAGAGAATATAAAGTAACTTAAATTTTTTGTAATTTTTAATATCTACTAGTTCAAAAATTTGAGAAAATTAGAAAAATATATTGAGACGATTTGGGAGCATCACTTAATCATCTCCGTCTTCTCATTTACATATAGATATTGATTATAACCAAACTAGAAAACTTTTTTTTTGAAACATTGGGATGGACTATAGAAAAGATACTAACCGTCCAATTTTAGGTAAACTATAGAAACGATCATAACCATTCAATTTTAATAAAATCTAAAATATTAATCTTCTAACTAAAATACATCTCACATTAATCTTTAAACTAAAACATCTCACATTAATCTCCTAATTAAAATATATTTCTAGGCAAAACACACAAACATTATCTTATTAAAATATAAATACAAATAAATCATATAAAAATATATTCATATAATATAAAATAAAATTTAAACTATTATTATACAAATAAAAATAAATTTAATCATAAAACAAATATTAAAATAAAAATTTTAGAAAACTAAAAAATTTCATCCGTGCATCACACATGACATAAGTTAGTTATATATTATAAGCAAACATGAGTTTATTTGGTTGGTTCACCACCATCAAAAAAAATTACAAGTGCTTTCTAAAAATAGTTAAACATATATAATTTATTTCATTAAACTTAATTTTTAAACACTAATCTCCTAATTACAATACATCTCTAAACAAAACTCATATATTTTTATCATCTTTCAATACAATTAATATTAATCTCCTAACTAAAATACATCTCTATATAAAACCCACAACGGCACAAACATTCCTATTAAAAAAATATTTAACACACATAATATTTTAAATAATTGTCATAAAAGAAAAATAAATTTAAAACCATATAAATAAAATACTAAAATGAAAAAAATGAAATACGTGCATCGCACAAGATATAAGCTAGTATTATAATATGTGTTGAATACCACTTTTGAAAATAACGTTCGACTTTTGAAGATATATACAAGTTTGTAACCCTACCTATAACTAATATTTACATAAATTGATTTTTTATTTATATTTTTATTGATATTTAATATAAAATTTTATAATATTAAGAATTTATATTAATAGTATATGTTCTCTTATTTTATAAATTTATTCTATTTAATATAAATATGTTATAATCTGAACCCGTGTTATAATAAATATATAATTAAGTCTAGATAGTAAAATTTTAGTTTATATATATATATATATAGGGTTTATATTATAATAAATAAATTATATATAATACATGTATATTTTTTAGACCCGTGATTCAGCACCGACCAACCAACCAAAATTTTTAATTTTTCGACTATAATAATATAGTATATACATAATGATTTGACTTTCAAAGGTGCGTACAATATTTCATTAGCTATGGCATATAATGGTTCTCATAAATATTATGGGTCCTGATCCACATCATACATATGCCAGATAAGACATTTCCAGCATACTGCTTATAAACCAGGCCAGATAAGACATTTCCAGCATACTGCTTATAAACCGTTGAATCACGACCCCAACGGCTGTGATTTGGAAAAAAAAAGGACGAGCCGCGGAAATTAATCGAGGCACGTGTCAATCCGTGGAAAATAACCAAGCCGCGCCTCTATGGTCACCAGAAACCAGAGAAGAATAATATGTGTGTGACTGTAATACACACGGGCATATATGCTAGTATTATTCCCGACGAGCCATCGGAGTTATGTGCATCCAAGATATATACCGTCTTTACAAAACATCCGGGAGATTGCTAACTTAGGCTTGTGGTGCTAGTGTGTTGGCTTATTTATATAGAGGCGCGTCTCGGTTATTTTCCGCGGTTCGACACGTGCTTCGATTAATTTCCGCGGCTCATCCTTTTTTTTTCTTTTTTTTTTAAATCACAGTCGTTGAGGTCCTGATCCAAATGGTTTATAAGCCGTATATCGCACCAACAAAATCTAAAAACCAAACCAATCTATACATATACAATACAAATGTGCATACGAATTCATTCGATTTCAAGTTTTCAAATTTCAACCCGCAATTTGAACTTTGACTTGTTATTTTTGAAATAGTTATCATACTTGCTGCAATTCGCAAGGGCATATATTAATCATCAAGATATTTTAATACTGTAACAATCAAGTTTGCCATCATGCCATAGTGTACAAGTAAAATATTTATTTTCAAACATAACGCTGTGGGGGGAACATGACCAATAAATAAGAAAAAGTTGGTATGTAAATACATTTCTTCCTTTCCGGTGAAACTATGTACACTCTACAATGATAAAATAAATAAATAAAACTATATGCACTTAACATCCAACAACCTTGTAACAGAACCTGTCAATCCAAGCCAGCATTCCTTTCTTCAAAAAGACAACACTTTGGTACTAAGAAACCATCAATGAATGAAAGAACATAATATCATTTGTCAACTCCTTTGCAAGTACAAACTTCAAAACTAAAAGGGAATAGAAAAGAAGAAACAAAAATTATCTCAAAACATTTTCTAGACATGAAAATCAAACTGTAATCTCCTCAGAAGTTGCCAACATTTCTCTCTACAATATTAATCACACCGATGAAATTAAGAAAGATCCCAAAACATACAATATGGGCAGGGGAAAGATTATATGAAAACTATACACTTGGTTAAAGAGCCAAGGCACGACTCTCGCAACCACAATCATACCAAACCTATCGAGCAATTAAAGCACCAAAACATCACATACCCATGTTTTTCGTTTCTATGAATATCGTCTACACAGGAATAGCATCAACCTTGGAAGAGTCCTCGCATCGTATAACAATGCCCTCGAGGTGGGCAGGAAGGATGAACTTAGACCACAAGCATCCTGTAGGTATAGGGTCAGGAGGAGGTACGATCATCAATACATTATCATTTCGTTGCACAACTCCCATTACACTTACTGTACTGCCTTCTTTTATGTAGCTGTAAAGAAAGAGTTTTTGCTAATTGAGTAAGATCGCAAATAACCTCAAAATATCCAGCTCTCTCTAATTAAAAACTTTTGAGTAATGTTATGGCCAACATAGGTTTGGTCTTTTTTAATGATATATAGAGAGAGGAAAAATTTCAATGTAGACCACTATATAACTTCGCATTTCAATATTTCATATTGATTATGAAACCATGCACTAATTAAAAAAGACTTCAAAACAAACGTCTAAAAGTTACCCTTCTTTCAATCGCATTACTCGATCATCACCAGATAGATTTCTCTTTCCCAACCACCTTACAAATTCTGGAGACATATCCCTGTTTGATTGATTGATATCCACCGCAATTGACTCGTCAACATAAGGAGTCACCTTAGCACCAGAACCAGCCTTGACCAGTGCCCTTAACCCAGATTGGAAATCGGAAATGTAAAAGTCTACTACATGCCTCTGCAATATATACACAGATTGATTCAGTTGTATAAGAATACAGACAAGGTTTGATACTCATAGATTTATACAAATATGATATATATATATATAGGTATATATATAGGTATATATGTATACAGCCACAGGTGCCATGCTTAAAAGTTTATGACAGGAGATATCTACAATTAGCATAGAGTCCCAACTCCCAATCATCTAGTGCATCCATACATGAGCAAGGTTCATATTGAATATGGAGAGAGAGTACAAAACTGACAAGCTTTTACCTCAACAGATCGGAGACCCCAAGTAAATCGACGATGTGATGAATTGGCAGCTTTAGAATCCCATCCTCGGTATTCATATAGACTTGTGGATGTATAAACACAACGAGGAACTCTATTAAATGATGATTCAAGAGGAAGGTTTCCACAAGTTACCACCTGCGGGAAATAGAAATCAATTTTGCCAAATCAATCAGCAAATAGTTTTCACTAATATGAATGGGAACCACAAACAATTTAGGAAAGACAAATAGTTTTCTATTTTCTGGTAGATGAAATTGATGAACACTTTAGGGTTTTTAGGTACATTAATCACAAGAAATAAGGCACTACAGAAGGCTACATTAACATATAGCGATGTAATTCTCGGTAACTAAAGAATACTCGAGGAGGGTTTCTGAAGTTCATCATAGTTGCCTAAAGATACAAATAAATCCCAGGTTTCCATAAAAGACAAAATACTACCATCCTCCTGAGCCTTTGATTACAGCCTTTTTGCCCTCCACAATTCTAAGTCAGAATAGGAAGGCAATCAGAAAACTTGATTACATCATACCTTGTACTCTTCTACTCTTGAACAAGTAAACACTTTTAACGCACCAACACGTGTGTGGATCCTAATAGGACCGCTTGATTCATTGCTATGATAGCTGATCAAAGAACTGACTACAGAAATTATAAATCTTACAATTCGAAACTCAGAATTCAGAATCGATTCCTCATATAGGTATATATATTTTAAAAACTATAAGATTGGGATTTGACGCATCTTGGCAGTAATTCATGCTAAACTATAGCAACTGATAACCTCAAGTTATACAAGGAATAATATTGATTATAAAACATATACTTATTGTACCATATGATAATGCTTAAATGTAACTAACAGTGAGCCTTAAGCCTGAAGTATTTTACTGAAACCCAAAAAAAGCTAATGATGAGGAAATTTTACATACCCCAGAAACCTTGACGAATTGGCCATTCTTTGCAGTCCTGAGTTCACAATCTGGATAACGAGCAACAAAACCAGTGATAGCTTTTGTTCCCCAACAGCTATTCCAGACAAACACACTAGTTACAGCAACAAATAAAATAACAACAACAACTAAAAGAATGGGATTGCCAACTGCTGCTAAGATAAAAATGCCGGCAATAAACCCCATCACAAAGAGTAATATGATGGACCAAAAGATTAGCTTAGGGAAGCTTTTGAAGAAGGAGTTTTCATTCTCCTGGCTAAGGTGAGTAACAGCTTGGTTTTGAACGATAGATGCACCGCCTGACTTGAGCGATCCTGTGGAATCCAAAGGACCAGAAGCCTTCCGAGGAGCTCCTGATGAATTAAGGGGCCCCGAAGTGATAGGCCCGGATGTTATGAGTCCTGTGGTAGGAAGAACTGGCGGAAGAGGGCCAGAATTGTGGCGGGAAGCAGAATTTGCTCCTCCACCTTGAGGACCTGATGCCTTCTTTATTGGTTCCCCATGTTTATTTAGTGGACCAGAACTAGTCTTCTTCATAGAAAGAGAACCAGGAACACCGGCAATTGAACCAGAACCCATTCGACCCCCAGAGCCGGTAGTCATTGGATTTGAGTGTGGAGCAGCACCGCCAAAAGAACCTGTCCTTGAGGGGGCACTACTTATAGGTCCAGATTTTCTCGATCTAGATCCATCCATAGATATATCAAACATCTTTCCAAGTTCTCCTGACTTTTTTATATCACCACCAGTGTAAGGTACTGCTGTTGAGCTCATAGTTGGAGTCCTTTCTTTTGGAGTCTGCTCTGGACGGCCTGACACATATAAGCCATTGCTCAACTGATGTGAGGGAAATCGGGAACCCATGTAGCTGCTTGCGTGCCAAAATGGCCAATGACGTAACAAAAGCCAAAAGCGTAGAGACAAACTTCTAATAAAAATATCTTTCCGAACCTAGCACTCTAGCAGTCCCGGAGCAAGAATATACCAGTACCTGAACCATCGCAAGTAATAATTACTATATATGTGAAGAAAAGGCCAACATGAATATTGTCGCTATCCGTAATTAGAAAAATAAATAATGTTAGGATACTTTTTTCACTCACTACACATCCAATGGAAAATTTGACTCCAGAGTCCGGAGACCTGGGAGAATATCTTAACTGTACACATTCTGTCGGGAATCAAGATAAGAATTTCTAATCTTATATGTTCATGTTGTTACATAATAATGTAAAAAATCATTCAAACAGGCAAGTTTGTGTCAAGGGACAGGCAGCCTTATTAGCAAAAACAACACAAAATAAAGTGCAGATCTGAAAGCAAAGTTGATGATTCATGACATTACATAACTCACAAATACAACAAAAATTAATTTAAAAAAATCTCCTGATCAGTAAAATCTCAGCTCAGTAGACCTAAAATAAATGGACATGTAGATCCCAATTCCAAGCAATGACAATAAAACAAAACAAAGTATAATGTACTACAAACACCCTAGATCCAAAAATCAAGAAAAGTTAAAGATTCAGTTCTCAAAACTAGAGACCAGAAAAACAAAAACAAACACACATAAGAAAAGTTAATGATTCAGTTCTTAAAACTAGAGATCAGAGAAACAAAAACAAACCCGCATACTAAATTGATCCAGAACCCAATCTGGGAGAACCCATTAATATAAACCCCAAAAAGATTCAATCTTTAACATAAAAGACCCACATTTCATATGAACTAATAACTGAATAAAGATACGTATATACCTACATGTATATAAAGATAAGATTAAGAAGGGCACCTGGAGAAGAGAGAAAAGTTGGAACCTCAGGAAGCATGAACATGGTGGGGGATCAGAGAGAGAGAGAGTGAGTGCGTGTGTGTGTTGTGAAAGGCGGTGGTGGTTGTCTTGTCTGTATGTTCACAAATCAATAACACTGCACCCTCGAATCGTGCGAATTAATTTTCGTAATTTTCTCAAATTTTTGAATTATTAAATATTAAAAATTATAAAAATATTTAAATTACTTTATTTGTCCTAAAATTTCTCTAAATTATAAGTAAAAAAATCTACATTACGTTATATTTTCCTAAACTTTCTCTTCAAATCAAATAAATTATTATTATTCATAAGATAATTTTCAAATTTTAGAATGAACATTATTATACATAAGGTAATTATAAATTTTAGATAATACATTAAATTATTAAATATCGAAATTATTTTGATTTTTCAAAAAGACAGTATCTATAATAAAAAAATTAATTTTATTCTTTTATCTAAATTGAATGTGTTTCCGTCTAAAAAATAATAGACCATCGCTTATATAAATTAAAGATAAAACATCAAAAAATAAATCACAACAAATTTATCACTAAACTATTTACATGTCTAAGACATCATGAATTACACTCTCTTTAATGTTTTGAATAACAATAGAGACGATTGGATGATAATAGTAAGAGTATGCACGATGTGGGAGGCAATCAATATACAAATAGACGATCAATTTAGTCGTGACATGTTTTTAATTTATGAGAAGGTTAATAATTTTTTGTTATTTATTAATTTATTACAATTATGCACTCGTACTAACTCTTTGATACTTTAATTTATGATAGGAAAAATTTATCCAAACACACATTCAAAAGCATCTACTTTTTCAATTCAAACATATTTTTGGAAGAAAGGCCGACATTGATATTGTTAGCGGCGTACAGAGAAAAAGAGATTTTATGATCATAATAAATTAGTAAGTTGTGAATTATAATACACATATATATATTGAAATTATTATTTAATTTTATAATATTTATAAATTTAATACTATTGTTTTGGTTTAATATCATTTTGTTATATTGAATTTTATTATATGCAGTTCAGTCACCGGTAATATAATTTTGTGAGAAAATTTTATTTAGTTGTTTGATCAAAATATATACAATGAAGATGATGAACCTTATATATTAATTGTTACATCTGCACAGTTTAAAAAGTTCAAAGATAATAATATTATTAGCGTGTTCTTATAATTTACAATTTAGAAAATTATAAATACATAATGTTATTTTTAATATTTGTTATTATTGTTACTTAATGTTTGTAATAATTTTATTAATTATTTGATTTATGTTCCAATTTATTTAAATCTACCAAATGACCAATATATGTGTAGTTGGTTTTTAATAAATTAATTAATATTTATTCATTTAAAAATAAAATTAATAAGTATTTTTAAATAAATTTCTATAATATATTATAATTATATATTTGTCAAATATTTTCAATATCAAAAATAATTTTAATAATTTTAAAATTTATTATGAGATCGCCGCGAAACGCGGTATTTTCCACTAATATTAGTCGAAAACAAATAAGGAGCGGTGGGATTATGATAATTTACAAGAGATTTATGTCTTTACCTGTTCTTTCTAAACTTGTCATTTAATGTTTAGAGTAACGTTATGCTCCTTGGTTCTAGTTTATTTTTTGCGATCAAATTATCATATTTTGATAGATAATTAAAAATTATATTTTAAAATAAATTAATATATTTTTTAATAATATACTTTTTATGACGTTTTAAGTTATATAATATATATTTCTCAATTAAAATTCGATTAATTTGATCATAAAAAAATCAAATAGTAAAGATAATTTAGGACGTAACTACGATAAGAAAAAAGTGCCAACTCTTCGCCTTTTGTTGAGTATATTTTAAATTTATTTTTAAAATATTATGTGTTATATTTTAGTTGTGTTAAAAATGAATTCTCCCCATTCATATAAATCTCATCAATGATATAAATTTCAAAATTTGAATAATAATTTTATATCTTTAACATTATTCTAATATTTAATTCCAACCATTTTCAATTTCTATTTATCTTGTATAGCTTTCTAGTTTTGTGTTTTGTTTTCACTATAAAAATGCAAACTTTTTCTTCTTCATCTTATATATGGGAGATACTGACAGTCAATTTTGGCTTTGACTTTGTTTCGTGTTTCTTTCTTCTCCTTAAAAAAAAGTCATTCTCTATTTTATTAACTGTTTACAAATTTTTGTAGAATAAAATTTAGCATGAAAACGGTAATAATAACTTACCGCAATCTTTAAAAAAAAAGTGCACAATAAATATAACATATAAAATAGAGAAATATGACGCTAAAATATGTTTTTAATGTAGCATAATTAATAATAGGGGTTTTTTCAAAAATACCTAAGGATAAAATATTTTTTACAAAAATACTGACTTTTTAAAAAAAAATTACAAAAATACGATTTTTTTGAATTCTTTTTGCAAAAATACGGTTTGCAACTTTGCAACCATATTTGCAACTGAAATCAACCGAAATCAACCACAGATGCAACTTTAAAATTTAGTAAAAATAATTATTTTTTGGTTGCATAATACGTTGCTTAACAAGTTGCACGGTTAATATCAAAATGCAACCATAAATGCAACCAAAAGCAACCAAAAGCAACTTCAATTATATTTCAGAAAAATAGAAAAATAAGTTGCATCTGGTTGATTTTGGTTGCAAACCGTATTTTTGAAATTATTTTTAAAAGTGGTAGTATTTTTGAAAATAATTTTAAAAAGATAGTATTTTGGGTAATTTCCCTTAATAATATTATTGCACAAGTATGTATTAACATATTTACTATAAATTATTTTAATATGTATATATGATCAGTATATAATAAAATTTATCTATCAGTAATATTTGAATATGAAAATAAAGTTTATAGTATAAAATAAAAATTTATTATATATATTATATTCATACACAAAAATTCACTAACATATATTGTAGTTAACCCCAAATCTAGGGCAACTACCATTAATATCACATAAAATTTATATACTATATTATTATAACCGAAAAATTAAAAAATTTGTTCATCGGTATAGTATTAGGTGAATCATAGAAAAGAACTTAACCGTTCAATTTTATGTGAACATAGAAACAATCTTACCCATTGAATTTTAATAAAATATAATTTTAAAAAGAATATAATAATACATACAACTCTAACGTCCTCCTTTTATACAAGATAGGATAATAAGATAGGATAATAAGACAGGATAATGTTATATTTAAATTATATTATATATTTTTCTTTTACAAATTCTACTTATCCTGTAATTTTTATTTAATATACATTTTTTTAATTTCCATCTATTTATCTATTTTAATCACATAATACAAATTATTTATGAAAATACAAGCTCTACTCAAGTTAGAAAAACTTTTCTCAAACTTGTTTTACATATGAATCTGTTGTTGCTGAATAGCTAATTTTATACTATCTGTAGGACCCTCCCTGCCCTGGTTGTTGGTGTACTTGACTTGTTACCAGATTGATCTGACTTATGCTCGCATAAACGAACATGCCTAATATAATCGTTAAGTATTGTTTTTCTAAGGCGAGAATCAACTGCATACAATTTTTTTTTTGGACAGGAAATGCACACAAATTTTTTTTTTGCTAACTGGAAATGCATACAAATTTAAATGCGAAGCACTAATATTTCATGGTTTTTATATTAAAAGTTGACAAATAATTATATGTAACTCTTCTTCAACAAAATTTGCAAGTGAATTATTTCACCATCCTCCAACTTTAGTTAGGTAACTTAACTAAATATGCTAGTTTATTTATAAATATTATAAAATAATAAATTTTAGTAATGTAGATAATATAATTTATATTTTAGTTCTAACAACAGTCTGTATATTTATTATTATTATTATTATAAATTTAAATTTAACTAATTTTGAAAAGGAGGTAAGAGAAAAAAAAAGAAAAAAAGGAAAATATCATTTTATTCTTAAAAATGAAAAAAAGGAATGGTTAGAGTATCTCAGAATACAGAATATCGTTGGAACATCATTTTATACCACATTTCCTATTTTTAAACTTAAAAACTGATTTATGGAAGTTGTTACACTACACCATATATGACCTTTAGTCACTAATTTTTTTAATGTCATTAGTCAAAGTGTTATCATAGGTGGCTTAAAAAATTAGCAGGCAGGAATCCAGATTTGAACATAAACCTCAATGAGTCGGATGAATCGATAGAAGTTTCCTACGAGTGTGAGTAGTACTTGTCACACTTTCGCTTGTGGTTTTATACATTAGTAGGTTTACTTGACTTTTGGATAGTTTCTAAATTAGCTATTTAATTTCTAAGTTATTTTGGTTTGTGAATGTTTATGACTAGGGCAGCTTGGATTTGTTTATAGTTTTGGATGGATAATTATTTTTTGGGATATTGGACATGTTTATCAAGTATTCAAATGTTTTGACGACTTTGTAATGGAAAATGGTATATTTAAATGTCATGTATTGTCTTTTTATATATATATATAAAGTGTTGGTAAATAGACCTATAAAGTGTAGTCACTGATGTAAATTGATAATATTCATGTGTTTGGAAAGCTTTTAAAAAACTGTAGATAAAAGTAAAAAGTGTCAAAGAAATAAGTGTTACCATAATTAAGAATGTGTCATCATAGGATTTATGGTAACAAAATTATTGATGTAAAAAAAAAAAGTGTGACCATAATTTTGTGGTCACAATTTCAACAATGTTACCAAAAATAGAAAAGTGTGAGCATAGACCGCCTATAGTTACACTTTTGTCATTGTAACCGAAAACTGAAAAAGTATTACCCTAGACTCCTAGCAGCGCCGATATTAGTGACGAAACCATTTTTGATAAAAGTGTTACCATAGTCGTTTTCTTAACCTATAATAACAATTTTTTCGATTTTAAACATTTTTTTTAGGTGACTAAAGACAATACATAGTGTGTGTTACAGATCTCTTGTATCTAACATCCCAATTATAAAAATGGTATGATTATATGTTTGGTATCTCATTTATGAATGATATGAACACCAGTGGTTTTCAATTATTTTAATTTTCAGTTATTTCATATTTAATCCAAATCCTACTTTTTATATTCACGTATATGCTATATATTTCAATTGTAAAACTCAATTTTATTAAAAAATTATATAAAACTTAAAATATACTTTTATCGTGTTTTCCTTGCAATTTGAACAGGATTTTAAGATTTTTTATTGTCAAAAGTGGCTCGATATGTTATTATTTTTTATTTTGTAATGATGGATATATGTAAAACAAAAACATAATGATCCCATTTAAGATTTACAAAGATCTTGTAAAATCAAATACACCTTCTATCATTATAATTTATAGATGTGATACTACATTACTCATTACTACTGCCAAGAGCATCTCCAACCCTAACCTCCTGTTAGGTATAATATGTGGGTGATATACTATTATAATTAATATGTAAAATATTGATCACTCCAATCGAGACTCCTGTTAGATATAATTTTAGATGACGAGAGGGACCACGCTACATATGTAGAGTTTAGTGTCATCATTTAAATGATCCACGTCAACTCCCGCTCAAAATATCTCCTAGCCCTAATATTAGCTTAAGCCCTATTTTAAATTTTATTATCTATTTATTACATATAACATACTATTTTTATTCATTTTTTAATAATTTAATTATAAATATATAAGCCACTTATTAAATATATAATATTATAATATACAAAAAATATACATTCATTATATGTATCGATTACTATTTTTATTTATAAATTATTAATTTTACGTAATATTAAATGTAAAATATTATTTTATTGTTAACTAAATTTATAAAAGTTCTAATATAATAAAATATGTTTTATAATATATGTAATTAATATTTTTTAATTTATTTTTACCATATTTAAAAATGTTATTATATTTTCAATGGTAATAATTATTATTTTTGTTTTATAATATTTACTTTAAAATATTTAAATAAATATAAAAATATTATAATATTATCATTAAATATCTTTTTGCTAAATATGTCTTACTTTAACTTGTATTGAATAAAATTATTTTAATTATATATTTAAAAATAAAAATAAAATATATTTTAAATATACCTAATGATTATAACTAACGCCCACCGGAGCATAAATCCTTATAGGTTACAAAAATTTTAGATAATCACATTTTAACTAACAGTTTTAGCTCTCCTCCCTTGGAGATACTCTAAGATTGCTTCAAACACATTCTATTTATCCTTTAAATTTTTATACCACTTCGATGTTATCTATGATCTTTAATTATGACAATTTTTTTCCCACTTTTTAAATCAAATTGAACGTATATAAATATAATGAAAAATACTTAAAACGATATTTGCGAAATAAATTTGTTGAATGTCGAAACTCGATAGAAAAATATTACTTGTGGGAAGGGTAGGGTTCCTACTTCCTATAGTTGCATTGGAGCTGTCCACTTCGGAAAAACAAATTGTAATAATTGTTGCATCTGGGAAAGACACTATAAAGTGGACAGCTTTGTACTCCTCGTGCATTTCTTTGTAATCTCACATTTCCACTTCACCCTCCCACAGACAACATATTCTCGGGCATATTTTATTATTTGTGTGTTTTACATTATAATAATTTTTTCACTTTGTACTTATTTTCGGTTTCGGTGGAAGTTCTTATTTATTTATTTCATGGTAAGTCCAAATTTTCATCTTACAATTTTCCAATGTATTGTATTAGTACTTGGCCCAGATAATGACATAGAGTACAAATATGAAACATGTATACTTTCATTTGTAAAAAGCAATAAGCCCGTATCAGAGGGTAAGATATGACTCGTGGGCTGACAACCAGGATTCTTTTAGGCCCATAGATTCAAGTGGATCAACAACTATGAGTCGAATAAGAGTTTCTGAAGGACTTTTATTCCCAAACAAATTTCATACGAGATACATTATACAGAATTACAGATAATAGATTAGTAGTAGTATAATTTAGAAAAATAAATAAATATTCAATTACAGTAGATAAATTAATTTCAATAAAAAAATTCAAACAGATGAGTGTTTCTTTGAATATAACTAATAACCAAAGATTAAATATTATTAATAAAAAAATATTGATTTTAAAGTTTTAATAGGAACTGCATTTTAAGAAAATATTTACGTGTATACACTTTGAAATAAATTGACTTATAGTTTTTAGACTTAAATTATCCAATCATACTACTATTTACCCGTATACTAGTTAATCGATTGTGGCATTAGAAGATGGGTAAAAAATCTAGGTGGAGCATATATATATTGGGTGTAATATACACTCACTCGGACAAGGAAACATGTTGGGTAAATTATAATATCCTGCATCTCGAGTCTAATCGTCATTAAATTTAACCCTACACTTAGCCCTACACATACATACATATTGTATATTATATTTAATATATATGTAGTATAATTTTTATTTTATATTGTTAATTTTATATGATATTAAGTGTAAAAATATTATTTTATTATTAACCAAATTTATTAATTACTTATATAATTATTTTAACATACATGACATATTTATAAAAATACTAATAATCTAATATAATTTAATTATATATTTTATAATATATAACATTAATGTTTGTTAATTATTTTTTGTCATATTTAAATATGTTATTATATTTTAAATTTTAATATATATTAAATTGTTATTATATTAAATATCTTTTCATTAAATGTATATTTTATTTTCACTTGTATTGAATAAAATATTAATTAAATTTATTTTAACTTATAAAATTTCCATATATATATATATATATATAGGAATTTGGAAAAAATAATATTTTTGAATTAAACTAACTATTATGGCTAATACGTATAGGCTCTTACAGATTTAATAAATTTTTTGATAATCATAATTTAGCTAATTTAGTTATTATGGTCGGAGATACTCTTATAAACTACTACGCTTGCGTGTTAAGTTCGAAGTAGTTGTAGATAAGCTAAATGCTTAAATCCTGTAGTTTGTGTTAGTAGGGTGCAATGCAATACATCTGGACGGTTTATCCAAAATCAAAGGCCACGGAAATCCTATTCGAATTTCGTTAAGATAAGGTATTGTCTATCATTATTGTTCATATATTAATGTCACTCGTGTTAAATATAGTATGTACTAGTAATTTTGTGGCCAATAATTAAACCGGGTATGCTTCTCCATGTTTACTCTTCGTCTCCGCAGTAGTAGTAATTGACTAATTGCTCGCCCATAGTAAATTGTTTTCGACACTTGCAAATGTACGGAAAGTAAATTTTTTAGTTTAGATCGGAATTAAATTTGAATTTTGATATTATATTAAAATCTCGATGGCTCGGCCGAAATGACATTAATTTTAATATTTTTCATAATTTTTTGAAGAGGTTATATTAATTTAGAGTTTTAAGAAAGAATCTCTATCAATTCTTACCTGAGTACATGATACATCTTACATCTATGATCTAACAGGTACTAAAAACATAAACCCACAGTTTTGAACTGTGAAGTTGAAATTTCCCAAACCAATGTTCATTTATTTACTTACTAAATGCAAGTGAATTAAAGCATCATACAAGGCAATGTTTCCATAGTAAATATATCGGTGACAAATAATATTAACCATCTCTGCAACATGATTGGTCAAGCCTGAGAAATATCTGAGAAAAAAGAGACCTTTGTTTCTACCATGTTAGCACTCTGTCTTGTATATTGTATTTGTGGCCACTCCGTTGTACAAGTTGTGGCTTCATTAGCAGAAAAATAAAGCATAAAATCTTAAAAATAGCGACATCTAAACACTCATATCATCCAATTTAATGGTGTACCGTTTGTGCACCGAGGCACCTAGCTTAAGTTAAACATGCAACGAAACTCAATTCAGAGCCATTGAATTAATCAATGCTACGGCCACAATAAATACTATATTTTCGAAGTGATTATCCTCATTTAACAGATTGAGATTAGAATCGAAGAAAAGATTATAGGCGGACAAAATATCCAGTATCTCCATTAATATTTGAGAATTTTTAGATTTTTCAAACTTTTATTTATAAGAATATAAAACTGTATATTGGATCTCGAAAATTGAATTTGACTGAGACTTCGTAAATTTGAAAGCAACGTAATGAAAATGTTGATTGCTGCAAAGGATATCTACTAGACTACTACGAAAGGAAAACGTATGGTTATAGATTGCGTTACAGATTTATAGTTAGATGTTTTTGATAAGTTTGCCAGGTTTTCAGTCGAGTAATTTATATATATATAATTTTTGTTTTGAAGTTTAATTAAAACATACATGTTCGTGATATGTATGCATATATAATCACTGGTCCTAGAGATTTTTTAGCTGTTCTTTTTACTTAGTATGTTGAAATAACCCTGCCCTTAAATACAAGCGTCGCTCGCAAACTCTTGTCTAAATTATTAGTTTAATCGTAAGCATCATAATTTTATTTTATTTTTATAAGATCTTCGTTCCTAAGGGCATAAAATATGACTGTCAGAAAATTTAAATATTTTAAACATCGATAATTATCGGAGTTTTACTTTCAGGCAGATAACTGTATTTTGCTACTAGTATAATAGGCTGTGTGTCCCCTTATCAAGTTCACAACTGAAGTGTATGCACAATTCGAAAAGTTTGTATTTAGATAGTATTTAAAGTAGATGTGTGGGGGCAATATACACAAAAAAATCAAATCTTAATTTGGTTATTATATTGGCAAGCCATTGATGTTAAATAGCCAAACGTACGACTCCTAAATGCCACACAAAACACATCACAAGCAACCAAAAACCTTAAAATCATTGCTCTCATCTAGTTGTATCCACTAAACCTCATCTCCACCATCTTCATCTACTACTACTTTGGTACACGTGAAAATCCGTCTACCAATAAAGGACTGTCCACGTAAGCCCTAGAAAATCTTTGTTGGCCAATGAGTATTTGACACGTCAGTAGATAAGAAAGTCTCTTCCCCATAATACTTTGCAGGGGGTGACATACTTGAAACAAGATCAATTGTGACATCCATCCATGCCCCATGAATTAGAGATTAGATTCATGTTATCATCATATTGCCCCTATTATTACACTTCTACAACTCAAACTCAAAATTAGAACATTCAAAATTTTACCCTAAAGCAATGCTATTCATCATATAATTTTGTTACGGCATTTTATATTTCATTAAACATGTTTAAGATCATAACAAATTTATCTTTTAATCCTTCATGACTTGAAGTGCGTAAATTAGTTATTTCATGTCATAAATCGATTTGGAACTGTCATTTCGAACCCTTATTTTATGATATAAAAAACATCAATTCACATTTCTAATAAATCAAAATGACACTTGAAAAATAAGATATTTTGAGTTGTGAATCTCTATCTCAATTTTTAATTAAAAATCTGATCTTTTAATATTGAATTATTATTATTTAAAATTTAAAACAATCAATCATAATTCATACTTGGGCCTAATATTTTCGAAGGCTCGATGCAGTCGCTCATTTCATGCTACCCCAGGACGCTCCTAACTAGTGTTATACTGTTAAATTCAGTAATCATTCAGGCACTGCTTCTGTAAATCATGCTAAAATCGAGTTATATAAGGAAATAATAACCGAGGAGAAAATGAAGGGTACAATAGTAAATAAAAGTGAAGAAGTGATTGAAATAATTGTTGTACCAAAAGTAAAATAAATCAAACAAAGAAACGGGGAGCTGAAAATTGCACAGTGTGGTCCAAATATAGAAGCCAAACAAGCATTGTCTCATCCTCTGTTATCATCTCTGTCCGTCCATTTTAGAGAGAGAACCCCCATCATCTTTGAGAGAGATCGAGATCGAGAGAGAGAGAGAGAGAGTGTGTATGTGTGTCTGTGTGGTGGGCTCTGCTGTTCTTACTGATACCCCTTAACGTATCTCTCTCTTTTTTATCTTCTCCCCGTGACTTTTGCTACAAAAATACTCCCTCCTCTGTCTCTCCCCTGTTTCTAGCCTTTTCTTACAGTAATCCACTGGACTCTTGGATTCTCATATTGGATAATTCCCTTATTTTAAAGATATTTTCACATTCTTCTTGGATAAAAATAAACCCCATCTCTTGATAAGTTTAAATCTTGGAGATTGTGCATCACTAGTTATAAATTCTTCCTCCTTAAACCTTCTGCTCTCTCCCTCTGTTCATTTGTCCTTCCCTTCCTCTTCACTCACTCCTATACATACATTATACATATAAGCATAGTAGAGATAATATACTTTCCTCATTTTGCTCTAAATCCCTATACTCATTTTGCTTGCATATTTTGATGAATTCAAGATTGATTTTTCAGTACCTTTTTGGGTTTTAACAGGGTTCTGGTATCTTTTTAATTTACTATACTAATATAATATCTTGGTCCTTTTGTCTCATCTTTTCATTATTTTATACTCATGATATGATACTACCTTTTTCTTATTTATATTTTAAGTATTACTTTTCAGGGTTTAGGGTTTTGTGCTATTTTCTTGTTGTCATCAATTTGATATGACTGCCATTAATTTGGTGGGCCATTTCCTCTGATTCCATTTAGTACTTAATTCATGTTCAGAATCTTCTGGTGCATAAATTTCTGTGAGCTGTGTACTTGATTCTGATTCTGTGCAATCTTCTGAGCTTCATTTGATTGTTTTATATTCCGTTTGATTGAGTTTTGCACTTAAAGTTTGTTGCTTTATCTGCATCTTGATTTTGTATGAATTGAGTACTAGTGGTGTTAAAAATGTCTTCTTGTATAAGTGGAGGTGGCCGGACTTATGGCTTCGACCTTGACATAGTTAAATCGACGTCCACTTGTAGTAGAACTTCACATTCATCATCTCCATCTTCGACAATCTCTGAATCAAGCAATTCTCCGATTGCAATTTTACATCGAAAGCCTCGAACCCCTCGAAAAAGACCAAACCAAACTTACAATGAGGCAGCAGTACTTCTTTCCACAGCATACCCAAAAATATTTTCTACCAAACACCTCACCAAGCATTGCAAATCGAGCAAATTATGCAATACTTTTTTGGATGAGCCCCCTGAGTTACTTCTACCATTTCGAACCATAGACAATTCAGGGTTCTTACTCCATCAGCCAATACTGGAAAAGCCCATTGTTGGCATTGAGCCTAAAGCACTCAATTCTTGTGAAAGGGCGTGTCAAAGTTCCCCAGGGAGCGATTTCTATGGGAATTCAGCCGAATTTTGTGAAGGGCAACAAGAAGATTTTGATGCAGAGTCGATACTCGATGAAGAAATGGAAGAAGGGATTGATAGCATCATGGGAAATCTAAGTGTAAACAACGACAATATAGTCGATGAAACTGCTAATAATACTTGCATGGGTTATCCATTGGGGTTGGGATTTAGTGCAAATTTTGATTTTGGTTTCGGAATGAGAAGGGGAGTCAGAGCACTGAGAAATGTTGATGAATCAAATTGGTGGAGTTTCCCCACGGTTGATGTTGTCGATATTACGCCTAAATTCAAGAACATTTCATCATCAACAGCCCAAAAGAAAAAGAAGAAAGTCGAGAAAATCGTGGAGCTCAAGTCTTTAGATTTTCCTAAAGATAACAAAAATTCAGTAGTCGCTACTGCTGCTGAAGAAACCACCGCACTTCCAGAACTAAGTGCCGGGCCACGCCTGAAATTAAATTACGACAAAGTAATGGAAGCTTGGTCAGACCGTGGTTCACCATTTCCGGATGAAATATCAGGGTCGGAGTCATCAGGAAATGACATTTATGTACGTTTCTCTGCCACTCCCGCCAGGAAATCTAGGTCCAAGAAGAAAGTTTAAAATCAAGTCTATCATATCATGCGTCCGTGTCTGTTATTTTAGTTACTAGCTAGTACTTTTAAAATCTAGGGTATTACTCAGATTTTAATAAATCAGTTGGTCAGTTTTTCATGTCAAATTTTTCATCGTGCACCAATTTCGATGTTGATAGTGAATCCCCTTAAGAAAAAGAACATTCTTTTTTAACAAAAACTCATTTTGGTCATGATATTAACAATCACTTGTCAAGGAAATTAGAAAATATGATCTTACTGAACAACAATTTTTTCAAAAAAAACTGCACATTGAAAGAGTAATAATGATTATCATATGCATAATGTGCTAGAATTATAAAGCAGATGGAGTAAATTATTACAAGTACAAGTTTAAAATGTTGTGTTTTGGTTGGAACAGGCAAGGCTGGCTCAAATAGACTTGTTCTCAGAGCTGGGAGGAGTGAGAGAAGCTAGTGTACAACGGTACAAGGAAAAAAGGCGTAACCGTCTCTTCTCCAAGAAAATCAGGTACCAAGTCAGAAAACTCAACGCTGATCGACGGCCCAGAATGAAGGTACCATTTTCATCTTTCCTTTTTTTTCTCTCTGCTATGTATCTAGTGTGCCCATATGTTTAATAAGGTGGCCAAACCAGGCCGGGTTGATACTCTGGCTGCCTTTGGACCACTGATCGAGAATAATAGCTTTAATCCTGAAAATTTTCTAAAATTAGTTAAAACTATATCGACTCCGCCTCATCTAAAATCCTGGTTCTGTCACGACCTTAAAAGTTGTTGAATGTTTTCATGTTTGCAATGTTGCAGGGGAGATTTGTTAGAAGGTCAAATTCAGACATGGATGAGGAAAGCTAAATGCTGAGAAGGATGGAGAATGGTTTTGAGAGAAAGCATTTGGTCTTTAAATATACTTACAAAACTCTGTCTCTATTCTTCTTCTACATTTTTGTAATGTTTGTTTTCTACAATAAATATGCTGCTGGCTACATTATTAGCACCGAGGAGAAGAAAGATTGAGAGTAGTTAGTGAAGAAGAGGAATGTGGATGAAATTAACTAGTTGTCCACATTTAAAAAATTTTGTTTCTAATATTTGTGTTTATTACTATTACATAATATATTTGTTTTGTCTTTGAATTATTATGTTTGTTGCTTAGTACTTCTTCAGTCCCACCCATTTGATAGAAGGTCGGCACGCGTGCGTATAGTTCCCTAACTTATTTTTTTTTTCTAAATAAAAATTTAATGTTTAAATTTGTATATGGTATAGGCTGTAGCATCTTAATTAATAATCCGTATTGCTTTGGATAGCCCACGGTTCTGATTTTCATATAAACACACAAGCTACCGCTTAATGCTTATACATACACGAGTGGCAACTGGCAAGCCTATATATAGAACCTTTTCACTAGTATTTGTTTTTCTCAATAACAATCTAGAAGAAAGGTATGATTTTTTTTTTGTAATTTATCAGCTTTGTATACTTATATTATAGCTCATTATGGTGTTGCACTTTGGTGATAATAATATAACAATGAGACTACGCTCTCCAACTGTTTGATGATATTACTAAAAGAGTATATAATTACGATGCAACTTTACAATTTATGGTACTAAGTGTTGGACATCTACAGTCCTGATTATGATCACACTGTATATAACGTGCTTCCCAAGTAGGTGCATTTGTTCGATATTGTTGTTTTTGTATTTATTATGCCAGCCTTCATGATTACTACTATATCCTGTCCGAAGCGAAGCACATGTTTCAATAGTCCAAATCTCGTTTAAGCTGTCTTTGCTTCGAAATTCGCAATTAAAGAAACTAGAATGGCGGTGTGGAAAACATATTTGCTGCATGGTTCTTGGTCCTTGAATGAATTTCTTTACACATAATTTTCTCACTATGAAAGCAAAATGTTGTAATTAATACATCAGTAATGAATTTGAGAATTTCACTCGACATCAATCATATAAGAATGTATCAGAAAATAATACAGTATTATTTATGTTGCTGAAAAATAATGTTATCAATTAACATCTATGTAACATTAAGTTCGTGTCTTACAACAATATAATTTCCTATAATTATTTGTATAAATAATAATATGTTTAATCTATTTCTGTAATATTTAAATTATATTAATAATACTTATTTAATTTACTGTAATATTTTAATATAAATATATATTATAAAACCATTATGTGTGACCTCCGCATCATGAAGTTGCACGTATGAGCTGGCTTAAAGTTGGTGCACAAATCATAAAATAACATCGCTTGATGCATCTTAGCCTTTTCATATCCGTCATATAATGTTTCATGTTCCGTATGTTAGACCTTCGTATTCACAAACTGTTGCGCAATACTCGGAACATGTAGATAAGATTGTTGAAGAATACATTTAAGATCATGTAGTTTTGATCAAGTTGACATATTTGAAACTTTCAATCGAACTTCGACGAATGAGTGAAGATAAAAAATTAGGTAGAAAGAGAACAACACTTGAATTAAAAAAAGTATAAACAGTTATGGCCCAATACCACTTGATTTAGGACAAGGTTAAGAAAATTGGTTGAAGTAAAGATAAAAACTCAATTTCGCGGAGATTTGGTAGATACACCCAAATAAATCCTCAAAACTATTAAATTATCATCAATTTAAAATATTAATTATCTGATTAATAATATGCTTACAATCTATTTAACACAAATTTTTTAGTTATCTTGGTACTGCTTGTGCCCTCTTGTCTTCTGTCTCTGGCTGTGCTCGTATTGTTTTGCGGTTATTGGAAATTGACATTGTGATATCTATTCACTTTTTGATTTATTTCCTTCAGATGGAAGCTTGTGAAAGGGAAGACATCATGAAAACCGATGCATGCATGGAACTTGCATTAGAACAGGTATATAAATCAGAGATCTCCTAATCAAATTTGAAAGATATATGATGGGTATAGAAGTGGGAATGTTCTAGCGAAATCTTTTGTTATTTCCATCCAATTTTAGTAGGTTTTTTATCAGTATAAAATGTGGTTTGTTTCTGTTTGTTGTAAGTTTGTTTCTCTTTGTTTTTTGTCGCAGTAGTCGTCTTATACAGGGACTGATTGGTCTTAAATTTCTCTTACAAAATCTATATACTGTACCCTTTAGGTTCATTCATGTAATATCTTAATTCATTTATTAAGTACGAAATTTCCTTTGAAATTTGGAACTTCTGCATATATCAATATTACTTCTTCCCCTTTTGCAGGCAAAACTTGCCTTGAATAACCTTGAAGTGCCAGTTGGGTAAGCATTCTCTCTGAGTACTGATAATTTCAAATCGCATAGCCTTTCTCTCACTCAAAAATTTGTTATTAAATTTAATCTTGATTGTTTGCTCCGGTACATTATTATCTACTTTGGTTTGTGTTGTATGCTTTTGCGAAATAAAATTCAATGCGTGGTTTTTAATCTCAAGGTCAGTAACTTAAGCAGCTCCATATATTTCACAAAATTTTATGAGTTTTATGACATTGACAAAATTGTATTCAATTACTTGTTTTAAGAGGAAGTTGGGTAAGCAGTGTGCTTTAAATCAATTACAGACCTTGTTTATGTGTTTGCATGCTGAAAAAAGCACAAGTAAAATACAATCATGTAACAGGCAAATCCCTTGATATGCAATGGATTTTGTGAAGTGTTCACTCTTTCACTTTTTGAATAGTGTAAATTCAAATGTTATAGCATCTCCAACCCTAATAGCCAAATGGCTAGCTAGAAAATCGTAACATATTGACTAGCTAAAATTTACCTAGTCAAAAGTTTGATTTACTCTAATCATACTAGCTAAACCGACTGTTTATTTGATTAATTTATTAAATTAATTACTTTTTAACTTAATTTAAGTCTACTTTTTCACTCATTCCATATTCCATATGAAGAGTGATGCAACTTTTTTTTGCTAAATAAAAATTAATTCAAACGAAAAACTAAGACAAATCTAGGGGCATACCCCGCAAGGATAGAAAAGAGAGTATCTAACCATACTCACTACACAATAAACTACAAAATGATTGAAACAATCACTTCGTTCGCCTAATACAATGCAATAAATAGGACCTAAAATGGAACACCTCTACATGCATATGAGCCAATTAGGCAACAGTGAAGCAAAGTTTCATAATCAGATACTACTAAACTTCCAAAAAACTTGTTTTCATTCAACAGAAGGCCAACTTTTTTCCCTGAGCAATGAAAAACCAACTTTGTATCTTGCATTTGATAGATATATCATATACGTTATGCTGTTTTTGACAACCAGGAACAAATGACAGCAGAAGAAGATAAGTAGATAATGATATTAAGTTTTGCTTCAGCCACATACATGCCTCATATATGTCAAATTTAAAGCTACATCCTTGAGGTTTTGGATGGACACGTACATCAGTCGGAATCAATTCATCATATTTTATACTGCACACTTTTCAATGAATGGTTTCATTCTCATTTCTTGATTTTTACTTTTTATGTCAGGGATGAAGTTTCATGGGGAAGGGGTTTTGAATGTACAGGAGGAATAGTGGCTCCAGAAGCAATTTCTCTGTTTCGAAGTTTCTATGAACAGGGAAATCCTAATGGTATTTCAATTGCATCATAATTAATTATATGTAAAATGATGGCATTATGTGTAAGTGTGTATACTGCCTTAAAAGATGAGATTACAAAGACAAAGATGATTGAACTTTAAATCAAGGTTGAATGCTGTCTAAAATACACAGGGAAAGTGGTTACGTGGATATATGCTCAACCCTTGTTGCAGATATAAAAGAGTTTTATCTAGTACTTCAAATTTGAAACCCTAATGTGATCCGTGAGATATAAATGAGCACTTGGTAATAAATTTGCACTCAAATTTTTTTCCATTGAATTTAAGGTTGCCTCCCAAATGGCGGAAGACACATGTACTTGCACTATATTTCAGTAGACTGTATTCTGTAATAAGCCTCGAATTTTATTGACTGTATGTAACATAATGTTGTAAGTCGTAACCAGGCTTTATAATATTTATATGCCATCTCATAAAGTTATTTACTAAAATACATTAAATATTACCAATTGTTATAGCTGTTATGCTTTGTCTATTTCAGCTCCAAAGCCTCACAGGCCACCTGCCCAGAGCAGTTGAAGATAATTTTTTTCTTTTGTAACATTGCTATTGTGATGAACAGGTTAACTTTCAGTTATCTTTTAGGTTATATTTTTTACAGTACAACTTAGACACTTTCCAGAATTCTGTTTTTTTTTGCCAAGTGAATTCTGCTGTTTTCATGAACTATTTGACAAGTTTGATATTGTAATGAACTGTGTAATTTTTTAATATATTGTTGGCTTGTTTCTTTGCAGCTGATTGTCGAGAAAATTTGATGGAAATAGGTTCTTTTTATGGAGACCATACTCGTAATTTAAAATGGAAGGAGGGGACAAGCTTCTTGATATGCAAGTGACTGTTGATAGGATAATTGGTAACTTTCAACACAAAGTCTTATTATTATAAATATTCCTTTGTTCAAGCAGAAAAGTGATTTGTTTATATTATTTTGCTTAAATTATGATTTTAATATATTTAAATAGTGCCCGGTAAATTTTTTGGTTGTTGAGAGTGTGCTCGGAACTTTTCTGGTTACCACAGTCTATCATATCAATTTTTGTTTTTTGCCTGACTTTAATACCGAGTCAGACTGTTCGGTTGCCTTGAGATCACTCTTCTAATTATTTCTACTTGAGACTAGTTAATTTTTTGAAATGCTAGAAATATCAGACTTTACCTTCAGGTCGCTTGAATGGTTTAAGTGCCTGTTTAAGCATCTAATTAGAAGAATCAAAGGCCAAAAGTCACTGCTTAGTTCTGCAGCATCCGCTTGAATCCTGTAGATATGGGAAATTATCATTATTGTCTTTGTTATTGGTTTGTAATCGGTGATTGCTGAATCCAAATTGCTAATATTGTACAGTATATATTATGGGACTTAATATAGTTGATGCTTAGTGCCTTGTGCAAGCAGTTATCAATTTGCTTACGATACATATAAAGCCAAACTCTGATGTCATCACACTGGCTTCAGAAATCAGAAGTAGATGTGACTTGTGAGGTCTGCAGCCTAGTATAATATATGGGTATTTGAAACAACCAATAGATAGTAATTTGTTTCCTGCGGAAATGTCAGCTCTCAACTCTAGTTAGAGAAGCAACTCAACTCTAGTTAGAGAAGCAAAGCGTTTTATTTAAAATGAGTGAATTACATAATTAACTATTCAACCTTTTTGTGTGTGTGAATTTAAGAATTTCAAACTGGATATTACGAGGCAGGAGGAAGATGTATTATGTATCCTGCAATTATTTTGTCATGCATGCTAGCATTTTTATCACGAAGAGGACTAGTCGACACGAAAGTAATCAAGCTCTGAGACTTTTTGACACCCGATTTGGCACCTAATAACCATGATTATGGTGTACAGTCGCATGATTCGATCAATGATAATACACAAGAAAGGGATAGAGATGAATTTAATATTGAGATGGATTACTTTGCTTGATTTTCATCATCACTTATTGTTGGAGTCTTATGCAGGAGAAAACACAAATAATCACAAATAATTTTCTGTAGAAAGACATTAGAATTACATAACTGATAACATGAGTTTTTATCACAGAAATATTAACTGCTAGTCACTAACTGCTATTCTTAGAAATAAGGCACTACATGGAGAACAACTGCATGATCTGCAACTTCTACTAATTGTCTACAACTACCACTAATTTTATATTCGCAGAATATATCAACTAAGAAATAAAAATAAATATCTAAATTCCGGCATAACAATGTTGCAGCAGCTCAAGCACAATTTCAACACTCCTCCTTGCTTTGGTTGCTGCAAACTCCAAGCTTCTCTCTAAGAAACTCAAACTTGCTTCGGGGTAGAGCTTTTGTAAATATGTTAGCTAGTTGAAGATCAGATTTGCAATATTTTAGATCAACTAATCTTTCCTTTTGCACTTATCTGAGGAAAAACAATTTGATGTTGAAGTGCTTAATTTTACCATGAAAAACAGGATTGTGCGAGATAGCAATTGATGTTTGATTGTCAATAAATACTTCTGTTGGTCCTTCTTGCTGCATATTCAAATCCAATAATACTTTTCGTAACCACAAAGCCTTATCTACAGCAGGACCAACAACAATAAATTCAGTTTCTGCCGTTGATTGTGCTAATAACCAGTTGCGCTCTTCATGTCATCAAGTGAACCAGCCCAATCACATATCTAAGAATCTTGATCTGCCCGAAACTTAATTCCATAATCCAGTGTCCCTTTCACATATCTAAGAGCTCTTTTTGCAGCTTTAAGATGTATTTCAGTTGCACAATTTGTATACCTTGATAACAAAGTTACAGAATGCAGGTCTTGTAGATGTGAGATACATGATGCAACCAATTAGACTTCTGTAGAAACTTTCATCGATTTTCTCAGCTTCACCTTCTTTCATCAGCTTATCGTTTTGAGACATTTGAGTATCGACACTCTTGCAATCTTCCATTCTGAATTTGCTAAGAATTTCCTTAGCATACTTTTGCTGAGAAATAAACACTTCTCCTTTTTTCAGCTTTATTTCCATTCCCAGAAAATAAGTCATCTCTCCCAATTATGTCATCTCAAAGGTTTGTTTAATATCTTCTCTAAACTGTTTCACAAGTTCTTTGTTGCCTCCTGTAATCAATAAGTCATCCACATACAATGAAACAACAACAAAATTAATTAAGGTGTAAAGAGTAGTTTCATTTAAGCTTCTTTTAAAGCCGAGCTGCATCAAGTACTCATCAATTTTGTTGTTCCAAGTTCTAGGCATCTGCCTCAGGCCATATAAGGCTTTCTTAAGCAAGTACACATAATCTTCTTTTCCTTTCACAATAAATCCTTCATCTTGTGGAGTTCAAACTCTCGAATTAGATTCAAAATTTTCATTCCCTTCGTTTTCTCATCTCCTTCGTACTCCTTTTTTAGAAAATTCCATATTTCAAAAACTGATTTTATCGTCATGATTCTCACAAGGATTTCAGCAGAGACGGTAGCAAATAACGTTGCTCTTGCCTTCGATTTTCTGGATTTCTTCTCCTTGTGCCACTTAATCTGCATCATGGTTGGATTATTAGATAATTGAGGAACTTCGTAGTCCTCCTCCACTGTTTCCCGCAAGTCATTTGCCTCTAGATGAGCCTCCATTCTTGCTGCCCAAACATGATAATTCTCACTATTAAAATTTCAGGTCCCTCAAGAAGAGGGATCTGATAACAAATTTGTTGGAGTCTTATGCATGAGAAAACATAAATAATTTTCTGTAGAAAGACATTAAAATTACATAACTGATAACATGAGTTTTTATCACAGAAATACCAACTGGGTAGTCCTAGAAATAAGGCACTACATGGAGAACAACTACATGATCTGCAACTTCTACTAATTGTCTACAAATACCACTAATTTTATATTAGCAGAATATATCAACTAAGAAATAAAAATAAATATCTAGATTCCAGCATAACAATGTTGCAGCAGCTCGAGCACAATTTCAACACTTATATTTTTATTTGCTTGGACATGTTTGATATTTGAATGTTATTATGTAGTAAATATGTTTAATTTGAACTTATTACTCTATTACTTTTTTTATTTAAATTGTGAAATTAATGTATTTAGCAATATTATTTATTAAATCTAGTAAATATATGTAATAACCTTGCATGCTAGTGCTCAGAAACAATTATTAGTACAATTTTAAGCACGAACCATCAATAGTGAAAGGATTACAGTCCATGCACACAAACACGGCAAGGAGATACAATTGTATTCTAGCTTGTCAAAAGATGAACCAATTTGCTCAAGTTACGAGATGAAGAGCCATCAGGGCCACAGGCCTTCTCTGCCATCTGTTTCCACTCCATAGCCTTCTTCTTCATTTTTTTACCCTCCACTCCCTCCATCAAGACTCTCACAACCTTCTCTACATCATCTCTCCTCACATTATTATCAACCTCCATTCCGCACTCCCATTCTGTACAAATGTACTTGCAGTTTGTCATTTGATCTCCGAAAAATGGCAAACACAGCATTGGCATTCCAGCCGATAAGCTCTCAATTATCGAGTTCCAACCTCCATGTGTCAAGAACCCTCCCACTGATGTATGGTTAAGTACTTGCTCTTGAGGGCACCAGCTTGAAATGCATCCTCTCCCCTCTATACATTCCATGAATTCAAGTCCTAAAGTAGTTTTGGATTCGCCAACAATAAAGTTAGGTTTTATTATCCATAAGAAGTTCTGGTTGCTATTAGCAAGACCCCAACCAAACTCCACTAACTTTTCTGGGGACAAGAATGCTAAGCTTCCGAAGTTTACATAGACAACGGAATGAGCTTCTTTAGAGTCTAGCCATTGTAGACAGGTTTTTTGCTCTTCCCACAGATTATATCCTATGCCCTTGGAATCTTCATGATCCGATTCTAGAAGGCTAAGAAGCAACTGTTGAGGGCCTACTGTGTAGACATTGGGAAACATAGATGAGATGGCATTTACAACTTCTTGTTCTAAATCATCAAACGTATGAATTACATGTCCTGTACTATTACTTGCTTGTGCCATAGTTTCCTTTATGTACTTGAGCATCAAATCATTTGGATTTGTAGTCCGGAGAAAGGTTGGGAGATCCCTTAGACGTATGTCTTTCATTCCAGGAATCCAATCTATGATCGTATCCAAATCTCCGTTTGTTAAATAGCTCTCATCTGCATCACGTGAACAATAGTTGTGTTACTGCAACTGTGTTAATGATGCATGGCGCGAGATTAGAAACCTGTACCTTTCATTGGTGCAAGACCCTTTTCAATGAGATTATGAACCTGGAAAAATCCCATTAATGCACAGGCAGAAACAGTCCAAACTGAAAAGATAGGAATTCCAAATGAATATGCCGCATCAGTTGGGAATGACATAAAACCATCGGAGAGGATGGAAGTGACTGGAAGGACTCGAGTATTTAATTTTTCAATAAGATTTTGAAATGAAAGTAACACTGTTTTGTTTAAGAGAGACTCAGTAAGGGCAAGCAAGTCTTGGTTAGTGTTGTAATCCGATGGAGGGAGACCATCCGGAATTGTTTCAAATCTGAATCTGGGAAGATAGTCAAGAGATTGAAGTGCTCCAGATTTCAGTAAACGTTTGTGGTTGAACTCCGTATTAACAAATGTAATGAAAATGCCTTTGCTGTGCAGGAGTTTTGCCAGCTTCATGAATGCCTTTATGTGGCTTTGAGCTGGGTAGGGAACGCAAACAACATGAGGCTGTTTCTCCGACAATCTTGGCAATGATTCCATGCCCTTCTGTTGAAGTTTCACTGAATATTAACAAATTCAAGTTTTAACTGGATGTTGTTCATGCAAGTTATAAGAATCACTAGGCTCTAGCCTCTCTATGTATCAAACACAAAAATGAACTTGTTTATTGAGAACACAACAAATTAAACAGAGTTGGTTGCGGCGAGTTCGAGCTTAATTCTGCAGTTAAAAATAAAATAACATACCTGTGGGTAGCAAGCTAAAAAAGCAGGAGCAAATCAAACAACTGAGATTTCTTCAGTTAGAGAGAAACGTCTATTACTTCGCAATAAACCTGTGGGTGTCTGTCTACGGATAATAGTAACTACTACCTCTCGTCCTTTGTATACAAGTTACTGGACTTTTTAAAGTAATTTTAGATGTTTTGACCATATATATAGAATTGATATTTTTTTAATTTTTTTTGAATAAAATTATAATATTTAAATTTTAATTCATAAAAAGAAAATTTAGAAAATATTAGTTCTGATTATGCGGTCAAAACACATAAACTTACGTGTAAAAGGTGAAACGACCTATAAATAGGTAGGACCGGGGGAGTAGTATATACTATATAATATTATGTTGGAAGTGGCTACCACTGTGCCACGTGTCCATGTTTTTTGTTTTAAAAAAGATTAAATTATTAATTCACCTATGCAAGTATTCTTGGGCGTCACGCACGGGAGGTGAAAACAAACCAAAATTTTCATGTGTAGTTGGAAAAATTGGAATAAGGGAAGAATGGAAGAAAATTTTCTGGAGATTCGAAATTATAATTTATCTGATTTATGTATAATGTGACAAAGGTTGACAGCAGCAATTTGAATGTTTTATAGAATTTAATTATTTAATTTTTTTTAAGACATATTCAATCTTAATTTGAAGATCTAAAACTCTATACACGTATGTTTTATTTAATATTAATATTGTTATAAATTTGTTTTTGATAAGTATTATCTTTTAAAAAAAATGTGTTTTTATCGTTAACAACTTTTATATTTCTAATATGACAAGATATATAACTTTAATAAATTATTAAATACTAGTGTAATTTTAGAAATTAAATATGCTTAAAATTGACGGGGCTCTTTCATGTGCATCAAGAAGGATCTACAAAGAGTAATTCTAAACAAATAATTTCTACCAAGAAAAGAAAGTTATTTCTTCTCCGAGACAACCAATCCTACTTGATACTTGTTTAAACTATATATTACTAGCTTAGAGCCCCTGCAATGTGTTGATGAAGAAATTTGATAATCAACAAAGATCGAGATTTTTTGCCGGAAAAAGATCTAGCGGGACTGAATTATCACCGGAGCGTGGTGGTTTGTATGAGATTGGGGACTAGGATTGTTAGGTTTTAGAATAACTAGAATTTTTGTTCTCCAAGGCTGTGAGCATTAATAATTCCGATCCCCAATAATGTGCCTACGTACCTCTAATTTATAGGAAAAATAGATGATCAAGCCTACGTAATTCTTGGCAAAACAGAGGCCCGTTAGGAAACCGGAGTTTCCTTCTATGAATCGAATGCAGAAAAGGCAAGTTGAACCTTTCTGGAAGAGGACTCTATATTTGGGCTTGTTTGGATATGTCAAAACCCTGTATAAGGTCAAAGGACTTTATGAATCCGAAATTTACCAAGAAACCGTGGGATCTAGTCGATCAACTACAGCTATTTTCAAGGATACCTTGACTGAAGGCCAACATTAGATCCATCAAAAATCGTAGGTCACGTTCTAAGTCCCCAGACGAGGGCAACCCGCCTAAATACAGGAAAATGATCTTCCAATACAAGGTTAGCATAACACCATAACTCCCTTACGAGGGCAACCCGAAAAATATGGAGTTATGGCCTTCGGCAAGTATGAAGAAACACAGATAATCAAGCTATCAATGGAGTAAGGATTATGACTGTAACAAACCCGGCCAGGCTTGTTATCGAGATGGCCGCGCCGTCCCTAGGAGAGGAAGAGGGTGCGCCTGAAGTGCTTCATCATAAATGGGATATAACACAATGCATTGGTTTTCTTTTAAAAAAAAAATTATAATAATTTTATAAATAAAATTTTAATTTTAAAAAATTATATTTATCCAATTTTAATTTTAATATTTAATATATATATATTTGAAAATATTACTAATTTTAGTTATATATATTAATTAATATTATTAAAAAATATTATTAAGTTAGTTCTTTTATTCGTAGATTAAATCATAATTATTTAATTAATAATCAATATATATAGGATATAATTTAAAGTTATAATAGTATTGTAATATAATAATTACAAATAAGAGAATAATATTATTATTATTTCCATGAAATTTTAATATAAATATTGTAGTTTTAATAAATTTTAAATATATATATAGTAATTTGTATTTCTAGTAAAAATCTATTGGAATATTAAAATTTTCATCTGCAGGGCCATTTATATTATATAAATAATATATGTATGTTAATGTTACTTAATTAGGTTCAATTTGGTATCATTATTACAAATAACAATAGCAATTTTTAGTTGAAAATTATTTAATAAAATTCAAAAAGAAATATTATTAATTATCTGTATATTATTAATAATGAACGATGAAGATTGGGGTTTCTAGAGTCCCTTGATAAGAGGGGTCTTCCTAGAATTATATTCTTTCTCTCTCTCTCTCTCTCTATATATTATATTATATAAAGTGATTCCTCATTGATTAACTAAGGGTTTGTTTGGTTCACTAATATTAGGAATAAGGCATGAGTTCACAATAAATAAACTTCGTATTTAATTTTTGTTAAATATTTTTTTATTTTCCATAACCATTACTTAAACTCACAAATTATGAGTTTTTGAAATCCAATTGAGGAAGATGGTATAATTGATGGGTATGAGAAAACAACTTAAGATTTGTTATTTAATTGCTTAAATAAATTTTCAACCATATGTATTTATCAATAACAAAAAGAAATATTTCTAACAACGAAAAATGTATGCATTTTATTTTTATTATTAAAAAACTGGGTTAACTAATAATTCAATAATATTTTAAATTAAAAATAATTTCACACCAACACTGAATCAAACACATGATATCAAAAACGAAATTTCAATCTTATATTTATCTCAACTCGATTACTAATTCCAAGTATCACAATTCCACTAGTTGTTTAGTTATCAATATGGAATAATTTTATATAAAATTTGATTTTTTAGGAAATTATATTTACCATAAAATAGAATAACTGTGTTTAATTATTATAAGAGTTGATGATCTCCCATGCTATATAAACCAAATAAATATATAAAATATTACTTAAATTTTCAAATTTCTAGATTATTGTTGCAGAAAAAGATAGATTTTGCAAGATTATATATATATATATATATATATATATATATTATCAAACTTGAAATTTGCTGTAATCGATTTGGTTAAAACTTTTAACCATAGAATGAATACTAATCGTTAGATTTAAATTAGTTGATACAAACTATTAGATATAATATTAAAAAGTATTTTATATTTTATCATTATCCAATTATTTAATATAATATTTTTATTTATAGAAAGAATACTAATCGCTAGATCTAAAGTAGATAGTTAAGATTCATTAGATTATTAAAAAATAATTTATATTTTATCTTAATCTAATTATTTTGATTAATCAATATTTTATTAATATATATCTAAATTATAGGCTAAATTTTTTATCTAAAAATTCTATTACAATATAATTTTTATGTAACATAATTGTTCAATACAACCGACTAACAGTTCTCAATTAAATAAATACTTAAACTATTTAATCCATTTAAAATTAAAATTTATTAATTAAATTTGATTAATATTATAATATTATTATTTATTAATCTATATTAGATTTTATTAAAATTCTATAAAATCAATAATATTATTTCATTTAAAATATATTAAATTGGTCAAAATTAAAAAAGTTTAAAACATCCGTACGATTACAAATAACGCGTGTTATATATTTCATATTTCAAATTTATTCTCAAAATATTTCTTAAATAACACGTGTTATATTTCGATTAATTCTAATTTAATTAATAATAACCCACCATTCATTCACATAGATCTCACAGGTTAAATCATTTCATAATAACATATGGCATGTCATTTGAAACTTGAATTTGAAACTCGTTTATATAAATAAAATTTATGCAGTTTTGGGGTTATTCTATGTTGTGTTAGCCTTGGCAGGCTTCCAAAAGTAGGCTTTAGCGGTCACAACTTTCCATTTCCTCAACATCTGGATTCTAATTTCTTCATACATCCCTCTGGTAATTTCCTTGTTCCCTTGTTTATACGTACATATATATAGGTGTGTATCTGTTCTTTGATTATTTTGTGTTACCAGTTCATATACAGAAACATATATGTTGACATTTATGTACTAAGTGCTTGTTTGGTTAATCATGGGTATTTACTTCCTCTAGAAGTTATAATTCATGGGTATTTAAAATGCTTATGAAGTTCCTTGGAAGTAGGTTTTTTTGTTTGGTTGAGAGATAAGTATCTCCGCTTCTGGGGAGTGCAAGTCACCAAGGGGAGGGTGGGTAAACAACTTCCCCTTTGTGGGAATTCCAACTTCCTAGGAAGTTCTACTTCCTGTGTATATGTCAACCAAACACAATTAAAAATAGTACTTCCTAGGTATTCTAAATTCCTGGGTAAATGAATGTTAACCAAACAACCACTAAGCTGTTGATCTAGATTTGAATCCTTAATTAGTTGTATTGAGATTAATCAAGTATCTTGATCAGAAACATGTTTGGTAAGCTGTTAAGATGAAATAGTCAATAAGAAATTAAGATCACAATAGCATATGAATTGTTTTAGAATACCAAGTCAATATGTATTTCTACCAATTAGCTAAAATTAATCAGTAATTCAAGAAGTCGTCAAAATTATAGTGATATTCGATTAGAATTAATGTGTTTTTGAAAAACTGTTTGTATTCAATCAAGACTCTAAATTATCCCTTCAAATATGACAATAATGTCCAAAATTAATGAACTTTAAGGAATTCTATGACACGGAGGACTTTTGTAGGATTTTGATGTTTTATATATAATATGGACCATCTCATGAGAACCAAGAATCCAATCAAGAAATCACCAAAATACTTGGAAAAATCATTAAATTGTGTTAGTATCCGCAAATCACCTAAATTATCATCAAAATTTATATTTCACATATTTTTCAAATTGGAGACCAAAATTAACAGATTTAATGATTTGAATCTGCAATGGTGATCGGAGATGTCATGATGATCGGAAGTGGTTGTAGTGTTTGGAGGGGTCGCGGTGGTGACATAGACAATAAGAATGGAAAGATAGAGAAAAATAAGGAGAACAACAGTTATAAATAAAGAGATCCAATGGATAAGTACGAAGATCAATAAAAAGAAATAAAAAGAGGATTATGAAAGGATTATGAAGAGGAGATTTGAGTTGATGAATACAGTGGTCATGAGATGGAAACGCCATTAATGGAGGTAGTGGTTATTGGAGTTGTAAGTGTAGGTGCCCTAGAGGCAATAAATTATAGTTTTTGGAAACGTTATTTTTGACGTCATGTTTTATTTAATCGGGTAATGATAAATGTGAAACTTGGATATATTATGAATCGTGTGAGAAATATGAATAATCTAGATGAGATTTAACTATTCTTTATTAGAGACAATATTATTGGCCTCTTGTTTGAGCGGAACTATGAAATGCATGAGTGTGCTCAAATATTAATTTGTTTAAAATAGTTTACTCATTGATGAAGAAAAAAAGATTAAATTATGAAGATGATGATACAAACTATTGTTGCCGAGTAATGTAAAGGGTATCGTTCGCAAGGAAGGATTGTTATCAATTTTAAGTCTTTTATTTCTTACAATCTAGAAGTGTGGTGAAGAATTCATGGATGTGTAATTATCAACTAAATTAATCTAATAACATAATAAACAACTATATAATAAATATGAGAGAAGATAATCCAGGAATAAGGGTTCTTCAATTGGCCATCCATCATGAATGTCTAATTTGTGTCTCTTGTTTTGCTAAAAACAATCCTTCTAATGATTATAAAGTCATCTCCCAAGGTAAATTATAATGCCTATAATTATATCATGAACGTCATTCCCATGGTCAAACAAAGTACATCCATAGACTATTAAGCACCAAAAATTATAAGTCTCACAATTCACATATCAATCTCCCGATCTAATACTTAAATTGTGTCTATCATATCATGTACTAAAATTACAACTTCTTTCCCGATTTGTTATAATAATCCCTACAAATTCAATTAAAAGTTAGTTACTCTTTTAACTGTATAAAGCTCTCAATGACAAATAAGCAAACCAAAGGAAATCACAATATAATCAAACAAACATGATAAACCAACGAATACTACCAAATTCCCCGATTAAGGGATTAGCTATTCATGATGGATAAACACACATACACACACATATATTAATAAAACAAATCATGAGTTATAGAATTGAAGTACAAAGAATACAACTTGAAAAAATCGGTTGAAGTCCGGATGAATCCCTTCCCTCCTTCAATCTCTCTCAAATTGTTTCTCTTTTTTTTCTCTCAAAAGTACGACTAACTCTATTATATTCTATAATATGATATATGATATGATGATGTGTGATGGTGTGATATATATCTCCAATAATATATAAAACCTTAATATATAAGAGTTTTAATGTTTTACAAGGAAACACAAACAATTTTCTATAATGAGTTGGATTCTAGGGTTGAAATTCGTAGCTGCCTTTCAGGCCTGTTTCTGGGCTGCTCGAGTTTAGAAATACCATAGATTTTTCTATTATCTTCGCATGGGCTATAAAATCGCTCAATTCTGACTTCTAGAACTCAAGTTATGACCCAAACAGTGATGCATGCGTGAGCTGCACATTAAATCCGAATTTCCTTCTAATTTATCTCCAAATTGGACTCTTTATTCTCCAATTCTTCCAACTTTTGGAATTCTTTTATTTCCTGTAATAAAACATTAAACTCTAATTAATAAATATCCAATTATGTACAAAATACTAGAAATATGAGAATAAAATCCTATAAAAAATATATAAATGTATACTCTATCAATGATGTCTCGAGTTTAATATATAATATCAAGGTTAAAATGATTATATTACATGGAATATTAGTTACGAAAGGTTTAATTGAATCACCGATTTATTATTATTACTTGGATAACAATGATGTATTACTAGATGCCGCTCATTATTTATGATTTTATTATTAAATATTAAAATTATTGTCAACGTAATAATAACTATAGGATTACACACAAAGAAGCTCGTGGAGAAATAATTTAAATTAAATAGAAATTCAAATTTAATTATGATATTAATTAAGGACTTAATTAATTAGAAATTCAAATTTAAATAGAAATTCGATTTTAAATAGAAAATCGAATTTATTGAATTTAATAATGACATTAATTAATATGATTTAATTAATTAGAAATTCAAATTTGAATAGATGGATAGAAAGATTAGATTAGGGTTTTAAAAAACATATTAGCCTCTCTATATAAACCTCTTAAGGCCTCATATTGTGGTTACAAGTTTTTGTGAAATACCCTAGCCGTTTGTGCGCAAAGAGAGATAAAGAAAAATCTGTTCTTGGTGGCTAATACCTCCCTCCTTGGTGTTGATGGTTGGACGATACAAAGCGTTCGTGTGGATACTGACAGAGACGTAGATCATAAGCGGTGTACGTGGTGATTCAAGTTAGGATCTCTATTATCATCCATTGTTAAAACTTTGTTAAGGTAAACATTTGAACTCAAAATTAAATATGATGTTTTTGCATGAAACCTGCGTTTGGGTTTCGATTTTTACTGTTAACGCAGGTTTCGATTTTTACTGTTTATTCGCGTTTTTCCGCTACGATGATGCTCGACACCCAACAGAAGCAATAGTGGTGATCATCAGAGTGAAGGTGGTGCTGATCGAAGTAGTGGTAGTGATAGATATATGATGCATATTTTATATATAGACTATATATATATATATATATATATATATATATATATATAGACTATATATATATATATATATATATATATATATATATATATATATATATAGACAAAAGTTCTATGGATAACCTTATATGGAATACTACTTGGAGAACATATATGTTCTGTATTATATTCTGCTTATTATATATATATACACACACACACACAAGCAAGTGATCAAATAGAAAATAGCTTAAATGAGAAATAGAAAATAAGCTTATCCCACACACCCAACCTCTATTCATGAGATTCCATCCCAGCCCCAGCCCACCAAGCCCAGTCTCATTCCCCCGCCCCTCTCTTCCCAGCAATCCCTAGCTCACCCCCTCCCCAGCAATTGCCTCTCCAATACCTCTGTCTCTGGTCGTCTTCTCTGGAGACTTCTTATTGGATAATAAGCTTAGTCATCATTGACATCCCACCAAATCGACGGTTATCATCGATTTTCGTAGAAATGATAGGTTGTATGTATATGTATCATATATATTATTTGATTATTTTTATAATACAAATTAGTGATTTGTGTCATATAAATTAATGATTTTTGTTATAGAAATTAGTGATTAAATCGTAGATATAGCGATTTCTCTAATTCAAATCGATGTCTATGTTCATATATTATGTTTAAATTTTAGATCCGGTTTTTATTTGGATAGGGTGGTTGTTGTAGGTGCTTTTTGATGTAGATTAAATAGAGAGATGGGTGGTTGATGTACGTGGTGGTCGGAGATGGTGAATGAGTAATTGTGAGAGATGAATGAAATTAATGGAGGTTAGTGGCCGGAATAAATGGGTGAACACTGAATTTTGGTGGTTTTGGAAGAGAAGTTAAGAGGGGAGGAGGGTTGGGTTGAGAGGGAGGGGGTCGAGAGGAATATGGAGAGGGTTGACGGCATTGGCGATGGCGGTGGGAGGTGGTGGCAGTGGGTTGGGTTTGGGTAATCGGGAAGGTGGTGGTAGTGGTTGGGAAGATGGCGGGTGGGTGGGTGGGTGGGTGGGGTTGAATATATTACATTAAAACACATAAAATATGTGAGCTGGGACATTTATTTTCTATTTCTCATTTAAGTTATTTTCTATTTGAGTAGGACTTTCTCTCTCTCTCTATATATATAAGCTTTTGCTCAAATAGAAATCAAGTCAAAGCTAGAACCTAAAAACTAATACTAGCCATTCAAATTTTACCCTTAATTTAAAGCGGACCCCATCCAACCCATCTTCCTCCACTGCTCTTCCTTCCCCTCCACCGTTGCACTCCCCCTTCCCCTACTGCTGAATTGCCACCGCCCACCGCCTCGAGGCCCCACCGCCCAGGCCCCCAGCCCTTGTCCCCCGTTCCCAACTGCCCGCCTTCCATCCCCGATACCCAACCCCCACTCTTTCTACTCCGATCATCTTCTCAGATGACTCCCTCACCCCCTCTTTCCCATCTCTATCTCTAACAACCCCTTCTCTCTCTATTCCGGTCATCTTCCTTGACGGAAATCAACTCCTTCATCTCCCCCTCTCCCCCATCTCTATCTCTCTCGATCTATATTAATGCCCCCTTATTGTAGTAAAACGTCGAGTTTGGTTGTGGCCGGAGTCAATGGTGTTGGTGGTTGGATGTATCTATTTGAATGAAATTTTTTAAAAATTATTAAATGTAATTATAAGAATCATTAAAATAGTGATTGTAACTGTATAAAATAGTTATTGTATATTAGTGATTGTCCATTGTATAAATAATGATTGAAACTGTTGCAGAAAATCAATATTTACATATTATTAATTAAATTATTTATTTAATTTTAAATTTTACACCGCCATTTATCACCATCTACCATGAACCTGAGCAAACCATTATTGAAGCATAAGAGCTTTATATGCAAACCTCTACGCTCCTTCATTCCGCTCACGTTCATCCATCATCAACAATTAGTATGTATTCAAGAATATGGTGATTTGATTTCAATTATTTGGTGATTTTCATTCAAATTTGGTGATTTATGCTTGAATGGGACGATTTGCGCTTGAATTTGTCCATGATATACCATACCACGTAGATGATGTTTTTATCATAAATTAATTACTTGATGATTCGACTAGAGCAACGTTTTTTATAGTGTTTTTGATGACTTACTATAAAATTGGTTTAAATAATTTATATTGGTTATAATTTTATATTTTTAGGATTATACTATAAATAACATGTTATAATTCTAATTTTATTTTATTTTAATTAATAATTTATAATCCTAGTAGAGGTCTAATTGGATATTAATAAAGCCAAATTATAGTATTTTAATCTGGCTCAATAAAATTACTAATTCATAAATTTATTATTTAACCTGGTCCAATATTATTTATTATTAGTATAAATAGTTATCGACTCCAGCAGTGGTTAAAATCTTGAAGACAAGGATGGTGAATTGAACAAAACTGTTGTTTGAGTGGAGTGAGTTTTTGTAAGATGTGTAGAATACGTGTGTATATATTATTTGTTTTTTTAGTATTCAATAATTAAGTGTGTTTTAATTTTGTTGTTAACCAACCCCAACCAACAAAAAATCCCATGCTTGCTTAGAATAATATAGTATTGATAGATTAGTTAAGTAGATTATTAAGAATACTTTAGATGTGTGGTAATATATAAGTAGTTTCCTTTATTAAGTTATAGTAGTATATTAGTATTGCAAAGTTATCATTATATTAGTAGAATTTTTTTGGCTTTAGTAATAATTTTTAGAATTTTCTATGAATGTAATATAGAGCAACTTAGGGGTTGTTTCTTAGATCTGGGGGCTTCACGTGATGATCTTCTTTGATTATATGCGGTTGCCTTTGAAATGTGATTAGGTAGCTTCAATAAGTCAGTGAGTGGAAAGTCTTAAGCTTATTTTCTTGTTGTTTTGAACCGAGTGTAAAGGAAGTTTACTCGGTTGCATTGTAATGTGTTAGTTATTTTGAAAGACGGTTCTTTTCCTAGTTCCATTGAAGCTTCTGACTCGTTTATATCTGTCAGTGGCGGAGTACAGATTTGAGTGATAAAAAACCCAAGGTTAAACAAAGGAGTTCTTCAAGCCTTCCTGTGTATGGAGAGGAAAAATGACTATAATACATGCTCAATGAATTTCGCTAGTACTTCCCAACATTCAATCGTGAGTAATATATACAAGAATCCTACACCAACTAGTTCGTTCCAGCGAAGGAAACATCCAAGAGATGCTGATACTGTATTCCCTTTCCAAACATCTGCGAAAACAAATCGTAGTAGTTCTCTTTTGGTCATCAGTTCCGAAGCACCTTCATCGGGTACCAATAAAGCAGAGGAGGTTGATATTAAAGCTGCCAGAAATCCTGTAATTCTTCCTTCTAAATGCACAAGAGGATCGGCATCTAGTGGATGTTATCATGGTGAAGATCTTAGTTTGGTAGTAGACTTGACAAGTGCCGTGGTCAGAAATATAGATGACTGTCTTGTAAATGAGAGCTGTTCATCATCAAAATCAAATATGGATCTCTGTGCACCTACCATGAAGGCTGAAGGGGATGACACTGGTGAGTGCTCATCATCTGAAGCATTTATTAAGAAATCCTTATGTGACGATTTATCCGAAACGGATATACGCAATTATATTATTAGAAGTTTGGGGCTATCTAGAGCAGTTTGTTATATTAGGACTAGTGTTTCTCCTGAATTTCCGGGTTCCAATAGCGAGTGCAGTTGTATGCGGCCATGCAAAGTTTGTGATCAGACAGAAATAACACTGAAGATGCTAATTTGTGATCAATGTGAAGAGGCATATCATATCTCTTGCTGTAACCCCCGACGGAGAAAGTTGCCTCTGAAAGTGTGGTTCTGTCACTCTTGTTTGAAAAAGAAGCATAAAATACCCAAGGAGTTGACTGCCGAAGGATTACTGAGTTATAGCAGTGAGATGGGCAAAGGTAGAACTGCAATATCCAGAGGTGCCTTAGGCCCTATGGCAGCTATGTTGGAAGATGCCGAACCTTACACGACCAGGGTACGTATCGGCCTGGAATTTCAAGCAGATGTTCCGGATTGGTCTGGTCCACTAGCCAAGTATGTTCTGTCAGTAGCTTTAAATTCTATATGATTGAGGATGTTTTGGTGAACTTTAACTTGCAAAGCAGTGAAATTATCTTGCAATTTTTTGACTAATTTTATTAGATGCAGGGGTGTTTAAGTGGTGGTTTCATGTTCTTTTGTACATGAGACATTAGTATGTCTAAATGATCGGAAATCTGTTGTATCATCTACTCCATGTAATACTTGCAGCTAGATAGTGTAGTATATGTACCTACATCCAAGTCCTTGAACGATTTCAAATTACTGCTCGGATATTTGAAATATATAATTCAGCCTAAACAATTCTCCTGCCATCCCTACTATCCTTTTGCTGCTGCCTGCTAGTACATGTTTAACCACTTCAAACTTGCCTTGTATCCTCTTTGCACATAAAATTCATTCCTATAAATTACATATTACCTGAAGATATGCTAGTGTTTCAATTTACATTTGCTTAACATTTGCGAGCAAGCTTGCTCTACTCTCAATTTACTATATACATCATGCACACATGACATTACCTGTGCAGATCTTTCTTTTGTCATTTTGCTAATTAAAAATCTCTCCTATGTTATTTCGCGCAGTGAGGTTGATAATTTTAATGATCCGCTTAAAATGAGTCTTACTGATAGCTTTCAGGTAGGCATTCTTTTTGTACAGTATAAATGAATTTTTCACTTTTTGAAGCTTACAGAATAATTACAAAGATAATATCTGTTTTACATTTGTTAGGAAGGAAATCCAAGGAAGCCTTCTAAGAGCAGTTCCATTTGTAATTGGCTTCAATGTCAAAATATCATTTGTGGTATTGGGGAGGGTGTTGATGGAACTGTTTGTGGAAAATGGCGCAGGTATAGAACCTCTTATCTTTGTTAATTTGGTAGGTATGTTTTATGTTATAAACTGGTCTTGTAACGTAATATTTACCATTTTTCTGTTACCAGTACACAGTACACACTATGGGCGTGGATTCTTACTGCTATAATTTATAAGATTAGCTAATTATTTTATATTTCACATGAATTGAACTAACATAACCAACAAAATATATATAAATAACCAACCAAAAGTGCCCATGTTGGATGTTTGGTTTTGTAATGCAAAAATATTGGTTTTGGTCTGTACATTTAAAGTTCCACCTAAATTAGGATCGGAAATATATTAGAATGATATACTGGTCTCAGTATGTGGCTACGTGCTAGTTATGCAGTGTCTTGATAGATAACTTAAATAAAAATCAAGAAATATTTTATATTATATTCATCATCAGGAATTTATAAGAAAGTGTTTGATTTTTAGCAATTGTGAGCATTTAGGAAAGTATTATTTGGTTTGTATGTGATTTATTATTTAGGAATACTCAAGGGTGTATTTAGTTGTCTTACTTTTCAAGATAAGTTAGTTATATCTGAGAAGTTGATAGAATTGATTATGAATTTTTCTCTCTTTTTATGGGTTGGGACCCATACAAATTCACCTCTGCTGTTGGTTTGTTGGGGTGGTGGATTTTTGCTGTTAATTCAGTCAATCTTATTTATTTTTTATTTGGATATTTTAAGCTTTTTTATTTATTTATAGTTTTATTCCTAAAAATCTATGTTTTTAACATGATCATTTTTGTTGTAAATAAAGATACCAATACCATTGCTTGGTGGCAAGAATTATTTTCCTCTATACTTTATAAGATAGCCAAGTATTGGTTCTACATAACTTTACCTGTCATAATAACAAAGGATATATGTTAGGCAACTAGACTGGTCAGACAGGCTAACCAACTTTTTGGGTGTGGTCCGTTCATTTTGGTAGCTGCTCTGTTTATAAACAATTGGCTGGAAAACAAACAAACTATATTAGAACTGCAGAACATATATAACTTAAAAAATTTATAGGCTGACTAAACATTTAAAGTACTATACTGTTTGCACTACTGTACTTCACCATAAACCTACAAAGTTTTATGCCCCATCTCTCTTACGTATCTCAACCTTGTATATATTTAAGAATAATTCTAGTATACATTTACTTACTAGTATTAGGGGAACAAAGTCAAGAACATAATTGACACAGAAGGGTGTATGAGTTTTATATTACAGCACTCTTGCCTACGCTAGGGGTTTCTTCACTCCTATTCTTTTTCCATATTGAATTGTATTTCTTCAACCAGATGCAAACTAAGTTTTGAATTTGTTCTATAGAATCTTTTTATATAAATAAGGCTTCACTGTTCATGGATCTGAAAGAAGTTGACATAAAATTAGCAAAAAAAAAAAAGTTGACAATAAGTTCTTTCAGAATAAATGTTTTAGGAAAAATTAAGTATTGGTGGTTGTGATTGTAATAACTCTTCTTTTAATCTATATTAAAGGCCTCTAGCCCAAAGTTTTATGTTTGACCAAGTCTCGCCAACATGGTTGTAAACTTGGAAGAGGTTGACCTCCTTGCTTCTACCATGCTTTAAGATCTATTAACTATAGTTGGACAACTGAGCCCGACTTAAAGTCGGAAGAAATGAAGGGGTCTAGTAGGTCTTTTAAGAAGACCTCAATGAGCAGGCGGATCTATTTTACCAACACGAACTATATTTCTCTACGAAGAATTTGTTGGAGGAATTGCATTAATGTGGTTTCAGCCTATAGAATAATTCCAGAATCATATACAATGCCTCGGAAACTTAATGTTTGTTATATGACAGGGCACCTCTTTTTGAAGTTCAAAGTAAGAACTGGGAGTGTTTTCACTCTGTCCTATGGGATCCGGCTCATGCTGATTGTGCAGTGCCACAGGTAATAGTTGGTATTCCTGTATAGAAAAAATTGAGTAGATTGCTTAAACTTATTTATCTGTTTGTGATTATGTTACGCCTGCCATGTCATGTTTCAGAGTAAAGTCATTAAACAATATACAAATACTTATGCACCATGAAATAATACATTATAGTCATAGGATGTTTTTCTATAGTGTTATTCGGTCTCTGGAGAAACAAATGTTATTTGATGTTAAAGTTTTTAGTAATTCCATAGCTATGGAGGGTGTTTGGTATATGGTGCAGGATGTCTAGAGAGATGAGTTACTCTCATTATAGCAGGGTTTCCTTGTTTTAACTTGTAACAAAAAAGAGGTATCAACTTCCATTGCTTGTAAAGCTTCTTATTCTAGAGTAGAAGTGTAGAAGCTTTAAGAGAATGGTTGATGCCTGTGATATATCAAAAGTAGTGTTAAGAAGATAAGGAAATCAAATAAACTAAAAGACAATTAAACAAGGCAAAGATTAAAGATAGTTCAGTCTAGCTGCACGTCACAAGCTGCAAAGTAAACAAGGCAAAGATTAGAACGTAGTTCTGTCTAGCCGCACACCACAAGCTGCACATATATTTATTAATCCCAATCTTAGAGTTTTACATTTACAAGAAAATATATTTAGTGGATAAAACCGAACTAAACTTCTGCGAGGACCTGGGCCTAAATTGCAATTCTACTTCTAGGGGGGACTGCCACTAGAAAAACCAGTAAAGGGTTTTGGAGTGCATTCTGGCCTTGCTTTGTTTGGTTTGGAGTGGAATGAAATTTGTACAATTTCCTAGGTATATAATACTTAATAATTTTCTCCCTTAATTCCATTCGTACAAATTTACACTAAAATTCAATCCCACAAATTTGAGGATGAATGCCTTATTTCTACTTCTACTCATTTTCTTCACAAACCTCATCATCAAAAATGTTTGCATTATTTCATCTTTATAATTTCACCCGCATTGCGTCTTTTATTACTTTTCATTTCATTACTTTCCATTCCTTCAAATTAGCTGATCATTATGATTACACTGCCACAGCTATGACATTTTAAAAGTAGCTTGACTATGTTTAATTTTACCTCATTATTTTGTTTTAAATTATTTCCCCCTCTTTCTTAAGGTTTTCCTTGATGTTTGATTTACTTTTAAATTCTTAAACATTTGTTGCTTTTTAATTGATAGCCCACTATTCCCGCAAGTGCTTGTTTTTTACTTAACCAAGACACCCTTCTGTTTGTTGTCCATTCCAGGAGGTGGACGCAGATCGAGTTCTCAAAGATTTAAAGTATTTAGAGATGGTACGTCTTCTCATTCTATTTTCTGGAGATCCGCATAAGCTAAGATGTGCATCTAGAAAATCAGCAGTTCTTCCTATTATCCTAATCGAAGTATTTATTAGCAATTATAAGTTATAGATGGCAAAAATACAAAAAATGTACATGCTTTCACAATGACTATTTCCCTCAGATACGAGACCTCTTTCTGCTCATTATTCTCTTAATATAAGACTGATTTTTTTGATAATACTATGCAGCTGAAGCCTCGGCTAGCTGCTAAAAAGCGTAAACTGGCTTGTAGTAAGAATGTGGATTACGATGACTCTGAGGAGGATGCGGGAGATACATACACACTGTAACTGTCTTGTTTGTATTTTGTACTGGTTTCACCTAGCCAGAGTTTTTGTTTGGCAGCTATGTCTGTTATGTACAAAAGATAGTTTTTTTTTTTTGACAAATACAACAGATAGTTAGTTGTTAAAAGAGCTCTATATTGTATAAACAATTATTTTAGGCCTCATTTATATACTTATATTTTTTCTGTATTTGATCCATTACCAGCTCTCATGTGTAAACGAGTCCTTTTGATATTCAAATTCTCAATTAAACTAGAAGTAAATTTGAAAGAATGAATAAACGATATGAGATGCGATAATTACTAATGCAGAGAGAGCATGGATCGAGGATATGAGACAAAAATGAATAAACGAATTACCTGAAAATTAATGCGGTATATCAAAACACAATTTTTTTATACGTATTTTAATACCCATAAAATATAGCTCTACAAATTTATTTTATAAAGAAATATTTAATTATCCACAGACGCGCATAGTAATATTGTGGTTTTTTTTTCAGGTTTGAAAATAATTGCTGTCATTCAACCTTATCACAATGAAGTTGGTTGCCCTTTACCTGGTGTGCGAGATTGCTATGGGCAACTTGCCCTGTACCAAAATATTCAAATAATAATATTTATTCAATTAAAAATAACCATAAAACTAAAAAATTTAGTGTTCAAGCTATAATTAACATATATCCTAAATTTATTAAAATATAAGAAAAGAATTTATAAAAGTAAAGTTTGACCCGGCAAAACTAAAACCATGTCCACAAAGGATTACTATTATAATTTCCACAGCGCGTCAGCAGCTGACCGCCTAAAACATTCCGCGTAATATTTGCGTTGCCATCAAGCTACCCTTACCGACCTTCCTCACCTATATATACATACATACATACAATCCCTGCTCTTTCATCTCCCCAATATTAGTCCAATATCTCCCTCTCTCTCCCCCTCTCTCTCTCTCTCGGGGGCAGGTACGTTATTCATTAATTCTTTCTATATCGCTAATCTCGGTATCTCTGTTCTATTATAAGGAGGTTAATTTTAGGTTATTCTCTTTTTAATTTAATAAATATGTCTTATAAATATTGGAGAAGATAGACAAGTTCTAATTAGATGTTGTAGGGATTAAATAAGAGATAATACTATGATGATGATGAGAGCACTTGTTTTGGCGGGAAATAGATGTACTTACACGCGATGATGAAAACATAATTCGTGGCCGGAACTAGATGTATATACACACAAGGGAGGTGATGATGATGATGATTATTAGATTGTTACGGTTAATGCCTTTCAATTGGTATTTTTTTTTGGTGCTGTTGTTGATGGAGATTTCAGGTCTCTCTTGAGTAATTTTGTCTGGAAAGTGACTGACGAGAGGATTTGTGCGGTAATTTAATTATAAATTCATCATCGTGCCTGATGCTAGTTTTCGGTTGATGCGTTTTCTTTTGGTATTTTTTTGGTGTTGATGAAGATTTTAGGTCTTCTCTCTGAATTTTGTTCAAGAAGAGACTAATGAGGAGGATTTGTGCGGTAATGCTATCATGATCTTCATTATCATGCCTAATGCTAGTTTTTCGGTTGATGCTTTTCTATTGGTATTTCTCTGGTGCTGTTTTTGATGATTCTTAATTTTGTCTGAAAAATGACTAATGAGGAGGATTTCAGGTTTCTGCGGTAGTATTATCTTGATCTTCGATGTTAACTTCTGCTAGTTTCTGGTTGATACTTTAGCTGTTGCTATTTTTTTGGTGTTGTTGATGAAGATTCTAGGTTCCTGTGAGTAATTTTATCTGGAAGTGACTGAGGACTTTTGCAGTAGTATGTGGTTTCTTTTTGTGTAGGTTTTTTTTGTTACATTTCTCGTAACAAAACTGTTTACTGTGTTGATTGCTAATTTTGATCATGTACCTTTACATAGTTACCTGTCTGCGTATTACAAGAGAATGAGACAAGACAGGAGGACGAGTATGGTAGTGACCCACCTATTCTCTATTATTACTCTGAAATTACAGCTGGTTAGACTTTGTAGCTGAGATATGTGAGTTTTATGGTGGGTTTCCTTGGGGTATTAACATTTCTCTTTTAGTGTTTTATTCAGTATTACAGTTGTGGATGGATTAGAAATTGATAGGTGAAGCATTTTGAGGGTTTGGTATGTACATGCAATGGACGAAATATTGAGGATGGTCTCTGGTTTGAAATTATTCTCAGTTGTTTGGTGAGGATATAAAAATCTTGTTTAGAAGTTGTAGTATATTACATGTGAATATGATGAAATTGTGACTTGTATGCAAGATGTTCAACTTTGTTGACAAGGATAAAGATGAAGTCATGACTCTTTTGACTTGTAATGGCAGAGTTATCTTGATCCTTATTAAATTGTTGTTTTTCATCATGATATGCCCTTTTTTGTTGTAGTTCTGTTTCTTTTCTGTTATACCATGTTGTACAGAATTTTAACTTTTTCAGATATATTCACCACAGGAGGCAAGATTGTACTACACAAGATAACTCTCCCATCACAGAACTTATCTCTCTGGTGTCTTATGGTGATTACTCATTATTGGCAACTAGTTTATGTAAAACTTCTCTGTGGGTGTTCCCAAATATGCGTTAATGGCTTAGAAACACACACACACACATTACAGTTTTGTCTGTCCAATTTGTGACTCATCCCTTTTTCTTCTCTGCGAGTTGTTCGCATACGCATGTAAATATGTTATTCTATATATTTATACTATATGTATATATATCCTATTCTGTCACAGGTGAAGGATGGTGATACATTTTTTTTTGGCGGGAATTAGATGTATATACACTCGATGATGATGTTTTTGAACAGGATTCCTGGTGGAACTAGATGTATGTACACACGAAGGTGATGATGATGATTAGATTGTTGTGTTCCTGATGTTTTTCTGCTAGTTTTCGGTTAATGCTTTTCCACTGGTATTTTTTTGGTGCTGTTGCTGATGAAGATATTAGGTCTCTCTTGAGTAATTTTGTCGGGAAAGTGACTAATGAGGAGGATTCGTGTGGTAATTCTATTATAAATTTATCATCATGCCTGATGCTAGTTTTCAGTTGATGCTTTTTCTGTTGGTAGTTTCTGGTGTTGATAATGATTTTAGGTTTCTCTCTGAATTTTGTTCGAGAAAGTGACTAATCAGGAGGATTTCTGCTGTAATCCTATATTGATTTTCATCTTGTGCCTAATGCTAGTTTTCGGTTGATGCTTTTCTATTGTTATATTTTTGGTACTGCTGTTGATGATTCTAGGTTTCTCTCGAGTAATTTTGTCGGGGAAATAACTGAGGAGGATTTGTGCGGTAGTATTATCTTGATCTTTGATGTTGATCTCTGCTAGTTTTTGGTTGTTATTTGCTATTCCTTTTTTTTTTGGTGTTGATGATGAAGATTTTAGGTTCCTCAGAGTAATTTTGTCCGGGAAGTGACTAATGAGGACTTTCACGGTGATATGTGGTTTCATTTTGAGTAGGTATTCTTTGTTACTTTTCTCATACCAAACCCTTTACCAGTGGTAATTTTGATCACGTACATTTTACGTCGTTACCTGTCTGTGTATTACAAGAGAATGAGACAAGACAGGAGGACGAGTATGGTAGTGAAATACCAATTCTCTACCTGTGTATTACTCGAAATTACAGCTGGTTTGACTATGTAGTTGAGATGTAGGTTCTTTGGTGGGTAACCTCGGGGGGTTACCTGGGGGTATTAACGTTTCTCTTTTAGTGTTTTATTCAGTATTACAGTTGGTGTGGATGGATTAGGAACTAATAGGTGAAGATATTGAGGAAACTAATAGGTGAAGATATATTCAGTATTACAGTATGTACATGCAACAGGCGAAAATATTGAGGATGGTCTCAGGTTTGATATTATTCTCAATTGTTTGGTGAAGATATATATTGGATATGATGAAATTGTTTGGCTTGTTTGCAAGATGTTCGACTTAATTGGGCTGCTGACGAGGATGAAGACAAAGTCATGAAGCTTTTGATGTGTGATGGTAGAGTTATCTTAATCATTATTGAATCGTTTTTCGTCATGAAATGCCCTTTTTTTGTTGTAGTTATGTTTCTTGTCTGTTTTAACTTTGTTTCAGATATATTCACCACAGCAGGCAAGATTTTAAGCAAGATAACTCTCCCATCACACAAGTTTTGCTTGTGTCTTATGGTGATCACTCATTATTGGCAACTAGTTTACATAAAACTACTTTGCAGGCTTCCCCAAATAATATGCGTTAATGGCTTGAGAACACACACACCACACACACAAACACAATAGTTTTTTCTTTCCAGTTTGTGATTCATCCCTCTTTCTTATCTGTGAGTGCTCGTATATGCATGAGAACATGTAATTCTATGTATCTATTCTATATGTATATATCCTATTCTGTCATGGGTAAAGGATGGTGATACATGACAGGTATGATAATATCTTCTTTTTTTCCCAACATAAATCTCTCCCTCTCCCCCCCCCCTCTCTCTATCTCTCTCTGTGTATATATATGTTCAATAGCCATGTTCTGATTTATTTTACATAAGGTTGCTTTCTCTCATCTCTGCTCTATTGTAAGGAGGTTAATTTTAGGTTAATGGTTCTTTTATCTATTTATTTTTCTAGGGATTTCTGGTGAAGATATAGAAGTGCTAATCAGATGTTGCAGGATGTTACTGATTACAGAAGCGGATATGTTTATGAGAGCACTTGTTTTGGCGGGAATTAGATGTAATTATACACCATGGTGATGACAAAGCCGATTCATGATTTGAAGATTGTTATGGTAGACTTATTTTAAACTTCATCCTTGTTCCCGATGTAAACTTTCTGCTAGTTTTCTGTTGACGCTTTTCTATTGGTATTTCTGGTGTTGCCTTTTCGATCAAGATTTAGGTCTCTCATAATTTTGTCAGAAAGTGATGACTAATGATGAGGAACTCGCGTGGTAATATCTGATTTCAATTTGGGTGCACAATTGTTTCTATTGTCATATCAATCATTTTATCAGTGTACTGCTATTTGCTGATTTCAGTCACATACTTTTTTTGTGTAATTTTTGTGTTGCCTTAGCTACCCTCACCGACCTCCATCACCTAATACATACAACCCCTTCTCTTTTTTCTTCCTAATTTGAGTTTGATCCTTCAAATTTCCCTCCTTTTTCCCTGGGCGCGTATACGTATAAATCTCTCTCTCTCCCACTCTCTCCCTCTCTCTCATATAATTATCCTATCCTAATATTGATAAAGGATGATGATAGAGGACAGGAACGTTATTTCCTCTCTCTCTCTCTCTCTCTCTGTATATATGTATATATATAGATAGATATAGATATAAGGATGCTATCTCTATTGATGAAGATTTTAGGTCTCTCTCGAGTAATTTTTTCTGGGAAGTGACTAACGAGGAGGATTTGTGCGGAACTGACTGACGAGGAGGATTTGTGCGGTAATTCTATTATAAATTCATCATCGTGCCTGATGCTATTTTTCGGTTGATGCTTTTTCTGTTGGTATTTTGTGGTGTTGATGAAGATTTTAGGTTTCTCTCTGAATTTCGTTCGAGAACTGACTAATGAAGAGTATTTGTGCGGTAATCCTACATTGATCTTCATTATTGCCCCTAATGCTAGTTTTGGGTTGATGCTTTTCTATTGGTATATTTTTGGTGCTGTTGTTGATTCTAGGTTTCTCGCGAGTAATTTTGTCTGAAAAGTGACTAATGTGGAGGATTTGTGCGGTAGTATTATCTTGACCTTCAATATTATGCCTGTTCTGCTAGTTTCTGGTTGATACTTTTCTGTTGCTATTTTTTTTTTCTGATGATGAGGATTCTAGGTTCCTCCCAAAGTAGTTTTGTCTGGAAAGTGACTAGTGAGGACGTGCGGTAATATTTGGTTTCGTTTTGGGTAGGGTTTTTTGTTACTTTTCTCGTATCGAACCGTTTACCAGTGTTGATTGCTAATTTTGATCATGGATCTTTTAGATCATTACCTGTCTGCGTATTACAAGAGAATAAGAGGAGACAGGAGGACGAGTACGGCAGTGACATACCTATTTACTATCTGTGTGTTACTCGAAACTACAACAGGTGACGAGGACGAGTGCACTTGTTTTCGGGGAAATTAGATGTAATTATACACCATGGTCGTGATACAGCCAATTCATGATTTCAAGATTGTTATGATAGATGTATCTTCGTGCCCTATGTTAACTTTCAGCTAGTTTTCCATTGACGCTTTTCTCTATTGGTATTTCTGGTGTTGCCTTTTTGATCATGATTTAGGTTTCTCTCATAATTTCGTCAGAAAGTAATGAATAATGACGAGGACTTGTGCGGTAATATTTGATTTCAGTTTGGGTAAGCAATTGTTTCTATTAATGTATCAATCATTTTCTCAGTGTATTGCTGTTTGCTGGTTTTAATCACAGACATTTTATTAAAATTATATGCAAGAGACGAGAGACGAGGATGAGTGGCATACCTGTGTATTACTCAAATTTACAGCTGGTAAGCCTTTGTAGTTGAGTTATGGGCATCCCATGGTTGGTCATCTCGGGGGTTCTCTTTTCGTGTATTATTTATTATTAAACAAAATACAGTTGGCGTGAATGTGTTATAAATTAAGGTATAAAGGATTTTAAGAGTTTGGTATGTACATTCAATCCACATACTTTTGCTATGATGTAACGTGCAGTCGTCCTGAGGCAGCAGGATGTATGGTATAGGTCCCCTATTTTATCTCCCTTGAAGTCCTTTATGAATTTTGAGTCGGGAATAGAGCTGTCTGTTTTCGTGATAGACCCTTTCCATCTTTGTGGTTCTGGTTATTCTGTTCAAACATGTTTGCTGTACAGAAATTTCTCTCTCAACGTTATTGACCATGGACTTTTGTCTGGCTGAAGGTGGTGCGGTATGCTTATTACCTATTCCTGACAACTAGTTTACCTGAACTAATTTATGGGCTTTACCATGTAATATGCATATATGGCTTACATGCAATTATCTACCTGTTACAATTGCTGGGTTTGCAGTCTCTATGCTTTTTGTACAACTTCACAAGGTGCATCTTTCTTGGAGCAACGATTTAAAGATGGTTTTGCTAATTGCTACTGATGATTTCAAGTATTGCCTGATCCCGAGGTCAAGCTAAATTCATGGTCTGTGCTTGATGGTGATCTTAGATTTCCCCCCCCCCCCTTAAATTACTGCTCTGTTTTACCGTTTTATATATCTCTTTCCAATCCCACCCACTTTCTTTCACAGAATTTGTTACCAGAGAATATTAAAATGGAACTTTATTGAAAGGTCATTGATGTATCCTTTGTTGCATTGCCTACAAGGGGAGTGGTTTGCTTAGGTTTTTTATCTTACTCTTAGCTGATCATAGCTGTATCTCAACATCTTGTTACTGTTTCTTGATTTTTATTTTTTATTTTTTGTTGTATCAATCAGTTTGTCAGCGGTGTTTGCTGATTTTGATCACATAGGTTTTATATCATTATTTGTGTATTACAAGAGAGTACTATAGTAACATAATTATTCTCTATCTGTATATTACTCAAAATTACAGCTGGTTGGACTTTGTGGTGGATTAGCTTGGGTCATTAACGTTTATATTTTTATATATTAGTCAATATCACAGTTGATGCGATTTCTAAAGGATTTTGAGGGTTTGATATGGATTTTTATGTATTTTTTAGGGCGAACTAATGAGGAACCTTGTTTAGAAGTTGTAGCATTTTTTACTTGTGACGTTATTGAATATGATGAATGCATGTGTTTTGGCCTGTTTCCAAGATGTAAGACTTAACTCGGGTGAGAATGATAGAGACAAAATCCTGACTCTTTTGACGTGTGGTGGTAGATTTAACTCAATCTATTGTTCTTTTTGAATATTTCCTATCCTTTTTTGTGTTCATGATACCCTTTTCTTCCTTGTGTTTCTGTTTCCATGTTCATGGTATCCCCTTTTCTACCTTTTTTCTTATCTATTTAAACACGTTTCCCGTACATAAATATAACTTTTTTTCCAGCTTTATCGATCATGGTGTGCGAGATTGATGCTAGATAACTGTCTCATCACACAACTTTTGTCTGGCTGAAGCTGGTGTGGTATGTCTGTTACTTATTCTTGGTAACTAGTTTACCTGAAACTACATGGTGGATTTGTGGGCTTTACCATGTAATAAGCATATTTGGCTTATAAGCGATTATGTACTTGTAACAATTGATGTGTAGACATATTTGCGATCTCTATGCATTTTATACTTCACAAGGTGCATCTTTTTCGAAGCAAGGATTTAAAGATGCTTTTTCTTATTGCTCCTGGATTTCAAATATCGCCTGATATTTCCCAGAGGTCGGTCTAAATTCATGGTTTCTACTTAATGGGGGTCTAGATTCTCCTCAAACTAGTGTCTTTTTAGATTATATATCTCTCTCCAAACCCACTTTCTTTTTCAGAATTTGTTTACTGGGAACTTTAAGATAGAAGTTGAGAGGTAGTCGATGTTTCCTTTCAGTTGCATTGACTACTAGGGGTGTGAATTGCTTTAGTTTTTCATTTTACTGTTAGCTGATTATGGCTGTATCTCAACATCTTGTTTCTGTGTGCTGATTTTGATTTTTCATTGTCGTTCATCAGTTTATTTGTGTCATGTATGTCATTGATCAGTATCTGTGTATTAGAAGAGAGAGAGAGGAGACAGGAGGATGGGTACTGTAGTAACACACTTATTCTCTATCTATATATTACTTGAATTACAGCTGGGTTAGACTCTGTAATTTAAATTGGACGTTTTATGGTGGGTTATCTGGGGTTAGTAAAGTTTCTCTTTTTGTGTATTATTAATCAGAAATTGAGGTATGAAGGATTTTGAAGGTTTGGTATATACATGCAATGGGCGAATAAATGAGGATGCTCTCTGGGTTTCATAATATTCTTAATTGTTTGGTGAAGAAATATAAAATTTGTTTAGAAGTTCTAGTGTTCTACTGGTGGCATAATTGAATATGATGAGTACATGTGTTTTGGCTTGTATGCAAGATGTTCAACTTAATAGGGTTGGTGATGAAGATAAACAGAGTCAAGTTCGTGTGATGGTAGAGTTATTTAAATATTTATTGTTTTTTGTTTTTTGGAATCTTTCATCTGATATCGTGTGTTCATGATATTCCCTTTTTTCGTTGTAGTTCTGTTACCAGGTCTTTTATATCATGTTTGTACACAAGTTCAGCTTTGTTCCAGCTTTATTGACCACAACACAAGAGAATCAAAGCAAGATAACTTTCCATCTTTGTTTGTGTCTTATGGTGATTAATCATTCTTAGCAACTAGTTTACATGAAAGTAATTTTGGGGCTATACCATATAATATGTTGTAATATGCATAACATCTTACATGCAAAAACAATTGCTCTATTGACGCGTTTGAATGAAAAACTGTGTTCATGATGGCTGTCAGGAGCTAGTAGTGTTAGCAAGATTATGGCTTAGTAGTAGTATTGGTAGTAAGGATTATTATAAGGGGTGCTTAGTCTTTTCCAGAGTTAGTGAAGTCCTAGACCTATTATAAATAGGAATACCAGTTGTATTGCTCAGTAGGTTGAATATACAGAAAATGGACTTGTCCACCACTCTCTGTCTCTAGTTTCTTCTCTCATAAGCTACCTTGTCTCCGTTTCTTTTCTGTTTCTCTCTCAGTTCTATCTTTTTTTCTTCTAATTCTTTTAATCCATCTCTATTTCTGCTATTTCTATCAGTTGCTTCTTTACTGTTGCTTCAGTTCATATAAAACATAAAAACACTTATAAAACATGTGTATCCTTTTTAGTTGCATCGGCTACCAGTGATTGTTTTGCAAGAAGTTCACTTTACTTTTAGCTGATGCATAGCTGTTTCTCAACATCATGTTTCTGTGTTGCATGTTAACTATTTCGACTTGAAGTATTTATGTTGGCAAAAAATCAGTGAATTACTATGTTTAGTGTTATAATATTCTGGCTCCCCCCCCCCCCCCCCCCCCCAAATTTTTTTTTTAGGTCAAGTCGGACTATATATTTTCAACTAAAAACTAAAGTAAATGATCCTCTTCTCAGGTAAATTTGTTTTGAATTATCTGCTTGTAGCATTTTTTCCTTGCATTTAAACCACTTGGTAGTAATTTTATTTAAATATTTGTGATTTTGAAATTAGGATTTGATCTGGAAATATGTTAGGGCAATCTGAAATTAGGAATAATTTTAGTTGAAAAAGGAATAAATAAGACATAATATTGTCTTAATTTTGATGTGGTTCATGATTCTTATTGGGTTTTTTTATGGTGTTGCCTGGTTTTCCAGAATCCAGATTATATACTTCTCCTGTGAAGTGATAGCTGAGGATATCTATGGTATTTTTTTATTTGTTTCCTACAACGATTCTTTACTATTGCTGTATCAATCAGTTTGTTGATGGTGTTTGATAATTTTGATCCTTTACATCTTGGGTTATCATCTTTGGAATACAACAGGAAGAGACAAGATAGGGATTTATTTGGTGCCTGGTAAATTATCTTTGTTGAGATTAGGGATTACTGGCGATTTTGTGAGTGGCTATGTAAAGAATTTAGAGGGTTTGGTGGTTGATGCAAGTCTTTTCATACATATTAGGTACCTTTTATAAAACAAGATATTGGACGGATACGATGATCATGAAATTTCTTAATTATTTCTAACATGTATTTTATTCAGCTGGGATCTCTGAATTATAAGGTTAATTGTGAAAGTGGAGGATATAGAAACTCTGATTATATGTAATAGGATGTTATTAGTAATATAAGTGAATCTGATAAGAGCATGCTTTGACGTGATCTAGATGTATAGATTCTTGAAGGTGATGATAAACGAGCTCACATGACTCCGACATGCGCTGGTAGAGTTATTCCAAACCTGCTCGCTATTAGCATGATGCCAGGAGTCATTATGCTCTTGGTTGGTATTTTTGGAGTTGCCTGTTTGATCAAATTTTATGCTTTTCTTGTTAAAGTATCCTCAGAGGACATCTATGGTGGCAGATTTTATTATACACAGGGACTTGATGTTAGGTCAATCTGTTCATCGAAGGACAAGTGTGGTAGTAACCTTTGCCTTCTAGTGTGAATTATTAAGAATTATGGTTTAATTTTTCTAATGGAGATATAGACGTCGTATGGTGGACTATCTCTGATTTAAATTGTTAACATTTTCTTTCCTTGTTGATTTTACCTATTTGCTGATTGAATCAAAGGTTTAATGGAATTCGAGGATTTGGTGGTTTTATGTGATTTTTGGGGATTCAAATCGGGTCCTTTCAATATATGAGAAAGAGGAGAAAGGGCAGATACAGGATTGGTAAGATGATCTTATATAATGTTAGCTACGCGTTTGATCTTTGATGTCTCTAATAGATCATATATTATAAGGAGGCCATCTTTATCGTAAGAGGTTATTGAGGAAATAGATGTGCTATTGGGAATCACTCTAGTCAGTAAGTTGACTGTTTCTCCCTTATGTTTTCCTAGGGATTGATGAAGATATAAAAACTCTGATTAGATGTTGAGGCTAATCTGGTTATAGAACATTTGCCCATGTGCTTCGGCGTGAACAATACCATGGTGATGCAAAAGCCAACTCATGACTGATACAACATGACTGATACAACATGACTAGAGCTATTTCTAACCAATGTTTGATTTGGTTCCTTGCAATGACCCGTTTAGGATATTTCATAGTTGGGTATCGTAGACCTAATCTGTCTATTGACGTGATCAGAGAACATCATGGCTAACAGTTGGTAAAAATTAATGTCGAATCTTTTTTGTTGTATTCTGAAAAATATCGGGGATATGAGTTTTAATTAAAAGAATTTTATTGTTGATTCCAACTTATCTTTAACTTATATGTCTAGTTGAAAATTATTTTTTTATTGCTAAAGAATATAAGCAAAAAAAAACTTCGATGAGCTGTTTGAAAGAAAGGAAAACTGCTATTCATTTATGTGGTGAGATTTCATTCCAAACTCATTTTGTCAAAAAAAAATTTAATTTTAAAACTCATATCTCAGATTCACAAGGTATGAGTTTCTGATACGGGGTGGGTATGAAATCAAATCAAAATTTTAGTAATTTTATTTTTATTTATAAAATTACATGTTAATTTTTAAAATTAAAATTTTATAATGATGATGTTTAATATTTAAAATATAACAGTGATTAATTTTTTGTATTAATTGCACATGCTTTTTATTTATTAAAAAAATATATTAAATTAATAAATTCATTTACAGACACATTCAATTTTTCTCGCTCTATCTCAGAGTATACATCGACTCGAAACTGATCCATTTCCACTTTTCCTAAATGAGTCCGACCCTTTTTCAGTTGTTCAATGGCTTCCCCACGCATTTTTTCTGAATTTCGAATAGTATTCAAGGTACACTGTTTTTTTGAATTTCCATATTTTTTTTTGAATGTAATGAGCTTATCATCTATTCTCTCTTCATATTCTAAAATAAAAATATTAAAACAAATCACTAATCCAAAATAAAAAAAGTCGGAGGACTCTTCTACCCAAACAAAAATGATATTAGGAATGATATTTCATCCTCATACCAACTCAATTCTTGATTCGAATCTCATATCACTTTGAACCAAACCTTTGGTTTCAAATATATTTTTTTCATTTGTTTCGGAAAGAGAATTAACATTTGTGTCCATATGTATTTGTTTCTAGGTTTTTAACATATAATCTCTCTGCATCTAATTAGATGTCATTTTAATTTAATACGCATAAATAAAAGACAATTTTATAAAGTATTTTTTGAAACTGTTTTTTTAAAAAAAATATTAAATTTTATTTAGTAGAGGAAGATTTGAAAAATAATTTATTGAGTTATGTTTTTTTATGCGTTAAAATTAATTAGGGAGGAGGGCATATCTATACTATATTATTATAGACTAACATGAGTTTGTTTTGTTGGTTCAACGTCTTTAAAAAAAATTACAAGTAATTTTAAAAAAAAATTAAACATATATAATTTATTTAACTAAACTTAAATTTTAAACATTAATCTCTCTAAACAAAATTCATATATTTTATCCTTTTTAAATGCAACTAATATTAATTTTTTAACTAAAATACATCTCTAAATAAAACCAACAAACATTATTCCTATTAAAAAAATTTATAAAACAAAATAAATTCAAAATCATATAAATAAAATATTAAAATAAAGAAATGCAATATGTGCTAGTATTTATATAAATGGGAAAATATACATTGTTGTGTAAATGTTACTTAAACGTACAAATGGACAATAATTTTAACAGAATATAATTTGTTATTACACTACACGAACAAAAATATTTATATAGATTAGTTCGAGTCAGCCAAAGTCAGACCATGTCTTAATGATTACTATTACAGCAACTGGTCCGGATTTATTCTCCCCAAATTTTGCTGCATTCGTGTCTGCATGTCGCCCACGCGGAAAGCCCGAAGGCTTGCGAAACCACGAATTTGCCCTCGAAATCCCATGATTTGCACCCCTGCGCGCACGTGGGTGGTGGAGCAATACCATACTAACACTTCTTAAACACTACATAAGTGTTCTAATATATAAAGTCATGAAAAATACTTTTCCAATTCAATGTGGGATTCAAGTTCTCATTTCTAGATTTCCACTTTCAAGGTACCAACTTTGGATAATCATATCTCAACCATTCCTTGATCATTTTGAATACTTAAATATATGTTGGAAAGCTCTCTCGAAGACGAACGTATTCCAATCATAACTTGTTGCGCGCACGCACCCAAAAAGTATTCAAACTTATGCTCAAAATGACTTGACAATGTAAGGCTTCTATCCGCATTTTCCAACATTAATTGGGGTGTCGCTGACGAAGACAAATGCCTGACTCTTTTGACCTATGATGGTACAGATATCTTCAGTTATCTCGAACTTTATTAATTATCCCCTTTTTATCTGTGGTTTTGTTGCTTGTCTGTTTAAACATGTCTGCTGTACATAATTTGTTTCAGCTTTATTGACAATTGTATACAAGATTGACGCTAGATAACTGTTCCCTAACACAACTCGTCTGGATGAAGCTTGTGTGGTATGGTTATTACTTATTCTTGGCAACTAGTTTACCTGAACTAATTTGTGGGGTTTACAATATAATATGCATATATGCGATTATGTACCTATAACAATTGCTCTGTGAATATGTTTGCAATCTCTATATATTTTGCACAAAGTTCTCGAGGTGCATAATTCTCGGAGCAACAATTGAAAGTTGCTTTTGCTAATTGCAACTGATTATTTAAAAAATCACCTGATCTTGAGGCCTACCCCCGAGGTCGGGCTAAATTCATGGTTCGTGCTTAATTGTGGTCTTAGATTCTCTTCTTTAAATTGAAACTCTCTTTCGATTATTTATCTCTCTCAAAACCCACTCTCTTTCTCAGAATTTGTTACTAGAGAATAAGAAGATAAAACTTGTAGAGGTCGATGTATTCTTCCAGTTGGATTACCGACAAGGGGAGTGGGGTGCTTCAGTGTTTCATCTTTGCTCTTGGACCTTAGCTGATAATAGCTGTATCTTAATATCTTGTTTCTGTTCGCTGATTTTGATTTTTCATTGTTGTATCAATCAGTTTATCAGTGTTGTATGCTGATTTCAATCACGTAGGTTTTAGATCATTATCTGTGTATTACAAGAGAAAGAGATGGGAAAGGAGGACGAATTCTGCAGTAACATGCCTATTGTCTATCTGTATATAACTTGAAGTTAGAGCTTTTTGGACTTTGTGGTGGGTTATCTCAGGTTATTAACGTTTTCCGTTTTGTGTATTAGTCAATATTACAGTTGTTGTGAACAGTTCAGAAATTGAGGGGAAGAATTTTGAGGGTTTGGTATGTACATGCAATGGGCAGACTATTGGGGAAGCTCTGTGGTTTTATATTATTCTCAGTTGTTTGGTGATGATATAGGAACTTTGTTTAGAAATCGTATTTTACTTGTGGCATTATAGAATGTGATGATTGATGAATGCATGTTCTTTGTCTTGTATGCAAGATGTTCGACTTAATTGGGGTGATGATAAAGACGAAGTCATGAATCTTTCAATGTGTGATGGTAGAGTTATCTAATTCTGTAATAGTTGTTTTTTGGAATCTTTCATGGTATTCTCCTTCTTCCTTATAGTTTTGTTCTTTGTCTGTTATACCATGTTTGTTGTTCATAATTCAACTTTGTTACATCTTTGTTGACCACAGCTCGCAAGAATGGAAGCAAGATTTTTTTACCACAGCACACGAGAATGAAGCCAAGATAACTGTCCCATCACACAACTTTTGTTTGGCTGATTCTGGTATTGTATGATGATTACTTACTCTTAGTAACTAGTTTGCATGAAATTAATTTGTTGGCTTTACCATAAAATATGCATACATGGCTTATATCTGATTATATACTTGTAACAACTGCTATGTGAACATGTTTGCAGTGAAAAAACTGTTCTAGTACATAAATGGCCCTGTTGATGTTGTGCCCCTTCTCTATACATTTTGCACGTCTTCGTGATGTGCATCTTTTCCGAAACAGTGATTTGAAGATGCTTTTGCTATTGATTCCTTCGGTGATCACCTGATCTCTGCCCCTGTGGCCTGGCTAACAATGGTGATGGATTCTCTTACTTAAATTAATGCTCTGCTAACATACTTGATTTCTCAGAAGGTTTCTGGGGACCTTAAGATAGAACTTGAAGAGGCTGTAGATGTATCTTTTTAATTGCATGGACTACCAGGTGAGTGGTTTGCTTCAGTTTTTCAATTTACTTTTAGCTGCTTCTCGACATCTTGTTTCTATGTTTAATGTTGTACTCACACTTATCTTTTTTTGAATGATGACTGAAATCGGACTGTATATTTTCAAATAATAACTTAGGTGAAGGATCCTCTTCTCATTTAATCTGTTTTGAATAATTTACTTGTAGCATTTCTCCTGATATGTTATCTGCATAATAAATCTTAATTTATATTCATTCTGCAATTAGGATTTAAACTAGAAATGTGTTTGGTGCAATTTGAAAATAGGATTAATTTTAGTTGGAAAAAGATTGGATGATACATAATATTGTGTTAATTGTTTTGATTCATGCTCTAAAATTGGTTTTTCCAGTGTTGCCTATTCCAAATTGTGTATGCTTCCTGTATGATGATGTTTGATTTGGTTAGGTGTATCAATCAGTTTGTTGTGTGTGTTAATTTTGATCCTATACATTCTATAGGTTATTATCTTTGTAGTTCAGGAAGAATGCCCGGAGTACTAGAGAGATATTATTTTTCTTTGGTATATTATTCAACATTATGGTTTGTATTTGTAGTCAAGATGTGGAATTCATATGGTGCATGGGTTGCATTTTATTTTTTTCTTCTCTCTGTTGAGGTTAGAGATTAGAGATTACCGGTTTGTGAATGACTATGTAAAGAATTTTGAGGGTTTGGTGATTTATGTGAGATTTTTATTAATATCAGGTACTTTTTATGTGAAAATCAAGAGAGATTATGCAGGATGGGTAAAACGATCATGAAATTTCTAAATTATTTTTAACACGTTATATATTCAGCTGCTATTTAATGTATTCTAAATTATGAGGTTAATTATGTTATCGAGGAAAAGATGTGCCGCCCAGAATTCTCTATAGGTAACTAAGTTAATGGTAGTGTTCTCCATTATATTTCTTATGGGGTCTGCTGAAGATATAGAAACTCTGATTAGATGTTATACGATGTTATTAGTGACATAAGTGATTCTGATGAGAGCATGCTTTGATGTGACCTAGATGTATAAATACACCAAGGTGATGATAAACCCAACTCATGGCCTTTGACGTGTCACGTGATGGTGAAGTTATTGGTGGAGGACATCTATGGTAATGATTGATTTGATTTTATACCGGGCTGTGTAACTGCTGTCGTATTAATCAGTTTATCAGTGTTGTTTGGTGATTTTGATCGTATACGTTTGAGGTCATTATCCGGGTAATATAAGAGGAACAAATGAGACAAGAGGACGAGGATGGTAGTAACCTATTCTCCTTGCATGTCATATTCGAAGTCAAGGTTAGTTTGACTTTGTAGTTAAGATGTGGATGCTGTGCGGTGGGATTTATCTAATTTTAACTTATTATGTTTCTTATGGGATCTGGTGAAGCTGTAGGAACTCTGATTAGACGTTTTAGGATGTTATTTATGATTTATGACAAGTGAATCTGGTCAGAGCGTGCTTTGGCATGAACGCACCAGACACCAGGGTGACGTTAAAGACAACTCATGACTCCTTCGACATAGGATGGTACAGTTATTTCAGTCATCATTAATCTTCCAGTATCTACCTGTGTCTGTATTAGGTTGATGCTTTTCTATTAGTATTTTCGGTGTTGACTGGTTTATTCCGATTCTCTATGTTCTATGTAATTTAGTCGAGAGTGACAAATGAGGACAAGCATGGTAATGTTCGATTTGGTTTCGTTATTATAGTCGTATCAATCTGTTATCGGTGGTGTTTGCTGATTTCAATCACATGTCCTGTAGGTTATTATCTGTGTAAACAAGGTAGAGATGAGACAGGACGACGAGTACCGTAGTAACTTATTCTCCTTGTGATGATTTGTGAATGTATTATGGTGGACTATCTCTTGTTTAAACATCAACATTCTTCTTCTGTGTTGAGTATATGGTAGAAATCAAGGTATAAAGGATTTTGAGGGTGGTGTATACAGATGAGCGGACTGTTGAAGATGTAGAGATTCCGATTATATGCAGTATCTTTTACTTGTGTCATTATTGAATATATGAAACCATGTGTTTTGGCTTGTATGCGATGTACGACTTAACTGGGGGGACGATGAAGACAAAGTCATGAATCTTTCAATGTATGATGATAGAGTTTTTTAATATCTATCACCCCCTAACTGGTTTTTTTACTTTCTGATCAATAATCTTTTTTCGGTTCATGCCCATACTCTTACTTCTTTGTGTTTATTTTCCTTGAATATTGTTTGAATCTGTTTAAACATGCTTGCCGTACAGAAGTTTACCTTTGTTTTAGCGTTGCTGTTCATGGCAAGCAGAAGAGGCACAAGGTAATTATCCAATCAAACAAGCTGTGGCTGAATCTGGTGTAGCCATGTGGAGATTAGTTATTTGTGGTGACTACTTGAGATGTAACTACCTGTGGGCTACACTATAATATGTATATATCACTATATGTCTATATGTGACAATATGTGACTGCCTCTACCTGTAATACATGGCTTTGTAAACATCTGTGCAATAAAATCTGGTGTTTTATCACATTCCGTCAGTTCTTGCACGCCCTATTCACTGTTTTGTATCCCTTCTTTTATACATTTCGTACAAGATCATATGTCTCAATTTTAATATGCTTTTGTTACCCATGATTTCAGAATATGCCCAATCATAACACCCTACCTGATGCCACAGTCGTCTACTTCATGAATTGTGCTTTCCTGGACTAAATTTACTATAATAATGCTTTATATAACCCCACCCCACCCCATCTCCCTCCCTCCCTCCCTCCTTCTCTCTTGCTCTCTCATCATACTTTCTTTCTCAGGATTTGTAATGCGGGAACTTTGAAGATGGAACTTAAAGAGGTTGATGCATCATCTTGGTACTGTTACTTGAATTAAAATTATTCTGGTATCTATTTGTTGTAGTTTGTTCCTTTTTATATATGAGAAATAATAGAAAAAGATAATGATACAACAGGTAAGATGATCATGAAGTATTTTTAACACACACATAGACGGATATAATCAGGAGAACCATTTTAAAAAAAAAATACTCATAGTCTAATTAGATTTCGTAGGATGTTATTAGTGACGATAGTTTATCTGATTAAGTAATTCACGACTCCTGCATTTTAACGTTGAGTATTCTTCATACTGTTAACTTTTTGCTAATATATGGTCTGATGAAAGTTGTGCTTTCACGTGAACTAGATGTATAAATACATTAAGGTGATTAGAAAGCCAATTTACGACCCCTGTCACATTTCATCCTTCATTATTCTGCCCAATGCCCACTGTTAACTTTTGGCCAATATTTGGTCGACGCTTTTCTATTTGTATATTTAGTGTTTGTCTGTTGATCCAAATTATATATATTTCCTGCAGAAGACATGTACGGAGATGTTTGATTTGGTTTCGCAGAGAGATTTGTTACTGGCGTTGTATCAATATATTTGTTGGTGTTTCTTGATTTGAATACTATATTTTTTGGCCAGTATCTGTGTAATACGAGGGAGAGAGAGAGTTGCACTAACCTATATTTTTGTGTTTACTATTCAGAATTAATTTGTAGTTGAGAACTTGAAATATATACGTTGTATGGTGGATTCCCTCTGGTTTATTGCTGTTTTTTCTCTGTTGAAACTATCAGCAAACTGGTGAATAATTTTTGAAATCAAGTTGTGAAGGATTTTGACAATTTGGTTGTTTTTTTGGGTTTTGTTGATTCATATGATGGGTTAATCCTGTATTTTTCGGTGTTTATTGATTTGGATCTTATATGTTTTTGGCCAGTATCTCTGTGATACAAGAGAAAGATAAAGAGATGAGACAAGAGTACGAGTATGGCAATAAGTTTTTGTTTGTGTTCACTATTCAAAATTTAAAGGTTAGTTTGATTTGTAGTTGAAATATATATGTTGTATGGGGGATACTCGCCGGGCTTTGTTGAGACAAACAATTTGGTGAATGATCTTGGAATCGAGGGGTAAAGGATTTTGATAGTTTGGTTGTATGCATGAAAAAAAAAGATAAATAGATGATACACGATGGGTGTGATGTGAATTTCCAAAATTCTTTATATATATATATATATGTATATATATATGTGTGTGTATATATATATGTGTGTGTGTGTGTGTGTGTGTGTGTATGTATGTATGTATGTATGTATGTATGTATTTTCTTCGAGGAAACATACATGAAACTGAGAATTCTCTTTGGATTGGTATGTTGGCTGTTCTTTTTTATATTTTTTATGAGTTCTGGTAAAAATATAAAAAATCTGGTTAGATGTTGTAGGATATTTAATGATGACATAAGTGAGTATGATGTGAGTTTCTGCTTTGACGTGAACTAGATTTATAAATAACCGAGGTTATGACAAAACCACTTCATGACTCCTTTGACATGTAGAGTGTTTTTAAACCTCAGTATCCTGCCCAAATTACTTGCTCTACCAGTCTCCGGTTGTTGGTTGTTGCTCTTCTATTGGTATTTTGGGGTTGCCTGTTGAATCAAAATTTCCATGTTTCATGTAATTTTGTCCGAGGAGTGTGACAAATGAGGAGGATATAGTAATGTTTGATTTGGTTATTTACTGGGATCGTTTGTCACCATTGATTTATTAATCAATTTATCAGTGTAGTTTACTGATTTCGATCTAATATGTTTTAGGTCATTATATGCGATACTAGTTTACTGTGTTAATACAAGAGAAAGATATGAGACAAGTGGGTGGGTAAGGTACTAAACTATTCTCCTTATGTGTTATAGATGTACTGCAAGTAAGGAAAATGAGGATCAATGGACTTTCAATGTATTATTAATATAGGTTCCTGTTAGTGGTAGCTTTCTTGCACTGGCCTTGGCCTTCCACTGAAGGATCAAAGGTTAATACTCGTTACTCAGGAGACATTTCGTCAATATGATATTCGGAGTACTTGCAATAACTTGAAGATGTGAAGGGTTTGATGACACTCAGAATATTGAAAAAATGACAAGAAAACAAATTCTTTAATGTGTTATTCTAAATGAAAAAAATTGGATTTGAGGTCAACTTGACTGATTCTACTACATTGTTAAGAAATGTGCATCTGGGTTGTTTTCGTTCTTTGGCTGGATCTTCGTCGATTGGCTTGTTCTTTGTTAATCTGTTTGTGGTTCTTGTTCAAGACTCTGAAGGTGAGAAAAAATGACAAGAATACAAATTTTTTAATGTGTTATTCTAAATGAAAAAATTTGGATTTGAGGTCAACTTGACTGATTCTACTACATTGTTAAGAAATGTGCATCTGGGTTGTTTTCGTTCTTTGGCTGGATCTTCGTCGGTTGGCTTGTTCTTTGTTAATCTGTTTGTGGTTCTTGTTCAAGATTCTGAAGGTGAAGCATATTGTATACTATATAATATATGCATGTAGGAAAGGGGTAGTACATAAGTTGTCAAGTGACCGGGAACACGGGTGTATCATTTGCTTGGTAACAATTTGGAGGTTGTTGCCTCGTACGGTTTCCAGCACAGGTTAGCTTTGCATGTCTGTTCCCCCCACCCCCAATCCTCATCCAATCCTCATGTTCACTCCTGTAGGGGCAAATTTAATTGGGGTGATGAGGTTAAAGACCAAGTCACAACTCTTGGGACATGTAATGTTAGAGTTATTTCAATTTTAATTACTCTGATCACTGCTTTTTTGAGTTTCTCATCATTCATCTGTTTTTGTGTTTCATGATATACCCTGATTTTTGCTTTTGTTCAAAATCCTGTTTAAACATGCTTGTTGTACACAAGTTTAATTTTGTTTTCACAAAACTGACCATAGCAGAGTAAGAGTGATGCAAGATATCTGTCCCATCACACAACTTGTGTCTGGTTGAATTTGGTTCCCCATAGTCAGCTAAACATGGGATAGAACTTTGAGAGGTCGTCAGAGTGCATCCCCGTTTTCTCCCATTCTTTGAGAAGAAATAATGTGGTGTGCTTCAGCTTTTCGTCTTACTTTTAGCTTTCTTGGTAACTAACTTTAAATGGAATTATTCACTAGTTTGTGTCTCTTCTTTATATGTATAGTATAAGTTCCTGAAGTGAAGATCATATTTTCTGGAACAGAGTTTTAAAATGCTTTTCTTACTGAAGATTTCGACTGTCATCTGATCCTGATGCCCTACTTGATGCCACACTAGAAAACGAGAATTCATTTTCATTAAGTTTTCACAATTGATTCCCGTCCCGGGACATTGCACGGAAAACTATAACCGGAATCCACCGAGGAAGAATCCTTGAATTCCATCTGCTTTTGTGTCTCTTCTTTATATGTATAGTATAAATTCCTGAAGTGCATCTTTTCCGGAACAGAGTTCTAAAATGCTTTTCTTACTGAAGATTTCGACGGTCACCTGATCCTGATGACCTACTCGCTGCCAGAGGTCAGCTAACTTCATGATTTGTGCTTAATGGTGGTGCTAGACTTCTCCTCCTTGAAATATTAGATTTGATATAATGCATAGTGCAGATTTGATATTTAGCTTCTCTTTCACTCCAAACGCACTTTCTTTTTCAGAATATACTCTTAACATGGAACATCGATAAGTCGTCAAGTGCGTCCCTCTTTATATTACATTCACTCGAGGGAATTAATGTGGTTTGCTGTTTGCTTCGGCTTTTTATCCTCCTCCTACCTGATTATGGATGTGCCTTGTCTTGTTCTGTGTTGCATGTTGTACATCTCCTGTCAGGAAAAAAAAAGGAGAAAGAACTTGATGGTACTGTGTCATATCACTGCTAGTAAAATCTCTATTTTCAGGTGGCTTTCAAGTACTTTGTTTTGTACAAGGAGTGTTTGGTTCGGGTGGGGTAACGGGAAAGGGAAGGAATGACCTTTAATTCTATTCCTCGTTTGATTTTGACCCAGAAAGAGATTGAATAACGAGTTGATTAACTTTTTTTCTTTACCACATACATAATCAGGCGTCCATGTTTTTTTGTTGCAAAACAGTGTGGATACACATCTGCAGCCTGGTATCATATGTTACCTTCTAGAGGTTTCTAATTTGTGTGCTTATGTTCTCGGGCTTTCTCTTGTTTCTGCACCATGTTCGTTCTGTAGGTCCTGCTTTTGTGGAGATGCACTACAATTGATTTGTGTTCTGACAGCCAGATTTGTGGAGATGTGACATCATGTAGTATCTGGAGTATTATTGATTCCGGAGTATTCGACAAATTCGACATCTTAAACGTTTCTACTTCGAATTTGAATTTCTCATTGGCTCATTTATGAATCAAATTTAAAAATTGTGTTTATTTTTGATTTGTTTACAAATCAAATCGAATGCAAATTAAAATTTTTTTATCGAGTTGAATGCTATCAGATCATTTAGGCTGGATATCCCATGCATGGATCCATGTTTAACTCAATTTGTGAAGAATCTAGTGCAAACCTCCTCGAATAATTTTCGATTTTTGCACTATGAGTGGGGAGATTGTGTAAACTTGTGATGCAAGGGAATGACAGATTTAAGTTATTTTATCAAATTGTATGGTCCAAATTAAAATTATAAAAATAAAATGTTGAACTAATATTTAATCTCACTTTCTATTTGAGCACACTTTACCCACCACGTGCACATGTAGGACATGCATGTGTGTGTATACATCTCAAATGAAAAATAATTTAAATGAGAAATAGAAAATATTCCGCTCATTTAATTATCATAGTCCACATACACATAATTCACATGCGGCCTGATCCAACTCAACTGAGAAAATAACCCTAGCATGCATAGCATCGCGCGTGCCCTCTAGGGATGTATAAAAAACCTGATGGGTCGGGTTTTTTCCGGGCTATAAAAAGTCTGGGCATTTTTCTAGAAAAATCGGACCGGGGTTTTTTGACAATCGGGCCGGGCTTGTCATAAAAACATGAGGCCTGTTTGTAGCATGCGGGTCAGGTCGGATTGGGCCAGGCTTTATCCAGGCCTAAATTTGGGAAAAAAAACTATGGATCAAGAGTTTCACTTAGTGCATTTGTTATTGACGTGTGCAGAGGCAGCAGTAGGCTGCAGAGATACTCAACATGCACACCCATTGCTAAGCCAAATCCGGACTTTTGTAAGCCATTGTAGTGATTCGTTACAAAGAGTCTCTTATTGTTTTGCTATGAGACTAAAATCTGTCACTTCTTAATTATGTTAAGGCAAATGGTATATTGACAAATGGTTTAGGGGATCAATCATTGATCAAAACTAGAAACTTTTTATTTACTTCACCAAACAACTCCCAACATTAATTTTGGATTTATGACTGCAAATGATGTTATATGCCAAGCAGCAGACGGAAAAGCCCCCCACCCCCCACCCCCCACCCCCCACCCCAGCGGCCCGCGTTGTTCGACTTGCTATGTTAATTTGTTTAATAATTTTATTATATTAAATAATTTATATTTTTAATTTTAAATAATAAATATAGTAGGGTATATTTTTATTATAAAAGTTATACTACAAAAATAAGTATTTATATTACATAAATTAGTAATTAATATTATAGAAATTAGTATTGAATATTATATAAATTAATATTTAATATTATATTTTTATTATTTAATATTTAAGTTTTTAATTTTAAATAATAAATATAATAGAATATATTTTTATTCTGAAAGTTATATTACATAAATAAGTAATTAATATTATGAAAATCATTATTTAATATTATATAAATTAGTATAGAATATTATATTATTATTTAAATTCATGTTTTTAATATAAATAATAAATATAATATGATATATTTTTACTATGAAAATTATATTACATAAATCAGTAATTAATATTACAGAAATCAATTTGTGTGTGGTTGCATCTTGAGATCGTTAGATCAAAATTAAATATATGGTTAAGATCTAATTTTCTATTTCTCATTTTAAATTATTTCTCATTTAATCATTAGCCTATATATATATATATATTCATATAGAATCTTATTTTAATAAAAATAAAGTTAGTTTGCAAACCAAAAACTAAATTGAAATTACTTTTTATCTTTTTAAATTTAATATATATTAAGTAAACTAATTATTGAGAATTAGTTGACTAAATGTATTATAATTAAGTGGGTAGAAGAGGTTTTTTTTGTCGGGGGAAATAATTTCATAATTGAAGTGTATTAAGATATAATTTCGATTAAAAGGTTTTTTCATTCAATAAAGTTCATCATTTAATCGAAAAACATATATAAGATGTTTCTGAACGCTTAGACAAAAAATCATTAAAGTCTGAAGAAGAAAATCTCATAAATATCAAACTATATATTAGTTACAGATAAAGTAGTCTACAAATTCTTTGATACGGGTAATTGTGCCCCCCACTCCACTTCAATTTAAGCGTTTTTTCTTGTGTACGTGAAAACTAGAAGAGAATTAAACAAAAAAAATTGTCTCAATATGTATCGTGCAATAATTTCTTAAAATATTATCATACATTACCAAATAATTATCTAACTAAGGCTTTGTTTGTGATTGTTGTTCAAAACTGCTATGCTGATGAAGAAAGTGTTGTCAAAAAAATTTGATGACTGTATGGTAATATTTTTATTTATCCATATTTTGGGATATAATATAAAAAAAAGTATCATGCTCTTAAGGATGACATTAGGTGATTATTTAAGGTTAAAAGGATTTCTCGTACAAATGCACCAGAGTTTTATTGTAATTATAAAAAAAATTATATATCTATAAAAATACCACAAACTTTTTACACTAAAAAAGCATTCTAACCTAAGGTAATCTTTCTAATGTCAACCTTAGGGGTTTTTTTCTCTATAAAAAAATAATATTTTTGGAAAAATTCGATGATGAAGCTTATAATTATTTTTTACAAAATCTGAAAAATAGTTTTTTTTCAAAAGTACGGGGGACATGTTTTCTCTAAAAGCAGTTTTTAGACCAAAAGTGTTTTTTCAGATAGCAGTTTTTGAAAGTTACCTACTTGTAGTACATAATTAATAAATCTTATCATTTAAAACCATAATTAGATTGAGCGCGATAATATATCTCAAGTGGTAAGTGTTTATCTCTTGTCGTCCCAGGTCCTGAGTTCTATTCTCGTTCAACAAACTGCATATAAATTTAATAAATAAAATTAAAATTTGTCATTCAAAAACAACAATTGACAAATATATACTATATTATTAAAGATAAAACATTAAAAATTTGGTAATTATCGGTATTTTGGGTTGGATAGTTATTGTTAGACCTAATTTTTAAACATTAATCTATTAACCTAATTTTTAAACATTAATCTCTTAATTAAAAATACATATCACTTTAATCTTCTATTTAAAACACATATTTAAATAAAACACTCAAACATTATCGATCCTATTAAAATATATATATATATATATATATGTATGTATGTATATATATATATATATTATATATATATAAATATATAAAATACTAAAAAATATCGATTCGTGCATCGCACATAATATAAACTAATAAATGTTATTAATGAATTATCATAAATTATCATAAATAAAATTGAAATATATAAACTTATAATTTGAAATTGTCAAATTTAAAACTCCAACATCAATCGTGATCCAAAACTACTCCTCAATAATATAAAGCACAAGACACAATTTATAATTACACACATTATATATGTTAGACATCAATCATGACCCAAAATTACTCATCAATAGTATAAATTAAGCCATCATATATGACATCCAAGGAGTAATTCTATTCATGGTATAAAATTAATTAAAATTTGACCTTTTACTCATGCAAGTGTACATATACTGAGAATATATACAGTTTAGAAGTATAATTATAGCTAATTTTTTCCTTACATTAGTGATACAAAATCAACTTCAATGCAACCGATAAGTAGATGACAACCACAATAATACTACAAATCAACTAATAGTTAGGAATTTCAAAATATCAAAATAAAAACTAATCCTCAACAAGACTGATCAAATAAGAAATCAGAAAATTAACATAAATTATCAAAATAATATGGTAGACAAGTAAATCACAAATATATTATCAATAAACACACATGCTAAAACAGATCAAACAACAAAACGATAAATCAAATATAATATATATATATATATATATATATATATATATATATATATATATAACAGAGTGTAAATAACTTCAAAAGTCACATCAAAATTATTCAAACTCATAATTACAACAAATATCATATATCAATTGATACAAATTTAAATAAATGTGAGTAATAGATGAACATACATACTTGTAGAGATTGATATAGAGGACAAAATGAGTATTTGATATAATAAACACCCATAATTTATAACTTGATTTAATCGGATGAATGATTTTACCGGCAATCGTGAAAGTATATATATCTCCGATCTATAACTCGCAAACATCATTCTTGTTTCGGCGGTTATACCAAATTGGAGATATATATATATATATATATATATATATATATATTTCAATTATATAATGACTATTTTTAATCTTGTGCAATAACTGTTTCAACCGTGGAAGACATACAATGGAAGTTTAGCCATACGCACGAAGAGAAAAAGAAATTTTTTTTGTTGATTTTGAATGTAAGAAAATATAAGTACAGATAATTTAGTACTTTTGTAAATATTAATAGTAATGATGTCATATATACTATTCATAACATTTATGATTATAAATTTAACTCGAAATTACTATAGCGTAAGTTTTATATCAAAATTATTTTCAAAATATAATTAATTATCTATTTACAGAACAATTTAGGATGGGCCCCTACAAGATTGTTCCGATTGAAATTTAATAGTCAATCCAATTCTGAATTAAGGTTATAATGAATTAAGGTTATAAACAATAAGATTAAACGGAATAATTAAAGTCTCTTTTGATACTTTAAGTGATAATGATAATTATAGTAACAGTGAATGGCAGAAGAAATTTACACATGTCGTGTCACTTATTTAATATTAATAAATTAATAGGGGAAAACTTAATTCATACAATAAGAAAATATTACCATTGATCTCGACGACTTTTCTCTGTGACATTTTCGTAAACATCTTGTATGGTTTACTTTTTTCTTAATCAAATTGTATACTTTGTAAGATTTGTTATGCTTGGCAATTATGAAGAGAATTTAGAAGAAAAATATGTGGAATTTAATGGATTAATAAGGAGACTTAGAAATTTTAAAGTAAAAGATGAATAATAAGAATGAAGACAAAGAATGAGAGTAGAATAAAACCTAAAACTGATAAAGAGACACACAAGACAAACGTGCAATTTATAAATATTAGTTTATACATATAATATTAAACAAATATTTTATTTTTAATTGTAAAAATACATATTTCCCCGAGAGATTCCTTTACTGTGTTGATATTTTAGACCTAAAAAAACTTGTCCGAAAACTCTGATCTACTAGTTTGATTCAAAGAGGATTATTGAAACGAGTGATGAACCTTATCTTCCAATATCGATATCACTCGAGTGAAAAATGTCAGGATAAAGTTCACTCAGTAAGACATCAATTATAGATTTCGAAACTTTTGAACCAGTCATCAAGACCCATCATAGCAGGTCCACTTTTTCTTTCTTTACGATATGATAATGTAATCACCCATGTGACCCACCTTCTCATAACTTACTTCTGTCACTGGTAACAATTACATTTCTCGGTATAATTTAATCTTAATAAAATATAATTTAACTTTTTTAATTAAAATATAATTTTATATTCAAGTGACTATCATATATCAATACCTTACAAATATTCAAGAAGACAACCTAGTAAAATGTAATTTACTACAAGTTGCATGTGCTTCCTAGTTATTTACCATAATAATACACGTCACCAACTAAGCGCGCTCTTCTTCATTTCAATTCAAAAAAAAAAACACAAAACAAACATATGTTTTGTATCTATATATCAATGGCAACCGCATCCCCTCTTTTTTCATCTCCTCACAAACCCTAATCCCCACAAATCTTTATACCTTATATCTCCATCTTTGCTCATCTATACATTCACAAACACATATATACATACACATCTTGTTTACCTTTTTCTTGAATTTTCTTGAAATCTAAAGTTTTCAAATTTATTCAAACAGTGGTAGAGCTGAAAAGTATATAATTTTTTCTTGAATTTCGATGATAAATGGGTGATAAGTACTTTACAGGTGGAGTTTCAAACAAATCTTCTTTAATTCCCAGATCTGAATTAAAGGTTTGGTTTTTGCATTTTTAAATAATTGTGATGCAAATAGACTTAATTTTATTATTTTTTTTCTATAATTGGCTTGATTTTTGTATGATTTCTTGGATTTTTGGATTTGTTTTGCTAGTCAATGGCCGGAGAGAAAAGGGGTTTTGAAGATGTTGGAGAAAAATCGGAACTTGAGCATAATAAGAGAGTCAAAATGAAAGATCTTGAAACTGTGTTTAGATCAGAAGGTAAAGGTAATTCTTTTTTCTAAATTTAAGTGCTTTTGTTTTGGTGGTATTTTTTCGGTCTTATCGTAAATGGGGTGCGAATTTTGGGTTTGGGGGGTTGTGTTCACTAACCTGTCAATTTTTTCTCGGAACTTACTTAAATTTGATGAAAATGAATATGTAATCTTACACAATGAAATTCTAATGAACATGTCATTTTGAGTCATATTGGGATCGAGTCTTTGTGTCATTTTTTGGAGTAATTATGTTGATAAGTGAGTGAGGCATAATTCATGTTTGTAGGTCATGTCATACATCGTTACCAGTACGTAAATATTTTAGGATGCTAGATACTGAGTTGTGGTAACAAAATCTGATAAATCGAATCAATTTCTTAGGATTATTTAATTGATCATGAGTATCCAACTCGGTCATTAATGTCCCTTCAGTTTTTCAATATTCGGACATTGCTATAAACTGGTACAACGTACACTTTTTCTGGTAAGTTATGACAAAATTGGTGCTCTTTCTACTAAACTGTTAGAGAATACGAAGCAACAGTAGTCTATATGCTGTACTTGCCTAGTATGGGACATATTGTTGGTAGTTGGTACTTAAGACTTGCTGTTGGATGCAACAGGGATTGACAACAACCAATACACAAAATCTTGGATCAACAAACATGCTACTGAGACTTCCTACGCTGAGAAAACTATAACCAAAAATCTGGATGCTATTCAATCAGCAGAAATGAAGAAAGGCATATCACAGCCAGATGTTGGCTCTTCTTACATAGCACTTGATCTCAATGCCAAAGTTGATATGGTCACCAATTTGGACAATGATAATACCCGACCATGTGCTGATGACGCCAACAATCAGGACACTAATTTTAAACTAAATGTTGACAAGTCAAGAGACTCTGGCTTTGATCTTAATGTAGAAGATGTTTCAAGTTCTGCTAACCATGACCTCAATCTGATAGATGATTTGGAGTGTGGCAGTACGTGTGGTCCAATGGAGAAAAAAGATCCACTGAAAGTCTGGAAAGAGATGAAGCAAAATGATTTCATGTCATCTTCTCATGGAGGTGTACCAATTCCAAAACCACGTGGGCGAAAAAGCAAAGCTGATGCCCTCAAGAAAAAGATGGATATTGCGAGGAAAGAACAGGTTGATAGGTTTGCAAAGGTTGCTGCTCCTAGTGGACTGCTCAATGGATTGAACCCTGGGATTATAAACCATGTTAGAAACAGTAAGCAGGTTCATTCTATAATTGAGGCTCTAGTGAGGTCTGAAAGAGGTGACAATTACCATAGTGGAAATAAAGAAGAAAATGTCCAAATGAAGACAGAAAGAAGAGAATTGAGTGAAGCAAGAGACGGCAGAAACCTGAACTTGTCAGGAATGAAAAGATTTAATCTTTGTCACGAAGAAGGTTTCCTAAATAATGCATCAAGATTCAAACTAACAAGCGAGTGTCCAATCAGTTCAGAAAACATACGAGGCATTAATGACTCAAGCATGGTATATAACAGCATTTCTCTTAAAACTTATTGCCTCTCATATTTCAATCTAGAGAATCGGGATATACATATTGCTGTACATCTTTCATCATCTGCAACTATGGCTTTGCAGAATATCAGCACTCTGTGTGATGACTCAGCAGACTTCTCAAGCGTTTCTTCTCTTTCTTTCAAAGGTCCGTGTGTATCATTTAACTTCAAATTTTTTATGTCATTACTAATAACTAGATCTGTGTTGCCTGAGACTTAAATGAACATATTTAAAAGAACAGCAAATAAGATTCACAGTTGACAGTTCAAAAAATCAGAATTAGAATATATTTGATAATGTAGTAGAACTGTAAAGTTAAGATGCGAGTAACTTAAGACAGACAGCTTATTTGACTGTTTGTTTGTGAAGCTGAGCAGCTGAAGCAGTATATAATTGAGTCCACGGCATTTCTAATGCAAGTTTTCAACTTTCAAGTCCATAGACTAGCTCGATTATTAAGTTCAACAGTAATCTCCCTGGACTCCCCAACATAGTATTACGTGACTTGACTTTGTCCAACATTGATATATGGTGAAAATAAATGCCATATTCACTAGGTTAAGATCAGTCAACTTATCAATTATTAAATGAGAAAGTCTTTTGTAACCAATAGCCTGTCGTAATTTTAGTAGAGATTGCTCAACACATACCTTTTATAAAAGTTGAGAGATACCTTATCCTATATGTACATTACATGAAATGGATTACCTTGCAAGCTAATCTAGTATCTGCATATTTACTTTCTGCAGCTGCTAATGTAGCTTCCCAGTGGTTAGAGCTTCTTCAACAAGACATCAAGGGGCGCCTCGGAGGTATGTCAGATTGTCAGCTTCAAACACTTCTGTATTTATTTACGGGAATACAATTATCGTGCCAACCTGGTATTATAATTTATAAGTTTTGTTATTGCAGCATTGCGACGCAGTAAGAAACGAGTTCGAGCTGTAATTCAGACGGAGCTGCCTCTTCTAATATCTAGAGAATTTTCTCATAATCAGGAGAATGATGCTTATGTTACAAGAATTTCTGCCCCCATTCCATCAGCAGACATGCACAAAGCTAGATGGAATGCACTGTTCAGTCAGATGGATAAGGCACTTTCTGAAGAAGAAATACAACTGGTAAGTCCTTTAGAGGATTATTTTGTCCTAGTGTGCAAATTTAAGTACTCTATTACAAAAGTCCTTGTCAGAAAAATGTTAGATTCACCAACAATTACATCAAACATAGGCATCAAAAAATGTAAAATGGGTACTACAATTTAATTTATATGCATAACAGCGATCATATAGTCATTATCACTTATAATGTAGTGGTGAACTGAAATATATTGACCAACTCTATTCTAGCAATTTTTTATAGAAATTCTGAAATAGTATTTCCCTGCAATTAATGACTGTTAGTTCTTATAAAAATTGGGGGAACCTAAATGTTATCCTCTTTGGATCACTGTACTCAGGAAAATTGGTTAAACCAAGTAAAGGAGATGCAGTTGCAGTGTGACTGTGGTCTTTCTCAGAATATTGGAGCATCTGGTCTGCAGCAACAAGGGATATCTGAGACTGACTGCAGGTAAATTTCATTTCTCTCTGAAGGAACATTTCTTCTGCATTAATAGCATCAACGATCCACAGTTGCTGCAAGAAAATTGGGAAAAGCAATCTTCCTTTGTCTTCGTAAACCTGCTAAAGGCCAAGGGTGGGTGTCACTGTTTTGAATATGAACAAGGAACATAAAAATTGTGATGATTGGTATATCTTGTTTTGAATTTGCAAGCTCTCTTAAATGCAGGGACATCCAGTCGTAGGCTTTGGCAAGTAAGACATGCCTATGGCTCCCGAATTTTAAGGGCTCCGAAATTCTTGAGTCCTTTGTACTTCTCATCTTTTTCGCTAAGAAAATTTTTCATAATACATATCTGAACTTGGCACGTATATTTTTATTAGTTGGATATTTTTAGGCAAAAAAAAACATATTTTAGGGCCAACCAACTTAAATTCAACCAAAGCCACTATCAACTCAGGGCCGGCCCTCCTTATATGTCAGTTAGTCTCGAATAATTAACCATTCTCTTAGTGTTGACCTTTTTTCGCACACCTACGGGAATTCAACTGCAGTATTACATATCTTGTGAATTAACACAGACATGCTACTTCGGAGATTATAAGATATTTTTTGGTAGTATATATAATCGAAAAGGCTGTCATTTGGTCAAGACATCTTTTTTTATCAAATTCTGGTCAGAAGTAATATAGCAAATTCATCCATACATAAACTGTTGAGGAAACGTTGAGCTAGAAACTATGTGTTCAGTCCCCAACTCCCTATACAAAATGATCACACAAATATTTTTTCTACATCACTTCTCTTGTGAGTACAATTCTTTCTGTTGACATTGATTGTAATCTCAATACCTGATCATGTTATTTTCAGAATAGAGAACCCAAAGGATTCGGAAAGAGTTCTAGCTGTGAGGGCTGCTGCGGCTGCTTTCTATTCAACATGCAACTTCTCACAGTCGGTGGGAAATTTGCCCTGCTTTTGAGAATATCAGCTGCAACTCCAGCTCTGTATCAAGTATCAACCTTTTTAATTATAGAATTTCAGATCCTGATTCAAGTATTTCATTATGGCATCTTAGTAATGTCCAACTGGCTTTCTGATCAAGTCCTCGTGAGACTGTTGCTTCCCATTACCTGCAACATCAGAAGTAGAAAGTTGTGTTCTACCTTCTCTTTTTAGATTTTTTTTTCTCCAGCAGTTCTTGTTTAGAGCAGAAATAATTGCATTTAACTACTCTGATCGATGGATTAAAGATTGATGATAATTTTCATCAGAGATATATCTTTCATTGTTATATACAAGACCTTTTCAGTTTCTGAAATTACAAAGTGACAAATTTGAATATATCCTTGTTGGATTTGGATTGACTTTAAATATGAATTTATTTTGCACCTTTTCCTTGCACAGTAACAGGCAGAAAAGAGTGGGACAAACAGAATGAGGCCTGCTTCAATTGATTGCAGTGACGCTATTTATATAATAACATTCATTTCTGTATTTGCAAACTATGTAGTTAAATTTGAACGCAAAAAAGCTATCTTAGCAGTTGCGCAAAACTTTAATCCATACGAAGCCAGACTGAATATGCATTTGTTGGACTTCTATAGGGGCCCATGTCAATGACATATACATTTCTGGTAACTTTCAATAAATATTACAATGCTTGTTGGCAAAATTCATTGCACAATCCATCTCTAAATCTACTAAGTTACAGTTTCCCTATTACATTACAACAGTGCTACAATGTACAGGTTTATATCTTAAAGTTTAAGTGCAAGGGATACCACAGGAGCAAATAGACGCATCTCCTGGTATACAAGTATGGTGTAGTACATGTTGCTAGTACATGGTAATCGACCATGTCTTCCCTGTAACTCTAAAGCCAATTTGGTGTCAATATAGTTGACTGTGGTTTGACAGTTGCATTATCTGAAACTTTTGCTAGTGAACGATACTGCAATTTCACACTTTCTGCATTGTCCAATGTCTTGACTACATACCTGGTGATCAAAGCACAACTAAGTTCTAAAACAAATATTTCTCAGCAGAATAATGATTTGCAAAACTCAATTATTATTATTAGAATAAACTACATCGAAGAACAAGCCAACGAATTACCAGCAGGACTGAAGGGAAGGAAAAAGATATTTATACCAGGATATATTTTTAATTTTAGAAAGAAAATAATTATTTAATGATGAAAAGCAAACGGAATAAGAAAAAACATGCTAACCATCCATTCAAGCATTGAGTTGTTACAACAGCCTCACGTCCGACAAAGCAAACGGAAAAAGATATTTATACCAGGATATATTTTTAATTTTAGAAAGAAAATAATTATTTAATGATGAAAAGCAAACGGAATAAGAAAAAACATGCTAACCATCCATTCAAGCATTGAGTTGTTACAACAGCCTCACGTCCGACAAAGCGTTGTGGCGTCCGCTTGTTACCCTGGTATTCACTCCAAAATCCAAATTATTAGGTTCATGAAAAGTTAATCAACCATTTTAATACAGATATCTAGATAGACAATTGCATTGGGACCTTTATAATAACTCTATCAGTCAGAGAAAATGGAAACTGAACCCCTTTGCCTCTTGCCTGATCCAAGAGTGATGCATCACCATAGTTACTTTTATCCTTCATGAGAGCAGAAGTAAATAGCATCAGAAATAATGGTTCTTTGAATATAAGAACAGGAATAAGATATCACAGAAAATAGCACTGAAATAAGATTTAATGCCTAAAATAGCACTGATACGACAGAAAAATTAGGCCAATTTGGCCATTTGGCATTCATTAATAGCTATACAATATTTGTTATTATATAACGTACTGTGAGCTTCTGATACTGCAAGTCCAAGAGACGGAGGGCAAATCCGGTAGCATTTTACTTTATGAGAGAAATCAGTACTACCCATGTGTGAAAACCCTCTCTATTTCATTTGATGAACAAGAAACTTGTAATTATACATATCTGAGAATCATTTTCTATCTCTATAAAACTTGCAATTATAGAGTTGATTTTCATTCATTTTCCTTCCTGTATTTGTGTGAATTTCATGGCTGCTTCCGGTTACTCAGATGAGAGCTCGATTAAAGATCTAAAAGTGTGTGTGTGTGTGTCTGTGTGTAAACTATATAATTATAATCGAACATGGGTATCTTTGGTTCGTATGGTTAACAGTTTAAGCATAGAAAGAATAATGAATGTTACATTCTTTAAGTGAAAAATATATACACAAATAACACAAATACATATATGCGTATATAGAGGAAGCGAGAAATAGTCTTGAATTGAAGTACATGGATGTGTGTCTAGAGAGTTGTGGTAATGGTAAGAAGTTAGTGGCTAGTGGGCAGTGGCTACAAGGCGGAGCCTATGAAAAGAAAAACAAACTCAACACATTTATGGCATGTGTTTCTACATTCAACACACGTAACACACGTGTTTCCAATTGGGATCTTTATCCAAGAAAAAGAAAAAAAGAAAAGCAACACTAACACGCAAATAGGAAATGCGTTATGTGCTGTTTTTTAACTCACCTATGTGCTAAAGTGGGCAAACTTTCGTCAAAGTGTTAATTTGGGCCTTTCAACTCAAAATTGTACCAAAAAGGTCAGAAACCCTATAAATTTATAGTTGAAATTTAAGATTTGATGATATAATTATAAAATTTTAAATTTAAGATGTGGCGATATATTTATAATATTTCAAAGAGCGCCATTTTTCACGTCCAAAATATATGGTCTCTTTGTGGAGAACAAAACCAACTTCCAAAGTAGCAAATCACACTCCTTTGTGTGAAATAGTAGTAAAATAGAGATATGAATGTGAGATGGCAATGTGACAACGCCTAGTCAAGTCGATGGCAGACCGACTGGCAGACTAGTCAGTCTAGTGACTCTAGTTTATACATCAATAACTTAAAAATATCATTTACCTATATGCATGAGTAATGAGTATCAAACTAATAACTAACAAATATATGGTTACAAGTTTATTATGATTTGTAAGTTAACCCAGTAAATTACATTATGGATATGATATTTAACATTTTACTAGATGCTATTTAAAATTCTATAGTAGAAAGTATGTGATAACTCATATTAGTATAACAACTCTCTCACCCTCTCAACTAACATATGTATTGTTTTTTTTATAAATTTATAATAAATAGTATATTAGCCAAGTAAATTACATTATGAATTAAATAATTAAACATTTTAGTAGATGTTATTATAAAATTTTAAGTAGATAGTATGTAGTAAGTAATAGTGTAATACTACTATGATAAATCCCGATTCCCGACCCCCAAGATCTTCCTCAATCGATCAAGTTCTCTCTCTTGTCAGACTTTCATTCATCTATTTCTCCATCGATCTATTTTCTATTGCAAATAGCATCGAATGTCGAAAAATCGTCGTTTTGGATCGATCTAAAAGTACATATTTTTTTAAGTAAAAGCTCATAATTCAGGCCAACTGGACTAATTGACTTGGGTCGACGACCGAGTCCCGAGTTGGTCGACTTTCTTTTCATTCCCAAAAGATGATCGGACAACTAGTTGACATGTGACAACTATGGTAATAGCTACAAGTATTGTTAATGGAAAGTCACCAACTCACAAAGTTATTATTAACAATCAACATGCATAATATTGCCTTGATAAACTTCTAGCTGGTTTTCTAGATGTAATCTCATTCATCCAACACAAGAAATCTGTAAGGCAAGGAAAAAACTTCACTATTCGATATCTCAAACAAAATAATGATAACTATACAAAATCACGGGATGAATGCAGAGACTGTGGTATAGACCTGTTCAAATTTCTCTTTTCTTCTTTTTGAAGCACGGTGGGACTGCATTTCTTCTTCCCGCTGGTATGCCTGGACAGCAGCTCGGAGAGCTGCACAAATTAAGAATTACAAAGAGCAATAAAAGAATCAGAAACAAGCATCTCCATAAAATGAATAAAAATGCATATTAGAAAGTTTAGGGAGGTTTGTAAATAAATAAATATAATTTATTAGAGGTTTCAGATGAAAGTACGAACTGCAAAAGCATTAAATATATATATATATATAATTAAATGAATATATATAATTAAATGAAGGCTTTTGAGTGCATATTAAATTTGAAAAAAAAAAAACTAAAAAGCTTCTTGTTTTGCACTCAGGTGTAAAAGTCTCATAAAGACAAAAGAAGTGATTAATGGTGAAGTAATTAATGGTGAAATTGCTGAAATTGTACCAGCATATATATATAAGTTTGCTACCAAAAAAGTATCAAATGGAGAAAAAGATATATCGACATCATATGAACCATTTAAAGGCATAAAAATAATTCAATGGAGTTTTTCAAGTGCATATTACATTCAAAAGAATAAAACTGCGTGATTCTGCCCTTAAATGCAAAAGTAACAAGAAACAAAATAAGCTGTAACTGAACAAATTGATCCAATGAAATGACATTCAACTGCACCGTATGAATGGCACATGTACGTGAATATACCTACCTAATACGGAAATAGACATTTTAACTTACAAAGATTGTTAGCCACAGAGTCCTCTGACACCGGTTGTGAGCAAGTATAGCAAGCTTTCTGAAAATAAAGGAAAACATTGAGCAGAGTTTGGCAAAACTAAAAATGAATGATGGATACTAAACCAATATATTAATAGGCACAAATAAATCCTCAAAATGAAAATCAAGATGACAGAAGTTCCTTACAAAGAAGACAGTCCTTAATAAAATCATATTAAAGCATATGACCCACATTGAATCATTTATGACACATCAATATGTCAAAAAGGTTGTGTCAAAGCTTAATTAATGATTTCATTTGTTCATTCTAAACATTATAGTACTTCCTGTATCCGAGTCGCTGGATTCCATAGCATCATAATATGCAACATTCTGAATACAAGGAAACTGTACAATTATCTGGAGATTGTATCGTCAGCATGTATCCTGTAAGACCTCACGTCTTTGTCAATATACCGGCTGTTTTCTAAGACCGTGATGCAAGATATAAAATTGTTTTTTGTACAAAATACTATGCTGAAATGTTAACATTCAGTTAAAAATAACTAAACCAAAAGCAGTGAGGACAAAATTCTAACATTAGCTTTAGGATTTTAGTAAGAGATCATTTAAGAGCGGGAGAAAGACGAGGGAGGAAGGCAGTTCTGTATACGTACAACTTAACACTCCTCCAAAACTGTATGCCAAGCAAGTTTGAATGCACTCAACATCCCATATCAAAGCCACAACAGGTATGAATCTATTTCAGAAACAAATAGATGCAGAAAACAAATTTAGAATTTTTTTTCATGATTCACCATTTTTATAACATGCTGCATTCCACCACCACCAAATGAATGCCCGCAAGGCAATATCATCGCATCATCCATAAGTAATCCTCTGCATGATATGAAAAAAATGCATGAACGTGCAGTGGAAGTACAGCAACTCAGTTATCGAATATAGGTGTACCAAGAGTATCGACTATCAATGAAAGTATATGAATGGACATCGTAGTGGAAGGAGCAAGCAAAACAACATGTCTATTTAATACAGTAATGTAATAAAAAAATTACAATCCCAAAGAGGCAAAGTTCCACACGTCATCATCATTTGTAATAATGACAGAAAAGTTAAGTAGATCATTGCTAATTTGATATTATAGTTTCCATGCTTTTGCTGCATAATTATTTGTACTAGTTTTTGTTTTGTAAAAAGGAAAATGACATGAAGTCCTACAAGAAAGCAAAGAACTGTGTTGTTATGCCACAAAATTTGACACATAAGATACTTTTCCTTGGACAAGGTATGTATTAGTATCTAGCTTAATAGCTACCATGTAATTACCTCCATATATTGACTTTAGTTATCTTGCACATAAAGAGAGTACCAGTCTCTAAGCCAACTCCGGCCGCATGACAGCATACACATAGCCTTTTCTGTGAGTTAAATGTCCAATTAAATTGCAATGTACCTTATATTTTGCTAAAGCAAGAATTGCATTGTATTGGTTTAAGCTACGGTAATCATACAATTTTTTTTCTCAAATGCACGATCTAATACAATTAACGCTACAATAATCTATTCCATATATTTATCACTCTTAATGAGTTAGAAATGCATATATAAAAGTAGACATAGTTGTTTGGTTTGGCAAGGAAAAAAAAAGTCCTCCACATAAAATTATATGCTAGACGTGACAGAGCAGTCAAAGATTAGCTTGTTTGAAAATAAACAAAAATCCAACCTTTCAAATTTGAGAATCCAAATTACATAATTAGTGAAACAAAAAATGCACTGAGACTTACGTAAGAGGATCCGAAAGAACTTTTCTCAAAGAGTCCCCAGATTCAGCCGAATATAAAAAATCCTTCCTACCACTCAATCCGCAACCATTTTCACCCAAGGAAACATCTTTCTGCCCCATAGAAGTCGACCCCTCTTGCACCTGCATATAGCATTGTGAATAATACAAATCCGAATCCGTGCCAGCGATTGTCACCAATTGATTACCACGACTCCCACACGAACTACCTCCAACATTGCTACAACCACCCATATCATTAGCATTACTATCATGCCCCGTAGCCACAACATTCCTCTCCTTGACTAATAAACCCCTGTTCGAACCTAATCATCAAGCCAACATATAAAAAACACATAAAAACCGTAAACATTTAGCACATTACCTCCAATGCAAAAAATTAACTCACAAAAAATTATCATTAATTTTAAAACAAGAACTAAGAAATACATTTGGAGTTGTTATATACTCCTAATTACATTTCGAGTTTCGAGTGGGATAAGTGAGTACGTTTACGAGTCACTTACCAAAACTAGGCTTTCCGGTATTGTCAAATTTGTCCGTACTATTAGTATTACTAGTCTCATTCATTTTAACTTCATCCTCGTCATCGTCATCGTCCTCGTCATCGTCCGATCCATGTCCATCATTCACATTCCAAGCATGAACAGGAGTGGCATAAACCGGTCGACTAAACTCAACCGTTTGCTGCGGCTGAAAAAACCGGTGCGAGTGGTCGATAAATCCGGCGGTGAGCTCGCGAGTCGTTTTGGGTCCAGGATCGGCGGCGGTTCGGTTAAACGGCGGGAAGCGGTGGAGAGAACCGGCGTTTTGGAAGGGGAGTTGATGAGGTTGATTGAGCGAAACGACGTCGTTGTGGTGGCGGTGATGAGTTGTTGTCGCCGGCGGCGCCGATGAGGTAGGTAATAAGGTCATTTCTTTACCGGCCATTGGAAATTACAGTAGATTAAATTAAACTAGTAGTTACTGACGGTAAAATTGTTGATGAGATGTTCATTGTTTAAAAGAGCAGAGTTGAATTAGAGTGAGGATGATCATTTAAACGACGTCGTGCTTCTTTAAGACTGTGTACTGACTTGGCGACTTGCTGTGTGCTACACAGTGTCGGTCAACCTCCTTGTGTGGTGGACCAAGCGGAGATGCTACGTATGAAAATAAATTATTTCAAAATATTTGTATTAAATTATTATTTTATTTTATTTTTATTTTAAAATTCATCAACTAGAAAGTTTAAATATATGATTACATTTTTTAAAAATATTTATAAAAAGGTTATATAATAATTGTTAAAAGTAAAAAGAATATAATATATTAGTTATAGATAATTTAACGTCTGAATGTTCAAACTCATCCATCCTTCGTTTCAAATATAAAACCAATGATGCATCAACACATTCAAATATGAAACCTTTTTGAGTTAGATTTTTTTACATTTAATGCTATAATATACTAATAGAACCAATTATAACATTGAATTGGACATGCTCTAAATCCACTTATTACTATTAGCAAGTGGATTTATGTATTATTGTGTTAATAGAAAGTTTGGGAGTTTTGTGACACGTTACAGCAAGAAACAGCAAGGAAGCCCGCATGAGCTAGGAGACTTTGATTTGTGGAGTCTTCTCTTCCTTCCCCGTAGAAGAACACAACACAAAACTCTGATTCATATAACTCTCTCTTGTGCCCTTCAATCTCTGCAACATCTTCTCATTATTTATACGTACAACACACTGATCACTTCGATTCTGATTTTAAATTTGGACACACACAAGTATCAATATATTAATATTGTACACGACCATGTATCGTGACCTAATATTATTTAATCACCTCTTGTTAATCATCTCCACTTTTCCTATACAATCTCATGCTACATTGATCACTCATATTTTTCGTCAACTAGCTGCTGAATCACGTCCATTGCCCAAGCCGCAGATACCCCTTCAGGTATAAGTTACACACGTATATATATACCTGCATCTTTTATTTAGAATGTTTATGTACATTTTACGTATAATTAACTGCTTTTTATGTTCCGATGTTTATTTTATACGTTTGTCGCGGTGAATCTTGCATATTTACTTAGTGAAATTGCAAGGAGCATTCTATTTGTTTGGTTCTTCGCCTTTAGTTAGAAGTAGAAGTAGAGATGGTAGAGTTTGTAGTTTAAGATCGCATGTTGCATAAGTTCGTATATCTTTTAATATTTGGTTACATTTAGGCCACATATAAATTCAACTCGGTGTTTTCTAATTTTTATAGTTTTTATATAAATTGCTGTGATAGATCTCTCCTTCACCTAGCCCTTCACCAGCTGCCTCTGCCCCCCTGAGTCTGCCCAATAAGGAAGCTATTATTGCCAATGAGCCTAGTACCGAGCCACTTGTTACCAAGTCTAATACGGAGCCAGCTCTTAACAAATCTAATACGGAGCCAGCTGTTAACAAGCCAAGCACTGAACCGGTTGGTTCTAAGCCGAATACCAAACCAGTTGTTGCTGAGAAATGTGACAGGATATCCAAAAAATGTCACCTTAACATGGTCACTGCCTGCTTCGGTAAGTAGTAAGCTGCTTTACTATTTCTGGTACTGATATTGTTCTTTCCTGTTTTTTCTGCCAATTTGATTTTTCTCCTTTGCTAACCTGCAGTTATTGTTCTAATAACAGCTATGATCAATATGCAAGTTCATATTTATGAACCTAAATACTTAATATTAGCACTATCTCTTGTGTCTATTCAACCACACATTCACATGATTAATAGAGCGATGCCACAAAACCTAGTCTTAAGTTTATAATTTAAGGAAAATTGTAGTCTCTCGACAAGTAAGAAGAGCGCAAAGTTGGCAAATTTATTAGTTGCACAAAGTTTTGTGAGCTTCCTATGAATTTGTTTATTTGTATCCAGTATGAAGAATAAATAAGTAATCTTGAACAGACTTGAAGTGCATCTAAATGTGCAAGTTTGTCGAGGAGATTTTTCTTTTCAAGTAAGGATCATTTCTCAAGTGGTTATGATCACCCTCTTGCAACTCACCATGAAGAGCCCTTACTCCATCCCACAGTGTATCAAAACAAATAACTCTCGCGGTCCAGAATCAAGGTTCAGGTGCGGAGCCTTCCACTGTAGACCGAGATTACGCTATGCTAACAAGGAAGCTCAACTCCAGACCGGGCTCCGTAGCAAGAAATAATATATTTCCTTGCCAGTCTCATCTTTATCAACTAGGGCTCCAACCACCGCATAAGTTCCATACAGAGGACTAATAAAATAGAAAGTATAGGCTCTTCTAACCTGCTCGTTTTGGCCTCACTCTTTCATGGTTTATACATAATTCAAGTAGATAGTACAAAAACAATATATTGTGCTTTAGTTAAAATATGCGATTATTGAAGGCGTTTTCTTATTTCTAGCACTCGAGAAGATATATGTGTTATCCATCAAACATGATAATGATCTGCAGCGACGCAGGGTAAATTACTAGATGCTTAAAATCAGCATCGATACATGTACGATTTCAAGCTTTCACTAGACTATCAAACCCTTGTGTTTTTCATAGTTTGCACTCCTGACCCTCTGGATGATCATTTTGACATGCTTGTGTTTGCCTCAGCAACAAATCATTAATAACTCATTGAACTATGATAAATATATGGCAATATACGGATGAACTACTAGTTCATGGCAAATCCGTGTTTAGATTGTATTAAACATCAAATTTATGTATCCTTAGTGCTACAGCAGGGAAACTAAATTGGTTTCTTTCTGTTTAGGCGTTAAAGGATCTTCGCTTCTAATCCTAAATGACGGTGATATTCCTTTGAAAGTCAATGTTACAGTTCTTCCTCAGAATATCGCCTACAAGGATGTAGAGATATCAAGGCACCAATCCAAGAAGGTTTAACTTTCTTATCTCTGTTATGTGTTAATGAATAACGAGGAGCTAAAATATGATTACGTTTTACTTGGAAAATTAGTTTAGCTAAATTTATAATATTTATTAACAAGGTCTGCATATTTTATCCTCCGTATACTTGCTCTACAAGCAGTATACACTAATTATGTTTGATAGCTAGGATGGTGCTGACTTATTTGAAGAAATTGATTCCAGTTCTGATTTGTTGGGTTTTCTTTTCTACACCAGATTAATATCTCAGACAGCGACAGAGTAAGTCCATCAATTGTGTTACATGCTGGAAATGAGACCTGCGTAATTCACAAGGGGGCTGTTGTACCTAAAGACAACATCAATTCACAATTTCCTACTTTTGACACTTATATAACTCCCATCAACGGAGTCTACGTACTATTTGCATCAGCTCTGATTATTGGAGGGACATGGACTTGTTTCAAATCAGGGAAAGGAAGACATACTCGTGTTGATGGAATTCCATACCAGGAACTTGAAATGGGCCAGTCAGACTTGATTTTATCTGTAAATGCCGAAACTGCAGAAGGTTGGGATCAAAGTTGGGATGATTGGGATGAAGAGAAGGGCGTTGAGTCAGCTTCTGGTAATTCTGGCAGAAGTATTGTGGGGAATGCTATTATCTCCAGACCTAATTCAGGTGAATGGCGAAATGACTGGGATGATTAGGTAAGTGGTAGATAGTTTTCTTTCATTTTTTTCTATATATAAAGATAATAGGAAAAGGAAGAGTAGATAACAGAAGGAGAATCACAGAGACGTACGATTAACAAGTTGAGAACAAATCCTCGATCGTCAAAGATGAATTTTAAGTATCCGGATTAGTATTAAGAATTTTGGTAAATGTACAACGATATTGTTCTAATTATGATGTTAACGAGATTGTATTTCCCGGTATTTTTCCTATTGCGACATGCTAGGCTTAGCCATTTTACATCGAGTATATCACTATATTGATTAGATGACAATATAGAAATCATAGATGATAGTTAATCCAAATGTGCCTACGCGGAAAATTAATTTGTGTACCGAGTACTTTCTCTGCATGTAATGTAGTTTTTTTCCTCGTTGATTACATTGTTAGAGCATAACATACTGTAAGATCTTTCTCTGCATGTAATGTAGTTTTTTTCCTCGTTGATTACATTGTTAGAGCATAACATACTGTAAGATTATAGGATGTCAAGTATGAAGAATCCTCTATTCCTCTTGTTGTAGCAATAGCAAATTTAGAGGAAATGACAACTTGTAAGAAACATATCTTTATGGCGGCTTCAAATCCTTGACAAATTGTACTGCAAAGGAGTGTGAATGTGAGGATAATTAACTCACTGGAACCGCCCAAGAACATATCTTGGAAATTAATGGTGCAGTGGGAACATATTGTACAGCTGTTTTTTCATAGAGATCGAAAAGACTTTCACTGTACAACGGCAAAACAAAATATGTTAAGAGTATGCTCAAATTTGACTATATTATGCCAATACTTTACTTGTAGGTTTAATATCGATAAAAATATAACATATGTTTTTTTATAGAGAAAACTAGCGATCATACTTAAGGTTATATTAGTTTGGAGTATAAATTCTGAGTAACATTTTTGTAAATATTAAATTCGCTCCTTTAAATTTATATAAATATTTTTATATTTATATTAGAAATATTCTAACCTCCGATGCTGCTACCGCCTACGGAGATCATTCCCAAACACATCAAACCTATTTTTATAGACGAATGTTATCTATTCTTCAATTTAAAAATGATTTTAGGAACCATCTAAAAATTATATACTATCATGATTAGATCTTTTCCATATAAAAATGCATCATGTTTAGAATTTGTTCTTTTACAAACAAGGAAATTTTATTAATATAAATCAGCTTTCAATGCATTTTCTATTCCAATAGGAACAAAACTCCTGTCAAACACTCGATCGGAAAAGAATACGACACACGAGCAAGCTCATGAGCTGCCATATTAGCATATCATTTAATAAATAACGACGACACTGTGTTTTATTCTTGCAAAAGTCTTCTGCAGTCTTCGATTATGCTCCCATAAGATGATATCATTTGAACCTTACTCCTCACTACTTAGAACTGCAACCATGCTATCTGATTCCAGCGTGACTCTTTGCCATGATTGGGATTTTATCCAACTTAGAGCTTCTTTAATGGCTAAACCTCTAGCCATTTCTGGAGAACTCATGTCACGAATGTACAAAGTTCTGGCCAACAATAACTCTTCCCTTTCATCTCGGGCAACCATACATATCCTGAGGAATTAAACTCTCGAAATGTTGCTGCATCGACTGATACCTTGATTTGCATCGCCTATGGCTTGACTCAAGAACAACCTTCATCTCCTTCGTATAGCTGAGGAAAACGAGTTATTGTTATACTACTTTGGGCATATCTCCATTGTTCAAGGTATTGTTTAGCCTGTGTAATAATAACATATATTTAAGTACTTTATTATTCCACACCACCTCATTTCTTGATTTCCACAGTGACCAACAAATAAAAGCTATTTCAGCCCTTTTGTCACTGTCAAAATTAGTCAAAATACTCTCTCACCACTGAAAGAAATTACCTCCTTGCATTCTATAGCCCTGGTCCTACTAACTGCTAGAACTAAACTGTTTGAGTACATCGCAGAAAAACATGCTCAATTGTTTCATTTTCATTATTACATACAGGACATAATGCAGGTAATGAGTCACCCTTTTGATGTAGCATTATTGTTGTAGGAAGACAGTATGAAAGCGAACGCCATACCAAATTCAGAACTTTTGGAGGCGCCCTGATACGCCAAATTTTCCTCCAAAAACTATTATTGTCCTCCTCCCTCTAATTTAATTTTTGAAACTACAGTAAACGGTATGCACTACGAACCGAGTAGTGACCGTGATTCTCTTTACACCAATACACCTCATCACAGCTCCCCATCTCACCTACAGTAACCTTTTTTATGCAATGTTGATCTCTATCATTGAAAAGATCATTCAATATTTCTTGATCCCATTCTCTACGGTTCATATCAATCAAAGAGGCCACATTATTATTATTAAGACTTGGAGACACTGAAGTGATGTATGGATTATCTTGCTCCACCAACCACGGTTGTCCCAGAATACTAATGGAATCTCCAGATCCCACCCTCCATCTTGTACCTGTAGCAACAAGGTCATTTGCTTCCATAATAGATCTCCATATATAATTAGGATTATCACCAATACGAGTTTCTAAAAAATTGGTGTTAGGGAAATACCGAGCTTTATACACTCGACTAACTAGGCTATTAGGTTTTGACAAGAACCTCCACCCTTGTTTTCCTAGGAGAGCCAAATTAAAGTCTCTGAAATCCCTAAATCTCATGCCTCATACTGTTTTGTGTTTACTTAGTCATGACCAACTCATCCAATGAATGTGAAAGTCATATGACTAGTCCTATTTGTAATAAGTAGATGACAACTCAACTCAGATAAGAAAGCGAAGTAAATAATAAATATTGAATATAGAGGAAGAACAAAAAGAAGCCATGACAAGACACAAAGACCACTACAGCAGAAATGAGCCCTCAGTGCAGGTAATCGACACGAGGTAAAGCAGGTAATCTCGATCTTGATATATTATCTAATCAATTGATATAAAAATATATACAATTGATATATTGAGCCCTCAGTGGCTATAGGACAAGATCAATGGATTGAAAACATACAATCTCTAACACAGATCATAGAACTAAACACTCAAACAGATACAACTTCATCTACTAAACCCCTGAAAAGAAAATGTTTATCAATTGAAGAGGGTGAGAGAGTAAGTGCCTCTAGTGCACTAGAAAAGAGAAGTATCTACGAGTGTTTCAGCAGCTCTGCCTCTAGTTAGAATATGAAATTGAAACCAAGGCAACTGCTAACTAATTTATATCCTCCTAAAAGGGTATAGATTTTCAATTGGCAAAACTGTTACTAGGTTCATTCTCTCAACAGAGTGAGTCTATTGAATTCGGCCTGTCATCCAAGGCCATTTGTAAAGAGTCAACTTCATCTGGACACATTCAAACACTGCCGACCATAAATGTATATATTCAAATGCACTGTAAGGATTGTCACACAGTAAGGATGAATTGACGGAAGCAATTATTCTAAACTTCCATATCAAGGAAGGAAGGATGATTGATGATTCTAACTGAATCAACATGCCTTTACAGGCGTCAGGAGGAAACTTGGATCATTTGCTACATTTTAGATCCTTGTCTCCCTCCCCAGATGGAACATATCTGGATTCCTAACGGAATAGATCATCTTAGATGATCAGCAACTCATTGAATCTATTCTTGAAGCAATTCAGTTTTCAAAGTCAAATATTTTGATAGATTCAATTGAGGACGGGGATTTACGAAACCCCATTGCACCACCAGTGACCTCTCTTGAAGGGACTATGGTGATCTTTCTTGCAGGTATAAAAGACTATGTCATCCGTACTGAGAGAGAAACAGTGTTGTGAGAAAAGAGTGAAACACAAGTGAGAAAGAGTGAAAATATATATTCTATGAGTGAAACACTTAGAGAGTATATGAGCGAAACACTTGTGAGAAACACAAAGTAAAATCACACACTAACACAATTACCAAATCCCATTCCCAATTATATGTTACAGATTTATAATGTTACTCAACTAAGGGGGATGAAATTTCTTCTAATATTAAGGATTCTGAAGAGGATTACTCAACTAAGGGGGAGAAGTGTTGAACAGTTCGAACTGTTGAACAAGATCCAAAAAGGGAGAAGTAGATCCAAAAAGGGAAAAGTGTTGAATAAGATCCAAATGGGAGAATTGTTTAACAAAGACTTTTACTAGAAGAGGATTACTCCATTGTTGAAAAGGGGGTATATAACAACATGCTTGGATTGGATTCATTTGATTTTAGAAAATTCTTGTATATATGATTAACTGGATTTTCTAAAATGCATAACATGTCATAGTTTGCATTTTTTATATCTGCGATGGTTTAATGCTGTATGTATGCCATGTCTGTTGTTACCTCTATTAAATTGGTTGGATAATTCAAGTAAGGGGAGAATGAATTCACCTTGGGAGAGAAGTGAAGACAGAAGTTGGAGAAATAGAGGATAGATGGTAAGAAGAGAACAAGACTTCATCCCTGTCATCCTAAGGGGGAGTAGTGATGAGTCTGAGAAATGAAGATAATACTACTTGTATAATATGTTCAGTGCCAGAGGAACAAACATATTTCATTTCTAAGTTCACTCAAGAAATCTGGAAATGCAGAATCTGATCCAGAGAAACCAGTCACTGAAGATCTACCAATGACACCTGGTCACAAAAGTTAAACTCTAGAAGAAGGTGAAGTTGATACTTCTGAAGCTGGTAATGATAGGTAAGTCAAGATAGAACTTTGTTAAATGTGTTCAGTCTAGAGGAACATCTATCTTATATTTATCTTTCATAATTGAAATCTGGAAATGTATTATATGATCCAGAAAACAATTTATTATTTACAGTTCTTAAATGTTGTATTTATTTTCTTAGTTGTTAGTTGAGTTATCCTCTAGGAATTTGTGTGTTAAATGTTTAACAACAAATAGGGGGAGATTGAAAGTCATATGACTAGTCCTATTTGTAATAAGTAGATGACAACTCAACTCAGATAAGAAAGCGAAGTAAATAATAAATATTGAATATAGAGGAAGAACAAAAAGAAGCCATGACAGGACATGACAAGACACAAAGACCACTACAGCAGAAATGAGAATCAACATTGTAGTTAGTCATCCGTGAACCAGACCAGTGCACAGGGTGTCAACAATGTCAGTGAAGATTCGTCATCAAAAAGTTCAAGTGGTTAGACAGAAGACAGAACAAAGGCAGAAAGATTTCGGAGCTAACAAAAAGGTTATACAAGTCGAGATAGTATTTTAATTCTACTATCAAATGTTAATTAATTATTTAATTTATCTAATTAAATTAATTCAAGCTGAATTCAATTTAATTTATAAATTATTTAATTAAATTAAGTGGAATTAATTTATTATAAAAGATATGGCTTGGTATGACTTTTAATAAAGTCTAAAAGAATTTATTAAAAGTCATACCGAAATTCTGTTTAAAATAAGTCATACCGAATGCAAACAGAGAAGTCATACCGAGCTTGTTAAATAAGTCATACCGAGAATCTGTTGAAGTGTCATACCGAGAAATGAATTAAAGAGTCATACCGAAGCTTTGATTCTGGAAAGTCATACCGAGCTGATTTAATTTAATTAAAATAAGTCATACCGATTTATTTAATTAAATTAAGTCATACCGAGGTCGATCAAAATAAGTCATACCGAATTTCTGATGAGTCATACCGGATTCTAAATGAGTCATACCGAGCTTTGATTTATTATATGACAAGTCATACCGAATTGTTTTCTTTATTAAATAAGTCATACTGATTTATTTAATTAAAAGAAAAATCGAATATGACTTTAAGATAAGTCATACCGAATTTTGAAGAGTCATACCGACAGAAATAAGTCATGCCCAGCTTTCTGAAGAGTCATACAAGGCTTAATTTGATGAGAAAAAGGTCATATTGGGATGAGTCATGCTGGCTTTCCACCACTATAAATATGAGGCCAGGGGCTTCATTTTTCGAAGTAGAAAAACTTACAAATTCAACAATTTGTCTGCAAAGTTATATTCACAGACTTTCTGTGCTAGTTTGGTTTTAATTCCTTAAGTAGAACAATTCATGTCAAATTTATTCTAGGAATTAAAGTTTATTCTACCGAATATTGTAATACCCTTTCAAGTTTAATATACATATTTAACTTGAATCTTGTTTACTTACTTGCTAATTTCTATATCTTAATTGTTATATCATAAAAATAGAAAGTTAGTAAGTCAGCCTCCCAAACACTACAAAGACCCGAACCCTCAGCTTAAGCAATAATTTAATTCCGCAAATTCTGAAAAGAATTTTAAATTGTTGTCAGTATCGCATTCAACCCCCCTTCTACGATACTTCCGGGACCCAACAGAATGCCTCTGTGCTCACCAGATTTAGAATTCCACCAAAACCTAGAAATAGTTCTATCTATATCCCTTATGATTTCCAGTGGTACAAGGAATATACTTATAGCGTACGTAGGTAATGACTGAATAACTGTCTTTACCAGCACTTTCTTGCTTCCTTGAGAAATCGATTTACCATCCCAGCTCGCAGTTCTCTTCTTTATTCTATCTTTCAAAAAACCCATTATAGCCACTTTGCTTATCTTCATCATATTAGGCAATCCCAAGTATGTGCAATCCTCATTAGCCTCCTCCATATTCAATAATTGACACAACTGCACTTTCTTTTCGACTCTGGTATTCGAATGAAAAAATACCACTGACTTCTCTAAATTTATTTTTTGGCCAGAAACACATTCAAATACTTGCAGCAACTGTATAATATACCCCATTTGCTCCTCTTCAGCTTTACAATAAAGGTAACTGTCATCGCGAAGAGCATATGTGATATATTAGGAGCTTTTTTGCACACTTTTATTCCTTGAATCCACTGTTTCTGCTTGTACCTAGCCATTAATGCAGACAATCCTTCCGCACAAATTATGAACAAATAAGGAGACAAAGGGTCCCTTTGTCTGATGCCATGACTTGGATAAATAGGTCCAATGTCCCTACTGTCATGAGTAATATTGTACGATACCGAGCACACACATTGAGTAATTGCGTGAATCCACCAATCATTATATCTCAATTTACTCAAAATAACTTTCAAATAAGGCCATTCAATTCTATCATATGCTTTTGACATGTCAAGTTTTATGGCCATATGAGTATCATTACCTCTCCTTTCCCTTTTCAGAAAATGCATAATTTCATACGATACCATCACATTATCCGAAATTAGACGACCAGTCATGAAGGTACTTTGATTGTCCGATATGACTGATTCGAGTGTCTTTTTCAGCCTGTTAGCTATCACTTTTATAATGATTTTAACAATGACATTACAAAGTAAAATTGCCCTTAAATCACAAATGAACCTTTCTTCTTGGAGATCAACACAATATTTATAATATTTAGCTCTCTATTTAAATTACCAATAGCAAAAAAATCACGATCAACAATTTTCCAATATTTCTGAAAAAATGTTGGTGTCATCCTGTCGGGCCGTCGGGCCCTGGTACTTTGTCCGGGTCCATCTGAAAGAGGGCTACTCTCACCTCCTCATCCATAACTGCAGCTAGAAGTTATTCATTATGGGCAGTTATTATTTTCCTCGGAACACGCTCAATTACTTCTTGCCAATTGGACTCTGTTGCTTTGAAAATTTTATTAAAATACCCCTTCATTAGATCAGTTAAACCAGTCTTCCAATCCACCCACTGTCCCTCCTCATCTTGCAATTTTTGTATAAGATTCGTTCTTCTCCTGTGGATTGCCGCTCTGTGAAAATAACGCGATTTCTTGTCCCTATCATTTAACCATAATTGTTTCGATCTTTGCCTCAAAAACATATCCCTTTGATTAAAAATAATATTCAATTTATCCCTTGCTTCTGCATATTTTCCAATCGACCATGCATCTCTACCACCCATGTATCGTTTTAATTCCTCTTTGCACACTTTTATTCTTCCACTGAAGTTCCCAGTAATTTCTTTCCCCCATATAGCTAAGCTATCACTACAAACTTTTATTTTCTCCTGCACACTTAACAAATGACTACCTTCCCAGCCATCACGCACTAACTGTTCACACATAGGTTTCGTAATCCATGCATTCTTGAACTTAAACCTATACGGTCTTTGGCTTCTCATTTTAGTCTGGGCTACCAAAAGTAAAGCACTATGGTCTGAAGGTGCTCCGTCCAAGTTATACAGTTTTGTCAATAAAAAATTAGTAAGCCAGTCATCTGTAATCAGAGCCCGATCCAATAGCACCTCCATCCACTTTGTTTTGCCTCTGTTTCTTTCCCACGTGAATTGATGACCAGTTAGCTGCAGATCTGTAAGTCCTGAATCCTGCAACGCCTCATTAAATCCCTCCATCAACCATGTCGGGTAAGGATCTCCTCCAACTTTATCAGCTAAACACGTAACATTGTTAATGTCCCCAATCACGCACCACGGCAAATTTGCATCCCGAGCTAGTGTTCGCAGCAAATCCCAGATTTTTTTACGTTGAAGTCTATCAGGTTCTCCGTTAAGTCCTGTCAGCCTCCATTCAATCATATTGTCTACTTTCACCCTTGCATCTATGTGGTGTTGTGTAAACACCATATGTCTACCTGGTCTTTCTCTTTCCATAGTAATACAATACTCACACTCCTCCCGATTAACAAAAAATGCTTCATAACCGAGTTTATTTTTAACATACTCAAGCTTCGACTTTCCTGTCATTTTTTCGCATAAAAATATAAAAGAAAGTTGTTCTTGACGTACAATGTCAACTAGGAACTGAATTTTCCGAGGACGCCCCACTCCTCGGCAGTTCCAACTAAGAGTAATCATAATGACTAGCGGGTCTGCATCGCAGCACTCGCCTTCAACAAGTTTTTTGGATCATTCTCTGTATTTTTTTGTGTATCAGTCATGTCCAGGTCTGTAAAAACATTATTTCCTTTTGGGCCTGTTGTGTTAGGCTCATCGACCCGACATCTCTTTTGTTCCAGAAAAAGTAGCCCATTTGACTCAGTTAAATACAGATTTTCCTTCCCTCTAATATTCAAATTAATCTCAAACATATCTGTTTTATCATGTGCGAGATTTTCTCCCCTATCAACTCCTCTCCCATATCCCTTGTTAATTATCTCCATATCTTTTGTTATTCCTGAATTTCCATGATCATTATCCCCACTAGCGCCATTCATGGGATTTATTGAACTACTACTTCCCATTCCTTTTTCCGGTGGGAAATTCATCGGAAATCGCCCTCCTTGCCTCAACCATTTTGCACATATGGTATGGTTTTTACGCCTAGGTTCTGCTTTCATCCACCCGCCATAAGATTTCTCAATTTTGTCTAGTGCTGTTTTATATATTTTTTCACAGAATTTCTCCATGTGTCCTACCATTCCGTATATGAAGAAGAAAGTTGGAACACATTCATATTTAAAGTTTACCCAGCACCATATATCATTGCTCATCTTCGGTTTAATGCGTCTCTTCAATGGCTTGTTGAAGTCAATTGTGACTCTGACTCTAAGGTAATCTCTCAAAAGCCCAATCAAGTTATTTGAATCAGACTCTACATATTTGCCAATGTAATTGCCCACGTCAACCACCACTTTTTGAGACATAAATATGGTACTCATGTCATGGAGTTGTACCCAAAGATCGAGTTTGTTTATGGGCATTGTGGGTGGATCATCCCCCTCTTTCAACCTCTCAAAAACTAGCCGGAAGCGTCCAAAGGTCCACGGACTCCCTTCGATCACCCTTGCGTATCCACTTCATGATAAAACTGGAAAACATAACGATTACGTTCTATCTTCTTAACGTACATGCCCTTCCCTCGTCGCCACAGTGATGCCAATTTATACTGCATAGCTTGAAAATCAATCGAGGACTCCGTTAGAAACCTCCCTACAAGACACCACCTTACATCTATTACCGATAGCTCTTTTGCATTTTCCTCATAAATAAGCCCTTCATCCTCTTCGTCCTCCAATCTAATCATCGAAAAATGTTCCTCCATTTCGAGATTTGGATCTCGAATATGTGCCATAAACAGAATTACTAATCAAACTTGAAAACTGAACAAACCGATCTAGACAAATAAACAGACTAATATGCTTTAAAACTTACAACCATGTCAAAAGACAAGACGAATTCTTAAACAGTACTAATCTCATTTTGCTTTAATTGAATAGTAAGGTTTTATAAATGAAAAATAGTTGAATTGAATGAGATATAATGGAAATCTGAAATATGGGGGTTTGATTACGTTAATTTGTAGAAGTAGAAGCTCAAATACATTCGGAATGATTTTGGAATTTGTTTTAATCTTACTCTAAAATGATGATGATGATTATATATGTAAATATGGGCCGGAGGCATGTTAAAAAAGCAGAAAAATAGTTAACAGTCAAGCCTCATGTGAAGAGATCCAAATGAAAGATAAGGTGAATCAAAAGGAATTGACAAGACAATAGTTAGTCTCATGATGCACGTGAAGCACATTAGTTGGAATACAGTATTTTTCTGATACTGCTACAATGGATATAGGACTGGCCCATAGTTCAAGTATAATAGTAAACAATTGTCCAGAACCATTGCCCATTCTAAATCCCTGACTGCCTAAAAACTCCACAGAAAAATTAAATATAAAATCAACATAACCAGTAAAAAATATATTAAAAAGGTACATTAAGAGGTAGAAATATTTTAAATAGAAAATATATTCATATAAGATAGGATCTTCAATTAATTGAATCTTATTATAATCTTCATGATACTACACTTATCTTTAATTGATAGTATTATTAAATCAAATGTTTATGAATTTCTGTACTAATTATTTCTTTCAATGCCCTGATTTTTCAATAGAAATGCTACATCTTTTATACTGATTTTTTATTATTTGATAGTAGGAAATATATTTTTTTAGTGAAGTAATTATACAAATAAAACATTCAATTTATAAATGTGTATTTCAAAAAATAAAACCAGTCACCAATTTTAAAAATTATTATTATTAATTTTTAACTAAAAAAATATTTGTATCATTATTTTTAATTATCTCTAAAATTAAATTGAAAATTTGAAGGGTAACAAGGAGTTGAGAGAACATTGAATCCACTTGCATATTCATTGCCCCTTATAAATGCATATGGGATTGATATTGATTGTGGTAGTATTAAAGTTGGCATTTTGTTGGATATGATATCTTTCTCGGTAATACAATAAATCAATTAAAAATCTCATACATTCACCATCTTTTCGAAATCTTTTTTTCTACGAAGATAAACAAAAAAGATACATTAGATTTCTTTAAATAGATTGATAATACCCTGTCACAAAGAAAAATAAAAAATACTAACAAACAAATATAGTAGATAATGATAATCCTAGAAAAAAGAAACTGAATAAAGAAACAGGAACGAATGAGATCTGAGGAATCTGGTTGGACATAAGACAGATACTGGTATGTTCTGTATACAGACTACAGTTAAGAATAATATACATACATCTATCTATATATATACAGTATAATAATATATCCAGAGATTTTACAGATAGAGAGAGTCAGAGAGAGATGAGCAGGAGAGATATGGATGGGGAAGACTGAGTGCATCAGAAGTACCCTAAAGTATCACGAAATATCTGTGACCACCCTTTTTATCCTCCCCTCTCTTCCTCTCTTTCTTGTATACATACATACATACCCTATATATATATATATATATATATTCTTCCTAACACCCCCCTCTCTCTCCCTCAACTATATTACATTTTTGTCTCTCTCTAATCTCTCTATATATAAGCAAACGCACATTGATATATATATTTTTTTTATTAGGGTTTGGGAGAAATGGATGTTTCGGGTTCATTTTCTTTATCAACTGAAAATAATGGTAGTGAACAAGAGCCCCATGTTTTAGCTGTTGATGATAGTGTGGTTGATCGTAAAATCGTTGAGAAACTCCTCAAAACCTTCTCTTGCAGAGGTATCTTATCTTATACGGTTATACCCCCCTCTTATTTTCTTGATTCTAGTACATATTCATTGCTTGTATACTTGTGTGTCGGCTGCTCCTTCCCTCGTCCTTTTTCCACCTATCTATTTGTAAACCTAAGTTTCATATCTAAATTTATATATATAATATTTATATTAAATTATTTTTAATAACTTTTAAATTTAAAATATTATATATATATTTAAAATTATAAACTAAAATATAAATAATTTATATTATATTGTATTTATATCATTTCATATTATTATGTTATTATATTAAATTTACAAAACTATAAAAAAAAATTATAAAAATATATCATTGTCTAATATATTATTGTATTATAATAAAATTATATATTACAATATAATAAAATGTATTTTATATTAAATTTACAAAATTATAATATTTTATTATGATTTCATATTTTATATTAGATAAGAAAAAAAAACAATTTTCATCTCCTCTTCATCCAACTTTGTGATTTATAGATTTATATAACAGGCACGGGATTTTTTAAGTTTAAATTCTGGAAACATGCAAGACTATAAAACTCATGTTCGACCATGCTTCTACTTCAAAAAAACAGTGTCTTCCAGTTGTATCATCAATATCTACACGCATGTTTTACTCCAATTAATAATTTATCCGGTAAACAAACAAATTTTTTGATAGTATAAGCCTAACAAAGCTTATATTATAGTTTGATATTATAGTTTTACTCCATCTTTGATCTATAAATCACAATAAAATATTATAGTTTTATAAATTTAATATAAAATATATTTTATTATATTGTAATATATAATTTTATTATAATACAATAATATATTAGACAATGATATAATTTTATAAAAAAAATATTATAATTTTATAAATTTAATATAATAACATAATAATATGAAATGATAAAAATACAATATAATATAAATTATTTATATTTTAGTTTATAATTTTAAAAATATATAATATTTTAAGTTTAAAACTTATTAAAAATAACTTAATATAAATATTATATATATAAATTTACATATGAAACTTAGGTTTAGATATAGATATGTTAAACGTGTAGAAATGATAAGAGCAGCCTTGTTAATAACGGCCCGTCCTTATTTTTTTTTAAATCCTGGCCGTCCATATCTTCATTCAATGGCTAGGCAACCATTTGCCGGATAAACCTTATCCAGTAAATGGTTGCTGTGGATCAGACCCCTTTCATATTTGCCTTTACTTTAGAAGAGTTGTCATTTTTATTATTTTTGGCTTTACACCTCTGAGAGCTTATGATTCATTGTCAGCCTATGAGCAAAATACTAATGTATTGTAAAATATTGAATGTTTTAGAAAGAAAGAGTTATAGAGTCTCCCACAAGCTTGTTGATGTTTTTATTGGATTGGTTTTTTATTCCGATTTTATTAGTTGGGGAAAGCCCTTTTGATGTCTGTTTCTATCCGATTATTATGAGTTTGTTGTTTGTTCCTCGATCTGGATTCTAAAAGTTGTGGAAAACCCTTTTGACATTGTGAGTTGATAAAGTTGTAGAACATACATAATGGACACACACAAAAACACATGTATATTCAATCACAATTATCACACTACCACTCAATTCTCTGCATTATGAAAGTATTGTGCTCGATATAGAAACATTTGTGTTGGTACTGATTATTTATATACATTAAATATGTTATTTAACTGATCAACAAGTTGTGTTTTGTTTCAGTGACTACTGCCGAAAGTGGTATGAGGGCACTAGAGTATTTGGGCTTAAGAGATGATCAACAGAACACCTCCAACAGCAATGTAAGTGATACTTCTTTTACAGGCTCTGTTCAATGATAGTTATGAATATTCGATTTGTTTATCACTGGTAGCATTATTAAAAATCGTAGTCTGTTTCTTAATTACTTGATGTAGAGTTGTAAATGTCACATAATCACATTATTCTCTTTTTTTTTGCCAAATAATCACATTATTCTTAGAATCACATAGTTCTGAAAATGCTTCTTATGGGTTATTAATTTATGTCGATACAGGGTTCAAAGGTAAATATGATAATTACAGATTACTGTATGCCAGGAATGACCGGCTACGAGCTACTGAAGAAAGTAAAGGTAGTTATGATTCGAAGAGATTTTCTTTCTTATTACTAGACATTATACCATTGCACTTTAGAACTCAGTTTTCAAGTTAGTCTTCAGAGATTTTCTTTCTTATTACTAGACATTACACCATTGCACTTTAGAACTCAGTTTTAAAGTTGGTCTTCAGAGATTCATATACAATACAATTGGATAACTTTGGTGGTTGATATTATTCTAAAAGCAGGAATCATCAATGTTGAAGGAAGTTCCAGTTGTGATAATGTCATCCGAGAACATTCCAACTCGAATTAACAAGTAATATTCATAAACGATATATATTTATTCATCATATTTCTCCGTTAGTGTTCTAAACTACGTATCTGAATACAGGTGCTTAGAGGAAGGAGCTCAGATGTTTATGCTCAAGCCCCTTAAGCAATCTGACATGAAGAAATTAAGGGGACAGTTGATGAAATGTGGAACATGATGCTGATCACATTCCTGAGAGAATTAGAGAAGATGCCTTTGAATCATACATACTAAAAAGTAAAGTGGGGAATAGTCAAATGGTGATAGATCATCTGTTTTGGATTTTTGGGGTTTAAGCTAGTAAGAGTTCTTGATTGTGGATCCTTGTAGTGTGCAGAGAAGAGTATATGAGAAAAGCAACCTTGCAGCATTGTTTTTGTCTTTTAAAATGACTGCTTTATTATAATTTTGCTCTAGGCAATGAAATTTTGAATGTTTACATGGATTCATTATTGTGTTTTCAGTTCTAATAGATTCATCAGTCATCACTCATAAACAGACAATCATTAGCATATAGTTTAAACACAACGTAACAGACAGCAGAGATAGACATGTATAACCCTTTTACATTTGGACAATTAGTTGACAAATATAACTGCAATCAAGTGCTAAATAATGAAAAAGAAAAGAAACTAGCACATGAATGCAGCCAAGTAAGATATAATTAATTATGAAGAGAATCATGCAATACATTTTCTGAAAGGAAATTTTTTAGTTATGAATAATAACACAAGTCCAATAGATTTTTCACTTCTTAACTATAATATACTAAAATATTAGCTTTTTTTAAAAGGTAAAATATTAGCTTTTAATAACTTATGATATATACATGTACTTTTATCTCAACAATTATTGGATTCGTTTTTTGTTATTTTAATATTAAAAGTACATTTATGCAAATATTTAATAATACATAATCTTAATTATTATTTTTTGAAAGAAACCAATTATTAATTTATTATTGATTGAAATAGAAAAAGAAAAAGAAATAAAATAGGGAATTTTTCTAAATAAATAAATAAAATCTAGAGGCATTTGAAAATGAGACGGGAATAAAAAAATGATGTAAATACATCCAAAAAAGAGTAGGTTGGTAACGGATAGAATTATATTTTCTCCCTATCTTTATGTCGTCGTCGTCGTTGGTTATAGAGCCACCGGCGGCGCCATTTCCGACCAGTCACCCGCCACGCTTATACACATACCCATTTTCTCACTCTTTTCAACCACCCCACAAGGCCAATTTCCGACCTATACATACAGTTCATTCTGTCTCTAACCCCAACACTCCAATCACTCACATTGACAACACAAATAATAATAATAATGATAATACTAATATAATAATAAATTCTACTACTACTACTACTACTACAAGTATAGCTCTAGAACAAGAACAAGAAGATGAAGAGTCTAGAAGGGGTAACAAAGAGCAGCGTAGAGTGGTGAAAATAGCATGGGAGAAGCTTGTTAGATGGTCTCGTAATTTACGTTCTAAAGCTAAAACTGATGTTCTTGAACGTACTAATAAGGTGCCTTTTTCCCCATTTTTTTGTAAAGTTTTGATCTTTTTTAGTATTGAAAATGTGGGTTTTGATTCTTTTGAATTGCTTGTGTATATACATTGGAGAACATTTTTTAACGCGAGAACACGTGATAGTGATAGAATTATTCTTGCATGAATGTGAGTCTATATATGAATACATATGTTTATAGTTTACAAAATGTCAATGTGAGTTCGAATTTTCATATATTATTGCTAGCGTTGTCATCCTCTTTAGTTGTTAATTGGTGACAAGCCAAAGTGAAGACATGAAATATGTTCACTTTAGGGTAGTAAAAAAATAAGATGTTTCACTTGTGAGTCTTTATATGTGGAAGCTGATGGGTTGGTGTCGATTTCTCTCCGCCTTATGGCTTCATTGTTCGAATGGAAAGTAGACCAATTTGATTTGGAAAGCTAATGTGGATTAATTTTTTGAGGAAAATACTGTAGCCTATAAAAGAAAACTGGTAGAAAAATGTTGTTATCATGGTTTAAGAGTTATATATGTTTTTAGGGGGGAAATTTTGTGAAGTCCACAATTTCAAGAAAGGGGGATCAAAATGCCACAATCTGGGAGGACCCAAAATACTACATGATATACACACATGAAAATTGCATGAAAGGTAAAAGGGGGGAAACCCACTGCGCATTGCGCATTGCACATTTGCGCCCAGAACATATCCAGGAGATGCGAAACAGACCCCGCGCCAGGGTCCAAAATATTCTCTGAGCAGACTGAGCTACACTTACACATCACCCCCTATTGGTGATACGCAATTCCTACATGTAGATCCATGTGGTATCGTGGATAAATATATAAAATTATGATATTTTGGCCAAAAACTCTTCATATTGTGGTATTAGGGAAAGAGTTTTCAAATTGTGGTATTTTAGGTCAACAATGTAATATTCCCTTTGTTGATTTTCTACAAAAATATAACTAAAGTCCACTAAACAATTTTGGTTGGGGCAGTAGTAGGAAAAGAGTTAACATTTGATCTATCTGTTTTGTTTCTTACCCCATCACAGAAAAGGTCTTGGAGATGTATACATGAATTCATTATATATTTCGTTTATCAGTATTATGCTTTAGGAATATTTTTTTTCTTCCTATTCATTAGGTGGTAGTGTTAGGAGGTGGATCTTTTGGAACAGCAATGGCTGCACATGTTGCTGATCGAAAGGTTCAGCTGGAAGTTAATATGCTTGTGCGGGATCCAAAAATATGCCAATCCATTAATGAGAAACACCTTAACTGGTAAGTCATTACTTTTTGTTACCTGTTTGAACTTCTTTTAGTTCCATGCCTGATTAATTACAAAGCCATCTTGTCTTCTGCCTAGTTCACTTCCTATGCCACTAGCAATCAAACCCTAACTTTGTTTGCTTCAAAGTTATTTTCCATCCCTTTCAAAACCTTCCACTTCCCAGCTTGTTTTGTACATTGTTGATCCAATTTATACTTTGTAATTTTTTGTGTTGTCAGCAAGTATTTTCCTGAATACAAGCTCCCAGCAAATGTAATTGCAACAACTGATGCCAAAACTGCTCTTCTTGGTGCGGACTTTTGCCTACATGCTGTACCAGTGCAGGTCTTTCAATTTCCTGTATCTGTACTATTATCTTCTTCCTTTCCCTTCCTCCTTTTTTTAGTTACTTTTTTCTGTTCATTAGCTAGATCTTTGCTGCAGGTTTATCATGCTTGTTTTTTCTTAGTAGACTCTACGAAATCCATTTAAGTAGGTATCTTACAGTCTACATATATGCTTTTAGATTTAGGATCCATCATAATTAAATTGTGCACGCGCCCACACATATGTTTATATACTTATAAAGGAAATTTATTTAGCCTTCTTAGACACCAGATCCTCTTTATACAGAAAAGGCACGAGTGCTATAAGAATAAAACTTCCATTTTGTATGAAAGTAAATATGCCGAAAACTCCGGCCAAGGAAAATGGATTGGAAGCCATATCTGATCTTAACATTGAAAAAGATATACTGAATGTTCATACTTTACCAAATAAAAAAAATGTCTTTAGCAATTAAAAAAAAGGATGTTTTATTGCATTACTCTGACATGAGCATGTGAGTCATTGTTGATTGTTTATATCAGAGAAATAAAATATTGTCATGGCTCTTACATTGCGAAACATTATGATAACTCAAGCAAATACAAGATGACAAAGTAAAAGCAGTATTTAGACTGGATCCTGCAGAATGAGTTTAATAGCATTTTTGTGTACTTCCTCGCAAATTGTTTGAAGTCAAAACACAAGCTACTAATTGAGAACTTGTATTTCAATCTATCGATGGATTTGGCCTTAAATAAAAATCGGAGAACTGGGAGAACTATATGTTCGGCACTTTAAAAAGTGCGGAACATTTGTTTTTTCAGTTCTCATTTGAGCCGGACCCTGTATTTATATATATATATATATATATATATTTGAGAAAAAATTCAAACTATAATGAATTTAATGGCATTATTTTGTACTATATTTTCTCATTATTTTCTGGAAAATTTATATAATTTATCATGCTGCAGTTCAGCTCATTATTTCTAGAGGGTGTAGCCGAGTACGTAGATCCGGGTCTGCCTTTTATCTCACTCAGCAAAGGTTTAGAGCTAAATACGTTTAGGGTGATGTCCCAGATAATACCACAAGCATTGAAAAATCCACGTCAGCCCTACATTGTGCTCTCAGGGCCTTCATTTGCATCAGAATTGATGAATAAATTACCCACAGGTGAACACCCTTTGTTAACAGACCATTTAATATTTTTCCATATTAGTATTTTGTTCAAATCTCACTTCATGATTTTTTAGCTATGGTGGTAGCATCGAAGGACAAGAAACTGGCAAATGAAGTTCAGCAACTTCTAGCTTCTAGAAACCTGAGAATCAGCACGTCAAGGTAGAGATTTTCAAAAAAAAAATATGTGTGTGATTTCTATCTACACCCCAACTGTATATCTATCTTTTGGCTTTCCTACCATCCAACAGCAATTCTATTCTGGAGTTGAAACTTAAGAATATTTAATTTAATGCAGTATGTATAGCTTAGTATTGGCATGCTCGGCTATTAACCCCTGATAGTACAGTGATGTTACAGGAGTGGAAATCGCAGGTGCCCTCAAGAATGTTCTTGCAATAGCAGCTGGAATTGTTGAAGGAATGAATCTGGGTAATAATTCTATGGCTGCTCTTGTAGCACAAGGCTGTTCTGAGATACGTTGGTTGGCAACCAAGGTATGCGAACTATCTTATGCACCACCCTCTTCTAGATAGTGCATGCAATAATCACTAGCACCCAAATAGACAAAGCAAGCATAGTGTACACAATTGTGACAATCACATCATTATTTGCTCCTAGTTGTAGGCTGATAGGGAGGCTCAAAGATATAGTTGATGCGTCAAGACCTAACTTTAGCTATTCTTCTTGTAAGTTCTTATTGGTGTCTTGATGATTGTGGTAGACATGCATCAAAAGGCCTAGTTTAGACTTTAGAGTAGCAATGATGAGGTTAGGTGTGAACTGAACAAGGTATCAAATAGCTGAAAGCCAGAAATGGACAGGTCATTCACAATTTAGGGTCATTCTTTCCTCCATCACCTACTCTTGTTTGGGTTATATGGGATTTATTAATATTAGGGCTCTACTTAAAGATGAGGTTAAAGCTTATCTGTAAGGACTGATCTGACCTGATATGGGTCTCTGCTGCTGTTTTCTTTTGGTTTGGAAGCTTTAGTTACCATTCTTTCTTGCTTAATGTTCTTCGTGATAATAATGTTATGCTTTTATCGTTTCTGATGAAGATGGGAGCAAAGCCAACAACAATTACTGGTTTATCAGGCACCGGAGACATTATGCTTACATGTTTTGTGAACCTTTCAAGGAACAGAACAGTTGGAGTTCGTCTTGGATCAGGGGAAAGGCTGGACGATATACTTGGCAGCATGAATCAGGTTAATGGAACTTTCAGTATTGCCTGGTAAAAGCTTGCACTAGCTTATGGGTACTTAATAGAAATAATTCTTTAGGTGGCCGAAGGTGTATCAACAGCGGGAGCTGTGATTGCACTGGCACAGAAATATAATGTCAAGATGCCAGTCCTGACTGCAGTTGCTCGAATAATTGATAATGAGTTGACCCCTCAAAAAGCTGTTCTTGAGTTGATGAACCTACCTCAGGTACTCCATTAAAGTATATAATTCTTTAATGGTTTATTAGGATCTTATTAACAGTTCAGTGGAATGACTAGTGTATCCATTCATATTATTTAGGTTGAAGAGGTATGAAATTTTGGTAAATAAGGAAGAATGGGTATTAAGCAATAATTTGAAACTACAGATACAGACAATTCAATGGCCACCTGCAATTCACTTCACAGCGGTATCATATACTCATTATTTAATATACTTTTCCTTTTTATCGCATATGTAATCATTATAGTTGTCTTTGTTTATAACATTTCACGCAATGTTAATAGTAATATTTACATGACCGGGAAATTAAAATAAGTAATATATATATATGTTCACTAATTTACCTAGTATATCTCAGTATGAGTTACGACTTTCACAGACTGTATTATAGCACTATATTAATTTAAGCGTATGTAATGTATGTTGCAGAGCAAATATATTTTGTACTTTTTCTACACAGAAAAAACATTTTGTGCAGTGGCCTTGTAGTAAATATATGTAGTCCTGTTTCAACTTGCAAGACCTATGGTCAAGATACTATCTACTTGAAAGTGAAATCCACTCCATGTTGCTTATTTGCCTTTTTTCCTTCAAATCTTTAGGCATAATTTTCTTTCAAGTACTGGAAATACTTTTTACTTTCACTAAAAGTAAATGTTTGAAACCTAAGCTTCAAAAATCCATTATATATAGTATTTACTATTTTACACACACATGTTTAAAGATGAAACCTTGGACTTGTTATGTATGATTCCTAGGCTCCTTTGCTGCATGTTGGACAAATGCAAATATGCCAACTGCAGCAGCTGATATGGAGATGTATAACATTAGCCTTAGTGTTAGTGGTATCAGCCAGTAGTGAGTAGTGACATGTGACATGGCTGGTAGTTTGGTGCAAAATTATCCTCCTCCCTTCCCCCACCCAAAAACAAATCAATCTGAGCAGCATTATCAGCCTGTGGAGATGTTATGTTCAACTTAGTGGTAGCAGCAACTCAAATACGAACCTCGAACCTTTTTTTCTTGTGGAGAAATGATGCTACATACTAGCAAACCTAACTGCTGATAACAGATCATTAACTGGATCTGCATGCCTTCTTTTCTTTTCCAAGACCAGTTTGATGGTGTGGCCAACAGAACTTGCGAGATAACTACTCTGGAAAATGAACATCTTTGAAATATATACATGATTCTGAATTGAAGGATGAACGTATGTTAATATTATTACTTTTCACATTCAAAAGAATTAGGCTGAAATTTATGGTTAATGTATTTTTGACAAGTTAAATTTATTTATCTTGTGTTTTCCAATAGGCAATAGGATTAGCCATCTCACTCTTTATTTTAGTCTTTTTTATTAATAAAACTAGGTGACTAGATGAGTTTTTCTTTTCCAATTTATTTACTTTAACTTTATTTCTTTAAAATATAACAATCATATACTAATGGATATAAGCCTATAATATAACGATTATATAGTTTCTTTTAAATCCTTCTATGATTGAAAGGTTCATTATTTGTACTCTTTTTAATTAGATTTTAACATGTGCGATGCACAAATATTTTGTTTTATTATTAAAATTATTTATTTTAAAATTTATTTTAAAAAGTCGTAATATATTATAATTATATTAGTTTTTTCACTTATATAAATTATATATTTTTACATCAATCAAATGAAGTATAAATAAGAAAATTATAAAATACTAAAAATAAATATGCACATCGCACAAAATGTAAATTTATATTATTAATATAAAACTATGTAAAATTTTGTGATTCGAAATATTATGAAAAATGATTTTTTTTTAATATATCAAACATATGCTTAATATATTTAAGATTATATATATTATATTTAAATATATTTTTGATAAGATCTTTATTATGTTTATATTTTATATAAATTTAATAGATGTTATGGTATATGAGATATAATATATATGCATCTTTTAATAATATGATAATCTAATTATTCATTTGAATAAAAAAAATTATGTTATTAGATTTTAAGTAGTATAGTATTAATTGAAATTTATAAATAACTATAATAATATATATAATTTAAATCTTCCTTCAATAAATAATAGATGTTACTATATTGTTAATGAGATTTAAACTTTAATTTAATATTAAAAAATAAAATGATACATAGCAATTACTGGTATAATAATTTTTACATTCTACTTTTTCATACTAATATATGACATGTTCTTTATTGAACCGGACTTACTCTATATTAATATTTAATACGTGTTATGACGATTCAACCTGTGTAATAACATAATTTGAAAATAATGTTACCCCAGTTGTATTAACCCACATGGGTGCCTAGAAAAACGTGTTAGCCTTATTCAGTAAATTATTTAAGCTAATAATCACGTAACAGAACGATACGTTGATAAATATGACGTTTTTTGAAATATGGTCCAAAAATTATGAAACTTTAGGAACCATCTGAGAATAATCCCAATAGGTCAAAATCCTACTCAGTTTAGAGTTGACCTTCATTGACTTTTAATAGACCGAGCAATTACGTATCGATATTACAGTCCAAAAATAAAAGTCACCAAAAAGTTATGAAAAACAATCATATTATTCTTTTTCAATATTTTAGTGACATTACCCAAGTTTCAAGTCATTTGGACATGTGTAGATATTTGTTTGAGAAAAAAATCGTTTCGATGTCCCTATACCCCGAAACAATAATCGATAGCCATTTACTGAAACTTGTCGACGTTTGAACTAAAATTTTGACTCAAAATATATTCAAACATAATATTCCTAAAATAATAATGACTATGAAATTCAAGTAATATTTAATTTGAATTAAAATACAAATTATCCAAATAAATAGGATAATTTATGACTTTCGGGATAAAATCTGTATTTTATATCTAGGAAGAACTTTGTTGAAAATAAATTGAACAAATATGTTTAGAAAATATATTAAAAATATATTCCCATGAAAACCTCTAAAACCAACATTGTTTTAAATTGATAACAAATTTTCTGTCTCGTAAAAGCAGTGTTAAAATATTGTATTTGTTCATCTTCGGTCTTTACAACAATAATATAATATATATATATATATATATATATATATATATATATATATATATATATATATATATATATAAATTTGATTTGATTTTATCATTGTTTTGATAAGTCTTATCTAGATATATGTAGAAAGAACATTGTAATTAATTTCAAATAATTATTTAAAAAAATCTAACTTCTTCAATTTGATCCAAATCAATGAATTAATAAGGTTTCTGAGTTCTCATTATAATAATTTTTCCTGTAAGTGTAATTGGTTCTCCGTATAAAGTTACCACATTATCTCATATAATATATTAAATATTTTTATTGAAAAGATTTGGATAAAAAAACTTTAATCATCTCTCTCACAAGGAAAATTCACGCCTTCCTCCATTTCTCCATATTTAAAACTCTAATATTATCTCTATTCTAATCTAATATTAATACATAATAATATTTGATATGTCTCCATATAAATCTAATATAAAAAGTATTTTAATATTTTAAATCAATTATAAAAAGGTTTCCTAGACAGAATAGAATTATTCGATAAAAATTCGTAACTCTCTGTTCTGTCTATATTATGGGTTGTTCTAGTTAGATTTTGGATGTTGGACCACCTCAGAATTAAAGATAATTTTGTATGTTTCGTGTGAATTGTAAAAACGTCCAATTTTGACTTCAGAAACTCAAAATATGGCCCAAATAATGTTTACCGTGTAAGTAGCACAATAATTACGATTTTTTTTTAATGTAACTCCAAAATAGAGTTTGAGTTATAATATGAAGCGATGTAAAAAAAACTATAATTGTTAGGAATCTTAATAATAATTATAACTTATAAATAATTAGTATATAATATTATGTTATTAGGAATAATTGATCATTTAACTTTGGTAGTACTTGGATAAAATTCATCTTACTGTTGTTATATATAGGATATAATATGAATAATATTGAATGTTTTTATTAGTTTTTTTAGAATTCTTTAATTAATTAGGATGAATTAGAATTAATTTAATTATAAATTGATAAATTTATAATTAAAATGATAATTTTAAATCCACTCAACCGTTACATTTAGAAAGGAAGAATTTTAAATCTCATATGATTAAATACACAAAAAACTACTGTAAATTAATATATAGAGCCTAAAAAACTATTAAGAAGAGAGACAATTATTCCTTTCATCTTTTTACATGCATGTGCATTTTCAGATGCATCACAAATTATTTTTTTAATAAAAATTTAAATATTATGGACGTGGGAGTAATATTTTAAGCTCCACAACTTGCGCCTATATGGTTGAGAAAAACAAGGCTAGTATTTCGTTTAAAAAAAAGAGGCTAGTATTGTATTTTGAAAGCTTCCTTGACCAATTGGATAGATCAGGAAAATTATTATGCTCTCTCCGTTTTTTTTAATAATATTTTTTATAGTTCGATTTTGATTTTTGACTCCGTTTTTTATAGGTCGTTTTGATTTTTGACGTGCATGGGATTTGATCGGATAGTAAAAATTATTATTTTTAATTTTTTTTTGAATTAAAATATTAATTATATATTTTAATTCTAAAAAAGAAGAAAAATTTGAAAACAATACACGTGAACATACGTGTCAAAAATCAAAACGAGCTATAAAAAAAACGTATTAACTTTGTACTAACAAAATTATTATATTAACTTTGCTCATGAGTTCCAAGACTCAGACATAGATAGATCAGGCCATCAGTTTCGTACCAAGTTCTGAGCATGAGAATTTATTATAGCCTTCTGGGCATTAATTGTGGTAGTACCTTACTGATAAACAGACAAGATGTGGGCCCATAAATGAGAAATTATTAGTAAAAGTAGCACCCTGTTTTGTCATTCCCTGTTTTGACTCTTTCTGTCCAGCTTGATATTAATGCATTATTAACATAAATCAGAAATGCATGTATTAATGATTTTATCTTAAATTCTTAACTATTAACATGCAAGTTGCCCTGTTTTTTACCCCTTTTCTACTCTGCAAACATGAATTTACAAGTCTCTGAGGGTAAAAATTGAAAATATAGATCAGAATAAGAAAGACTTTATAAAAAACAGAGTAAAGATTCTCATATCAGTAACCTCTTGTATCCACTGAAGCATGTGATAGTATTTGTAACAGTCCGCCCGTCCTTTTTAAACTATTAATTTTATGAAATCTAAAACTAATAATACAATTTATTAATCCAAAATTACATTACAAAGATAACTATTACAAAAACGCAGTTAACAATGACAAACCAACAACCAATCTACTCCAAGTCTAAGATTCTTCAAATCCAATCCACTTCATCTTCCTCTTGCATCAAACCTCAAATTGCAAGTAATGAGTTACACAGCTCAGCAAGTAACAATCGACTTACAAATATTCTCAAAAATTAATGGGTGTTTTAATAAAACAATTTTCTGTAAAAAAACAATATAAGTCTTGAAAACAATTTTAGAAAAACAATCTAATCCACAGTTTTATAATTTCAACAACTCCTTTACTGAAAATAATACAATAATCTTATAAAATTCCCCAATCTTGCTTTACGGCCACACTTTGCCAGTGACCGGCATCTTATTCTTATTCTTTACCACATTTTCCCAGTGGACAGGATCTAAAATTCAATAATCACGCGACCTTATCAAGTATCTAAGAGTGCACACTTGTACCCCTAATAAGGGTATCTAAGTCTAATTCCAAAACTATAGCGTAAATTATGAACGGGTTTGCAACGTAGAGACTGGGTTTCAAAGATTCTCATATTTTATATCTTATACAATTCGAAAACAATATTCTTATATCTTATACGAAATTCGAAATCACAGTATCAAAATCTTTTTCGAAAATAAAAATAAGTCAAAAGGTACTTACCTCCGAGTCAACACTAAAAACCATGACACACATGTAACACCTTCAAAATTCAAGAATCTACACCATCCTTAAACACATATTCAATCCCTTGCCTCCAAATAAAAACATCGCATCACAAATTTCGAACGCCTTTATAAGTCTGAATCTGCTCAGATATGTATTTCACCTTTTTGACCTTCTAAATGATGTTTTCTCGAAAAACTTAAACCATGAAAGTTGTAAAAAATGAAAAAATCTTTCCGAAAAGTCCAAGACCAACGAATTCGGACTTACGATGAATTTACTACGAATTATATAAGATAGCTGAATTGTGTGTGGAAAATCCTACAAATTTTAATATCAAAGACGAAGAAAAAAAATAAAGATTTGTATTGAGAGAGACTTATAACTGTTTAGTCTATGATTTAAATCCGACCTATATTCGAAAACCCATTATTCTAATCTATTTCTAATTTCTAATCTCAATCAAATTTTAATCCAATTTTATTATTATTAATCTATTTTGAATACGGGATATTACAGTATTAGGACATGTACTAGTAATGCTACACTAAAAAATCTAAATCCCTTTTTACAAGCCAGCTTGGAGCTCCACAGAGCTCAAGATTTGATCACAATGGTAATCCCAGTTATCAAATTGAAGAGACCTGATCAAGCTCATATCCATATTGACATCCGGTCCATATGGATTTAGTGATCCACAGAGATATCCACCACTCTTGTCCACACGATCCTCGTGATTATCTGTTCCTATTTCCGAAGATAGAAACATAGGCGGCTTGTCAGATAATTTCAAATCCATAATGTCGTTTTGCCATGATATTTCAGAATCCAATAGGCGATCATTAAACAGCTGCTCATCACTTGACTCTTCTTTGTGCTCATTCTGTGACAAATTCGGTTCCGTACTGTGCAAACTACAGGAGTTTAACAGAGAGTCGGGTTCTGATAACGTTTGTGCAGCTTTCCCGATATCTGTAGATTTTTTGCATGTATGTTGACCAAAGTATGTAATGTTGAACATTTGGTTGTCATCTTCGAGTTGCTGAACTTGTTTAAGAGCTTGGCAACCTTGTTCATGCTTATATGTGCACCTGAAGTAGCACCTACATTAATAAATCAAAAATTAGTTAGAATTCAAAAATATAATTTGAGATTAAATCTACATATATCTGTAGATTTAAGTAGCTAAAGTTAAAATCCAAGAATTACATCTACTTAACCAAGGTCAAAAATGAAAGCATAGTGTTTTTCTACATGCTGCTTACACGAGAGGCAGGGCAAAGGCTATGTTATCTTATCTTAATTTTTCATTCCCGAGCTGAATTCTATGGTCAATTAAGTTATTGTATACGACCATTTCTTAATATCAAAAATTACAGTCGTATCCAATGCACAAGACTAGCAAGATCTGATTGTATATACACAAACTTCGTCTTTCTATTCATAGTAATTAGTAGGGTCCCTAATTACTAATATTTTTTTTTTTTTGACTAAATTGATTATCAAAGGTTTTTTTTGGGTGAAAATATGAGTTTTCATAAAATTGCTAAAGAGAATAAAATTGTACCTGGGATATTTGGAGTTGAGTATCCCCTTTTGTCCATATTTCCTCCAAGAATAGCCATCCTCCAATTTAGAAGAAACACTCCTCCTGGAATCTAAAGTCTTCCTACAAAACACAAAAAACAACATTAAATCTTCAATCATCTTATACACAAGAAACATACATGTAACACAATCAGTATAGTCAGAATTGAAGAATCTAACCTTCTCTTATAACAACCTCTCCGGCCCTTATTGGTTGATCTATTAACACTTTCACCGGAATCTTGGCAAGTCAAAAGACCAGAAGAAGCAGAACCAAACTCATTCCCAGGGATCTGAACACAAGAGTTAAGCACAGAAAGACCTCGACTAAAAGATTTGCATATTTTCATTGCAAGTTCTTGAACCCCATCGTGATCTAAACTAGTGTTGTTACCAAGCAACAACAAATCTTGAAGTTGAGTAGCAATGTCACGGCCTTGAACTAACTCTTTAATCACCCTCTTTCTCTTAGTACCCCATAAAAACTCATCTGCTGAAGCTGCAGCCATGTAAATAAAACTAAAGATATGTTTGTACTAGCAAGATTATTATATGTGTAGTTATGTGTGAATGTGTGTTTTATAAACAAGTGAGATGAGAAAAAGGGAAGGGTGATAGTGATGGTGTGGTGTGGGAGATAAGAGGAAATGGGGTGGCAATTTTAAAGGAAGTTCGTGAGAAGCAAGTTAGAAATTTTGGCCCAAAGAAAATTATTTTCGACTAGGCGACAATTCTGACGTATTTTGCATGACGAGGGGCATGACAATCGCGACTATATATATATATACTATTTCACAATTCCGCAATTTGCTTTTAATTTATGTAATCATCAGCAGATGCATTATCATTTCTCACAAAATGAATTTAGATTAAAACACGTTACCATCATTAATTTTTATAAGTGGGAATGGAGCATCAATTTCGAGAAAATCGGATAAAAAAATTATTATAACATTTTTTTAAGTTATAATTTTAAGGACGATAGTTAACTATAATCATTTTTGAAATTTATATTACAAAAATATATATTTAAAAAATTATTAATGATTTATCATTGATTGGATATTCATTTGAGATGAGGTAACATATTTTATATGTGATACACATTTGAAAGTAATTATCCTAATTTTTTTAAATTTTTATAGAATATGTATTTGTCAGTAGAATATTTTAAATGAAATCCAGTGTGTATTTAATGGTTAAAAATTATCAATACACCCAAGAAGGTTTATCGATTTTAATATAAAATTATTATTTTTTCTAATTCTAACACGAAGAATTATTGTTATATCTAAAACGTATTAGGGGGTGACGAGGGGGATGACAAAAGGAAATAATACTACAGTTTACAATTCTACTTGTGGAGTATCTTTTATCTAGATGATAATGGCCTAATGGGCATAAATTCATCATCAAACTCTGAATTTAGATCAAACTAACTCGAATCATAACTAATTCTAAGTGGGAAAAGACAGAGTACAAAAATTGACACACATTAATTATATATACTTGTATCAACTTTTTTTTTTATTAATAAAACCGTACTTGCATTAAATCAAATCATACGAAGTTGAGAGCATACTCCTCCCACTCCTATAAACCTGACATAGAACGAGATATTCTTACTAACAAATGAGCGACTTCATTCGCAGACCTATGCACAAACTGCACTATCACATTTTCAAAGTGCTTAACTAAATCAACACAATCTCTAACAATAGAATGAAAATATGCTCTTACTTGGCTACCATTACATTCATCTGCCAATAACTTAGAATCCATCTCAGACGCACACCGATTAAAGCCCAAATTTTTCGTCCAGGATAGCACCTCTTTCCTTCAACCTTCCTGGGTGACCACTAGGGGTGAACAAAAATCCGATTAAACCGCGAAACCGAACCAACCCGCCCCTTTTTTCGGCCGAATAAACCGAACCGTCCGAAACTGAAATATAAATGGGTTAATTTTTAAAAAACCCGAACTAATTGGGTTGGGTAAGGGTTTAACAAATTTTAACCCTTACCCAACCCGAACCAAACCGATTACATAAAATGCAGAATTTTTTGCATATTTTCTGCATATTCTATATATTTTTTACATATTTTCTACAAATTTCTGCACTATATAAATTTTCTGCACTATATAAATTTTTTGCAACACATTCTGCAACACTTTCCGGCTCTTGCAACATTTTCTGCAACAAGCAGAATTTTCTGCAACAGTGCAGAATTTTTTCTACAAATTTCTGCACTATATAAATTTTCTGCAACAGTGCAGAATATTTTCTACAAATTTCTGCACTATATAAATTTCTGCACTATATAAATTTCTGCAACAGTGCAGAATATTTTCTACAAATTTCTGCAACAGTGCAGAAATTTCTGGGTTGGGTTGGGTTACGATTATAAAAAACCGAACTAATTGGGTTGGGTTGGGTTGGGTTACGATTTTTTTTTACAATTAATGGGTTGATTTTTTATAAAACCGAACTAATCGGGTTGGGTCGGGGTTTGACGAAAACCCGACCCGAACCAACCCATGTTCACCCCTAGTGACCACGACCCTGCCATCTGCTTACACATTGCCTGTAGGAACTTCCCATGCTCATTACGAATAACTCCTCCAACACCCACAGTCTCTGTATCTCCAAAGATAGTTGCATCTACATTTATTTTCACCCATCCTCATTGCGGAGCCTGCCATTTCTTTATACTGGAATTCATTGCTGCTGCAGTTTTGGTGTGCTCCATCTGATTTGCTTTCCAATCCGCCAGTAAGTTCAGTGCTGCATTTGTCGTACCAAACACAGAAGTTCCAATTCCATTCCAGACCCATTTATTTCGTCGGTTCCATATGCTCCAACATAGTAATGTCAATAAAACACATTGCTCCTTCGTCCCAGTGCTAAACAATCTCTTAAAGTACAAAACAATTTAATATATATATGCATATAGATTTTCAACTATGGGGCGAAGCCAGCTGCTCTGCTGTAACTTCGAATCCACTTGTATTACGAGTACAAAACAATTATATATATCAGATAACAACCTATGAATTATAAGTGAATTTATTCACAAGTTTAAATATGTATTATAATATATTTATAATTTTACTTAATAAAATTTAATATTTCACTCATATAAATTTATATAATCTCAATTTAATTGTAAAAGAATTTTATGATACTTTACACAGCTATCCCCGGTAATATAAAACCAAATAGATCTAATTTTCATTTTGTTCTCGATCAGAAAGTCGATATAGAATATATCACGTCTAAAATAGTGTATGATATAAATTTAAATATTAAAAATATTAAAATATTTTATATTGGTTAAAATTATATAATATTTTAAATTTTATAAAAAATTTATATAAATAATAGAATAACAATATTATATTATTTAATTAATAAGAATGAGTTACAATTTAAATGAATTAAATATTTTGATCAATAAATTACTATGTTTTATTAAAAAACTTGGGATCCGTAAAAGTGAACCCGACCCATATACAAAGCCACCACCGTCTATAATATCACCCACAATCGTAAAGCATCATTTTCTAGGGTTTGGTTTCCACACAAAATTAGAAAGCAAAGCAAAATGTACGGAGTATCACCATCTCAATCCAGGTTCTTAAAGCTCATCCAACGCAACGATGTTCAATCCGCCGCTGTTTGGGGCACCGCTGCCCTCGCCGGCGCCATCTATCTCGTTCAGGTCATCTCTCTCTCTCTCTCTCTCTCGTTTTAAATCTCTCTCTATAATTTTAATTACATTTAACTATCTGTTTTTTTTGTATTTATCGTGGATAAATCATATTTGTTAAATGATTATTATGAGCAGATGAAATGATTTGATTGTATTTGAATATCATTTTTGTAAGCTTATGTTCCCCTTTTTGTATATGATGACCATCTATCTATTATATTGTAAACCGCAAGTTATTAAGTAGAAGCAGTCAAGGTGTGCGAAATTTGTTGGAATGCTGTATGGTTTCAAATTGATTTATCACCGGGCCTAATATTTTTCTCTCTCTGAATTTTAAACATGCAAGACCAGCAATTGAAAACTTAATCTGAAAGTTTTTATTCTCATAGACTCGGAATTATATGTTGGATGTATTTCCTTTGCTGTTCCGGTTTTCACCATTTGGATGAGAAAATGATTGAGCTTAAAAGTCATTAGCACAATCCCTGATATTTAGTTTCAGTTCCTATATGGCAATGTGATATTTAAAATGTGTATAAACACATTTTCGATACTGTTTGCATGAACAATATACAGCGTATACTAGGTGGGTGAATACTCATGGCAGTCAAATGACTTTTTATTCAGATGTCTTGATCAAAGTTCAAAGTTACTCATCAATGCGGATTTGATCCTGTTTACTCATCAGTGGCACCTCCCCGATTATACCACGGTCGCTATCCCCTAATTTACATTAAGATTTTCAAGTGATGAGAAGTAATAGCTTATATGTAGATAAAATAGCATTTGATCTTTCCGTTGCATGCTTTCATGCCCCCCCCCCAAAAAAAAAAATCTTTTAAGTGCATGATGTTTTTGGGGAAGGAAAAATCACGCACTATGTGGGAAATTGTTGAATGGTGATTTTGCATTGAGATATTGGCATATTGCTACAGTGATTATGTTTTTTAATCATCTCTTATCGTCACAAAGTAATAGCTATATTGACTTAAAGTGGTTTCAATTTTTTATTTATTCTTTGTCTTCTTAAGGTTCAAACAAGCTTAGCATTAATGCTTTAGTGATTTATTGTTTTAATCATTAACATTTTGATGTGTTGTTCCGTGCTCCCAATTGTTGACTCACCTCCCCCTCCCCCCTCTTGCAGCCATTTGATTGGATCAAGAAGACACTTTTTGAGAAAGCAGAGCCAGAAGGGAATTGAAGATGTGCAATCCTTGTGCTACAAAATTTCAATGTATAAAATTATAACATTTTGAATTCAAGTATTACAACTCTTTTCTAGTTCTATTGTGGTAAAACTTTATCATGAAGTGTTTATTCACTGAATTGATGGATAAATTTGGTGGTTGTTTTGGTTAATGTCGAGTGCCCTGACCTTGTGGCTTTTATAATAATAATGGATAATTTTTTATTGTCATATTTTTTATGTTAATGTTATTGTTTTAGTTACTTACCTCTGTCTGTACCGTTATACTTACTCTTATAAGGAGTGTGCATTGGCATATATGGATAAAGATTGAAATTTTATTTTCAGGAAATACCTTTTTAAGGGAAAAACAATCCAGTGCGGGTTAACATTTTTTAACTAACATCGGTCTGGCCAAAGCTGAATTCTGTATGCTCAAATTAATGAGAAACGAGACTCAATTCTCATGCCCTGCTGCATCTGTTGAGTTTTGAAACCATAGATACGATACTAACTTACTATGAGAAGAGAGATATGGGTTTCGATTTTCGAATCTAAGAGGGATATTTCATATTTGCAAGGCTGGTATTCAAATTGGGTTAATTCCTAAAGGAGTGTACGAGTAATATATAAAAAAAGTGATGCATCTACCAAAACAAATTATAGTTATATGACTGTTAGAGATTTGAGAAAAAATTAGAGATTTGAGTTAAATTAGAGATTTGACCAAATGAATTATCTAATATTAGTGTTTGGCAGTTAGAGGATTGAAATAACGGTTTGGACTCAATAAGCTAATTAAAAAAAACTACTTTGAGAAGATTTTTTAATTAAATGATTGTCATGTATCTACTTAAAATACAATTCAACAACTATTTACCAAACAATTTTATTTAAAACAACTAATTTAATCCGTTAGTCAAAATAACTAATTTAATCGATTAGTCAAAACAGTTAATTTAATCGACTAATTGTCAAAGAGCACCTAGCATCTTGAATGAACCAGTATTACATTTACATATGTAATGTTGATAACTAGACATTATCGTAGTATAGGGTACACTTTCAAGTTTTTCTAACTGAAAAGTAGACCAGTCAAATCGTTCGTGTCGTATGCTTTCGTATCATGTAATTTCATGTTTTATGTACCTGATTTGTTGATACAAACACGACACGGTTTAAAAACGACCCAACACGACACGAAATACACGAATTTTTTTTAATTAAACGGAAACGAAATGACACAACCTGATACACGAAAACGAAAAAACATGAAATGTACACAAAATAAATTTGAACTGTTACACGAAAATGAAAAAACATGAAATGTACACGAAGTAAATATGAGCCGGTACACGAATTGGTACACGAAAAATAAAAAACATGAAATATACACGAAATAAATATGAACTGGTACACGAAATATCAAAATTTACATTTCTTGTCCAAATTCTGATTAAAACATAAGCTAAAGTACAAAAAAATGGATACGGAATATATATAATATTTACTCCCTCCGTCCCGTTGAGTTGTTATCATTTCAAAATGGGGTGTCTGGCACGCATTTTAAGGTGAATTTTAAGGATAGTTCCATAATTTATTTTTGAAATTTTCCTTTTTTGTATAAAAATAGAACAATCCTATTTTTATACAAAAAAAGAAATTTTTAAAAATAAGTTATGGAACTATCCTTAAAATCCACCTTAAAATGCGTGCCAGAAAGTGAAAAAAAAGTGATAACAATTGGGTGGGACGGAGGGAGTATTATGTAATATTTATTATGTAATATTATATATCTATATAATATTTTTGTTATATTTATTTATTTCGTGTACCACGTGTCGTATCGTGTACTCGAGGGATAAATACAAAACCGACACTAAATCTCGGTCGTGTATTTTCGTGTTTGTGTATTTTCGTGTATTGTACTCAAAATCGAAAAACAAACACTAAATTTTCGTGTCATTTTCGTGTCGTATGAAAAATTGTCCGGTCTACTGAAAAGTGAATTTTCTAACCTGACAGTTTTGTCCGAAATTTGTCTTCACCATCATTCGAATTATAGACCTCTGCATCTTTGGACCAGTGGTTATAATTTTTTTTTCTAGTACAAATAAAACATTCATGTTTTCCTGCCCACGTGTTAGAAAACATGTTACATATCAGTTTTTAAGGAAACAACACGGCCGAAATCAGTTGGTTGAGAACGTAAGTCCGTCAATTTTGGACCCGACCCGAAACTGACACGAACCCAATTCGTAAAAATATGAATTAGGGTCGGTAAATATTCAATCCGAAATAACCAGGTATAATTAGACACAAATTCGAAATCCAAAAATTAATGAACCATATATTTATAATCCTATTTTTGAAATAATTTATTTTTAAACTAACTAAATTTAATTACAAAAAAGTAACTTACACGTGTAATGATAGATACTCGTTAGTTGATTCATAATTATTTAATAATAATAATAATATTTTACACATGTCCTGCCTATTTTACATCTGACAAAGTGGGTACAGTATATATTATACATTTGAAATGTAATTTTCACGTGCAATGAAAGAGAAACGAACTATTTTTTCTTAAAATTTGTGCAAAAGCAATCAGTCCATATAAATTGGGAGAGAGAGTATATAATATAGGAGTATATTTTCAGTCACTTTGAACAAAAGTAGAGGCCATGAAACATGAAATGACCCGAAACCCGACACGAACCCGATAGGTATGAGTTAGGGTTATGAAAAAATCAACCTGAAACAATCCGACTCAGTCCAATAAAAAACGTGCGGATAAAGGTATGAAAGAGAGTTGTACGTACGTAATTTTGCAAAGTCATTTCAATATATGAAAACAGCATTCCTAGGTTTGCATTGCATGTGTTGTGTGTGATGGAGACGGAGCTCATTCAGCTATTCGAAGCCGTGAAAAGAGCTGCTGACGATGCGGTGGCGGACGGGAATCTCGAGTTTTCACCTGCAGAAAAGCGGTGTCTTGATGGATTAAAACAGCTTGAGAAGTTTCCTGTTAATTATCATCTCCTTGTATCCACTCAGGTGCGTGTACGTGTGCATGTTAATTATATTAATTATTATGTAAATATTTCGTCATCCGTCCTAATTATAATTAATGAGCTAGTTTCGCATGTTAATCTTTTCTTCACGTACATTTTGCACCTTTAGCTGAATAATTCTCATCAATTCATTTCCAGATTTGATTTAGAAGCGAAATTGACATTTGTGTCACACATGTGTATGTGTGCAATATACAGAGAGGGGAGATAAAATATTGGATCTGGATTATATGTATTGGATGTGTTTGAAAGATCAGGAAGAGCTACCTACAGAAGATTTCTAAGAATATTAATTACATACCAACATTTCAAAAATAAAATCGAAAAAAGAATATTATATACTGATTCTATAGAAAAGGCCAAAAGGGAGTAACACTCGGAACTTCTAGGTAATTTTCATCCAATACTCGCATAATTTAATAAAATAATTATACGAATTCTGATATATGTTACTAATTTTACATTAGATAGATCCAAGTTCAATTAAATTCAGAATGCGCCTGATAACTCCCTACATTGTCTATTTCGAGGGAGCCAGGAGGGGATCATTTAGCGTAAAAGAAAGGTCAAATATAGGAAGAAAGGCAACATTGTTCTTTATTGAGGCTAGTGAAATCAAGATGCTAATAAGGTGAAATGCATGCTCTGTTTTGCTGTATCTTGTGGTATGCTTATAGGCCCATGACAACTTGCTGTATCTTTTGCTGTATCTCACTACCATGACAACTTGAAATGTTTCACTCTACGGTATTACTGTTTATGAACATCTTGCATATTAAAATACTGAAATAAATTTTGTATCAGGTTGGGAAGCGTCTCAGACATCTGACCAAGCATCCTAGGAAGAAAATTCGGGAGTTGGCTTCCATCTTGATTGGATTATGGAAAAACATAATAGTTGAGCAATCAATATATGATAAGAAAAATTGGAACTCGGATAAAAAAGATTCTGTAGAAAATGTCGAGACCTCTGAGGCAATTAACGTTCAAAAAGGTAATTCCATAAAGGTTGAGGAGATTCGCAAAGTTGAGAATGTAAAGCTCGAGATAACTAATTCTAGCACAACCCGGAAGTTGGAGACGGTTGTTGATTCTGAAACTTCTTCATCTGCAAAAAGAGCTAAAGGTGTTAAGATGAAAAACAATTCTGATGTCGAATCCATAAGGGTTGATGAAAAACTAAACAAAGAAGTAAGTAGTACCAGTGATGGGAGAAAATCCACCCCTAATGGGGCTGCTCCCCCAAAGATGTCTTCTGTTGTTCTCTGTAAGGATCCCTTGCGTGACAAAATTCGGGAACTTTTATCAGAAGCTTTATTGAAAGTCTCTGGTGAAATTAGTGAAGATCTGAGGGAAGAAGCAGATGCGGTAGACCCTTACAGACTTGCAGTTTCATTAGAGTCTGTATTGCATGAGACATGGGGCAAATCTAATGTCCAGCAAAAGATCAAGTACAGATCAGTCGTGTTCAATTTAAAGGATCAGCATAATCCTGATTTCAGGAGAAAAGTTCTTCTTGGACATATCAAACCAGAGCAAGTTGTCAACATGACTCCTGAAGAAATGGCAAGCGATGACAGGCAACGCCAGAACCAAGAAATCAAAGAAAAAGCTTTGTTCGAGTGTGAGCGTGGAGCAAAGAGACAGGCCAGTACTAATCAATTCAAGTGCAGTCGGTGTGGTAAAAATGAGTGCACTTATTACCAGATGCAGACTCGGAGTGCTGATGAACCTATGACTACATATGTAACATGTGTAAACTGTGATAAACACTGGAAGTTCTGTTAAGATTTTCCAGGAGCTCGCAATGATCAATAAATTACTGCCATGAGGACGATCTGAAGGTGCCTGTTTGCCTAGTGAAGTAAGTCTAAATTTCAGTTCTTTTTAGGAAAATGTAGAGCAGTTTACTTTAGGCCTATGTGGACAGAGCTTATTTGTCGTCAAAGGATTGTTTATGTTTTCATTCTTTTTAATAACATTTCTGGTCTGGTCTCTTAGTAATAATACGAATCCACGACTCCATACTTCCATTATCATGGTTTTATTAGTCATACACAGTTGTTTGTACTTACCAGTGTCATGTTTTCCCCCAACTTTCTTTATGATCCGTGATACTAAATGCACATTTTCATAATATATGACATGTCAATTAAATTTTTGTTATGCCAACCAACCCGATTTTTACTTAAATCTAGACTGCCTAAACAAATGCAGAAACAGAGAAGTACTGAACATTCGCCACCTCTAAGCAGATACAACAGCAGCAGCAGCAGCATACCATGATCTGTTGTTTTTGTCGTCTGCTGCGAGCCTGCGATGCACCATGGTGAGCGGCAATTGCTGGTGATTTAAATGCAGGATTGATATGTACTACATGTACTTCCAATAGACCAAGGTCATTGGTTCCATGCTGAACTAAAATCACTAAATCAGTTATCAGTAGCATCTCAACTGACTTGATTCCTGACTGATACTATCTTTCACAGAGCTTCTTCTCCTTTAAAACACCTGATTACACAACATGTGATCTCCTGAAGAATAATTAAATTTCAGGCTTAGTTGCAAAGTAGTAATTGATTAGTCACAGGATGTTATTACACCTAATTTTAAAAAATTCACTTCATACAATCTATAAAAAGAGAAAACAATTTAAAGCATTGTTTTTTTTTAAATTTTGTTTCCAATGTTTTTAACAGAATGTTTGCAAAGCTTCCGGAGTCTCTGTTTGTTTTCTATTTCATAATTCATCTTCAGTTTTGTGAATAAATATAATTATTTAATATTTAATTTATAAAAACATGTATAACTCTAATTATACGTGCAAAAAATTCAGACGATAATTATTTAAAAATAGAGTGAATATAATATTTTTTCTCCTCTTATAAATTAATACAGTACCTTATTATAATCAAAAGATCTTATATCTATATTTTAACTCAAAAAATTACCTAAGAAAAAAGATAAAATAAACTTAAAAATTTATATTGATAGATTTCTAATTAAAAAAAATCTAGAGCTATATTAATATTTATTAATAAATTATGTTACTACAAAATTAGCAGAACAGAAGTTAATAGAGAATTACAAAAATGTTAATAATTTAGAAAAATGTAAATCTTCACAAATAAAACCAGTAGTTGATAGGTTTATCTATCTCATGGCCATTAATCAAAAATTATATTCATTTATCAAATTCAATTATATATATTTAATATTAACGGCTGAGAGTGGTTAATAAATCAAGCCACGCGTCCTTGGTTAATTCACTGATTCCCCTGTATATAAACACACACACACACACAATCGGGAATTAGGAATATCAGTGTAGCAGTTGCCGAGATTTTATATGGCGGTGGTGGTTTCAGCTTTCAGAGGAGGCGTGTCACACGTCCGCTTTCCTATTTTTCACCATTCTCAGGTCTTTTTTTCTTATTTATTTCACCTGTTTTTGTAGGTATTTTAAGCTCTATTTTTGCAATTAGCATGTTTAATCACTTAAAATTAAAGTATTACATATATGAAGCATGTATTGTTCATTATATAAACTAAATTTAGGCTTTGAATCGCAAACCAGTGACCCCCAGACTCATGGTGATTTGATTTGGCTGCTTTGGTAGAGTTGCTACAATTGCTTTTAGTACAACATAACCTTATACATCGTAGTACTATATAAGTTTGATGACTATCTTAGCCTGCAAACACGAAATCACGTAAATTATTTTAATGAATTTTGTTAGTATTTTACTTACTATTTTAATTCTGAATACATCGTGAATCTTACTTTTATATATAAATGAGGTTCCGGTACAATTTTTTAAATACAAACAATATATATATATATATATTTTCTTAAAGATGTTGAACCTTAGTTATATTAGGGTGAAATGATTGGAAAACCATGACCCCTCTATTAAAAACGTAATGTTAGTGACTTTTGATAAATAAATGAATTTTTGTATAACTAGTATTCAATACATATATAACTAGGTTCAAGAACAATAGTTATAATTGTGAGAAACTTCAGTATATAAATATCTTTACAATGTTATAATTAAGCAAACTATATTCAATAATTAATTTCATATTTCTTATTAGAATATAATATACTGTACATGTCAGAGTTTTCGAGTTCGATTTTTGCCACCCTTAATATTCTTATAATTTTAATTTATTATGGACACGAAGACATATTATTAGCCCAAAGATGAGCATCCTTGATCCACTATTCAACCCAAAAATGAGCTTTCAGGTGAGGGGGAGTGTTAGAATATAATATAGGATGTTACTTAACATTTCTATACCCTGATTTTGAAATGTTGAACCCAAGAATAATAGTTGAAAATTATATATAATTTATTAGGTTTGTAGAGTTGTACTTTGTATTCTATTATGTAATGGAACTTGGCTCTTTCACTATTTTCATATGTTTGAAATTAGACAGTGCTATTGTGTAACTATTTTATCTACATATGCTCTTCTTTATTTTGTAACAGTTAAGAAGGAACATAGTAGTTATGCATTAATATTAATATGCATGTCTTTGAAAATCAAATTTCATGTGGTTAGCATTGATATTGCAGTTTCCAGCCACAAGAACATGTAGTAGATCACGGAAATTAAAACATGGATTCAAAAGGCTGACTCTCTTTGCACGATATTCACAGACGCAAGATCTCTTCACTTCTCGACTTCAAGGTAAGTTTAGTTCTGTCGCTTGTTTATATCATGCAGATCTCATAACTGCCATAACTGGATGTTGGGCACCTTACAGAGATATCAGATATGGGTTTCGTTCATTCTAAACCCATACTTGGTGTTTGGTTGGATATTTATGAGTTTTGAAACTCAAACCCCAAACCCATGAGATACAAGTTTTTGAAATCAAGGGAGGAGGTTGGTATGGTGGGAAGTAGGTCTGTCAATGGATCAGATCATCCTAAATCCATTTCCAAATTCATCTACCTTTTCAGAACAGATCAAATGTCGGATATTTTAAAACTCAATCTATATCCACTCCATTCGGATCACGGGTATTGGATATCCAATCCAATTAAATTTTTTACTAATTTTTTTAATTTAATATTAAAACATGGTACTAACACTTTTACTACCTATAGGTTAAAAATTGAACTAACATTAGATATATAGTTGCTGGACAATTATAATGATGTTAATACACACATCAGTTCTCTTTCATATAAGAATTAATTGCACAGTGAAAGAAAAACCCAAAATAATTAGGAATCTGGATATCGAGTACAAACATGAGACTTTGATGGATGAACTTGAAAACAAAAGGTAACTATTCGCACTAAAATTGAAATACTTAAATTTTATATACTATATATATATATATATACATGCATACATATAATTACATTTATTTGGGTCAGGTTTTTATCGGATCGGATCATACATAATTCATATTTATCGGATCAGATTTTTATCGAATCGGATTTTTAATGAATCGGATAATTCGATTATAAGGTCTTGGATCGGAACTCCGGTCCATTGACATGCCTAGGCTGGGAAGGTACGAGGTATCATTAATATAAATGTTATACTTTTATCTTTATTATAAAATTACATACAAATTTTTAACACATATTTTATAAAATAAGTAATACTGTAATATTTTTATTTAATTCTAGCCGGATATATTTTATTATTTTGTAAGAAAATATTAAATTAATATTTAGTCACCTAAATAATTTGTCTTATAAGCCAAATAATTTGATTGCTTTCAGCTTATATTTTTATATTAAGATAAAATAAAAAAAGAAGACAGATAAGTATATTAATTAATTACAAACATTACCAATAATAAAAATATTCTAATTGTTTTCGTATAAAAAAATGATTTAACTAAAAATTCTAAAATATTTAAATCGAACAAATTCATTTCAACATTGAACCAAACACATGATATTAGAAATGAAGTCTGACCCCGTACCATCCTATTCTACGAACCAAACAACCCCTTTGTAACGAAGACGCTGAAAACAGTTAGAATTGTTGACTTGATACTTGAAAAAGAAAACATCATGCAACTCTGTTGTATTTAACCTTAATATAATTTTGACTTCAATGCAAGCATTGCCAATAGTGCATTCCCCCCCCCCCCCCCCTCAAATTTCTAATTTCCTTTCAGATAGTATTGAGAACTTGCCAAAACTTGTGGAGGACATTGTTCAGACGTCCATCAAAACTGGTCCACGTGGTGCGATAAGGCTTGCTCAAGGTATCCAAGCAGTTGTTGGAGTAGGCAGTGAGTGGCTGACAGATGTATCAAAGGCAACTACGGTAAGTGATTATTGAAATGTCAGATCTCTTATGTTCAGTACGTGTTCAATAATAGAGGAAACCTGGTATAATCATATGTTGTGTGACATTTTGAAATTGGTCAAGGTTCTGTATACTGCTTCATTTAGTGAGAGAATCATTTTTTTTGTTTCCCTTGTGAGCCTGTACAGTCGTGATCCTCCAGTTATTACTTTAGTATACAAATGGATTTTTTTGTAAGGAATTGGAGCTCATGGTAAATGCTTAGATTACTCCTCAAGCTTTGTCCTGTAAGCCAAATAATGTGATTGCTTTTGGCTTACATTGAACACACACACCGGTTTGTAAATGATTTTTTCGTTTGGTTTTATACTAGATAATATTGGCTCAGCGAATATGATAAGAGAATTCTATGTTCTGACTATATAGAATTATCTGTCTCTTGAGGTACTTTAACAAGAGCTGATATTGTTCTTTGTTCATGCAGTCAACCAATTCATCCGCTGGATTGCCAACTCAGTTGCAGCTAGGACTACTGTCCCCACTTTATTTGAGAAAATTGTTTGAACGTCTGGGTGCTACATATATAAAGTTGGGTCAGGTGAATTCAGATTTTAACTTTCCTCGTACTTTTTGGTATGATGGAGAATCAGTTACCTAATTTTGTTTGACAAACATAAATGTATATTTATGTTTGTAATCACGACTTTAGTCAATTAAATCTATATTCAATAGTTAGGACTCAGGTAGATGTGTCATTCATTTGCTACCCATGTCCCATTGTATATGTTTCTTCTTGTGTCAGTATATCAGTAATTCTTCTTGTACTTTGCATATTACAGTTCATAGCATCAGCACCGACGTTGTTTCCACCAGAATATGTAGAGGAGTTTCAGTATTGTTTCGACAGAGCTCCTGCAGTTCCTTTTGAGGAGATCCAGAAAATTTTGCGCGAGGAATTTAGTGGACCAATAGATGGTGTGTTTGAGTATGTCGATCCAACACCAATTGCTTCCGCTTCAATAGCACAGGTTCGTAACCATCATTCTTTAACTTCATAAAGTCTTCTCTGAATGGAAAAGTTTAAAGTAGGCAACAGATTCAGTTCTGATATAATATTCAGGTTCATGGTGCAAGGCTTAGAGGTTCTCGGGAGGATGTTGTGATAAAGGTCTTGAAACCTGGAATAGAAGATACTTTGGTGGCAGACTTGAACTTTGTATACGTTGTTGCTCGCATTTTAGAATTCCTGAATCCTGAGCTAAGTCGTACGTCACTGGTATGCTGTATTTCAATCTCTAGATTCTTGGAATAATGTGCATGCTTTTCCTGCTTTGGGTATCTGGTAGTTATTTTTAGCATAACAATTTTGCTAAGCGATTTTGTGACGCCCCTAATCACTATAGTTACCAATGATCATTATTGAAGTGAAATAGTAATTTGTACTTGCAGCTCTACTTCAGCATGCTTGAACCTATATCTCATGATACCTAAAATTTGGCCTGGTTTAAGTCAAGTATCAACTAAGCATATTTGAATAACATCTACAATTTAACTATATAATTGTTTTTACAAGTAAGGTTTTCGTAGTGTCCATTAAGGTGGCTATGTTTTCTCGAGTCCCTTAACATTTCATGTGCAGTAATATGTGTAGAGTTGTGGATAATCTTTAACTCTCAAGTTTTAGGTTCATAGCTATCTGCCTTGTTATTTTTTCCTTTTCATACTGGAATTCCTTAATTTTACATAATTTGGGAGTTAATGTTTCTTTCAATATAATACTTTCTTATAGTAGGTTGCTATTGTCAAAGATATAAAAGATTCAATGCTTGAAGAAGTGGACTTTACGAAGGAGGCTGCAAATATAGATTCCTTCAGGAGATATTTAGAATCCATGGGACTCACAAGGCAAGCCACAGCTCCAAAAGTGTATCATCAATGTAGCACCAAAAGAGTGCTGACAATGGAGAGGCTATATGGGGTTCCTCTAACTGACTTAGATTCAATAAGGTCTCTCGTTGCAAGTCCCGAAAACAGTCTTGTAACAGCCCTAAATGTGTGGTAGGATTTAGTTGTAATTGCAGTTCCTTACCTGGTGAATTGTGTGTGTGTATTTTGGTATATGCTCTCAAATATGAAATGTTTCTGTAGGTTTGGTAGTTTGCTTGCTTGTGAATCCTTCCATGCAGATGTGCATGCTGGTAATTTATGGCTATTGCGTGATGGGCGTATTGGATTTTTGGACTTCGGTTTGCATCTATAACTTTGCCGACCTCCAATATTTTGTTCTGCTATACCTTTATTGTAAAATTATTATTTTTTCTTAGTTACTTTTTTGGATGCCAATATACGTTATGAGTTTTGTATAACTTATTCAGTTTTGTTTCGTGATCAAATCCTTTGGATATAGTTCTGTAGTTAAAAAATTTTGACCACGTGCCGCATTATTCTACATGTGCACAGTGCACACACTTTATAACAATGATTGTTCTATTGTTATGATGACTACACGGTGTGTAACCAGAATATTTCATTGTGGTTCTATTTTATTGTGGTTTCAAGTTATGTAGGTTTTTAATGTTGAGGACATGAAGTATATACTTGAAGCAATTTAATGCGTTTAGTTTATTTCCTCTATGCCATATATTTTATGTTTTATTTATTTCTGTAATGTGTGTAAGGTTACCTCTAAGTAGCTTAACTGGTACAGACATTGGTATGTCTCGTGACTTTTTTTTTGACGAGGGTATGGCTCATGACTTGAACTTATATTTTCTTATAACAGGTATTGTGGGGCGCATATCATCTAATACATGGAATGCTATGGAAGTGTTTTTATCATCCCTAGCAAGTGAAGAGTACGAGTCAATGGCATCTGCCTTGGTAGAAATGGGCGCTACAAGCAAAGTTGTGGATTCAAATGCTTTTGCTAAAGATTTGGAGAAGATTTTTTCATCAATAAAGGTCAGTAACCAGTTTGGGCCTCTTTTAAAATTTTTATTGTAAAAATTATTGGATGATAGAATGGTGCACATGTGCTAAACTTTTCTTTTAACATATTATCTATATTATATTATTTTAAAATTATATTGATAATATAATATAATATATTATATTATTTTAAAATTATATTATAATATAATATTAGCTAAAATGGATGTAAAAAGAGATGATTGCAAGTCAATTGGTATTTCTTTTAACATATTATCTATATTATATTTCTTTTAAAAGAAAGAAGTGAATCAGTTATCAATATGTGCTTTATTACTGTAAACTTTATCCAAGACTTCATGATAGGTTGCCACTATAATATTATTTCTCTCATCAACCATTTACATGTTAAACCTTAATTCCCAAGTCAAGCAAACATTGGTTTGATTGATTACTTTTCTTATCTTGGCAATAGGATTTGGACACAGAAATTCTTGTAGCAACAGCCAGGGGGCCAAATTCAAATGCAACTGCTGTCTCTGCCAATCTGGTTGTTGATGAAAGGCAGATGAATGCACTATTTCTTGATCTGGTCAGTAATCCCGGCTCCAATCTCCACATACCCACGCTGCAAACACATGTTTGAGCTTATGCATTGTAAAGTCAGTATAACTGCTGTGAACTGATTCCCCCTTTTTTTTTTTTTGAGTCTAATCTGGGAGCTGATTGTTGCTTGGAAAGAGGATGCATTATTTATAGCATGCAAATTAATTAACAAAAACTGTTTTTTTTTTAAAAGTTTAGGATTTTACGTTTGTTATATTGAAGTGCTACCTATTAACGATATCAAGGTAATCTCTCTCTCTCCCTCCCCCCCTACATTTTTCTCAACCATGTATGAAAAAGAATTGTTTAGAAATCTGAAATAACACCACTTTCAAGTTTAAATTGTTGTCAACTGACTTCAAAAAGTGAAGAGAGGACTCCTCTTTTGGGTATAAATAATTTACTCTGTAATATGAGGGACTTGGATATCAGTTTCAGGTCTTGTTGCCCCAAATTGCCAATTTTCTTTAAGAGCTCTTGTTTGTTCTTCCTGATCTAACTGGTCATTGATTTTATGCCCTTCTCTTGATTGATCAGATTCGAGTTAGTGAGTCATATGGGCTGAAATTTCCTCGTGAGTTTGCACTTCTGATGAAACAGCTTCTCTACTTTGATCGCTACACCCGACTATTAGCTCCCAACATGAACATGCTTCATGATCAAAGAATCTCCATCGTCTCAAATAGGGGCAGGAGCAGAAACATTTATCAATAAGGCATTCTGTTGTAGATTATTGGTTTGTCTTTAGGTTCTGTTTTTCTATTTTTCTTTCACCCGATATGTATATAGTTAAATAGTAACATAGACTCAATACTCTGGAAATATTTCTTAGCAACACCAAGAAAACGAAGGTATACCATCCAGTTGACAAGTAATGTATACATTTTATATTGTGACAATGTCTCTCGATCCGTCTATTCTCTGCATTCGATAACAAATTAACAATGTCTTTAGCTGAAATGGATTGTGACGGTTATAGCATCTGGGACTGGATTCTACTTGCAAATTGGACTATTGGAGGCCAACTAATAAGCTCCTTCAATGTAAAAATTGGTTGCAAATACATTTTTTTCCAAAATTAGAGATTTGTTTTTATTTAGGGAGGTTTTGGAGTTTGTAATTAATACCCGTCGAAGCAGTTTGGATGATCAGTTACAGAAATTAAAATGTGGGCATTCCAAAACACAAGTTTCATACGAACAGCAAGTTAATATACAAAACAAATCCTTCAGACTCCTGTAACAGAAATGTGTGACAGTATTCTGGAGTCGGGTTATTTTTTGTAAATGTATATTACTTTACCAACATTTAAATATCCTTAGTATTGTAGACATAAGTATCAAATACCAATTTGTATTGCACACTTAAAGATAGTTTCGACTTTTTTAGCAAATAAGTCCGGCCTTTTCCTATAATGCAACATGTATTATATAACAATACAAGAATCTGCAATCCAAACATCATTGCCCCTCAGAGTCCTCAATTTCTGAGCTGGTCACTGGAATACAAGGCGCCGTATGGAAGAATAACCCATAAGCTTATGTAGTGAAGTACCAGGAAGTGGCGACTCTACCTCACTTTCAGAAGAAGAGTGCTCAGAGTCGAGCATGTTAAATGAAGATACTGCGGATTTAAAGCTTTCTACAGAGCTCTTGTTCTTATATATAGACGCCCTAGTACTTTCAGATTTAGTACCCTCTTTTGGGGTCTTGAAAGAGCTAGCGGATGAAAAATTTCCAGGGATGACAGAGAAATTGTCTCCTGTGGAGTAACTTCGACTAAATGATTGGGAATCATAAGAACTTGCCGCTGGCTCAGCAAGTGGACGATCACTTCCCCTATGTGCTAATGCCAGGTTACTCTTCTTCATTACACGAGTATTCTCAGCAATCACACTTGGTAGAGGAGTTCTAGAAATGAGATCATCCCGAATCACATGTATTTTGTTTTCCAAAGAGAATTTTAACACCTTTGAACAAGCACCACATTTTAACTGGTGGCATCTCCTCTTAAATAGCAGGGACTCTGCAGGTATCTGCAGCATTTCAGAGCAATGATAACAAGCAATAATAGGAGCTCCACCTGCTACGGGTTGGAAATGTTGCTTTGCTATGTGATGAACCCGTGCCTCCTTGTGTTTGTTATACCATTGATCATCTGGTTTCATATCTTGGCTCCATAAAGAAAACTCAGAGGTTGCATACTTGTGAGCAATTGAAGAAGCAGAATGATATGGTCTACTAGTCTGTCTGGCATAGGTCATAGACTGTTCTTCACTGTAGCAGATGGCATGTGGAGGTTTCTGTGCTGAGTGATACTGCTCGTGGCTGCAACAGCGCAAACATAAGCAGTCAACTCGGTGCATGTACTGTATTGGGTCCTCAGGCAAAACCATTTGAGAGAGTTCTCTATTTTTCAGCCAAGTTATATCTCGTCTGTACTTCTCATGATAGTTGTGATAAGCAAGATCACTGTAGTCTTTCCTATTATCAGCAAAGTGATGCTCTTTTCCCCTGGAAGGTATGGTTAAAATCCTTCCACGTGGCCTCCCCTCAGATAATTGAGTTTTCCTGAGTTGATCTTGCAATTCATAGACCATTCTCAGTAGTTCCAGTCTGTGCAGTTCATGGGGGTTATCAGGCAGTGCAGAAAAATCTTTTTGCCCATAATTTGAAGAGCTGCTGCTTCCTTGGTCAGCTTGAAATCTATATTTGGAGAATAATAGCCTAGAATGGTAGTCATCTGTCTCATTCCTCATCCTATTTCTGACCGGAGATCTATATCTTGAACGTTCCAGAAGCTCATCTTGATGCCATCTACTCACTTTTGTGGTGGAATGTTTCTTCCCTCGTAAAGATGATCCAGAATTCATTAGTTGACGCTGCAATTTTGACTCATTACTAGTGACATGATTCATTACATATTCACTCCTTTCCGGAAAAACTTTGGTACTGTTGGGACCCACATCCTTTAAACTTCCCTTCAGTTGTTGAAAGCGTCTATTGGGCACTTGATCATCAGATTCATTGCCAAATGCACTGACATCATAGGCATAGTAATTTCTGGCTGTAGAAGATCTAAGTGTAACACCCAAGTCACCTTTAGCATAGAAATGGGGCATGTTTTCCAAACTATCGTCTGAGTTTATAAGCTGAAAACTAGGGACCATACCACCCTCAACTTGCTGCATTTCTCGGTGAGAAGACAGGAGATTATCTAATGAAATGCCTTCATTCGAGAAACTGTCAGTAGTGAAGATTTGATCCTTGGTCACAGTGTCCGGAAAAGTTTCTGCGCTTGTTAATATTAAAAAACTTTCCCTATTCTCATCTAATTCCTCCACTAGTGAAGGATGTTTATTCTTACCTGTAATACATGCGAGAGGAAATAAACTTCATTAAAAAAAAGTTTTATTAGAGTACAAGGTCTCAAGCAAGCAACTTTAAATTCTTTTTTACCGTCATCGTCATTATTTGGTGATGAGCATCCACTTCCAGTCACTTTCTTAGGTGATGACAACAATGATTCGCTACTCCCGTACATATGATATCCCGGTACACTTGAGTCATTCTCGAGTTGATTAAGCTTAGGTGAAGACAAGACTTTGTTTGAGATGCTTACATCTCCTGACTTCTCATTATCATACACATTATAATGGACCTCTGTGCCAGATTGATTAAAAGAAACTTCACGTTTATCTGCTTCTGCAGGTGCTATGCCTCTTAGTGACAAGTCTGAAATCTCATGACAGGTAATGGGATTTACCCTACCAATCCACTCCCTCCTGCCATCTGCACCACTTTTACCTTCGACATGGACATTTTCTAGATCTTTATCAGGAGAAAATTTTTCAGAAGTATTTTGTAATTCATTCTCAAATTCTTTTTTACCTCCATCAGAGTTATCTTCTGATGAGCGTGGACTTTCAGTCTCTATTACTGATGAGGGATTTTCAGTAGCATTGCCTAAGTCGTTTTCAGCTACTTCCTTGTCTCCGTCACAGTTGTACTCTGATGATGAATGGCGACTTTGAGTCTCTGTTTCTAATGACGACAGTATTGAATCACTGTCATGATTGTGGACTTGTGGTACCAATGAATTGCTCTCCTTCTGGTTGAGCTCAGAGGATGACATGATTTCATTTGAGGCACCATTTTCAGAATCCTTAGCTTCATCCTGATATGGATTATGATCTGCTGTGCCATATTGGTTTAAAGGCACCGTACCATCCTCTTCTTCATTACGTGCCAAGACTTTGTTTGAGATGCTTACATCTCTGGACTTCTCATTATCGTACACAGATTTGTAATGGGCCTCTGCGCCAGATTGATTAAAAGAAACTTCACATTTATTTGCTTCTGCAGGTGCTATGCCTCTTAGTGACAAGTCTGAAATCTCATGACAGGTAATGGGACTTACACTGCCAATCAACTCCGTCCTTCCATCTGCACCACTTTTACCTTCGGCATGTACATTTTCTAAATCTTTATTATCAGGTGAACATTCTTCAGAAGTATTTTGTAGTTCATTCTCAAATTCTTTTTTACCTCCGTCACAGTTATCTTCTGATGAGTCTGGACTTTCAGTTTCTATTACTGCTGAAGGATTTTCAGTAGCATTGCCTAAGTCGTATTCAGCTACTTCCTTTTCTCCGTCACAGTTATACTCTGATGATGAGTGCCGACTTTGAGTCTCTGTTTCTAAAGACGACAACAATGTCTCTCTCTCATGATTGTGGACTTGTGGTACCAATGAATTTCTCTCCTTCTGGTTCAGCTCAGAGGATGACAAGATTTCGTTTGAGGCACCATTTTCAGAATCCTTAGCTTCATCCTTATATGGATTATCTGCTGCGCCATATTGGTTTAAAGGCATCATATCATCCTCTTCTTCGTTACGTGCCAAGACTTTGTTTGAGGTGCTTACATCTCCTGACTTCTCATTATCATACACAGATTCATAATGGGCCTCTATGCCAGATTGACTGAAAGAAACTTCACATTTATCTGCTTCTGCAGGTGCTATGCATCTTAGTGACAAGTATGCAATCTCATGACAGGTAATGGGATTTACACTACCAATCCACTCCCTCCTTCCATCTGCACCACTTTTACCTTCAGCATGGACATTTTCTAAATATTTATTGTCAGGAGAACATTCTTCATAAGTATTTTGTAGTTCATTCTCAAATTCTTTTTTACCTCCATCACAGTTATCTTCTGATGAGGGCGGACTTTCAGTCTCTATTATTGCTGAAGGATTTTCAGTAGCATTCCCCAAGTCGTTTTCGGCTACTTCCTCTTCTCCGTAAAAGTTATACTCTGATGATGAGTGCCGACTTTGAGTCTCTGTTTCTAATGACAACAACAATGACTCACTCGCATGATTGTGGACTTGTGGTAACAATGAATTGCTCTCCTTTTGGTTGAGTTCAGAGGATGGCAAGACTTCATTTGAGGCACCATTTTCAGAATCCCTATCTTCATCCTGATATGGATTATGATCTGCTGTGCCATATTGGTTTAAAGGCACCGTACCATCCTCTTCTTCGTTACATGCTCTGGCGTCTGCTGATGAACCTTTAATCTCATGACAAGTGATTGTGTCTGAATCATAGAGCTGACTAGACTTATTTATCTCACCAAGTGACTCTATCCTGTCACCTGTAGCACTATCAACCCCCTTATAAGATTTGTCTATACAAGATCCATCTGTGATGGGATTTTCAGAAGTATTCTGGACTTTATTCTTGTGGTTAGGATCTGCTTCATGTGCTTGTGGTCCCACGCCTTGGAGGTCCTTTCCTGGCTTTTTAGCTGTAAAAGTGAGAAGATGTTAATAGTAGTACTGAAACGTGATCTGCAGTAAGTTTAATGTATAAGATTGTAACAAAAGAAGCATGATATGAATTAACTAACATAAATGTTTAATCAAAATTAGTAGAGCAAATTAAAGAACAAGAGTATATCTGATCTTATATCTCCAAACTGTTCGATATAATATCAGATATAAATCGGAGGTGCAAAACTAGCTAGGACAGAATCAACTCCCCTTGTGTTGATCATGATAATATCAAATCCCATTCCTCCAGTAATCTGGTGATTTTTTGTTATAACATTGTCAGACTATATAAATCCGCTAACAATTTGAGCAAATTCATAACAGAAAATTTGTGTTGGCTTAAATGAATGATTCAATTACCTTCAAGTATAGCACCACATCCTCCACAGCTGTAAATCGGAACTTCAACCAGCTCACGAAGAACATGCCTGCATTTCGGACATCTAACCAGTCGAACTTCAAAATTTGCCCGACTGCTCATATCTTGCAAAATCTGCCACTTTATAAGCCAAAACTTCGTAAAGATCCACAACTATCCTGCAGCCACCATAAAAAAACTCTTCTCTATACTGCAATAGTTTGAAAGTAGATTAACTGAGCATACGAAGGTAAAAAGCGTATTTAACAAAATAAGGTGGAAAACACCAAATGTATAACATAACATAACAACAAAACCATTTAACACAATATCGATGATAAGAAACCCTAAATAATCATTTTAACTGAGATAACACATCAAAAATTTGTAGAAATCAAGATCAATGCTTTGATAACACAAAGCACAGAATGTTAAACTAGTATTGCATTTGTATGTTTCTATGTTTTGGCCAAAATACGTGTGGATAGCCAAAATTTTGAAGGATTGCAAACATTAAAAATATAATTATATACATGTGGAATTTACAGACCGTTAACATGCAACAATCTACAACCAGAAAAAAATACTGGAGCAGCTAAAGGAAGATTCTTATATAAATATTAGTTAATCCGCATGAAAAAGTTCATCATACATTTATGTAATTCCAAAACAATTATATAATTATGGAGGACTAATCCATAGAAGCCAACTGTAGTATATCTTTTCGCGATAATGAATAATTATTTTAGCGTAAGTATGCTGCAACGATCATGTGCTAAGACTCGTACATACTACATACACAATAACATACACATAATAAGATAGAAGAAGGTAACAAGAAGAGAGATATACTTTAATACAATGGATTGGATCTCGGTGAATCTTCTTCTGTTTTGTCTGGTACTTATTTTATGAACTTAATCTGTGACTCAAAATTCTAAACAAGTTGCAGTAGTTTGTGATGTGTTCCTAGTAGCTTAGATAAAGGAGACGACGCGAGTTTAACCAAGTCAAGCACGTTGACTTTTCGAATTGAAATGTCACAACTCACAGCCACAGATTTAAATTATAATTTAATTGCTGCATGCTATATTAATTTTGACCGCGTACTTATAATATTATTTTTATATTTAAAATTTAAAATAATAAATTTAACTATGTATTTGAATAAAAAAAAGTCAAATTATTGTTTTAAAAAAAAAAGAGTCAAATTATTAAAATTTAAAGGTAACGTCTTGGAGTTCACGTCCAACGTATCATAATAATAGAAGGGAGCTTTATTTAGACATTTCTGTTTAAATATTTGGATTAAAATACCCTTCCTAATATTATACTCTCTCCCTCCCATTTTACTTGTCCCTCGTGAAAAAAACACATTTCTTAAGAAAAATATTAAATAAGACTAACCCTTATAATTGCATTGAATTAAATGAATTGTTTGTATATTTCAATTAGTCAAATATTGGAAATAGTAATATAAGAGTATTATTTGGAAAAGTCTTTATAAAATTGTTTTGAAAAGAGAGAATGACAAGTAATTAGGGACTAATTTTTTTCATAAGGGACAACTAAAAAGGGACTAAGGGAGTATATTTTAATGATTAAAATTAAAATCAGAAACATTTCAATCCAAAACATTCAAAAAGTGTGCATAAATAAATTTAAAGTAGGCATATATCAACACCCTGATCAAATCGAAATTATAGTTACAAATGAATTAGGGCAGGGTTTGCTTCATAAGGTGGAATGAATTTGGTATCAAAAATCAAGTTAAGGTGATATGTGAATAAAATTTCATCATTGATGTGATGTGTTTAATTTAGTTTTAAAATAAAATTATTAATTTAAAATATTATTAAATTAATAGTTAGATTAATTTATTTTATTATATAAAAATATAAATATATTTTTTATTATTATTATTAATGTTAATTATCAACAATAAAATAATAATATTAAAATTAAACGACTAGTATGATTATATATGACACTATTATCATGACAAGCTTGTTTATGATACTTTTTGTTAATCTTGATATAAAAAAATCATATTTTGTGGATTTGAGTTATAGAAATTTGAAAAAAATTAAATAAAATGTATGAATTTCATACATTCTAAACTCATAGCTCATTCCTAAACTCTTAAAGCAAACAATCCCTAAATTTATGAATTATAGGTATCAAGTATGAGTTTGGTTCATTCCAAACTCTGTTTGATTTAAAATTTTAAAACATAATCTCAAAACCATAGGGTACTGTTTTTGATACCATATGTGAGAGACGGGTATTAGACTATTAGTCATGGTATGGAGAATCAAATTAAAATTTATTATTTTTATTTTTATTGGCAAATTTATATAATAATTTTTAAAATAAAAAGTTTATAATTATGTTATTTAATGTTTGATAAATAATTACATTAAATGCAATTGAGTTGTTTGTATATTTAAATTAGTTACATTTTGACTCATTTTTTTTAAATAGGATACGGGAGTAATAATTATTCTACGTTTGTCCATTTTGACCTTTCTATGGTTATATTGATTAAAAAAAATTAAAAATATATTTAAAATAAATTATATATATTTTCTAATAAAATAAAATTTTATTTTTTTAATTATATATTATTTTTAAATTATAATAAAATATTAAACAATTTAGTCGCATAAAAAATAAAATTGACAATAAATTAGTACTCTCACCATCCCAAATTAGATGACCCCTTTGCAAATTTCACACATATTAAGAAATATTAAATGATTTTTTTTACATATTTACCCACATTTATTATATTAAGTTACAGTACTATAGTATTTGAATAATACTTGATTGAAAATGATAAATAAGGAGATGTAGTTTTGAAAAATTATTGATAAATATACTTCTAAAAAAAATGATCAACTAATTTAGGATAATTTTTTTAAATAAAAGAGTCGCATAAAATGGGATTGAGCAGGAACGAAAGAAGTAAATTTATACTTGAGGAGTTGAAGATGCTCGAGGCCGTCTGATAAGTCTACAAGCCTAGTAAGAATCTGGAATCATTGAGAGCACAATTTCCAATGCCTTGTTCCATCTCACTTTTATCACTACTACGAGCAAATCGTTACTGGATTCTTTTTCTTGGAAAAGAACCCCTCAGCCCTCTTTACCCGACAATAGGTATATGCTCACCAGTTGTACACGTGGCCTTTTTTTTTTGCCCCCCGTTCTGTACTGTTTTGTCATACATTTAATCCCTCTACTTTTTTAGTTTGATTTTTGACAAACATATTTAGGTATTTAACTGTATAGTAAATATGTATGTTAAAATTTAAAATATATTTTAAAATTAATAAATTTTATTATCCCGTCGAAACACCTAAACATATGTATTAAAAATTAAAATATAAAAAAATCAGAGGGAATATTTTGTTAAGTTGTCACACATTTATTCAAGCACACCATACTGTGATGTTCTGGACTTTCAAAGCTAAATTCAACAAAGTATTCCTTCCCTCCCAAATTGCACTTTTTAAGAAAAAATATTTTATAATATATGTTTATTAATTTTTTAATATAATTTTATAAATTAAAATTCTAAAATAAAGTTTTGATTAGAATATTAGTACTAATAATTATATAAATTAATTATCATTTAAATTATATATTAAAACTATCTCGATCATTATGATTGATATGGATATAAATATAAAATAATATTTATAATAAAAATATTTAATGTTTAATTTTTTTCAAAAATAACATTTAAAATAAGACGGAGTATTTTAAGTTTTGATGTGAGATATAAAGATGCTTGAGAATTAGTTTTTCCCGTCCAAATTTTTTATGTATATAAAATATAACTTTATAAAAAAAATTAAAACATTTTTCCTACAAAAATTAATATTTAAATATTTTAAACTACATAAAAAATTTGAAAAAATAAATAATTTCCAATGCATAATGTATCTAAAACATTAAGTATTTACCTTTTTAAGAAGTCGTTAAGGTTGTAAAATTTGTGATTGAGATTGCCGAAACAAATTAGTAGTATATTTTTTAAAATAGAACCCTGATATAAAATGCTCTTTTCATTTTCTGTATGTGTTTCTTTTAAATATAAAATTAACTTTTTATTTATATTCATGTCTACTTTCAATATAATTTAACTGTAATGTTGTAAAATAATTCTTATATTTATTGTTTTCAAAAAATAATTATTTTAAAATTTAATTAAAATTTAATTTTTAATATAATATATAAAATTATATATATTTGAAAATTTTCCAGAATTACCAATCATAATGATCCCTTAATCTAATTACATGACCAATCATAATCATTCTAGTGTAATTATATATAAGATATTTTTTTTATATGTGTCTATATATGTTTTAATTTTTTTTACATGCGCAATAACTTAGATATAATTATGGTTGTAAAAATCGGAATTTGAAATTTATTGGTTAAGTACCGATTTGTGATTTATCTAATTTGTTATAAAATATATTATTTAAAAATAATTCATAAATATTAATTTAAATTTATAAATCTTATCAATAAAATATTTTATAAAGATTTAGTCAAAAACAATATCTTATAAAGATTAATTAAAGATTTATCGATTATTTTCAAAAAGAAGGAAATTTTTACGACATTAGATATAATAGATGAGTATGATAATATAGCATCCAACCATTTGTGAAATGTGAGGTATCCGGACCAATAATTAGTTATATACTGTATAACTTTATATCTTCGTTTTCTAACTTTTTTGGACATACAGCAGGAAACAGCTAGCAATAGAACAGCATGTATAGTCAGAAGGAAGATGGATATATATCACACACACACACACATATATATATAGTATATATGAAAAATGAGAGGACATATCACATATTGTCGGCCTGTAATATTTTCATACGAATAAGTTTCCAATACTAAATAAATAAGTAACTGTCACCACCCGACAATTATTAGTTAAAAAATTATTCATGAACTTGAAAACCAAACAATTAATTAGATTATTCTACCATAGATTTCGTTTTTATTGTCCTTTTGTTTTAGATTGTTGAAGATGTCGTGTATCCATTATGAGCTGTCCATTTGGAGATTAAGGTCGCATCAACTATGCCCATTTGTTGAATTCTAACGGTAATAGTGTATATATTATTTTTAATGCAAATTTCATGCAATTCAAAGACTTCTAAAATTCTTTTGTTTTAAAAAGAATTATTAAAAAAATATTCAGGAAAATTCTTTTTATAAAGACTTAAAATGGTGTGCAGAACGAGTATAAAATTAGCAGATTAACAAAAAATTGAGGTTTACTAAATAGTCTAAATTGCCAACAAATGCGATTATTATATTACTGCATTTACGGTAGAAACTGATATTAGTGTTGAGTGCATATGGTACAAGTTACAAGTACCAAACATAAGATAAGTGCATAAACTATTTTATTACTCCCACGACTATAATCCTGCCACCAAGTGACCCCTCTCCAAGATTGGGGATTGTTATATATACATTTATGAGCGTGTACCTTCACACGCTCGCACGAATATATGTTTATATGCTTATATAAATCAACCATATCTACTTGTCTAGTAGTAGTTGATATCAGATATTGTAACAGAGAGAGAGAGAGAGAGAGAGAGAGAGAGAGAGGCATAGAAGGATGAAAGCAGAGATAGCAGGAATGAAGCCACACTTTGTACTGATACATGGACTAAGTGGAGGAGGATGGTGCTGGTACAAAATCAGATGTCTCATGGAAAATTCTGGTTACAAAGTCTCTTGTATTGACCTCAAAAGCGCTGGTATCAATCAATCTGATGCCAACAAGGTTCTTTCTTTCCAAGATTACAACAAGCCCCTCATGGACTTTATGTCTGCCTTGCCCGAAAATGATCAGGTTAGTTAGTCATATTATAAACCATCCATCCTCTCTTTACTAATAAGTTTCGAATATTTAACAAGTCTAGATATCTAATAACGAGGATGATCACTCAGGTAATATTAGTAGGCCATAGTGCTGGAGGGCTTAGTGTGACTGCAGCAACTCACAAATTTGCAAAGAAAATTAGTCTGGCTGTTTATGTTGCCGCTACCATGCTCCAAGAAGGCTATTCGACTCCTCAAGACCTTAAGGACGTGAGTTTGTTTTCTTACTTTACAACTGCATTCCAATTTCGAATCACTTGTTGAATAAACTAATGGGAGAGTGGAAACTGAAGTTGCAGAAATGGCTGTCGATTTTAAGCACTTCAATTATATTTCTTTGTGGTAATATAAATTAATGTAATAGTGTTTGGCAAATGGATATTAGAAATAAAATAGTAGAGGGGGTCATGTGGAGAAAGGACAAGTATTCCTCACATGGGTACGGGTCACCCCTGCTCAAGAGTTTGTATCGACAATAAAAACCAATATAATTACGTGAAACACCTAACTCTCTTAGAATTCTACTTCTATTATTTTTATATAACTCTACTTGAACCCTACTTCCGAGTGAAAAATAGTGTTGCTATAGTGATATGATATGGTTTATGAAAACCTATGTAGATGAGAGAGATAAATAACAGAGAGTAGAATTAATAGGAAACATGCTTCTAAATGAAATATGGTGGGATCTTTTGTATGGATTGTTACTATTTCATAGTCAACCTTACCAGCTACTTGCCCATTTATTCAGCCCTCCCCTGCTTTGCTTCATATATTCATTCCTCTTCTGTTGTTCCTGTATTCTATAATCTTCTGTTTGAATTTAGTCTGCTTTACACGTCTAGACTTCCTATAGATTTTCTAAAACTGATTAAGTTCCACTTAGCCAATAGACACCATTTTCCCCTAATTTTATCTTTTAAAGAACTACGTAAATCTTGTCTCTACAGTCTCTAAAATAAAACCAAGTCTTATGTAATTATAGAATCATTAATCTGAAAAATTTGAAGGAAAGTGAATCTAGTACATAATAATAATTCACTTACAATATGCCTCTTGTCTGTAAAACTTTTAAACCCTTGTGTTGACTTCTACAACTTTTAAAGGAAATTATATAGATTAACCTTGAGATGGTAGTGAGGTTCACTCAAGCTTTGTAGTGGACTTAACTTTCTGATGACCTTAGATATATTATAAACCAAAGATAAGGTCAAGTAGCTAGAAGCATGTACTTGACTCTTGGGTGGAGATGCCATGATAGTATATATTGGCTATTGCTCGTCTCTTTTCTTTTTCTTTCTGTAAAGCTGATTTGAGGAGGGGGAACAAGTACATTTCTAAGAATGTCTAATATCTACTTAGCAAAGTTGTTATTTATCTCTAAATAACTAAAATGGTGGATAAGAACATATGATGCATGGTTCATTTATTTTACACCAATATACAAGTATATATAATATACTATTTAATTCTAAACAGGGAGTACCAGATTTATCAGATTTCGGTGATGCATATGATTTTGAGTTTGGGTCGGGGCAAGATCAACCTCCTACCAGTGCTGTGGTGAAGAAAGATTTACAGCGCAAAATAATTTATCATACGAGCCCCATTGAGGTAACTAAAACAAAATAGTAAGATATCGATCCGACAAAGGGAATATATATATATATATATTGACAATATAAGCAACTGTATAGATGTAATCCACATAAAGTACTTGCATGCATGAATCAAGACATATATCACATTTCATGCGATGATAATGGTAATTGGTACTCAGGACTCGACATTAGCTGCAATGCTGTTAAGACCAGCGCCAATTCAAGCATTATTATCTGCAAAATTTAGAGAGGAAGATGAGAATGTGGTGAATAACGTACCTCGCATATACATCAGAACAGCAGACGATAGAGTGATTAAACCAGAACAACAAGATGCGATGATCAAGAGGTGGCCCCCGTCAGAGGTATATGTATTGGAGAGTGATCACAGCCCTTTTTTCTCCGCCCCATTTCTGCTATTTGGTTTGCTTATCAAGGCTGCAACATATCTTGCTGCCGTATAATTAAATTACTATCCCTCTCTCTTGTTATCACATGAGAGTTATCTCCATTGAATTTTAAATGATTATGCATTCTTCGATCATTGAATGAACTGATCTTTGTATCTCCTTTCTTAAAAAATCATATAATTTCTCAATCAGTATCCCAAAATATAAAGTTAATGATTTTGTAAGGGACGATCTCCCATATTCTGCATCTTGATTGCTAGTCAACAAAAGAGTAAATCCAACAAAATTATAGCATGTTATAAAATCTGGTGTATAAAAACAAATTAATAATATCTTTAAATATACTTTTCTGAAAATGAATTTGACTCTCAGAAATTGATCAACAATTACTTGAGGGCCAGAAGCATGTTAATTCATGAAGTATAAAAACACATTGACTAACTTCTCAAAAAAAAAAAATCTGATGTATAAATTTTATATTTTTATTGCCATTTCATATCATTTAATCAATAATCTACAAGTTGATCCCATGATATACTCCCCCTGGCCTGGAAATGAGTGTCCCGCAGTTTCCTTAATTTGTTGAACTTAAAGCAGTTTCCTCATTTCCAAACAGTTATGAGTATATCTATTGTCATGATAGTTACATTGATTAAATACAGAGAATTATATCAACTTGGACTGAGAATTGGAAACACCTGCTACCTTCCTTCGGAGCTCTTCCTTGTTTGCCCCCATAAGTTTGGCAACTTCTCGTCCATTTCTTAGGAAGAAGAATGTAGGGGTGGCTTTGATATCCCAAGATGTACTGAACTCCTGCGATGCAGCATAATACCAAGAGCATAAACCACAAAATTCACAAATCCCACATGTTCATTTTTCATTATATATTACTCCAAGCAGAGTTCAATTGCACATTTTTTCTATGAAACAATGATGAAATACCGGCAAGTCAGTAATAACACTTACAGCTAGTCTGTCAACGTCCACTGTCAAGAACATCAAAGAAGGATATTTATCAGCAAGTTCAGCAAAAACTGGTGATATTGCTTTACAAGGACCACACCATGATGCACAAAAACTTACCACCATCTATTAAATGGCCAAAAGAAATTAAATTATATGCGCCAACTAGAATTTATGTCGCAGACCTTGAATGATTATAGCTACTACTCCGTACTAGCCACATTAGTAGGCAACACTTACTTGTGAAGAACAAAACATGTTGCAAGTTGCAACACGTACGTTGTGCAACTAACAACACTTATAACATATCTAAGAATGTTTAAAAAGAAAAAAAATCAAATTTACTTACTATCTTATTATCCCTTTTGGCTTCTGATAACTTTTCTTCCCATTTATTAATGGTAGTTATGTGTGTAACGTTTTGTCCGCTAAGCCTTTGCGTAGGAACCTTTCGAACACTTCTTTTGAAAGTCTGTCAAATGGACAAAAGGGAAGAATATCATGACCAGAAAATGTAGTAGATATATTAGGTACTACTATTAACAAAATAAGGAAGGCCAGAGGTCAAAACGAGGCATAATCCACTTACATGTCCTGTTTGTTACGGTTAGCATAAGGATATCAGGTATGTATACACTCTATACAGTATACATTAGAGCCATATAATCTAAGTGCATATAAGAAAGAAGCAATAAAAACCTTAATCAATATGTTATTTATATATTAAAGACATAATTAGACAACATAAACTTGACTTGTCACAACGTCACCGACTTGCTGCAGTATATGTTAGAATATAATATTAGAACTTGGTCAGTCCTCCTCCTAACACATTAAGATTTTATATCGGAGCTCTAGTTCGGCAAAGATGTCCTCCTCCTCACACCTTAAAGTTTTAGAATAACTGATAACTGAACAATATATTGATATGGAGACGAGGATATATTAGCAACAACTAGAAAGTGCGATGCAAAGCGAAATCCAAGAAAAAAAATGAAGAAGAGACTATAAACTTAAGTAAACAAAAATCCAAGATTGGATCATAACCATCTCATAATGCAGTTTTTCCAATTACAAATTACCTTGGCCAAACAACTTCCCATGAAGTATGGATAATTGTACCCTGGTAATAGAACACAGCGGTGACCTAAAAGTAACAAGAGTTTTAGAGGATATGCAAACTTATAATTATATACAAGCAGCATAAACCTGTATCATATAAGAGTGAGCAGGGATTGACATTGTTGTTTAGTGTAACATCCTTAATTCTTACCATTCTTAGCAAGTAATAGAGAGGCTTTCTACTGTACAGTTATGTTCAGGCTTACATTTATAATAACTAAACCGAACAAATCAAATCAAACATACCACGTATATCCCACTCACAAGACGTTATCCATACTCCTACAAATAAAAAAGATAAAGTATTTGCATAAAGACCCCGTAATTTTGAGCCATTTATAATTAAAACTTATTTTAAGATTCCCTACTGTCGAGTTTAAGCACAAAATTCACTTTTATTGATATCATGCCTCTGGAACCTAACTAAAAACCTGATCAAGGAAATCAAAAACATAAAGTGCATGAAAACGTCATCAAGATTATGATCACAAATTGTTTTTTTTTTTAATTTTAAACTATATGTATAATCCAAATAACATGTATCAATAGAGAATGCATATGAAACCCTAATTAACAAATTTAATTCAATTTAGTAAAAATTGAGATATCTAATTTTTTTTACAGTGCATTATGGTTGTGACTTGTGTGTTTGGCCTGAAGGAGAGAAAATTACCCTTTCAGTTAATAATTTGTGTTGTAATTGAGGACTCCCCGGTAAAAAAAATGACGATCAAAAGGCGAACAAAGGAAGAGCCTTCTGAATATTTGGAGATTGATTAGGATGGGAAAATTAAACTAACCGCGCGGCCAACTTAACTAACTTTTCAAATTTACTGCATCATATGAAATTGTGAATGTACAGTTTTGCCCATCTGTAATCTTTTCTCTCTTTTAAAAAAAATATTATATCCCTAATTTTTTTTTAAAAATTCCAACTACTTTCTTCTGAAAACAGAAAATAATCAGTTATTAAAAGAGATAAATACATATTTTGACTTGCCTACTACAATATTAGGTGAAAATGGCATGCCTACATACAACAATCTTGATGTAAAGTCATTGCAGTGGCTTGCTATAGATGTTCAGTTTTCTAACACATCACTAAAAAGGTTTAAAATTAATAGCAAAGAACACACAACCAATCATGGGGTTGGGGTCTGCACATTCGAATTCTTTGAGTTGTTGTCGTCAGAAGAGGGGCGATTTTCGGAATCACATTGTCGAATTTCCTCAATCATTTTCACTACTTCATCCATGCTGAGTCGCGCGTCAGGCACTTTTGCTACACATGCTAATGCAATTGTAAGCATCTGGACTAACTCTTCTTCAATGTTTTGGTACTTCATTAGCTCAACGTCAAAAACTTCTGCAGTCCATTCTTCACGAACAACAGAACGGACCCACCTTGGTAAATCAATCACTTCATCATTACCATGCCCCGAGATTTGTATAGGAGATTTGCCTGTGAGAATTTCAAGTAGGAGTACACCAAAACTGTACACATCAGATTTCTGAGTGACTTTCCTGGTTTCAATCACCTCTGGAGCTCGATAACCTGGACCACGACATTTGGAAGGTATATAATTCATCAAAGGAGCCAGTCCAGCGTCGGATACACAGCCATCAAGATCTCTGTTGAGAAGAACATTGGAGGACTTAATGTTGCCGTGAGTAAATCTTACAGTACTGCCCTCTGCATGTATGTGGGCAATTCCTCTAGCAGCTCCTAGCGCAATCTTCAGTCTGGATTCCCAATCAAGTGAAGTCCTTCCTGTTCCTCTATTACCTAACATCAAGTATTGTAAATTGTCCTCAATAATGTTTTACAGAGACAAAAGATATCTGATGTTCTTCGTATATGAGTATAAACATAGTTAAATTGATTTTTCATAAAACACGGGATATAATTGGGACTTATCATACCACCTTTGCACCACATTTAATATGTCAAAAGCTAGCATAATACCTATATATCTTCAACACCAGTACAGTCACTGCGGCGTGCATAAGCCAACAATTTTGTCATTTATTTGATAACTAAATAGCAGAGGAAAAGCCAACACATCCTGTGCACATGCTAAGCATAACAGGGATATGCATATGCTAAATAATTGAGCCTTTAGGAGATGTCACTTCTATATATGCTTATGAGTTGTAGGAGGGTTATACCTGATACATATAGTTATTCTGATACAGGTACCATTGGAATGGATTGGTGAGAAACTGACATATCAATATGTCATTCACGTCTACCTATTTCAATTGAATTAAATAATAGTTCCTTACTATCACCTAGTAGTCAAAATTACTCTACATAACTAATCATAGGACTTGATTCCCACCAGTCCATGACATGATATCCTACTTTGCCTACTACCTCCAACAATTTATTTTATTCTTTTCGTTAAAATTCCCAGTACCTAAAGTTCTATAAGATTCTTTCATACTCTATTCAAACTTTAAACATGTCCAATACTATTATGTATCAAATAATAGTTTCTCATATGGTGAATTAACTTTCCTATTGTCCTGGTATGGCATGTTGCAAGCATGTAGATGATACAAACCAAACAAAGTTATATAAACAATATTATAACAGAGCTTGAGAAGAAGAATGCATACCACGTAGGCATACCGACAAGCTGCTAGCTGGCATATATTCATAGACTAGAAGCTTCTCATCCTTTGAATAGTAATAAGCACATAGTGGCACAATATTAGGATGCCGACCAATCTTCCCCAGAATCTCCATATGCTGTTCAAACTCTTTCTTCGCCACACCAACTTCTTTTAATCTTTTCACCACCACAGTTGTCCCTTCGTCCATAACAGCTTTATAGGCTGTTCCATAGCTCCCCTTTCCAAGAACTTCAGCTGACGCTCGTAATAAATCCTCCAGATCGAAGGAATAGGCGCTTCCTTCAAAAAAGAACAATTTATTCTTTTCAGATGCTTGAATACCACTTCCAAAGTACTCCTCAGACTTTTCATTTTTCCCATTGTTTGTAACCTTTGCTTTAGACACATTGCTTTCCTCGCTCTTTTTCTTCTTCAAGCAGCATAGCAAGATCATAAAAAACAGAAATATTATCAAAACTGCTCCTATCACAATGGCAACAATACTTCCTAAACCAAACTTCCTAGAACTGTGATGTTTGGCTACTGTTGATGAAGATGGAGAAGAATCAGCAGGTGAAGGGGAAGGGGAAAGAGCAGAGCAATTACTTAAAGGGGGCCCACAAAGAAGTGAGTTTCCCATAAATGAAGTTGTTGGAAACTTTTCCAGAACATTTGGAATTGTACCATTTAGCATGTTATGACTCAAATTCAAAAGCCTAAGCCTTGTATTGTTGAGGCTGGGAATAGTTCCGGAGAATAAATTGTATTGTAGGTCCAATAAGGTAAGCTTCTTTAAATTTTCAAGAGTGGATGGTATATTTCCAGAAAAAGAGTTGAACGAGAGATCCATTGCAGTAAGGTGCGGAGACAAAGATAGAGGAATATGACCAGTAAAGTTATTCTGTTGAAGATAGAGAGCTTGCAGTGAAGGGATAGATGGGATATCTGAAGGGAGATCACCGATAAGATAATTAGATCGTAGACTAAGAACCTCTAAAGCATCAAGCTTTCCGATACTTTTGGCTGGTATGGATCCATAAAGCCCAACACCTGGAAGATGGACAGCAATCACTCTTGTTCCATTTTTATTACATTGAATACCAACCCAATAAGTGCATACCGGCACAGAAACATTCCAGTTTAGTTTGCGTTGATGAGGTACAGCAGCAGCAAAGTCAAGCAAAGCTTGTCTATCAGAGCTCAAATCAGAATCAATCACCTGAAGGTTGTTGACTATAAACAAAAGAGTTATGACAACTCCTAAAAGCTGGATCTTCATGTTGCAGTGCCGGTATATGCATCAACTAAAGTATTCGAATTTAGTGCACTCTCCTGGTTCAACAACAACAAGCATGAATTACAGTGAGCTGGTTGTGAATCTAGAGGAAACAAAAACTATAGTCTCAATAAGAGAAAATGGATTTATATTGCATTTTAAAAAATTATAGCATGCAAGCACTAGCTGTAGTCCATGATGTTGCTTTAGTAAGCATCAACTTTTGCATTATAATAAGAAACAGACCTCAATTAGTTAGAATTGGAGATGTAATTTGAAGAAGCTTATTAAAAGCATGAAACAGTGATCGATGAGTAAATTAAAAAAGAAAAAAAGTAGTACTTAACTAATAAAGAAACTTGTATGTTAAGCAAAACATGGTATAAAAGTAGAGTGCTATAAATTATGACCATCAGTGCACAGTTTCTGAAGTCTTAATCTCCTATTAGTACTGACAGTGATGAGCTCTACAGATGTGTGGAAGAAATCATACTCAAAGTGAACAAACTGGAAAGTGAAGCTCACAAAGCTTAAACTTATATGCTAAAATAAAAATAAAATTTAAGCAAGACTGACGATCCTTAATTCCTTATAACATTCATAAATTTTATTATTTATACCTTGCTCAAGTATGCAGTGATTTCACAAGTTATTATAAATTGCTCCAGCAACAATTTTTTTTTTTTGCCAAGCTTCTGAAGTTACTATTGCTTTTGAATCACTTTATCAGGTATTGTTCTTTACTTTCCGCAACATTTTTTTTATGTTTCTTTGCGAAATAAAAGAACATTTCTAAATCAACTGCATGGTGAAACTTAAATAACCACAGAAAGTAGCTCCTCCGTGAGATTTCTAGCGTGCATGTGAATCGTAGAATCAACAACAGCATCATGGTGACAATATAATTAACAACCTTATCAAAGTTCTAGTATTGTCGCAAAAAACTCAACTCCCATAGGGCTCATGCTTCTCACCTAATTCACCTAATTCTGGACAATCTGTTTGGTGATTCACCTACTTTGTCTTCAAACAATTATATTAAATTCAAAAACAAGAAATTTAACCTCTAAATTTGTGAAAATCCCACTAAATTATAGCTCCCACGTACCTAATTAGTTATTAGTTAGTACTTAATTTACAGGACAGGGGCACTGAGCACAGAGCAAAAGACATTTACTGAACAGGAATATAAGAACAGATCCCACTTCTGACAAGATTTAAATCAGAGGGTTGCACAGAACTATACATATCAATCATGATAACTTTAGAAGATTTAAAAGGACAGTCATGTTCCTCCACACCTTAATATTGAATACTTCATTTTTATTATGGTAGTAAAGTAAAAGGTCAAAAGGTGGAGATGCTCTTGTTATCCACTTTTTCATAGTGGAAAAGCAGAGATAACTTTAGCTTTTATTACTTAGCAAAAAAAAAAAAACTTTAGCTTTTATTAAGTAAGAATATATACATATATATATATATAGTTTTATACTTGCATATTTGTAAAAATAGGTAGAAACAAGTTTTGTAGACAGTCTACAAAGTAGAAATTCTTACAAAATCTAAGTGATAATAGAGAATCCAAAAATAAAGGATTTATGTAAAGAAAAAGCAGGAGCTCACTTTCAACTTTGTTCTACAAAGCAGCAAAAGTTGAGGTATTCTATGCTACAGAATTAAAAACTACTATATTATGAGATTTGGGGTTGAGAGTATAATAATGTATCATGTATGACATTCAATGATCAGGGATTCGAACACTGAGAAAAAACAATTCTTCTATGTAAAATAATAAATCAGGATCAAGTCTATGTACATAGGACAACATATGAACTGATGCGGGAGTCGTGTGCACTTAATGAGATCATTATACTTATACTAGAACTTATCCAAAGTGAAGCTTTAGGAACTACTACTAATAAGAACAAACTTCAATATATAGTAAATGACAATGAATTGGTTGTCTACGAATAACTTTTTGCACTCGTATGTATATTAGTAGTCGCCATTCTTGTCTTTTTATAAGGTCTCTTGAGAAAGTATAGAACTGGTAGAGTACAGATCTTGGATGATCATATATCATGTCTTCCGTTCCAGGTACATAAATGAAGTTAATTCCACTGAGTTGTGGCGGTAGAATTGAAGTTCTTATATAGTGGAGGATCAAAGCTATGTGAGGAGAAACAGGGGAAAAGTACAAATGGACAGAGTCACAACTCACACACATAAGGAAATGAATGAAATTAAATTCCACTGAGTTGTGTAAAATGTGCATGACTACAAAAACGATCTAAATACTCTCCAGCTAACTTGATAACACTTTCAAGGAGATGAAAACTTGTAGGACCCACTGAATTTCTATTTTTTCTACTATAAAAATAGTCAATATTTTGAAGTAAGTTGCAAAAGCTTGTTATTGTGGACCCGGAGCAAAAATACAAATATTATAGTTGGTTGAATTAGAAATATATTCGAGGGCGGATCCATGTAAAGGCCTACGGGGGCACGTGCCACCGCAGAAATAAAAATTAGCAATTTTTTAGTAATAATTTAAGATGTAAATGTGTGTATTTTATAAAGTGCCTCCGCTGAAAAAAACTAAGCCGCCCTTAGTAATTATATTATAATTTAAGCCATTTCTTATTTCATATATATTTATATGGTCAAAAGTGGAGATAAAATGGTTCAAACACTAAAATTTTAACATTTAAATGTTAAAAAGTTTAATACATACCGAAAAAGATTAAACAATTGAAATGTGCCCCGAGAGCCTTTCGTTCCAAGATTCACCACTGAATATATTAGTAATATAATGGGGCCATCCTACACATAACTGTGTGATTTTGTATCTCTGTTATTGCAGATGATTGCAATCTAGCATAGATGAGTTGGTCTATGTGACTGAGTAAAATGATGAATATTTAGTTCAGAGTAAATTCTTTATTTTGAGATGTAGAGTAATATTTTTTACTCTAAAAAATCTAAATTTAATAATTACTAAATTGCAATTATATTTTACATGGATATACCAGATGACCATAGTATTTTGGATTGAAAAGAAACTCACATACTCATCACAAGAAGAATAAGTGTCGTTTGATCTTGATGAATTTCCCGCAGTGTCAAGACTTGACCTGCCAAAAACAAGATATCTCAGTTATTCCGCATACAAATAAAAATATATGTCGGAAATATGCCACAACAATTATCTGTCCCGAAGCAAACTAGCAAAGCCCTTATATATGTGTGTGTCAGTGTGTGTGACGAAGACTGAAGAGAGATAGTAGTTAGAGGGTACGTGATGAAGTAAGTTGAGAAATAAATTAAGTTGAAGAAGAGAAAATAAAAGCAAAACGTTTGGGATTTATGTGAAGTGATGATGAACAGAGCCGTTACCACTTACTTACCACTACTAGTACATGCATAACAATACAATGCCAGTTTAGTTTGTCCAAAATAACTTCCCTCTACACAAACACACTTTTTTTTTTGAAACCTACACAAACACACTTTTGTTGATCCGTTACGCTAAATAACGGATATACGTTTGATGCCATAATTAATTTTGTTTGTGTCACTAGAACACTTTGGGACCCTTTTATTTCTAAAATTAATTAATAACATCACAATGCTTCAAAAACACTGACATCGTAACGTTAACCGTATTTTTAAATTCTCAAGCCTCTAATTCTAAATCCATTTTTGGGTCCCTATAGCACTAATTAGGGGTGTATATGGAATTGTTCAATCTGCACAAATCATTCCAATTCAATCGATTAAATCGCTTTGTTTGAAAACTAAACTTCAAAGTTATTAATTTATTAAGCTAAATAAGTTGGAAAATGCGAATTTTTTATATAGTATATAATATTTGAGAATCTATATAATATAGTAATCAAACTAGAGAACTTTTTTTTGAAAGACTAGGATGAACCATATAAACAATACTAACCATCTAATTATAGGCGAACCATAAAAATGATCATAACCATTCAATTTTAATAAAATCTAATTCTAGAAACGATATATCATACATACAACTATATTACCCGATATTCCTCCTTTTATACAACTGCTCACAAATAATATTATATTATATTTAAATTATATTATATATTTTCTATTTTAAGAATTCTACTTATCATTTAATTTTTATTTAATATAGTTTACTCACATTCAACTCAATTTCATCAACATTCAAACTCTTTTATTTTTTTAAAATTATGACTTATTATTAAATTTTATGCATATTAATATATTAATATAATTGTATAAAAAATGTAAAAATAAAGTAATAATAAAATAAATTATCATATTAAATAAAATATATAAAATAATTAATATATAATTTATTAATAGATCCGTACTTTGCACGGGTTATATAAACTTGTATTCAATTAATGACAAAATACCTCATTTTGGGGGTTAGAAGGAAATATGTAAATACCGACGGAACATGAATTGGTATGATGCGTATTTTTTTATTTAATTATTTAAAGCTGATATGTATTTGAAAAATGTGGGTTCCCTATTTTTTGTAAATCGCATTTTTAAAAATGAGTATTTTGATTTTATTAACATTTGAGAACTAATATTTCTATGCTTTAAGTGAGTTCAAGTTCGAGTATATTTAAAATCATGCAGCATATCGATGGGGGTTTACAAAATGGAGTTAAATTATTCGGCTCCGCTCGTAACCCTCCACCTCTTCCCTCTCTCCTTCGGAACCCTCACCTCTCTCCATCGGAACCCTCCCTCTCTACCCTCTCCCTTGTTTTTTTTTATTTCAACCCTAATTTCAAATACGTTTTTTTTAATATTTTGATTTAAATCACATTTTTTATATAAATAATATATCCTCTTTTTAATTTGAAATTTTTAACATTTCTAAATCTTCATATATATTTCCGTATCTTTCGAATTTGACCCATTTCATCTGTTTCTGTTTTCACATCTGAATTTTTGAACGAGTTTAGTGTCATTTGTAATGACTTTTGTACCTATATGGGGTGTGATCATTTTTGATGACCTTGTATCATATTAGATGACTTTAATTATGAATTAAAAGTTTTATGCTATAATTTCATACTATATATTTTGTTACATTTTCATCGACTTATTTGTCTTTGTTTGGTTTGTTTTTTATTTTCGGATTTAATTGGATGTGTTATTGCGTGTAGATGGAAGATGAATTGGAAGCATGATTTTGATATTTACTTGTACGGGAAGAAGGGTAAAGAAAAAATGGATGGATGGAGACATCAATTTGGATTTAATGACCTCATTATAATTAGATATTTTTTTTCTTGTTTTTAGTTATTTTTAGTTGGACACTCTTTTTCCACCTTTGAGTTTTCCCCCATAGGATTTTGCTCATATGATGTTTTTAATGAGTCTCTTCTACGGTGGTGTTTTATTTTCAGATGTGTTATTGTCTAAATATCCGGCCCACATGACGTGCATTTCGGTTAGATGATAAACTTAGTAAATGAAATAAACTTATTTTTAGGTCATTGTACTTGAATATAATTCATTAATGAAAGTTATTTCTGTCAAAAAAAAGTTCGAGTATATTTAAATGAGTAGAACTGATTTTTAAGTTGAATAAATTTAATTTTTAAAGTTAACTTGACTTTGGAGTTTATTCCTGAGTTAATCATGTATTAAGTAGAGTATACTCGTGAATTCAAAAATAAATAAAAATTAAAAATAAGAATTAACTTTTAATTTATAAATAATAGAAAATAAAATTGTATAATAAATTTATGTAATTATAAACAAATTCGAATTGAGCCAGATCTTTTTAACTAAAATTTAATTGTAGTTAAATTCAATATGTTCTCAATTCAAATCATTTAACTAAACAAAAATGAAATTTATGTTTGAGCTCGACTCATATTCGAGTTGAGATTATTCCGAAATTAAGAAACTCGAATTACAACTCCATTTATCTTCATAATTGATCTGGTTTTCAAGGTTTGAGGTCGGTGGTAGAGACGGACAATCAGTCTTTCCTTGGAAGGCGATGAAAAGATTTTTGATTAACTCGTTAAAAAATAGAAAACATAATAAATGATACAGTAAAATTTTCATTTGATGTTACTATTTATTTGATATAAAATAATTTATTTAATTTTGTAAATAGAAAAAAAACATGGATAACAAATACTCGTTGTATAGTAAATTTTATCTTCCAAAAAATATTTTAATTTGAAAATATATTAATAGTTATTATAAACATTTTTTAATAATCGTGGAGAATAATATAAATACAGATTTATTTAGATAAAAATATTTAAAGAGATAGATCGAGTAGTGTATTTGTGGAGGAGCAAGAGCAGTGAAGAAATATTATTCATAAACACAGATAGAGATACAGATTGTTTGTGAATCTCAGGATAGCTAGCTACTGTATGATTGACGGACCACCAAGTCGATCAGTACGTAGCACCTCCAACGTACATAATATGGCTTTACATGGTGCGCATTCAAGGACCGGGTAGCCCAAATGGTTCCGGCCATACCAGGGTCATATATATATATATATCAATTGGAGTACGTGGGTGAGGATCCTACGGGTGTTTAAGTGCACTTGGCTTCATAATACAATTTCCACATATATTGAATTTACATCTTTCACACTGGTGCACACATTCGTCATCAATATACGTTCCACATGCTTTGCAACAAATTAGATATTTCTCAACTCGAATGAGTTTGAGTTGGAGTTGGTGACGGTGAGCTTTATGTTTTATTATTTTGGGTAGCGATAGACACCCAATATCATATTTATAACCATCATCACCAGCACTGAAATGTATACCATTGCAGAGATGCTCACGACTGCGACAATAGAAATGCTTGCAGGGTTCCTTGTATTTATGTCCAGAAAGACTAGTACCTGGCCAAAGGTTAAGAACATGGTATTTCAATTTAAAAATATGAATAATATATATATATATATATATATATATATATATATATATATATATATATATATATATAATGTTAAACAACTCAAAAATTTTATCAAAATTTTTCACAAATGTCAATATACACATATGTAATTTACCTATGGTAATTTTTCTAATAATAATATTATATATATATAAGATACCAATTTCTATTTTATTACAATTTGATTAACATATAATTATAAAATACTACTGAACATAGAATACAAAAAATAATTATAAAATAAATTAAAAAATTACATTACACACAAAAATTTATAAAACACAAATTACAAATTAAAAACACTAATTAAAATTATATCTAAAACAACTTCGTTTCAAAGAAAATAGGGGAACAATAATGTGATACACATTATACACACAATAATCATTTTTCTTTTTCTTTTATATTAATAGGACAATCATTATATAATACTCGTTTGATTTTTTGACATACATATTAAAATTATCATTTTTAAAATTTTTCTTTTTTTAAATAAAAATTTTAATTTAATATTTTTATTCATAAAAATAAAATTTTAAATATAATAATTTTAACTGAACCTAAATAAAGATGTATGAAAATGAAGGTCAATAATTATTTGCAAACAGTGGAAACGCATGGAGTAAATATTAATATATAAATAATTAACAGTCATGAATGGTACTGTATATCTGTAAGCATATTTGATTCCGATTGCAATGGCTACACTCAACTGTGCATCCCCTTCACCCCTGCCTCAATTTGTCTCTTTCAGAAACTCGACATTTAGTTCATTGTTATTTACCATCCCTGCCACTCGCCGTCGGAAATTCCTCTCTTTCCGGTTAAGCAACAGCCTCGCCGTCGAATCTCCGGCGACTTCCGGCACCAGCAACGGCGGAGATTCACCCAAGATTTTGTTACAAGTGAAAGACCTGACTGCTGTTATAGCTCAAACTGAACAGCCCATTTTGAAAGGACTCAATCTTTCTATTTATGAAGGAGAGGTATAAAGTTTGTACCTTTATGTGTATACGTGTGTGTATGTATGTTATATGTGTGAATATAGTTTGTTTTTAAGAATTTAGTTGAGTAATTTTTGTTTTTTAATGGGGTTTGTATATATGGCCTTGTTTGTAGAATTTGATGTTTATGTGTGTGTGTGTAAAGTTCGTACCTTTATATGTGTGTGTAAATTCAGATTGTTTCAAGAAATCAATTGATTTTTTTTGTTTAATTGTTGGGTTTTTGATGGGGTTTGTTTTATATGGTCTTGATAGTGGAATTTGATGTTTTTTGTGTGGTTATGGTTGGGAATTTTTGTTTAATTATGATTATGATTTGGATAGGTTCATGCTGTGATGGGGAAGAATGGTTCCGGGAAGAGTACTTTTGCCAAGGTTGGCTCTTTTCTCTTCTTCCTTTTTTCTTTTTCCGGTTGATGATTTTAATCATAATTTATTGTCCTATGTGGTTGTTAAAGAATTCCGAGACTGGAGATGAGAATACATTCATGAGTTTGCTTGAATTTCACTTGCAGTTCATTTTAATGATTTATAGAATTTTGAACGATTAAACTTCTACTAGTTATATGCAGTCTCAAATTTCTTTTAATTATGCATATGAGTTTTGTGTAAATCTACTAATCTAGCACTACACTTAGGTGGGAACAAACTATAAACCTTTTGAGAATAATTTATTACTAAGAGGTTTGTGTAAGAATTTTGGCGATGCTCTTAGCAATGTGATAACTTCACTATATTCGACTGTGTGCCATAAAGTTTAGAGCTTTTGTTAAGCACTAAAACACCATAATGCACAGATGGTGTCTTTTATTCCTCTATTAGTACTGTATATTGACTTCTATATGTAGTGACATTACTTTATCAATTAGTAATGTAGTCCTCTTCTTGAATTTTAGTTAAAATATGAGTCTTTGGGTGTTACACTCACAATATGAAAAAAGTACAAGCACACAATATTGACAAATATTGTTTACTCTTTACTTTCTGATAATTTATATGATTTAGGTTCTCGTTGGCCATAAAGATTATAAAGTTACCGGAGGCAGCATTGTGTTTAAAGGAGAGAATTTGCTTGACATGGAACCAGAGGACAGATCAATCGCTGGGCTTTTTATGAGTTTTCAATCCCCAGTTGAAATTCCTGGAGTGAGCAATATTGATTTTCTCTTAATGGCGTATAATGCCCGTAGAAGAAAGCAGGGGTTGCCAGAGTTGAGCCCTATTGAGGTGCATGTTTTTGAACTCCAGATATCGACTCATTTGTTTCTTGATGCTTGTATAAGATCAGTATAACCTGGCCTTCATATGTTATCATATTGGTATCTCACATCATGAAAAGAAAAAAAGAAAATAGAATATGTCTGGGAACCAATGATGTGCACTTGAGGTTTTTAGGTCATTACTATCTAAAATGTGATCTAAATTTTCTCTTAAAGGTTAAATGTGACCGAGCAATGTAAACTTCTAATACTTTCTGAGTTATTAGAGCTTTAACATCACAAGAACAAGCAGGTTTATTTTGGTTTAGAGAATAATTGTTAATGTAGAGTATTTTTTTTGATAACTAATTAACTTATAATATTTACTCTTTCAGTTCTACGCTTACATCATGCCAAAGCTTGAAGTTGTGAATATAAAGCCAGATTTCTTAAATAGAAATGTTAATGAAGGATTCAGTGGTGGTGAAAAGAAGCGTAATGAAATTCTACAACTTGCGGTATGTATCCAACATATTGAAAAGTAGTATTTTCTATCTGAACTTAGACAATGACCTTATAAGATCTACACGCGGATGGAATGTTAAACGTTCAATAACGCAGCTGTTGGGCTTATTTTCTTACATATTTTAGTGCTTCAAAATGACACATGCGGTAATTTTTTTTTGACAGAAATAACATTTCATTAATGAATTGTAACGAAGTACAATGAACTAAAAAGGAGTTTATTTCATTCACCAAATTTATCATCTGACCGAAAGGCACGCATGTTGCCTCCGGACATTTAGACAATAATACATTAATGTCTGAAAATAAAACACCACCAAAGAAGAGCCTCGTTAAAACCTCACATGAGCAAAACCCTATGGGGAAAAACTCAAGGGGGAAAAAGAGTGCCCCACTAAAAACAACTAAATAAAAAAAACATCTAATTACAATGAGGCCATTAAATCCAAGTTCATGTCTCCCTCCACCTTCTCTTTACCCTTCTTCTCATCCAAGTGAGTATTAAAATCCTTCTTACATTCATCTTCCATCTACACGCAATAACCCATCCAATTAAATCTGGAAAAAAAAAACCAACAAAGACAAATAAGTCGATGAAAGTGTAACAAAAATATATAATATAAAATTACATCATAAAACTTTCAATTCATAATAGAAGTCATCTAATATGACACAACATCGTCATAAACGACATATAACCACCACATATATGGTGAAAACGCCATAAAAAATGGTCATGTCTCATATAGATACAAAAGTCATCACAAATGACACTAAACTCGTTCAAAATCAGATTTGAAAGATGTGAAAACAGATACAGATGATATGGATCAAATCCGAAAGATACGGAAACAGATCTGAAGATTTAGAAAGGTTAAAAATTTCAAATTTGAAAAAAGGAGATATATAAAGAATTGTGATTTAAACCAAAACACCAGAAAGAAAGAGTGTATTTGAAATTAGGGTTTAAAGAAAAGAACGGGGAGAGGGGAGCGGGGAGGGTTACGATGGGGAGTGGGGAGAGGGAAGAGGGGAGTTTGGGTAAATTTGCTTTCTCTTCTTCCTGTATTGTAGAAAGGGAATATAGCTGTTCTGCACATGGACATTAAGCTATATGTAGATAATACACACACACACAGATATATAACTTACAAGGCACTGGTTTTGTATCAGTCAGTAACTCGGTGATTTTCTTACTGGTTTTTAAGAAACTGTACAACTCTACGCCGAGCAAGGGAAGCATTTCATTGTGCATTCTTACTATATTATCTTGTTTATCTGCTCTCCTTTTTTTACCTTCGGTTCTTAGTTCTATGAATGTACCTACTGTCAAAATTTTATTTTTGAGAATTGAGCCTTCCCTTGTGGTGTCAGCACATAATAAACTAAGAAACGAACAGTCCACCTCAACCCCCCTCCCCCCTACACATGCATCAAAAGCTTTTTCATTGTGTATTTTTTTATGTTGATCTGCTCTACTTCTGTTGCTGTTATATTATTATTTGAGAAGACTTCCCCTGTGGTGGCCTTGTGTAATAAAACTTACCAAGAAAAAATAATATTCCATCCCCCTTTCCCAGTACAGAACTGTTACAAAATGTCCTTGGAAGTGTGTCAAAAGCTCTCTTTCTATGACTGATTTCACCTTTTTTGGTCACAGGTCCTGGGTGCAGAATTATCCATTTTAGACGAGATTGATTCTGGGTTAGATGTTGATGCACTTCGTGATGTATCGAAGGCCGTAAATGGACTCCTGAGCCCGAAAAAATCTGTTTTGATGATCACCCACTACCTCCGACTTCTGGAATATATTAAGCCCAGCTATATCCATATCATGGTAAGCAAGTCTTATAAATTATTCTACCTAGTTTGGTAAGAAATTGAAATCAGGTTTAGATTGATATGTTTCATGCCTAGGAAGCAGAGAGAAACTTCCGCCCGGTTACATTTAGATGCAATAGGAGTTTCTTATCTCAAATCTCAGTCTGCTATTGATTTGAATTGGTAAACACTGTAAAATGGACTCAGCTTAGAAGTAGGGGTGGCAATTTTGGGTATCGGGTCGGGTTCGGTCGTCAATGCAAACCCGACCCGACCCCAAATTTTAATGTGCCAGACTTGGTTGAGGGTGTTAGTGATGAACTAAATTGTTTAATCGTCATTATTATCTTTACATGAAAGTAGGAACTGGTGACGTTATTGAGATCTTTTTAAGTTTTAAGCATAGGTTCATCTACTGATAATCATCTTGTTGCTTTTCATTTTCCAAGGAGGATGGGAAAATCATTAAGACAGGAGATATATCTATAGCGAAACTTCTTGAGAAAGAAGGGTACAAAGCAGTTTCTGTAACATAGCGCAGGTATGTACTATGAAACACACAACACTCTCTGTTTGAGTGACATGCATCATTCTCGTGAGCATTTCCAGGACAGTTTTTTCATGTAGCATAGCACAGGATGAAATTTCTTAGGAGGCAGCATCCGTGGAACCATTTTGCTGGTGTCTGATTATACACCATTGAGTACCTTGTAATGTGTGACATCCCTATCCTAGATAATACATGCATTTATTTTTTATAAAGTATTTTAGATTTAAAACTTTATAAGAGTATTTGATTAAAATACGAGTTATCATAATTATTTGTTTATTCATTGGTTAAGGTTTAAAATCGAAATATGTATTATTTTAAATGAATTTATAGGAATTAGGAATGAATTTTTGGATTAAATTGTGTTTTAATCCATAAATATTGTAAATTCTTTTAAAATTCCTTAAAATTGGTTTTTTATTCAGTAGGAGGATATTAAGTAACTAGAAACATGGATTAATATGTGTATAACTCATGGATTAATTAGGTATTTAATTAGTAAATTTATTAGTTTAAATAGATTTTTAGGTGAATTATTAAATAGAAAGGGTAATTTCAAGCAAGATGTTGATAATAAAAACAAGAAGCAAGCTGATTTTTCCTGCAAAAATTCAGCTAGGTTTAGCTAAAGAGAAAAAGGGGAAAGAGGACAGATTGCTTGATTTGAAAAAGGCATGATTGAATAGTCTTGTTCTTGCTTTATTTTCATGATTTTGGGTATGTTATTACTTGGACAGATTTTAGTTTTATACAGTGTAATGTTTTGTTTAATTGATAGTTGTTAGTGATGTGTAGTTGATGGATAAAGGGGGATAAGGAGGTGGTATAGATGTTAGGAGCATGAAATTCTTGTTTATGTTAGCTATGAATCTGCAATGTCTTGTCAGATTATTCTGGAGAGGTTATGAACTGTTGGGGACATGATTTTCTGAATAAAAAGATTCTCTGTGGTCTGTAATTTGTTTACGCGAAGATTTCGAGTCGTTATAATAATCGAGTCAAAAGTTATTAACGTTTTAGTAAGTGCAGTGCAGCACAGAATTTTCTGTGTTTTGTTTCGAGTTTGAGCAATTGATTTGCTGGTTTACATTATTAGTGTCACTCTGAAAATTTTATGGAGGATTGTTCTGATAGTTAAGATGATATTCGGAGATTTTAGCCTTCAAAGGATTATATCTCAATTTACGAAAAATGTCAAGTAGAGTGTGCGCAGTTGCATTTTTATTTCAGTTATGTATGTCCTGTATTGTGTATCAAGTTTCAAGAGGTTAAAAGCCAAATTTTAAGCTGATCAAATAGTGAAAGTTGTAGTTATATATCTGAATAAAATGTCTGAGAAATTTGGTGATTGTTGAATGTGGGAATCTATACTTATTAGCAATAATCTGAATAGCTATACAGCAGATTTCTGATTGCCAGAGAAACCGTATTATTTTGAGCTCAGAATTGATGGCTTTGAGGATCTATTTAATGGCCAAATAAATTATGAAAGTACTTATATACCTCTTTACTAACTGTGAAATTTGGTGATTTTTATACTTGAAGTTTATGAGTTATGAATTTATTAGTGAATATAGTTTTGGAATTCTGGGATTTCTCAGAATTTATAAATTCCGTTGTAGCTGTCTTTTTGACGATCGTAATGGCATAATTGATGAGAGTCAAGAGAATAGAAGTTGTAGGTATGTGTGTTGGAAGTATGTCTGCAAAATTTCAGAGGTATTAGACTTGTAAAACCTGAGTTGGAGCTGAAGCAACAGGGCTGATTTCACCTGCATTTTTGCAGAAAACAGGGGGGACTTCAAATAAAACTTGTGGATTGTATATTGCTGATTTTCAGATGAAATTTTGACATGTTGTAACTAGGAATGTCTGGAAAACTCAGAAAAAAAGAATGAGTGGATTTGATTAAATTAAGTAAGAATTGTATGCTATTTTGTGAGATAGACGTGAGTTGCCCGAAAATAAAGTAGCAGCCTTGGTCATTTAGAATTAAAATTACATTGGTCCGTCCATATATTTATTAGTAAATTAAATTTTGTATACATCAATAGTAATGGTTATTTGCCTTCGGTTGTTAATTATGTTTTATATCAATTAGGCACTCGGAAGGAGACCGAGTTTCATAACAAAAGATAGTGTTGTTTTGTGAGATAGACGTGAGTTGCCCGAAAATAAAGTAGTAGCCTTAGTCATTTAGAATTAAAATTACATTGGTCCGTCCATATATTTATTAGTAAATTAAATTTTGTATACATCAATAGTAATGGTTATTTGCCTTCGGTTGTTAATTATGTTTTATATCAATTAGGTATTCGGAAGGAGACCGAGTTTCATAACAAAAGATAGTGTATCTGGATAAGTAAGGGCTAGTTCAGGTGAGTATATATCCTAACCTTATCTATATGTGTATTATGTACCTTACGTGATTCTTATATGTTTCAGAATGATTACCTTATGTACCTTACGTGACTCTTATATGTTTCAGAATGATTACCTGCATGCTTTATGTGATTATCTGATTTTATATGTTATCCTAAGCATATGATATGATATAGGGAAACATGATATGAAATATGGATACAGAAATGTGGTATATGCATATGATATGAATGCTGGCAATATGGTATGCAGAAAAGATGACATGGAACAAGTTGGATATAGAATGTGTTATGCATATTATTCATTAGCATTTGGTAATTAAAAAGGCGTTGTGACAATCATGCTGAGTAATCGCAATGACACATAAAACCTTCGGGTTAAATACGAGGCCGACTATGTGTCGGACACATACTGAATACGGAGTCGAATAAGTTTCGGACACATACTGAATATGGAGCCGACTAAGTGTTGGACATATACGGAGCCAACTAAGTGTCGGACACATACTGAATATGGAGCCGACTAAGTGTCGGACATATACTGAATATGGAGCCGACTAAGTGTCGGACATATACTGAATACGGAGATGGCAAGACCTGCATGAATCCTTCGGGGCATGTAGCAAGCATTACTAAGTTTGAATTGTCACAACAACAAAAGAAGAAAATGGAAAAGTGTCTCATGCATACATTGCATCCATTCATAGTACATGTTCATTTATATATCTGTGAAAATGAATTACTTGTGTAAGTGTGTTATAAATGATTAAAATTTTCTTAATTAAAGTTGATATGTAATCACTGAGTTGCGACTCATTAAAATCGTCCTAGGTTCCCATATTACTCAGTAGTTAGTTTGCTGGTTTGGAGTTGTAGATAAGAAGGAAGTCATAGGTTGACAGCTATTGCTCCAGAGTCCCTCCTACTCTGCATTTGCATATGTAGACTATATAGTTGAGTCATACACTTCCGCACATTGAGTTTTGATAAATTGTAGTTTCTGATTTATTATTTCTTACTCGAGCAATAAACTAAGATTGAATTTATTTACGTGGATATTCATATATTGTAATAAATATTGTATAGTATAAGAAGGGGTGTCACATAACGTAACCTTATACAGGTGTTGTACAACAAACCACGTACAACAAACCACATTCACTGGAACATCGTCTAGAGGAAGCTGCAAGCATACTTTGAATCTCACAGAAAATACATATCTGATCTTTTGTCGAATAATTATCATTTCTTGTGTTTAGTTGTCGAATAATTATCATTTCTTGTGTTTAGTTTTTATCTCCCTCGTGCCAATGTAAACATGAACAAACCACGGTACTCTTGTTACATGCAAGAAAATGGTGTGTAAACATATTTACCCTTTATCAAGGTGGAATAAACATTTTTTATTCTGTAATTTGGAAGTGGAATAGATATCTTCGTATTTGAATAATTTAAAGTAGGAACACAGTCTTTATTAGTTGTTTCGAAGAGAAGAGACGAGGAAATTTTGAAGCTTGATTTTAAAATTAAATATTTGTGTTGAAGGGAAGATGAGGAAATCAAATTTGTAACCCTCCTTTTTTTGAACGCTAAATAAGGAGCAGATGTTTGTTGAACTTGCAAGATGAGAGTTTGAGTAATTCTTTAGTAAAATTTGCGTTCTCTCTATTTAGAATGAATTTGTTCTTTCTTCTTCATTATTGTATTTGACCTTTTAAATAGTAATTTATTACACAAATATTAATAATTATGCATGATTACACAAATATTAATAATTATGCACTTCATGTCTGCTAGTTTTGAGTTGCTAATTATATTAAGATTAAAATTAGATTTACTCTAAAATGCACAGAATTAGATAGAAAAAGATTTTATTATACTTTAATTTTTTGAAATGATATGGGATTCTGATGAATGAAAAAAATTAAGAAAATACTAAAAAATACTATTGGTTTAAGTAGTCAAAGTAGTTCGTTAATCATTTGATAATATTCGTTTAGATTGTTTAATTTGGAATACTCATAAAAGGGGGTGTACCTGAAAATTTTCGAAACCATATATTCACTTTACGGAATATTAGTAAATATATTATTTCATAAAATAAAATTTATTAAAATTCTCAACAATAATTTTTTTTAAAAATATATAAAAATAATTAAGATAATAATTTATTTATAATTATAAATAAATTTGAATCAAATTTATAATTAAATTCAATACATATTATAATTAAAAAAATTTAAAATTTTATTCAAACTTAATTCGTATATAAATTCGAATCGAGTACTCTAATTACAGTCCTGATCAGTCATGATCGTGTTAGTATATTTTATTTATTTATTTCGCAGCAAGCAAATGTTGAGGAATTGATTCTACAATCGAACGTGTAAGTATGTATTTTAACAACTTTTCTCCCGCGTAGACCGACACCTTATGAATTAAAATAATACGTTCCTCCGATTCAAAGCAACCACCCCATAATAACTCAAACCCAAACGCGTACAACTCATTTCATCAACCAAACACGCCCTTAATCTCTCTCTTCAACCCCCTCCTCTGACTTGTTCTCCCACTCTCCTCAGCTATGGATGATCAAACCCCATTACAATCACCACCTATACACGCAAACCCCATTACATCAACACCGTCATCTACACAAATGCAAGAACATAACAATGATAATTCAACAACATCAAGAACAAGATACTCATCACTTGTGTCAACATTTCAGTTTTTACAAGCCCCTTTATCTTCTTTAGTCTCTCATTACTTCCCTGTTCCTCAAAACCCTAACCCTAATTTCACTTTTTCAAATGAGAGTGGTGGTAGTGATAATGGTGCTACTGAGGTTTCTATTCAAATTATGGCTGATCGTGACTCAAATCACAGTGATCATGATGATATTGATGATGGGGTTGGTCAATTAGGCCTAAATGAATCATCAAGTAGTGTAATTGTGGGTGAGATTGGTTCTTTAGGTGATGGGGAAGGGGAAGATCATTCTTTGATTAGGAGTTCAAGTGGGACTCAGCAGAATGTAGGTTCTAATGGGGATGATTCTGCTCCTTTGTCATCGTCGTCGTCGTATGAGCATCGGTATGATTTACAGCAGGCTGCGAGGTTGATTGAGCGAATTATTCCGTTTTCTTTTCTTTTGTTGCTTGTTTTTATTCGTCAGCATCTGCAAGGTAATTGTGATTTAGTGCTACTAGTTCTTGGTTTTATTAACTCATTTTAGCTACTTTCTTTCATATTTGTTGTAAAATTTATAGCTTTTTGTTAAGACGTTGCTTGATCATGAATAAAGAATGGTAGCTTACTTTGCTTTATTTAAAATTGAAATTCCCTTATTTGTTGTGTATGAACTATAACCCCTCTTAGGGGGTGTGCTTATGGATTATGAACTATGCGAGAAGTGGTCTACTTGGTTGTTAATCTTATTTGTAGGCATATATTAGTGTCACTTAATCTTCCCATTTATAGGAATTAAAAATAGCTTTATTTCGTGAATTCATTATTTTTTCTATCTTAAATGTAGTTATATAACATGTATAAATTAATTAAATATGTACTTATGATTTATTAAATTAAAGACAAACTTGTAAGCGAGAAAAAGAAAAAATGTAATGTAAAATTTTGAATTGAATGCAAATATAGTACATGTATAAATTAAATATACATTTATACTCTTATTCGGTTGATTACAGCATCTTCTATAGTTCACGTGTTTATATTAGTAGATATCTGCAAATAAGTTCTTAATTTACATCCCTGCATTGCTTTTGTTATTCTTCATATTCAAATTACAATGATTTTATGTTTTTCATGAATATATAGGATTCTTTGTCACAATTTACATAACTGCTTTTATGTTCAAGTCGAATGATATTCTTAAGAAGCAGACAGTTTTGAAGGTGAGATAATTCCTTCTTTCTATATAATAACACAGTTGTTGTCTTGATATGAATCTCTAATTTCAGTTCCTTTTGTCTCTCCTCAGCAAGTAAAAATGATGAAAGAGATACATATGTCATATCTAGGCTTGATGATTACATATTTTTTTCTCTCTTTTTGGCAGGGGGAAAGGAAATTGTCAGTTCTGGTTGGATATTTCATAGTTTTTATACTCCATGTAATTGGATTTTTTTGGTGGTACTGGAATGAGGATATTTTGAACCCATTAATCATGGTTCCTCCAAAAGAAATACCACCCTTTTGGCATGCTATATTCACAATTCTAGTCAATGGTATGCTTACTCTTTTCGTTCATAGTTATATTAGTTAGAAATACAATTGAGTTTGATATCTATGTGATACACACATATCTTCCTGGACTGCATATGACATTTGCATGCATGTTTTTGTCATGACAGATTGAAAGGGAATGAAGGAACTCGATAAATACTATCTACTTAAAATATATAAATTGTGTAGAATATCTATAAAGCAGTTGCACCATTCAACTCCTCGTCTTGCTGAAATGTTCTGGCAATAACTTGTTCCAGCTCGGTTTTACAGCTCCAGTTGATTATATATCTTTTTTTCATGTACTAGTGCAATATAAAATGGTGTAGCGGACCTTTTCTCTTCATCATCTAGTCTGTGTTAGACACAGTAGCTACTTTAATTTTTGTTGGCATTGTAGTTTCTTTGGTTACCTATTGTATAATTTTTATGATTGTTCTTTATTGATTGCAACATCTTATGTCCTAATACTGATTTTCTTTATATTTTAAAACTTATAACTCTCCAGATACTATGGTGCGGCAAGCAGCAATGGCTTTTAAACTGAATCTGCTAATGTATTACAGGAATGGCAGGGCTCATGATTTTCGTAGACAGGTATGGTCTGTTAATGCCTTATTAAAACCAATCACACACACACACAAAAAAAGGACATAATTTTCAGAATGTGACAGAACTTTCACGTCCATCTCCTTTCTTTCAGGGCCAACTGCTGACTCTAGTCGAGTACACATTGCTACTGTATCGTACACTGTTGCCAACACCAGTCTGGTACCGATTCTTCTTGAACAAAGAGTATGGTAGTCTCTTTTCATCACTGACAACCGGGCTATACTTAACTTTTAAGCTAACATCAGTTGTTGAAAAGGTTAGTAGTAGTCTTAATTTGCATAACTATACGGGTCTTATTTTACAAAAACTTTGGCTGTGATATTGATTTTTAAATGTTCTCTTGCTTTCAAAGGTCCGATCCTTCATCTCTGCCTTAAAAGCATTATCACGAAAGGAAATGCACTATGGGTCTTATGCCACAATGGAGCAGGTATCAAGTTGCACGTTTGATTGTCCAAAAGTTCTTTAGCTAATTCTTGGAACTACGTGGATAGCTTGATTATATAAAACAAACAATAATATGATTTGATTGTCAAACGCTAGCATATTTTAAGTCTTTGCTGCAATTTCTTTCTTTTTCCACCACCCAAAGTATTCTAAATTTTAAACATAAAATATCATTCTGATGAAAACTAGATGTTCACAATAATAATTTTATCATATAAATATTGAATTGATGATTATGTAAGACAACGGTATTTTTGGACGATTGAGTTGAGCATATGCTGTTCCTTTAACAAGGAGATGATGCTTTTTATTATCTTCACAAGTTTAAGTTAGAGTATTACCTCTTAAGTTACATGTATCAAGAGAAGTGACTGCTTACAATTACGTTTTGTGTATTGCAGTCTCACTAATTTTCTAAGTGTTAGTTTGTCAATTACTTTTTTCAGGTAAACGATGCAGGAGACTTGTGTGCTATCTGCCAGGAAAAGTTGCATGTTCCAGTTCTGTTGCGTTGTAAACACGTCTTTTGCGAAGACTGCGTTTCAGAATGGTTAGTTTCTTGCTTTAGTTTTTGTGTTTGGAATCAATTTAATGCTTTATGTATAGGTGTTGGTTCAAATTAAAAATTAAAGTTAGCCTACCTAAGTATAACTAGTTTATCTTTATGTCACATGGTAAATTTTATTAATCTTTGGTGAATCATAATTTACTTTTGCTAAATTTGTACATTAATATACAATTTTTTGGTTAATCTTATTTGTATTCTTAGTGAATCTTGTAGATTTATAGAGCTAACCTTGTTGCTTTAAAGATTTTATAGTTTAATATGGTTGAGTTACTTAAACTTTCTCGATGCAACATTGGCACTTCAAATAATGAATCTCTACAGGCTAGAGCATGATAAGTATTAATTGAGCTTGATTCCCCTAGATGTTTACTGTAGCAGCTATAGCTGCATTCGAAAAAATTTGCGGTGCTCGATTATAATAGTCCATTAAAAGATACTATGATAGTCCTTTATGGTTTTTATAAGTTATGATGCACATAGACATGATTTATTACCTGCTGATGCCGAACCATAAATGTCTCTTCTAACAAAATTGTTGAACTTGGATTTTAAATACCAACATATCAGTGATGCACTATTAGGTGGACTTGCCAAAATTCTTTGAGTTAACGGTGATGCACTTTGTCACCCTTATCTTCTTAGAAAAAATTGACATGATAACTTTGATATAATGCTGCTCTGCTGAGATATTTTGAAGAATTATTTTGGCCTACTTGCCTAAATAATTCTGTATAATACAATCTCTGTAATTTGTAGAATAGCAGTCCCAAGTATTTATTTTTCCATTAGGGTTTATTATGCATATGGATGGGTTAATCCTAGTTCTTTCTTGTTCAACATTCATTGGCTTGTGCTCCTTTTCTTTTTATGCATGCAACCGGTGATACCTAATTTATGCCTTCATGGTATTGAGAAAACCAACTTATAATAACTTCTGAAATTTACAGGTTTGAGAGAGAAAGAACTTGCCCTTTATGCAGGGCATTGGTTCGACCAGCTGATCTGAAATCATACGGCGATGGTTCTACTAGTTTGTTTGTCCAGTTATACTAGAAATTTTGTTCTACTCCACACTCCACAGTATGCATTTTCTTTGCAGTCCTGGACCTTATGTCTCTGCTTGTTTCGCTGTGTTGCTCCAAAAGAATCAGCATAACCAATCAGAGAAGTGAATTGACGAGGCCGTAGATATAACGAATAGTGATAAAGAATTCCAGATGAAAGGATCCTGCCTGATGTACATATGTCTGGAACCCGGATGATTAAATAATTCTAGTCTATAAAGCGTATACATGTTTATAAAATGAATTTAACCATTTTTTTCAGTAAACTTATTGATTTTTTCATACTTGGTTGGTTCAAAAGTGTTATTGTATTATAAACAGTGTGCGATGAGAAATTCTTATGAACGAGTGGGTTTTAAGTGCTAGTGTGGGTGATGGAAAAAGAGTGCAGGAGGGAGAAGTTATTCCATTGGATTGATGAAGAGTTGAGAGAAGGCAATGGTTGAGGAGGGCTGCCGGTTTTTCGGAGGCCAGAGAGTGCCGTTTAACTTTGATAACTCGTAATTATTATGATTTTCAGCGACTGCCTGCGAAGTTTACCCTAGATTTGGCCACCTTGGGATTTTTGTTTCCTGTGGTAGGATGATCAGTTGAAATGATATGCATATATAATGCTATATCGCCTGATTTCTGTGATTTTTATTATTTTATGCAACAATAACAATACTAGAAAGTATTGTATTGCTAATACATGTAGCAGTTGGGGATGGCGTGACCTTGGGGGCCTGGCTCAGTAGCAACGTATCCCACAGAAAAGAGATGAAAAACGTGACTTACTTTTACACAGCTAATCACGGTACTGCAATACTACAGTATGTACTGCGTTTTCTTAAAATTTGAGCTTTTATTTTTCAGAAAGTGTCACAATTTTTTTAAAAAAGTGTCGAAAATATCATACGAATTTTACATGAGAGGCATGGACAATTCATCAAATGGTTAAAAGTCATGGGTTGTCTTGTTATTACTTGAGACTATCAAAGAAAAAACCGTAAGCCTGGTAAAGAAGCTTAAATCAACTTAGCAAGAAAAAAGGGCTTGAATTAACCTATTAAACCCAGTTCATAATTGTAATTAAATATAAAGTTTGCAGTATATTATTAGCTAGTGCTGAAATCAAATTTGTTGAGATCAGTATGCATCCAGAGTAGATTAAAGCTTAGAGTGGACAGTTTGCAGATCATCGAAAACAATAATCACCTTTCCAATAACATTTCTATCCCTCAGAGCTGCAAAAGCAAGGTTGACCTGCCAAGAGTTGAGGGAAAATAAATCAGTTATGCTTCGTAATCTGAAATAAAAATGAAATCCTTACAGGTAAGGACAGTCACTGTCCCATTGGCTGGTGGATAGCTTGCCAGAACAGAGTTCTAAATAAGAACGACGAAACTTGCCAAAGCTTCCAAATATAATCATACCACGCTGCTTGTGACAAGCAAAGGACACAATAGAGCAAGAATGTTGAGTTCTGTCTAGTTCAAACTTCAAAAGTTGTTTTTTGGAAAACCAAGAAGCCCAAGAGGGAAGGTTGATGTCTATGATTTGATATTGCAATTAGTAATACTCCATGTTTTCGAGAAGAGAACCTGGATGCCATTTGCGTGCATCTAAACAAACTAAGAATTTGCCTCGACAATATTATTTTAATTCACTATGGTCTATGAAAGTCTTTGGATCAAAAATGTTACCAAACCAAAAGCTGTAGTACAACTCATGTTAACGTAGGTACTAGGTAGTTATGTTCTGTGTAGACTGTATTCATATCTCCGTGATTTTCTGAAGCAAAGAAGCTTGATTCAATATGTTTTCCCGAATAACATAACCAGAGTAATTAGTCAGTCCATTGTAATGTAGTTTTAAAACCATAACAGTGTAAAGTATGCCAAGGAGAATAACTAAATCAATAAAATCCTGCAAAAAATAGTATAAGGCGAAGATTTGAAATCATAACCTCTGACAGGCCGTAAACATGAGAAGTGTGAACAGTGAGTAAGCCCTTCCCTAACCAGGACAAAAGTTCCTTCACGGAATCTTTTTGCGCACCTGGACGGACTACATCATTATAATTTCCCCAGTAGAATCCGTGAATTGTCCAATTCTGAAATCAGCACGTATAAAAGCATTAATCGCACTGGTATACAGTATACTGTAGAGAGACTAACATACACATAACTAGTGAATCCTAATGTGTATGCACAACGACTTTGGCAGATTTTGTAGCATTATCATTTACTTGCCATATTACTAAAGTTAAATCTTTATCAACTAAGTTAGAAACCATTCTGTAAAGGGCTGGACAGGATCATGCAATACTAACGTGTAGTACCTTAACCAGGGCAATATTGGCAGGTATTATAGGAACTTCACCGCTTGCAAATCCAATGACTAAGATTTGTGCTCCCCAATTCAAGAGCCTCAGAGATTCTTTCGTTAACTTGCCTCCAACTGGATCGTACAAAATATCAACTCTTTTAAGCTTTCTTGACTTTAAAAACTCCTTAATACTTGCAGTCACATTCCCTTTGCCCAAGTCCACTACATGATCAGCACCAATTGATTTCAATAGGTGCACCTTTTCAGTTCCCCTAAATTAAAAAAAGAGCTATATTTCATCAGTTCATTGGTCCCGTAAAAAGGTACTGCAGATGCTTGAAAGCTTCATGAGTAGAACTACACCAGTACCTAGCAACTGCAATGACAGTGGCACCAAGAATCTTTCCAATTTGCACAGTTGCAAGCCCAACTCCTCCTGCTGCTCCGAGAACAAGCAATACCTACAACAATTTAATCAGAAGATAGTAATAACAATAACAAAAAAAATTAATTTGATTATTACTCCTATAAAGCACAAAATATTGCTAGCAAATATTTGTAACAATAATTAAATGATGTAAATATGTAATCAGCAAAAACAATATCAAATAATCTAAATATAATTTTGTTACTCATATAAAACAGGACAGGGTGGAGTAAATACCTGACCAGAATGTAATTGAGCTCGATGAATCAAGGCAGACTACGATGTTCCATATGCAAGGGGAAGTGCAGCAGCTGACACCAAATCGCAACCATCAGGTACTCGATACCTACAATGTGTTGTGTTACACAGTTAAACCAGTTTCTACTTAAAGACCACCTTTTCGGTAATTACACAAATGATATTAACCCATCGATAATTACAAGGAACTAAAATTTGTCAGTATCAACTTACAGTTTAGTCTGGTCAACAACAATCAAGTGAGCAAAAGAATCAACATCTGTGACACCACAAACACGATCACCTACTTTAAGATTAGTAACATCAACTCCAACTGATTCGACAACACCCGAATAATCTGAGTCAAGTACATATGGTAACGGTGCTTTTTCTTGATACTTGCCCTCCACTTTAAGCATAGTAGCAAAGTTGAGGGTGTTGGCTCCAACTCCAACTGAAGTTGGTGAGGTCAATGCTGGGATGGGGTGAGACTTAGAGACAGTGAGTGGTGAGTGAGGTGATGAGTCATGAGGGATTGTTGGCTCACCAAGATTTCTGCAAACTAAAGCTTCCATTAAGTCAAGAGAGTTGTTCAACACAAGGATGCAATCACCAAATATTATTGTTCCTCGCCTACCTGCTCCAACTGTATTGTATGGAGTTGCCGAAACAACTGTATACTTTATAAGTGTCTAGGTTCACTTGTTATCTTAAAATCAACCATAATTTTGATTTATAACTGTATTGTTTTTGACTTGTTTATTTAATAAATAAAATTATTTATAAGTAAATTATAAGCTAAATTATGAAATAAAATATTTGCATATTTCAGTTATTAATTTTAATGTTAATTTCTGTAGTTTGATTTTATAAAAAAAGAATATTATTCATTTTAAAGGTAAATTTTATTACTTTGTTATTATTTAAATAATTTTACCCAATTTAATAATTTTTTACTTTTTGTTTAATGAAAATAAAATTACTTTTTTAAGGTAAGGGGACATAAATGTTAAATACGATGCTGGCGTGCTTCACTTGAAAAATGGAGTGCAAATGAGCAGTCTAGAGACCCTAGCTCTCTAGACTTCACTATGAAAATGTTGGGCTTTATTTGTAACCAGCCCGCCATAACTTGGCTGCTATAACGCTATTAGAAGTTTAGAAATTTAGAATAGCAATGGTCAATTGATCATAGATTTATAGCCTCCTCGTCTGTCCCATTTGCTAGTAAAGGGAATCAGATACAGTTACCTGTGCTTCCGAAATCATGCTGCTTCTTAACCACCAATTTAACAATAAACATAACAAAAAGTCATTGAACAAGGCAACTGATACTAATACCACTGAAAAAATCGCTTCTTAATAGATAATATATAGTGCATCACATATATCTGAAGCTACTGCAAAGTGACAACAGAATTATATTCAAAACTGATGCCACACCCATCAATTACAAATTATAATACGCGCATATTATTATTTTCCCAGAGTTAAAACAAAAGATATATCAGGAAGGAAACACACGACAATCTTATAGATAAAATCAAGTACCTCCCTCTCAGAATGGAAGGTCAGTTGATATGTTCAAACTGGCACTCGGCAGATCATACCCTGACATGAAATCATCTCCAAATATCACTGCACCAGCTGCTAATGCTCCAGCGCCCAACCCCAGTCCCAAACCAGGCCGGCTGTTAATTCCAGGGGCTGCTCCAGATGATGGCATGTTTATGTAACTTGGAGGCAAATTATCCGTTCTTGGGTTAAATGTCGATATATAACCAACATTGGAGGGCGGAGGTGGTGGTGGAGGAGTTCGTGGTGGTTGATAATAAGGTCCTGCTGCTGAAGGTGGTGGTTTTGGAGTTAGCTGCGGTTGATAGCTAGGTCCTGCTGGTGATTGGTAGCTTGGACCTCCAGCAGAAGTATTGTAATATTTTGTAGGGAATGGCATTGGATGTATGTAAGGAAAATTTTCATGTGAATCATTCTCTGCATGCTGGGATGACGGGGTTACAGGCAACTTTGGTGGGTAAGATTGTGCTGGTCCATATGGATTAGCCAAGTTATTGTTATTCCTACGATCATGGAGCTTAAATCCTTCCCCATCACCTGCAAGATTTTAGCATGTGTAGCCTTTGAGCATAGGTTAAGTCCCTTACTAATTCTTATGTTAAAAACAGAGGAAAACCGGATCTACAAATCAAATAAAAACCAACAATCGTAAGAGCATTATAGGCTCGAGTTGTGAACATATTACATACCTGGGTAAGAATCTGATTCTTCCTCTTTCTCTGAAATTCGAATAGATACATCAACAAACCCTTGAGGTTTATTGGAATTTCTTTTCCGCAACTGAAAGCTCCCTACTTCGTCAACTGCCTTCGAAACATCTGAATTCTTGGAGTACTTGTCTAGAAATTCTTTTAAAACAATTGCTGCTGTACCCTGGAGCCTTTCTCTAAGGAAGATTGGTTCTCGGCTGTAGACTTCGACATGGAGAGCCAGGTCATCAAAATTGGACTCCGAGCTATCAACTGCTATCGAAAACTTAGTCTTCCAAACTGGATTTGCATTCCCTGATGCATCAATCTTTGTACAGTATTTATTATTTGGATCAATCCATCCAACAGCAAACCATTGGAGCTTCCAAAGAGTTGACGTACGCCTCATCCCCCTTGCAGAAATCAAGCATATTTCAACCCAAATTTTTCCCATTAACCGAAAGTTTAGGTTTTGAAAATAACAAGCTAACAATTGTGGTGCTTCAATAAAGATGATTAGAGATAAAAGATAAAGTGAAGATGCTTTGCATCATTCAGAAGGCTACTTTACTTTGATGCCAGGATATTATATATATTATTGGACTTATTTTCATCTAATTTCTCATCCATGACTCATAAAGGGGGACAGGAATCTAAGTGAGTCAAAAGTTTACAGTAAGAAGACAGCGGCCGAAACATCCATAGGTGATGAATAATTACAAGGACAGAACATGTTTTGTTCCTTCTATGATTAATCCCACTGTACTCTCTTCTTCAATCTATCAAAAATTTTCTGCATTTTATTGTTAAAATGAACACCAAATGTAAATGGACTTTTTATATTAGTAAAGTTTCAGAAGATCCCCTTGTTCCTTCATAAGCTTCAGATGAATCACTGCATTATCTATTTAGCAAGTTCATATCACGACTGCCAGGGTTCTCGATCTGGTGGCAATAAGAGTAATTTTCTACCAGCACACTGAACCATCTGACTGGCCTGAGAACTAGAACTGGTTCTGGTATACATCATTGTGGTAGAACCCATTATGTCATTGCCAAATCCACATGCCTTAAAGAATGGCCTGAGAGAGAAAATTATAGAATAAAAACAACTTACGATGAAAGTTTCTCATAGCCCTACACAGAAATATAATAAGCTGATGTATGAGATGAAGCCCTCTATAAACACTATCTGAACTATCACTATATACTATACAATGCTCATTTGTTGACTGCATCACCCGCTTTAAGTAGTTTATAATCAACAAGAAGAAGAGAGATAGTTAATATACGCCGCTATGCTTCTTAAGACAGAATTAAATGATGCATTAGGTCTTGAATGATTGTAGTAGCTGTTACAGTGTCACCAGTACAGACTGTACAAAACTTATGATATGCTTTTACTCAATGTTGATATATGCTGAATCAAAATTAACCAAGTTCCCATCAAATCTGAATTTAAGGTTTTCAATTGTATTACCATCTCTTTCAAATAGATCTCTTTCTGTGGAATAGAGGGGGTAGTAACTTTGTTTAAGTCTTCTAAGATAGAAATAATATATCACTAAAAACTGTTTTTTTGCATTCCATATCCTTGGAAATAGATTACCATCATGACAGAAAAAAATGGAGCAGAATATCAATTACTAGACAATGTCTGATCAGTTACAAAGATACCTCTCTTCTTCAGAGCAGAGGGCAGCGATATCATATATGCCTCTGTTAGTAAGTGATCTGCCAATGGGAACAAAATGGTTAGACACTCAAGTCATGGACAAGAATCTACAAATCATAAGAAAAAAGCGACCACGACAGATAAGAAATAATAAACTACCTGTAGATAAGTTGCTTACATCTAGTAAATAATACAAATTATATGTCCATAAAACCCAACACGATAATGAGTAGACAACAATATCATACAGTAACTGAAATATATTAGGGGGATAAATACCGAAACTACAACAGCAAACTCTCAGTAGCATAATAAGAAACTATGAAGAAAATGAACCAACTGAAAGTAAAATTGGAAATTTATACTAAAAATGGATTTTCAACAAACCTTATTATCTTCTGAAGTATCCTTCTACCGATTCCTCCACGTTGCAGTTCTGGAATAACCTGATAACCAAATTCATAAAATACATAACTATATGCAACACACTCTAATGTCATGCTTCGATTTTGTTAGGGAGAATGGAAATTAAAGAACTTGAAACTAGGGGTGTGAACGAGACAATTATTCATAATTTCAAGATGTAAAATAACTGAATTGGATTCAGCTCGAGCTTGAGTAGTTAAAGTAATTTATAGGCAGAACTCAAATACCAAATTATTAGATAACACAAATATAATTATTTTTAGCTCTTTAATCAAGTCATGGTCAAGTCAAATTTATCAAGATTAACCTCGAGACAACTCAAATATAACATCTAATATCATAAATTCAACCCAATCTCGAACTTATCAAGACTAGATCACAAATTATAAGAACTACTCATACACTAAAAACAATCAGTTAAGATTTTACCATAACATCATATATAGAAGCAGTAAGACAAAAATCCGAAACAGCTCGTCCAAAGCCAATCAACCGTCCATTCGCAGGCGACAAAGGCATCAATCTCTGAAACCAATCTGCACCCTCTCTAACACCTTCCTCTGCCTCTGGCAAATCAAACTCTGGCTTACTAAAAACAGAAACAACAACAGTACTGTTCGAAAGAGCAATACTGAGCTTGTTAACCTCAACAGGCTCAACCCGGTTTTCGATATCTCGAACTGGGAAACGATGGGGAGAATGGTTGCATTGTGTGTAAAGGTCTCTTAAGTGAAAAGGGTTGATATCTGATAGATTAGTAGATATGAAAGTTGGCACAGGTGGTGGTTTAGTTGTTTTTCTTTTGTAGTTGCTTAGTTTTGCTGTAAAAATGGAGGGAAAGTAACTACCATGAATAACTGCCATTTTTTCCTGTCTCTGTGTGTGCAGTGTGTGTATTCTTTGCAAATCAGCCAGTGTTTGTTCTTGTTAGTTCTTGTTTTGTAGATACTTATGATTTTATTACATGAGGTCGTCTATGACTTGTTGACTTTGGTTTTGGGGAAGTTGGTTTTTATTACATTATCCTGATTTTGTGTCATCTTCTCTGTTGTCAATTTAAAATTGATTTAATTGTTATAAGGTGACTTGTAATATAATTTTTTTTTATTTTGATGTAATTTTTTTGAGGGAATACTAAAAATATGTGGCATGTTTGGGCTCGCGGATCAGATCGGATTTAAATCGGACTTTTTTTGAATCAATTCTTTTTTAAAAGTAGATCGGATGAATTTTTTGAATTTGAATTTTTTGTATAAATCTAAATTCAATTAGTTATGGCTAACATTTAATTCTTCTATTCTGGTTTTGCATTCTTCCTAGTTATCTTGGCAGCCTCCTTTGAACCAATTCAAGCCTTGTTTTGCGGCCTCTATGAGTCTTAAAACAGTGACTTCCTTCCTTTTCAAAGTGTATCAGTGTATGACTTACGTCAGTTGCAACTTTTTTTGCTTCCTGTTTGCTATTAGATTCTTGGCCTTTTTGTACATTTTTTTCCTTTATGTAAACCTAGTATCTAAAAATCGTTATGTATTTTCTTTTTATGTAAACCTAACTATTGAAAAAAGCCGCGCTTTGCGGCGGTCTCATAATAAATTTTAAATTTATTATGAGATTTTCCACAAAATGACATTACTGATTACTGAATTGGATATGATAAAATTTGATATAATAAAATTATATTAAACCAAAATAGTAGTATTAAATTTATGAATATTATAAAATCAAATAATAATTTCAAAAAATATATGTGTATTATAATTCACAACTTACTAATTTGTTATAATTTTAAGATCTCTTTTTTTACCATCTGCCGCTAATAATATCAATGTCACCAATGTAGGTCAAGCAGTCCACGACATCTAGATAAATATCAGCAACATTATATAAATATTAAATAGTATAATTTAAAATTATATATGTGTGACTTATAATATCTTATTTTAGCAAAATACCTAACAGTATATTAATGTCATTAACATGTGCTTCAATTATATCGGGACATATGAACTCAAATTCAATTATATCGGGACATATGAACTCAAATCCATGTAGTAGTATGTTGATGATTCTTTCTTCCAACTTTTTTGGGGCCGTTATATGTAGAAACATCACATTAAACTCACATGATAGTGGTCTATATCAGCTGGTACTTGCAATTAATTTTAAGTTTTTAATGATATATAAAGACCCTTCTTCCAAAATATGTTTGAATCGAAAAAGTAGATATTTTTGGATCGTTGCATGAATAAGATTTTCCTATAATAAATTAAAGCATAAAAAAGTTAGTACAAATGCATAATTGTAATAAATTAATAAATAACAAAAATTTATTAACTTTATCATCAATTAAAATCATGTCAAAGTCTAAATTAGCCGTCTGTTTGTATATTGATTGCATCCCACATCTTGCATGCTCTTACTTTTATCATTCAATCGTCTCTAATGTTATTCAAAGCATTCAAGAGAGTGTAATACATGATGTATTAGATGTTGAATGTAAATAATTTTGTGATAAATTTGTTGTGATATATTTTTTGATGCTCGATCTTTAATTTATATAAGTGATGGTCTATTATTTTTTAGATGGAAACACATTCAATTTAGGTAAAAGAATAAATTAACTTTTTATTATAGATAGTGTCTTTTCGAAAAATTAAAATAGTTTCGATTTTAATAATTTAATGCCTTTTCTAAAATTTCTAATTACCTATCGTATAATAATGTCTTTTCTAAAATTTTGAAACTTATCTCATGTATAATAATAATTTACTTGACTTGCGGAGAAAGTTTAGGAAAATTTAACGTAACTTAGATTTTTCATAATTTGGAGAAAGTTTAGGAGAATATAAAATAATTTGGATTTTTTTATAATTTTTAATATTTACTAATTCAAACATTCAAGAAAATTAGAAAAATACATTAAAACGATTTGAGAGCGCCACATAACCGTCTCAGTCTTCTCCTATATATATATATATATATATATATATATAAAGGAGAAACATAAAATTAGATTTTAACCATATATTCAATTTTAATATAATGGTCCCAAAGTGCAACCACACACAAATTAAATGCAAACTCGCATACACAATCCACTAAAATTCCTTTCGTTTTAAATTTAATTTTCTCGTTAATTGATAAACTTTTTTTTTAATCTAACTTCACCACATTTTTCTCCATCTCTCAAAGATCAGTTTCCATAATATATGTGTTATATTCCGGTGAATTTTATTTTTCCGCTAACTTCTACTACCTCCGTCTCACCCAATTGTTAACGTTTCAGAGAGAATGTATGATACACATTTTAAGGTGCATATAAAGTATAGTTCCATAACTTATTTTTTTTTAAAAAATTCTGAATAAAAATTTGACGATATTCATTTTGAATTTTAAAAATCATAAAAATATGGGTGTATTCAATTCAGATTTAAAAATATCATTAAAAATCAGATAAAATTAAGTTTGTGGGTACTCAACCTGAATTTTTAAATAATCTATTAAAATTTGGTGTAATTTAAAAGTTTATTATCATTGATGGATTTTAAAAATTTAGGAATTTTGTTTGACATTGTGTTGGATCTTATAATGTATTTTAAAACTTTTAAAATCTTATTAAAAGAGATTTTATTTGATTTAGACTCGCTCTATAAACTTTGCATACAATCCATCAATTCTATATAGACTTTACGTAAAATTATAAATTAACTATAATTTATTAAAATACATGTATTATTAATAACCTATTTAAATTGAATACATTCCTGTAAATTTTTAAAATGTCAATCTTTTAAAACAAATATTCTAAAGATATTTTTTTTAAATTTATTTTAGAAATAAAAATAAATATATATTTAAAAATAATATTTATTTTGAAAATGAACAAACATCCTCGTCCCAACCAAAATCCAAAAACCAAAAACCAAAAAGTAATAAATTACCTCTGGAATATAACATTCAATACATATTACTGTATTGCTTACAGAGCTGTCCTCCTCGTCCCTTTTAGTCTACATAATATTATCTGGGGTGGTGCTCAAATCTTTTCTTCTGTGGGGTTTTAAAAATCTTGGTCCTTTACAATGGAAGCAAGGAGAATTACAACGAGTCCAAGGCCGAGTAATGGGCTTAGAGTACTTGCAAACAAGCTTTCAGTTGGGAATGGTGATGGGCTTTTAAACACTGTTAAGATGCTGCAAAGAAGAGAGATTGGATCAAAGGTTGATCGACGTTTCAGTATTAGTGATGCCCAAGAAATTAGATTCAGGAACATGTTTTTGCAGGTTTGTTTCATTTCACAAGACCCCATAATTTTTATATGTATGTTCGTGTGTTTTGATAAAATTTTAAGCTTTTGTTTTTTCGTGTAGATATTTCATATAATAACATCAATGCTTAATCGTCTGTATATCTGTGTGAGGGTGTTTTAGTTTATCTTTAGTGTGATAAAATATAAAGTTTTTGTGTTGCTAGATTAATATTTCATATAGTCTCAACGCCTCATCATATGTATCTGTGTGTGTGTTTTATTTTTTCATTTGCGTTAAAGTTTTAAGCTTTTGTTTTGTTAAATAAATATTTCATCTAGTATCAATGCCTCATTATGTGTGTATATATGTGTGTGTGTGTTTAGTTTTTCTTTTGTATGATAAAATTTTAAGATTTTGTTTTGTTACATGATATATAGATGATATAGCTAGATTCAATGTGAGTTTCTGTATCTGTGAATCTGTTTATGTATAATATATATAGGTACTCTTATCAAATCACATTTTCTTAATTTGATACTTGTGAGAAGTGCTCCGTGACTTTGTTAGATGAATAGAGTTATCAAGATTTTGTGTTGAATCATGTTGTGATTGTTTTATCATTGTTCAATGTGGAGTCATGCTAGCTGGTTATTTTTCGCGGGTAAGTATTTATTTGAATTGATCAGTGGTTTAACTGTGAAAGATACTTCCACATATATGCTGATGCTATTTCTGCAAGTGATGAATAAGGTAACGACTATATATATGTATTGGTTTCATATACACGTGACTATTTATATACTAGTTCACTAGCTGTAGAAAATTGTTGTCAATTGTGCATAAGTATCCTGTATTTTGTAACTGTACTTACACTAGCGAGTAGCGACCCATGTTGGTTATTTTTACGGTTAAGTATTTGTTTCAATTGATTCGTTGAGCACAATAGATACTTTCATTATTGATGTTATATTTGCAGGATTATGAATGAGGTAGCGACTTTATTTATTGTTTTATATGCATGTGCATGGTTAACTTGTTCATTAGCGTTGTAGAAAATTGTTGTCAATTGTGTATAAGTATCATCTATGTTGTAACATACATTTGGGGCCAATGTTGGTTGTTTTTCATGGTCAAGTATTTGTTTGAATTTATTGGTTGAGCCGCAATAGATATTTTCATGCTTTGATGCTATATTTGTGGGCTGCTGAATGAGGCAACGACTATATTTAAAGTTTTATATGCACTAGTATTTTGTATGCTATAACCACTTCGTTTTTTGGAATAATTAATAAATTTGGTGATATACAATCTACACTTATTAGGTTATAAATTCATGACGGTGACATATCATGTAAATATCACTAAATATATATGAGCCGCAGCGTTGTAGTGGTTATAAAATTTAAGACCTGATCTCCTTTCAGTTGATAAGAACTTTTTGTCGGAAGCTATTATGTGCTTTCCATTGTTCCATGACTTACTGATTGAGGGATTGTTATGTGTGGTCTGTCGTGGGTGCCCAACTCACTGAATACCTGAGATTTAAATTATTTCTTGTTCCTTAGGTGAAATCCAGCAAATATGCTGGTTTTATTTACATACTTGGTTGAGCATTGACGATCTTGAATTTTTCTTTTTTATAGTAACTTAGTGGTAATTTTCTGATGTATTTTTCCTTCAGAAAGAGTTTAATACCCATGATCAAGAAGGACAGTATGGTGTTGTCTTTCAGATAGTATACAAGCATTGTCTTTGCTCTTCTGCACTCTAGTGTTTGTGCTGCATTTAGCCGAGGTATTTTTTTTTCTTGGATGATCATCATGAAATACATGTAAGAAGATAGATTGATTGTAAATTTTTGATACATGGATGCAGAAACTAATCAAAGGATATGCTTTCTAAATATGAGATCTGATGAATTTATTCAAAAAATATTTTACAATAAGAACAATGATTCGGTCATCATTCTCTCGGGTTCTGAAGAAGACGAGTTCAGCTTCTTGAAATGCAGATCTACAAAAATGGAGTGCGTGAATTACTTGTATTATTGCTAATATATGGTGTGTGCATCTTGTAGTTTCTCAATTTTTTACTCATGCAATGCCCTTATTTGCTGTCAGATACATTTGGCATGGTCAATTAGATGCTGGAGTCTCTATTTTTAAATCCGAGCCACTGAAATGGCCCGGTTTTGTCGAGTTTGATGATGTAAATGGGAAACTACTCACTTTTTCTGCAGAAGATAGTTAAGACTACATATTTTTTGTTTATTTTAATTTTATATAAATAATTAAGACTATTGTTTTTAGCAAACATGATCCTTGATTCTGAAATTTAACTTTTGGTTTCCTTGTTATCAGCATCTACAAGGTCTTTGACCTGATAAACTACACAAAGTTATACTCCATCTCTGGTAAAGATATACAAAATATAAAGATCAGGTGAGGTTTTCCCTACATAATTAGCATAATAACATTGCGCTGGAGAGGATAGATAGGTGTTTATTAATGGTCATAAATTGGGTTGGTTTTATGTATTTCTACCTGTTGTTAAAGTATCTAACAGCTTGTGTAAATCTTTTGATGAACTTTCAAAGTTTCGACAATTCTGTATAATGTTGTGCAGTTATATACAACATATTTTGTTTTCTTAGAATATTAGTTTTGTGAATATATTACCAATTATGACCAAGCATACTATTTTTAATATGTGTGTAGTAACTATGCATCTGCAACATTTGACACATCTTCTTGACAAACAGCCCAGGAACAATGTTGTTGATATAAAACAAATCCAGAAGTTGTGTCCCTCTTAAGATTCTTTCAATAGGGGATGGGTCTGTTCTTAAATCCTTCAATCATCTCCTATATCGCAATGAACAGGTGGATTTTATTGAACTGTTCAATGAAAAGTTGCTTGTCAAGTAGAAGGATGAGAATCTGCAAATTCTTGATGTATGTATTTCTTTAATTCCTTTATCATAAAATGCCCTCTTGTTTCTTTCCCTTCTAAAAGCTGGAATGTGATGCAGATTCGAACCTCTGAGCTGACCGAAGTCAGTAGAACTGCATTTATGACCTCATCAGCATTCATTTTTCTTTATGAGAAGCAGTTATTCCTGACATTCGAAGACCGAACAGTAGCTGTGTGGAATTTCCGTGAGGAGCCTGTGACTACATTTGAGGATCACCTTCTGTGGTGGCATCCTTATTCCAAAATGGAAAGTGATTATATCACTAGTGAAAAAGATCTTATCATTTCTTACTGCAAGGCTGATTCCAGTGAGCAAGCTGGGGCGATACAAAATGGTAAGTGTCTATACATTCTCAGTATTTGATGCTAAATATTGGAACTAGCTATGAGGATGACAATTTAAAGAGCGTTGTTACAAATGAAAAATATTCATTTCATGCCTGTTATAAATGTAATGACCCTCTAAAATTAAAAATCAAAAATATGTATACACGCATGCACTCACACCCACACACTGCACACACTCCATGGTCTTGTTAATTAGCAGTAAGAACACAAATGTGTAATCGTTTTTCATGCCTTAATTTGTCTTAAAATTAAGTGCGACAGTGAATTTATGAAGGCATGTTTTTATTACAGTATTAGAAGTGAGAGTAGTGGTTCCTACACTGGCTAAGAGCTAATACTTTGGCATATATAGTGCATCATTTGGAAATTTAGTATATTATTCAAATGTTATTTAATAGTATGCCTTATATATCGCATTTCATGTGTTCTTTGAGCAGCTGGTTCAATAAATATCAGCAATATCTTGACTGGCAAATGCCTCGCCAAAATCAATGTTGATAACACCCGTCGGCTAAAGGACTGCAAGTGCAATGGTGGAACATGCAACTTAAGTAAGCGAATTCAAGCTTCTAAAGTTACAAGCACAGCTGCAGAAGCTCTGGAACACGTCACTGCTATCTTCTATGACGAAGAACGCAATGAGATATATACCGGTAACTCTGCTGGTTTGCTCCATGTTTGGTCTAGCTAGAGTTACTCTTAAATCGTGTAATGACTCGTTGAGCGTGTGGAATCCACCCTGCAGGCCTAGGTGAAAACCATTTGTAAAATGTTTTTTTTCTCAAACAATTTACATGCCATTGTAGTTAAATCTTCCGTCTCTTCCCCTCCGTCTCTGTCAGAGAACTTGTTATTGTTTATCTCTATTACCAATAGATGTTTTGTAAATTGAGACTTCAAAGTAACTTGATGTTGTAGATGTGTTTGATGACGGCGCAGTAAATCTGCTTTATCTCTAGATTATCAAAATGTTCCCATACTGGGGAGAGAGTTTTATGTGCAGATGATATCTTTCTCTCTTAAATTGCCCGTTTATTTATCTTTGTCGGAGTAGAATTAACGGTAGACTTATTGTTTAAATTTTTTGGTCAAATATCACATTGCAGGCATGTGAATGTAGGCTGTGTAGCTGACTGATATCATGGTCTCTTTTTGTCCAAAATTCATCTCCCCATTTTGATAGATTATATGTATTATATATAAATTTGGTAGCTAAAGTAGATCTTGGAATAGCTATTTACAAAGTCAGCTGATATTTTCTTTAATATTTGCGGGGCATCGGAGCTTCCTATGGTTTACTTTAGAGCCAAAATTAGTGCAGGTTCACAAACTAGAAAATTTCTCCACTGTCTACAATTCGATGTCAGGGAGTTGCACTTTATCGGAAAATAGTTCTTTCATAAGCTTAGCCAATATATTTTAATGCAAACAGTTTCTTTTTAAGAATCGGATAAATAATAAATTAATGCAAAGAAATGATTTCTATGGAGTGACGATGGTCGTGAAGGGAGAAAACCCTATCTAATTGCTTGACATGAGGTTTACGGATTCTAAGGAATGGAACAGTTTTAATCGTTTCTTTGTACTTTATTTTTTATGCTATTTTTTTAATTATTTCATAAATATATGGCAGCCCCCTCAAAAAGAATCTTGGATCCGCCATCGACTACACCGTGATATGAGGTTTGAATTTGTGTAATACTGTTATGGTTCAATAGTTGGCAAATCGCAGGTTTTAAATTTCAAACCTGTGATTTGAAATAGTGCAGCAGGTTTTACAATTTTAAGGAAAAGAAAAGAACTCGAAATCTTGGCTGTTTCCGCCAGGATCATCTGCCTCATATAAGAGACAAGCAAAGGAGTCATCTGGACGCAGATAGCTTGAACAAAAGAAGAAGGCTGAAATTAATCAGTCGGAATGAAGCAAACATTATGTAGAGAATGAAAATCTGAAAATTACAGAATGCCCAACTTTGCAGAATAAACTGCATAATGCCCAACTTTGCAGAATAAACTACACTGCTTTCATCTATAAATTTCTGGGAAATGAGTCATATGCCATATTGTCATCAGAAAGATCTTGAAGTTTAGTTTCTTATGGAAAAAGCTGTTCGTGAAAAAGGAATTTTCTACAGAAAGTTACGACTATTTTAGTCGCCAACCTGGCTTTGATACAATGTTAAGTTACCAGTTCTCCTAAAATCTCAAAGTGTTAGGAGACTGACTTACCAGGATCTTATATTGTATTCTAACAAATCGGTAGTTGATTATTGGTAGCATATGATGATTGTTATATATCCCGAGCAGAATAAGTTATCGGAGATGACTTGAAATACACATAGAGGCAACAAATGGGTTGCTTGGTGAACAAACTCGATCAGCTGATGACCGGGACAGCGTATTAAAAATAGCATTAAAATATGTGTAAGAGGGCCAAACTTATGAATGTGTATGTATTCACTATTCTCAGTCATTAATATTTGTATGTATTCTCAGTCAAAACCTGCAATAGCGATTGTCATATATAGTAGCTAAAGTAAGTTCCGCAATGCTATCACAAAACAGCAATTTTGAAGGCATAACCCGCAAAAGTTAAAATACTAAAATAGTATGAACTCATTTTGATATTGAAAAATAAGCAAGACATCTAATAGTATCATCAGGTATTGATGGTGCGCTCTTGATCGACCATTTCTATAAGGATAACAATAAATCACCAGGGGGCTCGATTTATTTTCATTTAATACAGTGATCTATAGTTCTCATCAACATAAAAATGGAGGCAAAAATTAATAAAATTTTGGCCTTGTGATATGTTAATATTGAAGTATTTTATAATAAACTACTTGGGACTAAGGATAATCAAATTTACTAATTAGTGTGCAATCCAGATTAAAGATATTCATGTAAATTTTGAGAATTGAAAGTACAAATTAAACCAAAAAATCGTTGTTGTGATGGTTCATGTACCGGGAACTTAGTATCGAAAGATAAGAAATTAATAAGTAGATTTTTCGAACAATTTTGAGACTTACAGACAATCACTCATCATGTTTAAACAGAGTCAAGTATGATTTATGATAAATCCATATTCAAGATGTTTGAAAGTATAAAATGTGCAAATAAACTCAAGGATGATTTGGCTAGATTGGATATCTTTACTAAAAATATATGCAATTTGGTTCTAAGCAAGTGCAAGAAAATTTGAGGGTATACTATATCTAGAGACATCTTGTTGCGGATGACTTGCCAGAGATAACTTATAAGTTTTGGTACTTGGTGTTGCTCATTTGATAGGAATATATATGTGTTATATGACACTGGACTCTAGTATTTTTGTTTCGAATGTTGTTTTTTTAGTCTAAAGTCAATTGATTATGCTTTTTGAGAAATTCTGCTAATTACAAATAATTTATTTCCATCATTATATTACAATATTGAAAGTAAAGAGTAAAAGATATGGTTAGAAGAATAGTTAAAATCGATAAATATATTCGGTTAAATATTTTATAAGGGTAGAGTAATCTCTGTAACTAAAAAAGTATAAATGTATGACGAAATTGAAATACTAGATTTAGGTTAAAAGGAGAAAAAAGGAATTCAGAGACGCTAGATTTATGTACATATTGACTTTAGGTTAAAAGGAATTTAGGTTAAAAGGAATTTAGGTTAAAAGGAGAAAAAAGGTTTTCCAGGGCATCAGACAACGAGCAAAAAGCCTTGTCTGATTCAATTATTCTTGTAGTGTGTAAAATGAAAAAAGAAAGTTTTCAACATATTGAAACATTTGTTAGGTTTACATAAAAGGAAAAAGACATATATAAGATATACTAATTTTAAAAAAGGGTGTTATGCCCAAATTTCAGCATGCGTTATTTTTTATGGGTCAGTATTTATCGTGTGGATTATTGTTACTTTTATTGAAGGCCCTCTGGGGTTAATCATTAATGAAGGCCCTCCGGAGTTAATTGTTGAAGGCCCTCCGGGGTTAATTATTGAAGACCATTGCTCTGTACTCCACGAGTTGTCCTCGGCGGGGAGCTTTGGGTTGCAGCTGACCTCAGCTTGGAAGACCCTTTCCCTGTACTCAGGCGGGTTGTCCTCGTCTGGGGGCTTAGGGCGCGTCCTGCATCCGGGGTGGATCTAGTGCTAGCCTCCAGTCAAGATATCCGGGAAATAGCTGTAGTGGACCGACTAGAGCCCATGGTTTCCGGGTCAACGTCGGATTCATGAAGTCCTTGTGTCTTATACTGGGTTTTGGACTATCCAAACAAGCCTCCATGTAGAGACCTCTTCCAACTAGGTTTCGATGATCGAATAAGGGGGTGAATAAGGTGTTGAATAAGGGGGTGAATAAGGTGGACTTTTCCTAACGGGTTTCTACTTCAGCAAGAACTACGTGGGCTTGATCCCCTATTATAAATAGGGGTACGTAGGCACATTGTTAGGGGTTGGACGTTGAGAGTCCCCACCAACTAAAAAAACCCTAACAATCTCAGCCCCCAATATTCAACAACCACCACACTCCGATGACTTTTCAGGTAAAAAACACCACCCTAGATCTTGATTATGGCGATGGATCTCAAATTTTGTTGTTACCAAATTCCTCTATCAACAAATTGGCGCTAGAAGGAGGGGGAAATCCACATCTTAGGAGGAAAGATGTTACATCAAATCTAGGGTTTTAAAAGTTTTCATGGTGGACATTATAGACGGTTATGGGAGACATCAAAGGGGAAGATATTGAAAAAGATTTGTATGGGTTGTTGGCGTTCAATATGTTATGGTTCTCATCATGGTTTCAAGTATATGGTCTCACGTATTACTTAATGGTTGAAGGGTAATCGATTTTGGAGTCAGAATAGAAGAAAATTCGTATGTATTGTACTACATGCGTTATATACACTGTTGGGGTCATATCTTGAGTTCTAGAAGTCGGATTTTGACGATTTTACAGTCCACTCGAAGCTTATTGAATTCTATTTAATTCAGAGGTGAAAAAATAAGAAGAATACATCTGGTATCAGTCCGAAACTGGAGAGAAAAGACAGCTGCGAATTTCACCAAAGAATTCTACTCAGTTCAGGAAACCTACTGGCAATTGGTTTAGAACATTATGATGAAATCCACATCTGATTCGGGGAGGGAGATTACAGTTAATTAAAGAACAAACACATGGAGAAGGATACTTGCACATGAGACACAATTATCAGCAGTTGCATCTCCATCTCACAAAGCGCGTCTATTAGGTAAACCCTAATATTTTAACATTTTCTGTTGTTGATTGGATTTTTGCAGGTAGAAAGTCACATGAAGACAAATATCTGATGATCATTATATGAAGGAAATAATTGAGCTTATTTTAGCTTAAATCAGATGAAAATTCGGATTTGTGGAATATTTTGCGCAACAATCATTGTTTCGGTTGTATTTTGAGTTACAGAAGTCATAATATGATGATTTTACAGCCCATGCGAAGATAACAAAATTTCCTACAACTTGGAGATAGTCCAATATTCTATTTTCAAGTGGAAAATCCCAGAAAAAGGTCTGGACAGCTGGGTTTTATAAGGAGATGAATCTCCATCTCCCAAGTCACGCCTTCCAGGTAAAAATCTAAATTTCTTGATATATTTTTGTTGTTGGTTGAATTTTTAGTGGTAAGAAATAATGTTATTGAAGACCCTTCATGGGGTAAAATTTTTATTGAATGACTTTCATGCCATGAGGTAAAATTTTATTGAAGGTCTTAGGAGGTTAATTTTTATTGAAGCAGAGATTAATTTTATTGGAGGCATGTTGAGGTCCCATGGGTTTAGTTTTTCTTGAAAGGCTCATGAGTTTAGTCTTTCTTAGAGGTTCCATGGGTTAGGTTTTTCTTGAAGGCTCATGGGTTTAGTTTTTCGTGAAGGCTCACATGTGTTTAATTTTTCTTAAAGTCTCTTTCGGGATAAAATATTATTAAAGGCCCTCTGCCTCCAAGGTTAAGAAATTATTGAAGGTCCTCTGCCTCCAAGGTTAAAATTTTTATTGAAGGCCCTTAATGGGTAAAATTTTATGGAAGACCCTTCATGGGTAAAATTTTAGCGAAGACCCTCAATGGGTAAAATTTTATTGAAGGATTTTTCATGGCTTAACTTTTATTGAAGGTCCTTCACGGGGTAAAGATTTATTGAAGTTCTATCATGAGTTAAATTATATTGAAGGCCTTTAGAATTAAATTTTATTGAAGACCTTTTAAGAAGAATAAGGGGTAGCATGATTGTTGTGATTATGGGACCTAGAAATTGGAGAATAAGGGGTTAGGAAGATTAGTGATCTAGAAATTGGAGAATAAGGGGTTAAGAATGATTTTGGTGATGATACTAGGGATTTAGAAGTTGGAGAATAAGGGGTTAGGAATGATTTTGGTGATGATGATACTAGGGACCTAGAAACTGGAGTATAAGGAGTAGGAATGATTAACGTGATGGAGATTTTCGTGATGTTCTTAGCTCCCCGCGGGGTATTTCCATGGCCTATTGGCCTCTAATATTTTAATATTTTTATTCAATTTGAGTAATTATTATGCGAGTTCACGGATTGCGTGAAGCCTTATCATTGAAATCTCACGTGTTCTTATAAGACGCGTCAAACTTTTTGCTATAATGATTTTCTCAAATTCGAGCTCTACCGATTTAAAGCGTTGTTCTAATGGACTATTCTTATGTAAATGAGAATTACTTGAATCTCAGTGAGTGCCACATGCTCGTTAGGGTGAGACCCCAAGATAATGAATGGAGCCATCTATATAGCAGTACTTAATTTCTATAAGGATGAGAAACACTCATCATCAACTTGAAGTCATACATCATCTCCCAATTCTCTTAAGGCACGCCTTTCAGGTATAATTAAATTTTCTTGATATATTTTTGTTGTCGGTTGTGTTGTTGCACATATTAATTTTTGTAGGAAGAATGGATGAATAAGGGGTATGAATAATTTTGATGATAGAGAATTTTATTTAGCATGATAATTGGAGGCTTAGTAGTGACGTTGTGCGGGGCAGTGATAATGTTTACAATAGAGCATATGTTCATAATGAATGGAGGTTACATAAATAGAGGTTGGTTCTAATAATACCCTTGGGGGTCGACGCCAAGGCCAATCCCCCGCCGTAAAAATGGAAGAACTTTGCGAGTTCAATTTTATTTATTTAATTTTTATTGAAGACCCTCCATGGGAAAATTTTATTGAAGGATCTTCATGGGGTAAATTTTTTATTGAAGACTCTTTATTGTTAAATTTTTAGTGAAAACCCTTCATGACATGGGGTAAAATATTATTCAAATTTTATTGAAGACCTTCATGTGGTAAACTTTTATTGAAGGCCCTTCATGTCATGGGGTAATAATATTATGGAAGACCCTTCATGGGATAAAATTTTATGGAAGGCCCTTGATGCGTAAAATTTTATTGAAGACCCTTGATGAGTAAAATTGTATTGAAAGCCCTTCATGTGTTTAAATTTTATTGAAGACCGGTGATGGATTTAATTTTTCTTGAAGGCCCTTCATGGGTAAAATTTTATTGAAGGTTTTATTAAAGGCCCAACATGGGGTAAAATTTTGTTGAAAGCTATTCATGGGGTAAAATTTTATTAAAGTCTCTTCCCCTTACCGATGGTCGACGCCAATGCAAAATAAGTTTTAAAATATTTATCTCGATATGATATGTGTGTACAATATGCTTCAGTCTAAGTATCGGTATGAATTACCCCAAATATGTGATTCTTCTTAAGAGGGATATCAACTCGAGATGCTCCGTTGATACATGTTTTCTAAAGGATGGCTATGTGTGTGACGCCTGTTATGGAGATACCGATCATGGGACAATTATTGGAGGTTAGAGTTAATTTTTACATTTAAATTTATCACATTCATTGCATGCATTACACTCGTTGCATGCATAATATTCTTTGAAGGTAATATAAATATTAAGAAAACTTGAAAAAGGTGATTGAATAAGGTGGTGCATTAATATGTTGAGAATTGGAAGAACTGGTTGTATACATACTGTGTATATGTATTTGTATGGTTGTGTTGCTTATTGTGGGGAGATAAATATAACTATGGCTATACATTTGAAGAGAGTAATGTAGAGTTTTGGGTTGATTGCGAGTAGTTAAAAAAAATGTGTATGTGATAATGTGAATGTGTATTATTGCCGTATAATGAAATCTGATAATCTGTTATTGAGCTGTTGGAGGTTGTATTGTATTTGTCTTGGTGTTTGTGAGGAGTTTGAAATGTAAAACGGCGGGTGCTTTTTGTGGGCTGATTGCAGCAAAATCAATTTATATAGTAGTAACTTCATGGGTTAAAATTTTGTTGAAGGCCTTTTTATAGGTAAGATTTTTATTGAAATATCTTATGTGATAAAATTTTATTGAAGACCCTTCATGGGTAAACTTTTGTTGAAGACCCTTCATGGGTTAAAATTTTGTTGAAAGTCTTTCATAGGTAAAATTTGTTGAAGGACCTTCATGGGTAAAATTTTATTTAAGGCCCTTCATAGGTAAAATTTTATTGAAGGCCCTTCATGGGTAAATTTTTTATTGAAATATCTTATGTGATAAAATTTTATTGAAGGACCCTCAAGGGTTAAAATTTTGTTGAAGACCCTCCATGGATTAAAATTTTATTGAAGATTCTTCATGGGTTAAAATTTTGTTGAAGACGCTTCTTGGATACCCTTCATGAGTTGAAATTTTATTAATGGTCTTTCATTGTTTAAAATTGATTGATGGCTGGGGGTCTGAGGAACTATGTTTGTTGATAGAGTTACTTAAGGCGCGCATAATAAAAAAGAAAAATGGAGGTATGTTTTCTTAATAGGTTTGTTTTTAATTGTTTCTATTATTACCTTGGCATATCTTGAATATCAATGTGGAGATTTGATTTGATAATGGGGGGTAATTATAATGGTATGAAGAAGCACGTATATACATGGTGTGCTTAACTCTCATAGTGCAGCCTTATTAGGCATGAACGTATTATATGATGATATAAAGGAGTTACAAGGGAGGTTGTTTTTACATGGAACGTCGTAAACGTTATTATTATGCATGAAATATTTGAAGAGTGTGTGGAGTAAATAATTTTGGAGGAAACGAATGGAAGATGTAGAAATATATATATGTTTATGGTAATATTGTTACGTCGCGCTCTAGCATGAAGTTTAGTGATGAAAAAGTTGAATATTTAATTCCTCTTATATTTACAATATTGCAAGGAATTGGGGGGTAGTTGTTATGCCCAAATTTCAGCATGCGTTATTTTTTATGGGTCAGTATTTATCGTGTGGATTATTGTTACTTTTATTGAAGGCCCTCTGGGGTTAATCATTAATGAAGGCCCTCCGGAGTTAATTGTTGAAGGCCCTCCGGGGTTAATTATTGAAGACCATTGCTCTGTACTCCACGAGTTGTCCTCGGCGGGGAGCTTTGGGTTGCAGCTGACCTCAGCTTGGAAGACCCTTTTCCTGTACTCAGGCGGGTTGTCCTCGTCTGGGGGCTTAGGGCGCGTCCTGCATCCGGGGTGGATCTAGTGCTAGCATCCAGTCAAGATATCCGGGAAATAGCTGTAGTGGACCGACTAGAGCCCATGGTTTCCGGGTCAATGTCGGATTCATGAAGTCCTTGTGTCTTATACTGGGCTTTGGACTATCCAAACAAGCCTCCATGTAGAGACCTCTTCCAACTAGGTTTCGATGATCGAATAAGGGGGTGAATAAGGTGTTGAATAAGGGGGTGAATAAGGTGGACTTTTCCTAACGGGCTTCTACTTCAACAAGAACTACGTGGGCTTGATCCCCTATTATAAATAGGGGTACGTAGGCACATTGTTAGGGGTTGGACGTTGAGAGTCCCCACCAACTAAAAAAACCCTAACAATCTCAGCCCCCAATATTCAACAACCACCACACTCCGATGACTTTTCAGGTAAAAAACACCACCCTAGATCTTGATTATGGCGATGGATCTCAAATTTTGTTGTTACCAAATTCCTCTATCAAGAAAGGGCATAGACGATTTTTTTTTTGTGAAGCTGGGTTATGTTATAGTAAACGGGTAAGAGAAGTTCACCCGCTCCTTAAGGAGAAGTTCAAGATTACAAGGAATTAGAGACAAGCTCTAAAACCTATTAAAATAAGTTCATAAATGAGGAAACCTCCTAAACGATTTACCAACCAACAGACCACAAACCTAAAATCAAAAGTTTAAACAGACGTCAATAAGAAAACAAAGAACTAAGCATTTGAAGGCATCACCCTTCTCTTTTTAGCAGTATTTGAAGGCAGGAGTACTAGAATGCTTCTTCATCTGTAACTGAATCTGCAGCAGCCTCCTTCAAAGATGCAGCTTCAACATCATGTGCAATGCACTTACCTTTGGCTATGTCTTTGACTTTGTCCTTTGCTCTATCACTGTCAAGTTTAGCTCTTTCCTGATCTCCTCCTGCACAAGGGATCTCCATGCCTTTTGAACCCTCAGGATCTGAGTCGCTTAAGATTACCATCTGCTTACTTTTGTCTTTGTTAGTAGCATCTCCATGTGTTAAGGATCTCCTTTTATACACCATATTAATTGATGTTCCTTTGCCTTTTCCAGGAGAAAGAGTTACAGAAGGGTCATTGGAAGCTTGAGGCTCATTCAGGGAAGGATTGACAGGGCAAGGGACCGGAGCTCCGATAATTGATAATTGAAGGCATCCTAAATGGCACAGAGGCCATTAACAGTCTAGTATGTGAAAGGGACATTAGAAAGGGAAATCCAAACATCTTGCTTAGCAATAGGTAAAAGACTATGGACATGCTCGTACCAAGGATTCAAAAACAGCTTATAAACACATATCTCTAGATAGCTAAACCTCAAAGTCTTCCTATAGGACTCGTAAGTATCAAACATCAAAACATAGTTTCCGTTGTAATGATAAAGAACCTTAACAAGACCTAAGCCAACATATTTCTTGAGTAGAGTGTCATGAATAATTTGAAAACTCAAACAATTAGCAACTTCAAAGTAACCTAAGCAACATCAATTCCAAACTTCTTTAGACAAAACAAATAACTCATTTGAGGACTTAATACAAACCTGTCCACTTGACTTGTAATGAACTTTTTCCGGATGTGGTCGAATTGCATCAAAGCTGACCTTGGAGTTCAATTCTTGTAAATCGAAGTGTTCTTGGTTGAATAAGCCTTCACGAGTTGGAGTTTGACCTACCGTTTGGGAAGGGTCTTGGGTTTGGTTAATCTTAAACTGCACACTTTGAGGATTCAAAGAGATAGGTTTGGGTTTCTTGGTAAGAGTAGATCTATGAGGACAAGAAGCCTCCACGACATGGTGGGTAAAGCCAACATCATCGTTGATGGAACAAGGATTAACATGAGAACTCTGGGAGCCCGAGTTTGAAGAAACAGAGATTAGAGACATAATCGAAGAACAAGAACTAGTAAGGGAGATAAAAAAGAAAAGGAAGGGGCAGCGGGGAAAGAGGAGGAGAAAAAATGGATTTAAGGTAAGAAAAGAAAGAAGGGCCGAGAAAACGACTCTCATTAGAAGTATTATTTTGGCCGATGTAGACGTTTTGAGATAATAAAATATTTACTAAATTTTTTTAGATAATTAAAGTGATAGAGATAATTCTTATTAAAACTAATTTTTATTTTCGTAATATAAAATAAATGATTGTTTTATATTAGTATTTGAATTTTGAAAAAGAAATCACAAAATATAATTATCTTTATTAATTTCCAATTAAATACTATAAATTAACAAATATTTATTATACTAATATATATTTCTTTCAAAAAATAAACACAATAAATTATATTCAAATTAAGAACTTGAGATACTTTTTCTTTATCAAACACAAATCCTTAATATTTCTAGGAGTGTAAACGAATTTTATTAAAATATAAAATATTTTACTGAATTTAGACTGAATTCTACATATACTCACATATAATCTATCAATTCAGAATAAACTTTACCTAAAATCATAAATCAACTATAATCTATTACAATTTAAATCGGATGCATTCTGTAAATTTTGAAAGTGTCAATCTTTCAAGATAATATATATATATATATATATATATATATATATATATATATATATATATATATATATATATATATATATATATATATATATATATACTTTCTAAAATTGTAGTTTATCCCAACCAAAAAGTAATAAATTACCCCGGTATATAACATTCAATATAATATTCGAATTAAGAATATGAGATACTTTGTTTTATCAAACACAAATCTTTACTATTTCTATTTTTAGGGTGTAAAAACATTCTAATAAAATATAAAAAAATTTATTGGATTTAGATTGAATTCTATATGCACTCTATAAACTTTGCATATAATTTAATTCAGTGTAAACTTTACCTAAAATCATAAATCAATTATTAAAATCATATATTATTTGTAATATATTATAATTTAAATTTGATACATTCTTGTAAATTTTAAAGTGTCAATCTTTTAAAATAATATATATATATATATTTTCTAAAATTTATTTTAAAATAAAAAAATATAGTTTTAAGAATAAAATTTATTTTAGAAATAGCTGTAATGGGGGCCCTCAATAAAAAAATCCAAGAAATAATACTTTTTGGTTTGTACTTATCCCAACCAAAAACAAATAAAAACAAGAAAGAAATAAATTGCCCCTAGTATATATATAACATTCGATATATATTGCTGTGTTACTTAGGGAGCTGTCCTCCTTGTCCCTTTTAGTCTACATATTACCTGGGGTGGTGCTCAAATCTTTTCTTCTGTGGGGTTTTAAAAATCTTGGTCCTTTACGATGGAAGCAAGGAGAATTACAACGAGTCCAAGGCCGAGTAATGGGCTTAGAGACAAGCTTTCAGTTGGGAATGGTAATGGGCTTTTACACACTGTTAAGATTCTGCAAAGAAGAGAGATTGGATCAAAGCGTGATCGACGTTTCAGTATGAATGATGCCCAAGAAATTAGATTCAGGAACATGTTTTTGCAGGTTTGTTTCATTTCACAAAACCCCATATTTTGTTTTGCTATGTAGATATTTCATATAACATCAATGCTTAATCGTCTGTATATCTCTGTGGGGGTGTTTTATTATTATTATTATTATTATTTTGCTGATGTTTAATTTATCTTTAGTGTGATAAAATTTAAAGTTTTTGTGTTGCTAGATTAATATTTCATATAGCCTCAACGCCTCACATCTGTGTCTGTGTCTGTGTGTGTGTGTGTGTTTTATTTTTTCTTTTGCGTTAAAGTTTTAAGCTTTTGTTTTGTTAAATAAATATTTCATCTAGCTTCAATGCCTCATTATCTGTGTATATGTGTGTGTGTATATTTCTTTCAGGAAGAGATTGATACCCTTGATCCAGAGAGACAGCATGGTGTTGTCTTTCAGATAGTATCTGCTTGTGGCGTTGTCTTTGCTCTTCTGTGCACTGGTGTTTGTGCTGCATTTAACCGAGGTATTTTGTTTCCTTAGATGATCATCATGAGATACATGTAAGAATATAGATAGATTGTAAATTTTTGATACATGGATGCAGAAACTAATCAAAGGATATGCTTTCTAAATGTGAGATCTGATGAATTTATTCGAAAAATATATTACAATAAGAAAAATGATTCGGTCATCACTGTCTCGGGTTCTGGAGAAGACAAGTTCAGCTCCTTGAAATGCAGATCCACAAGAATGGAGTGCGTGAATTACTTGTTATTGCTAATATATGGTGTGCACATCTTGTAGTTTCTCAATTTTTACTCATGCAATGCCCTTATATGCTGTCAGATACATTCGACGTGGTCAATTAGATGCTGGAGTCTCTCTTTTTAAATCCGAGCCACTGAAATGGCCCGGTTTTATCGAGTTTGATGATGTAAATGGGAAAGTACTCACTTTTTCTGCAAAAGATAGGTAAGACTACAGCTTTTTTGTTTATTTTTATTTTATATAAATTTAATTTTTTGATTTCCTTGTTATCAGCATCTACAAGGTCTTTGACTTGATAAACTACACAAAGTTATACTCCATCTCTGATAAAGATATACAAGAAATAAAGATCAGGTGAGGTTTTCCCTTCATAATTATCATTATAACTTTGTGCTGGAGAGTATAGATAGGTGGTTTATTAATGATCATAAATTGGGTTGGTTTTATGTATTTCTACCTGTTGTTAAAGTATCTAACAGCTTGTGTAACTCCTTTGATGAACTTTTAAAGTTTCAACAATTCTGTATTATGTTATGCAGTTATATACAACATATTTTGTTTTCTTAGAATATTAGTTTTTCGAATATATTACCAATTAAGACCAAGCGTACTATTTTTAATATGTGTGTAGTAACTATACATCTGCAACATTTGACACACATCTTCTTGACAAACAGCCCAGGAACAATGTTGTTGATATATACCAAAGTCAGAAGTCGTGTCCTTTTTAAGATTCTTTCAATAGAGGATGGGTCTGTTCTTAAATCCTTCAATCATCTCCTATATCGCAATAAACAGGTAGATTTTATTGAACTGTTCAATGAAAAGTTGCTTGTCAAGCAGGAGGATAAGAATCTACAAATTCTTGATGTATGTATTTCTTTCATTTATCATAAAATGCCCTATTGTTTCTTTCCCTTCTAAAAGCTGGAAATTGTGATGCAGATTCAAACCTCTGTGCTGACCGAAGTCAGTAGAACTGCATTTATGACCTCATCAGCATTCATTTTTCTTTACGAGAAGCAGTTATTCCTGACATTCAAAGACCGAACAGTAGTTGTCTGGAACTTCCGTGGGGAGCCAGTGACTACATTTGAGGATCACCTTCCGTGGTGGCATCCTTATTCCAACAAGAAATATGTATGTATCACTAGTGAACAAGATCTTATCATTTCTTACAGCAAGGCTGATCCCAGTGAGCAAGGGGAGATACAAAATGGTAAGCGTCTATACATTCTCAGTATTTGATGCTAAATATTGGAACTAGCCCATGAGGATGACAGTTTAAAGAGCCTTGTTACAGATGAAAAATATACATTTCATGCCTGTTACAAATGTAATGTCCCTCTAAAATTAAAAATTAAAAATATGTATACACGCATGCACTCACACCCACACACTGCACACACTCCATGTTCTTATTAATTAGAAGTAAGAACCCAAATGTGTAATACTTTTTCATGCCTTAATTTGGCTTAAAATTAGGCGCGGCAGTGAATTTTTGGAGGCATGTTTTTATTACAGTATTAGAAGTGAGAGTAGTGGTTCATACTCTGGCTAAGATCGAGCTGCTTTGGCATAGTGCATCATTTAGATATTTAGTATGTTATTCAAATGTTATTGAATAGTATGCCTTATATATCGCATTTCATGTGTTCTTTGAGCAGCCGGTTCAATATATATTAGCAATATCTTGACTGGCAAATGCCTGGCCAAGATCAATTCTGATAACACCCGTCGACTAAAGGACTGCAAGTGCAATGGCGGAACATGCAACTTAAGTAAGCGAATTCAAGCTTCTAAAGTTACAAGCACAGTTGCAGAAGCACTGGAACACATCACTGCTCTCTTATATGACGAAGAACGCAATGAGATATATACCGGTAACAATGCTGGTTTGCTCCATGTTTGGTCTAGCTAGAGTTGCTCTTAAATCGTGTAATGACTCTTTGAGCGTGTGGAATCCACCCTGCAGGCCTAGGTGAAAACCATTTGTAAAATGTTTTTTTTTCTCAAACAATTTACATGCCATTGTAGTTAAATCTTCCATCTCTTCCCCTTCGTCTCTGTCAGAGAACTTGTTATTGTCGATCTCCATTATCAATAGATGTTTTGTAAATTGAGATTTCAAAGTAACTTGATGTTGTAGATGTGTTTGATGACTTGACGCAGTAAATCTGCTTTATCTCTAGACTATCAAAATGTTCCCATACTGGGGAGATAGTTTTATGTGCAGATGATATCTTTCTCTCTTAAATTGCCCGTTTATTTATCTTTGTCGGCGTAGAATTAACGGTAGACTTATTGTTTAAATTTTTTGGTCAAATATCACATTGCAGGCTGTGAATGTAGGCTGTGTAACTGACTGATATCATGGTCTCTTCTTGTCCATAATTCATCTCCCCATTTTGATAGATTATATGTGTTATATATAAATTTGGTAGCTGAAGTATATTTTGGAAAAGCTATTTACAAAGTCAGCTGAGATTTTCTCTAATATTTGCGGCATTGGAGCTTCCTATGGTTTACTTTTAGAGCCAAAATTAGTGCAGGTTCACAAACTAGAAAATTTCTCCACTGTCCACAAATCGATGTCAGGGAGTTGCACTTTATTGGAAAATAGTTCTTTCATAAGCTCGGCCAATATATTGTATGCAAACAGTTTCTTTGTACATGTAAAGAGGGGGATAAATTAAAGCAAAGAAATGATTTCTATGGAATGACGACAATCGGTTGACATGAGGAAAGCCCTATCTAATTGCTTGACCTGAGGTTTACAGATTGTAAGGAATGAGACAGTTTTAATCGTTTCTTTGTACTTTATTTTTTATGCTATTTTTTAAAATTATTTCATAAATATAAGGCAACCCCCTGAAAAAAAATCTTGGATCTGCCACTGACTACACCGTGATATGAAGTTTAAATTTGTGTGATACTGTTATTGTTCAATAGTTGGCAAATCGACCTGTGATTTAAAATAGTGCAGCAGGTTATACAATTTTATGGAAAAGAAAAGAACTTGAAATCTTGACTGTTTCTGCCAGGATCATCTGCCTCATATAAGAGACAAGCAAAGGAGTCGTCTGGACGCAGCTAGCTTGAACAAAAGAAGGAGGCTGAAATTAGTCAGTCGGAATGAAGCAAACTTTACGTAGAGAACGAAAATTTGAAAACTACATGAAAGGCATATGATAAGACCTATTTGTAATAAGTAGATGACAACTCAACTCAAGTAAGAAAATGAAGTAAGTAATAAATAATGAGGAAGGAATCAAGTCAAAGAATGTCAACTAGACACAAAGAATCCTAATATCAGAAGTGTTCTAAAGAAGCTGCTACTCTACACCGGAAGAAGTTCATTAATATGTTCAAGCGTCGGGGAAAAATAAAGGAGTAGTATTTCAGAAGAGTTCAGAAGATACAGAAGATTTCAAGTGCCTACTACAAAGAGATTCCAAGATAAGAAATAATGAAGACAAAGCTAGAGGACAAGACAAGACACAAAGACCACTACAGCAAAAATGAGAATCAACATTGTAGTTACTTATCCGTGAACCAGACCAGTGCACAGGGTGTTAACAATGTTAGTGAAGATTCGTCATCAAAAAGTTCAAGTGGTTAGAAAGGTTATTGTTGAAGAACATAAGAGTTTTATCTACCTCAACAATAGTCAAGCCTTTAATTTAATTCTATATTAATTAATTAAATTAATTAGTTAATTTAATTAGTAAATTAATTCACTCAGAATTAATTTATTTCTTAAATTAATTAAAGGATCAATTAATTTAGAATTATTTTAGAATGACAGAAGAAAGAAGCTGGAAGCTCAAAGGGATACAGAAACAGCTAAACAGGCCTGACAGTACTGACTTGAAGAAAAGACGGAAAAAGAATTTACACGGAAGAAATGCAAATTCATATATTCGTAAAAGTGGAACCCCGGTTGGAATTGATTTATCATTTCCAAGTCAAAAGGAGTTCGGTTCCAGACGATCAGGAGACCGCAGCTTAGAGCGTAAGGATTTATTTAATTAATAAATATTTTATTTATTTAATAAATTATATTTATAAATATCTAAATAATATTATATATTTATTTTTATAATTTCTGAATTAAATTTATTATTTATTAATCAAAGAGTATAAGCTGTGCGGGTCGAAAAGTATTTCTACGGAGCCTATTCACTACAGGACGAAATAGGCCTTTTGAATTGCAAATTGAATTGGCAGGTGTTTTTTTATTGAAGAAGCCAATCAGAGCATGCCACTTGTCCATTCAAGAAGAAAAGAAATGAAAAGGCAGTTGATTTCAAGAGTCATACCGAGAGTAAAATCCTAAGTCATACCGAGAATTTTCTTTTTAATATAAGTCATTCTGATTTATATTAATTAGGAAAATTCGAATATGACTTAAGAATAAGTCATACCGAATTTTCTTTGTTCAAAAGGTCATGCTGAATTGATTTTTTATTTAATTAAAAAGTCATACTGATTTTTTAATTAATAAAATAAGTCATACCGAATTTCTGTAAGTCATACCGAGTGAAAAAAGTCATGTCCGGCTTTTTAATAAGTCATACAAGGCTTAATTTCATTAAATAAAGTCATAGTGAAAAAGGTCATGCTAGCTCCTTTTTTCCTCTATAAATATGAGGTGATCTCTTCATTATTTCATATAAAAAAAACATCTCAAATTTCAGAAATTTGTCTGCATTGTAATATTCACAGATTTCTGTGCAAGTTTGGAATATAATTGTTTAACTCGAACAATTCATGTCAAAATCGTTCTAAGCTTTTAAACAGTTATATAAACTTTCTACTTATTAATTTTGTAATACTTTTCAAGTTAAAATTATATCTTCTACTTGAACAGTATTTCATTATAATTAATATTTCGCGAGCAATTAAAATAATATTTTTAATTCAAATATTCCGCGATTAATTTTAGATATTGTATTCAACCCCCTTCTACAATATCAGGGACCAACACTACAGAATGACCAATTTTGCAGAATAAACTGCTTTGATCTATAAATTTCTGGGAAGTGAGTCGTATGCCATCAGAAATGTCTTGAAGTCCAGTTTTTTATGGAACAAACTGTTCGTGAAAAGGAATTTTCTACATAAAGTTATGACTATTTCAGTGAAGTGGTGTCTATCTATCCAGAATTGCAACAATACATAGAATCTGCAAATTTCGTTAATAAATGGATCTTTGTGGCCTGCTTTGTTATCTATTGAATTCAACCCATCAACTTGAAAGTTTATATTTTCTAGGGTAACCCGCAAATTTCTTATATACTATCCCATCAACTATTTTAGCAAGTGCGGTCACAAAATAGCAATTTCAAAACCCTAACCCGGAAAAGTTAAAACTAGTAAAATAGTAGTATGAAGTATGAACTCATATTTACTGAGTATTAGCTACATTAAAAAAGTAAGACATCTTTTATTGACAAGTATTATCGTTAGGTATTGAAAATGTACTTTTAATGGACTATAAATTTGTTCAACTCGAATCGGTGATCTACTATTTCGATAATAAATTACTAGCGACTTGATTCATTTTCAATTAATATAGTGACCTATCATCCTCATCAACATAAAATTAATCCTCATCAACATAAAAGTGGGGGCAAAAATTAATGAAATTTTGGACTTGTGATTTGTTAATGATTGCATGAGAACAAAAGATTAATTATATGTCCTCAACTAGTAATGTACTAAGTAATAAATCACTTTGTGGCATTGGATAATCCAATTAAATATATTAATTAGTGCGCAATTCATATCAAAGATATTTAAATAAATTTTGAGGATTGAAAGTACAAATTGAATCAAAACATCACATTTCGTTGCGATGGTTCATATATCGGGGACTTGGTAGTAGGAGATGTGAAAATCTAGAGTTTTTGGACAATTTTGAATCTTATAGACAATCACTCATCACGCGCAAGCAGAGTCAAGTATGATTTATGATAAATCCAAATACAAGACTCTTGAAAGCATAAAATGTGCAAGAAGACTCAAGTATGATTTGATTTGGGCCTGAATCGAATTGCTTGAGATTTGGAAGTAAGAGTTTAACCATAAAATCTCCCAAAGAAGTTAACTTGTGGAAGTTAAGGAGAAATATATATATATATATATATATATATATATATATATATATATATATATATATATCCTAATATCTACATGCTCGAAACGAGTATTTGCATGGTAACCGAAACGAGTATTTGCATGGTAACTGAGGACTATTTCTTAGGGGACTAAGAGAATTATTTATGAGTACGGAATGTAAATATTACAAATCATAAGGTCAAAGATCCTTACAAAAACCGACCTCAATCTAAGGGTAAAGGTAAAGGGAAAAAGAACCCTCGAATAACTAGCTTACCATTATAAGTTAAAATTTATATCAACTTATATAACATGGTAAAGCAAAAGGAAAACAAGTATTTATAAAAGGAAACTTTTAATAAATACTGGAAAAATTTTTATACTAGTTATAAATTCGATCCCATAACGGGTATCGATCCATATTAAAAGATTAAAAGAGGCTCAACATCGTTATTAATCTTTAAAATCGAGACGCCCGATAGATTTTGAAATTGAGAATATAATAAACGAAGAAATTTATCATGTAAGGGTGACTTGCTTCTAAAAAAAGAGTATTCACCTAATAACATTTAATTATATGAAAAAGTTAATATCTCTTAACATACAGTTAAAACTCAACTAAGTAATATTCGATAAAGTTATAATCTCGCTTAAGTAATAAATTTCGTCGGTCCCGATTTGGGCCAATGTTGTAAAGTAATATTCTCGCTAAAAGCATAAGATAATAAAAATTAGAAAGTCATTAAGGGCCCAAGTAATATGTAAAAAGTAATAATTCCATAATTATATATATATAATGTATATGAGTTACAAAATTCAATTCTTTTTAAAATATGAATCTATAGTAGCTTGTTTCTTCTTTCCACCAAAACTAAAATTAACTTCATCCTTGACTTTATGTAAAGTATAAAACCATAAATAACTTTTGATCGTGTTGTAACAAATAATTGTTCAAAGAGTTGATACTGTGTTTGTAGTGTATCATTCTATCGTTTATTGTATATATAGTTATTCACAAAATATTATTATTTAATATTATATTGTATGTTCGTGAATTTATATTTTAGAATTACAATAAACTTTAGATGATTGAGTTTTTATACAATGTACACAACACATGTTACATGTATACTGCAATTTTTTTATATCCATGAATTTTGTTTTTAGATATAATTAATCATAATAAAAGTAATTTTAGATCAAATACATTGCATGTGATTGATTTTTGTTTTTAAACATAATGTATTGTAATACGTAAACATAAAAATTGAGTAAAGTAATAAAATATTACTTTATCGATAAAATAATAAATTCAATAAAATAATATTTTTTCCCGATCCTAAGGCATTATTTTAAAGAGGTTTAATTGTAATTTCAGTGTCTTGTTTGTGATAAAAATTAGCCTCAACAGAACAGTTATTTAATGGTTTTGAGTGTTCCCCAAAGTATCAACACACCAATACACCGTGATATGAAGTTTAAATTTATGTAATACTGTCAGGGGCGAGCATTCAGTCCATTCGATTTAAAACTGAACCCAATCGAAAAAATCGAAAACCGAATTTTAAATATTTTATAAACCGAACCGAAATAAAATATTTTTTTAAACCGAACCGAACCGAACCGAAATATCGGTTTTTAAAAACCGAATTTTTAAAAAATTATATATTATTATATTATTTTTTAATTTTATACAAATTTTTAATTATAAATATATTAAAATAACTAATAATTAAAATAAAATAAAACATAAATCATTAATATAAATATTTAAATTAATTAAATGATTAATATATAAAATAAAAATATATATATATATATAATTCAGTCGGTTCGGTTTGAACTGAATTTTTTTGGTTGAAAATTAAACCGAACCAAACCGAAATTTATTTCGGTTCAAACCAAACCAACATAATTTTTAAAAAAATAAAACCGAACGGAAATGAAAATTTTGATTTGATTTTTTGGTTTCAGTTGGATTTTGCTCAACCCTAGATACTGTTACGGTTCAATAGTTGGCCAATCGTAGATTTGAAATTCCAGTGATGATGTGGGTTCGGTGTGTATTCGTAGAGATCAGCAAGTGGCATTCCCCTATTAGCCAGAACTACTTTTCCTAGTTCTAACTAATCTAAGGGGCATTCCCCTATTAGCATTGGCTATCTATATTGTTTGTTTTTCCTGCTATTGGAGCATCATCACTGGGACGTTAAGAAAAAAAACCTTAATAAAATGATGAATGAAGCCTCAAGTATCTTGTTAAAATAATATAAAATAATTATTATCTAAAATTTTATTTAAAGAGAAATATTTGGTGTAATTATATTAATGATTGATTAAATTTTTATCTACTAGAAATAGCGGTTCAAAAAATATAATTAATGAAGGTAGTTATCTGTAGTTTTTGTTGAAAAAATGTTGAGTTGGGGTACTATTTTTTTGTACGTATTCTCTATAACTTTGATGCCACGTAAATATTTTAACAAAAGGTTCTCTTGAAAATACTCTTAACGTTACATATTTTAATTTTTAATGCAAGAAAACAAGCTATTTGTTCATATAATATTGCATGTTCTCACTTTTTCATAATTTTTGTCCAGATTGAATTTCCACATATTTTAAGACATATAAAAATCATATTTATAATTAATATTCTTAAAGTTTTATTTTTGGTATACAAATTTAAAATTCAAATTTTATATATAAGAAAAAGAAAATTTGAAAAATATACTATGTATAGATATTAATTTTAAAAATATTAATATATATATATATATATATATAAATTAAAATGATAAAATACAAAACTGAAACAATATTATATAGTTCAAAAATTATATATTATATACACCGCAGTATCTGGTTCGTATATGATGAAGTTTAATAGACCATAAAAGTTTGGTTAGGGAGTATACCGGGTTGCAATCAGAGTTAAGGTGGTATGAGTATAAACTATCATTATGATATTATGTGTTTTGTTGTATTGTGGAATGAATTTATTAATTTAATATATTTTTTAATGAGTAAAAAAATACAAGCAGTTGATATGAAAAATAAATCATTATTATTTATCAAATATTAAACAATTACATTAAAAAAATTATTTTAAAAATTAACATGTAATTTTATAAATAAAGATTAAAATAATACATTTTGATTTCATTTCTCATACTCGTGGTCATACCCACCTCCCCCTAAGATATCAAAAACTCATACCTTACGGGTTTGAGTTATGGATTTTAAAATTTTTAAAATTTTAAATTTTAAATCAAACACCATGTATGAGTTTGGAATGAACGAAATTCATACATGATACCTAAATATCACGAATCAAATGACCTCTTAGTTGTTAAGGGAATTGCAATTTACCATTTTAGATAATTTTTTAATTTTTTATTTTGGCTCTTTCAAGTTACAATATGAGGAAGGAGCTCTAAAAAATATTCTTCATTATTTCATTTTTATATTATTATTGTAATAAAAATTCCAATGAAAATTCTAATGTTTGCGTTGAGGGGATACCATGAAAGTTTGCCCACATGGAAAGGTCTATTTCGTAGAAATGTATCTGCACATAGCAATTGCCCGCTTTGTGGTTTTGATAATGATTCAAATGCACACGCAATTTTTTGGTGTCCTTCCTCACAAAGTCTGTGGGTATTAATGGATTATCCTTTTTTAGAACGACACAAAGAAGATATTTCCTTTAAAAGTGTGTTGCTTTACGCTTCTGAGCTACTAGAAAAAGAAGATTTTGCTAAGATGATTGTTATAGCATGGGGCATATGGCTAGAAATAAATAAAGCAACTCATGGAAAACAACAAAGAAGTCCTCAACAGTTAAAAACTTGGCTTTTTTCGTACTATGATGAAATAAAAGAGGCATATACGAAAGAAGATGAAAAAATAATTAGAAGCGAACTTTCTCGCGCAGGGGAGATAGAAATAGAAGTTCGGGATCTCGTACTATTTGTGGATGCGTCAATTCCAACACATTCACAAAAGGTAGGATTAGGAGCAGTTATCACATCATCGGACGTGAGGGTCCATGTCGGCCTTTCAAAACCACTAGACGGCACCTTATCGGTACTACATGCAGAAGCTCTAGCACTACTAGTGGGTCTACAATGGGTAATATCATTGGGTTTAACAGTAAAGAGGGTCTTAACGAACTCCCTTTCTTTGGTTCAAGCGTTAAATAACAATGAGGAATACCATAATGAACTGAGGATCTTTATTGCTGATATAAGAATGTTATTATCAAATTTTCAAGATACGTCAGTCTCCCATGTCAGTCGAACACTCAACATTGCGGCCCATAACAGGGCTAAACAAGTCTTACAGTTGGAAGAAAAGCTTCATGGATAGAAGATACGATTCTACAGGCTAAGAATCATTTGTAATTATCTAGATAAAAGTTAAACGATGTTGAAACAGTAAAATTATGGTATCTAAATCAAGAAATGTTGACATTATGATTAGGCATCTTTTATTAAGGGTGGTTGAGGAAATTTTTGCACTAAAGATAATTAAAATAGGTTGCTGAATTTAATTACTATAATAATTAGGGGTTATCATGGAACTGGGATATAGTTTGTTGGTCTAAACTTTTCATAAGAAAGGATACTAAAGTCTACTGGTAATTAACAGGACAACTCCTTATCTTACACTTTTATCATTAATCAGTATTTTTGTTGTTTCTTCATTCTTAATTGGCACTAGGTATGACTCTCGTGCGGGATTCAGCGGTGAGATGGGTGGACCCTGCCTCGGCATAATTCCTGTATGAGTTCTACTTATGCAGGAAAATAAATTTTATGAATTACAGCCTGTATATTATACATTTATGTTAAACTGAGATGTGGTTCTTTTTTATGGCAACCGTCTATTGAATAATTTAATTTTCCAATGCCAGAGACTTGTGCTGGTGGAGATACTAGTATGTTTGTTAATGCGAGAGAACTTCATCAAATGGACCTCACGGTGCTTGGGAAAAGGGGACTCCCAACAGATACTGACAGATCATACATTCTTGAGATATCTAGGAGAGTCCTAGATGAAAAATCTGGTGAAGAACTGGATAGACTCGGCAAACTTGCCCCCACGTAAGAACTGAACCTTATTAATTGTTTCTCTAGTCCGTCAGATATTTGACTACTCATCTACTTATCCTTGTTGTCCAAGTAAATCCTCATCCGTGTATCAAATTAAAAACATCATATTTTATGTGAGAAGCAGTTTAGAGTGCGGACCTTTGAAGGGTATACGTCATTTAGCATGTTTTTTATAGTGTTAGATTATAGATAAGGTTAGTTAATTTGTTAAAAAATGCAATCATAATTTTTTCACAGATAGGTCATTTTTTATGTTTCAAAATCACTATTAAAATGTGTAGTTAATAATACGTTTTGAGTCCTAAAAATTTCAGCCAACAAATAAAATGACGGTGAAAATTATATATCTAATTTATAATTTATAATTTCTAAAAGATTATTACAAGTACTTCTATTATTTAATTAATTAAATTTTATAGCATGTTATGATTTGTAAATAGTATGCATACGTGAAGTGGATGAAATGGCAACCTTTTTGTTATATTAATTATTAAATCAGGTCACAAGCTGTATCATCTCCTGTAAAATATTCAAGTATATGATGAAATTACGGCCATGAATACTGTGTAGATGTGCAGCTATAAAGATTATAATACTATTAGACATGAAGTTTTTAAACGATACTGAGAGTATCATTGGACATAATTAAGAAGACGAAGCATGGATTCGGCATGAGAACTCAAGAGCAGGCAGACGAGATGCCATCTTCTCAAACCATATTTTATATATGTGAATACTTTGTGGCGTGAAATACACTTACACCACACCCTTGACTATTATACGAAGTGGAATTCCAGTCAACTCAGGCCTCAAATATCCTAGCCTCTCTAACATAGTAACATCAATTGTCTCGAAGGTATTATCCTGAAGATTTTCTCAATGCTTGAATATGTGAATGGTATTGTTACAGGATTAAAACTAAAAGATAATATCATACTTAAAGAAAGTGCAATACAATAAGAATAAACAATATTAAGATACTAGTAATGAAGGTAATGAGCCATCCTTAGTATGAATAAAGGTGTATAGGAAACTAATATAAAAGGATTAAGGTGAAATTCGCTGCCTAAAATCTAACATAGGAAGCATACTAAGATTTGAATAAGTTAATTTCTGAATCATTAATATCAAATTTGAATAACTCATTTGTTAAATATGAATCATATAATCTGAATATTTTAATTATGATTTAAAAAATAATTTAAACAAAATTCATAAATTCTAATATATAATTTAAAAAATATACATAGATAAGATGGTTTTTATCAATTATTTATTATATGTGTCTATATTATAATAAGTAATAGATAGTAATTTAAATATTAGCATATAATATTTAATAAAAGTTTATTAATATTAAATATAAATTATAGATTAGAATAATATAATCAAATGCATTAAAAGTTAATATTCAATTATTTTCTTAAAAAAATATAATTTTGTAATTGATAATATAAAATTAAACAAACAAAATAATCAATAAGAAATAATGTAACATTGACTATTAGCCTAGCAGGGATATATATCAACTTCTCGCCTTCCCATGCATGTATGGTTCATGTAAGATTCTATTTCTTAATCGGGCAGTTGAATTGGTATTCATTCAGGAACTGCAAAGACTAAACAAATGATCTTAATGGAGCTTATGCTCTCATTCAGTTCCGTTAAAAAGTTATCAAATGGCCCCTAAATAAATATTTAAAATAATTATATCACTCTATATATTTTATTTAAACAAAGTGTATGGCCAAAGGAATCCCCTTTGGTTGGATTCCATATTTTTTGCATATACACTTATATTTATGTATATATATTATTAACTTTTTATTACCGGATATTGGTTCAGTTTTTAAATACTATAATTTATATATTAATGTTTTGTTATATTCATCAACTTATGTATTTTTTTTTTATCTTTTTTCTTATTTTCATTTTCAGGGTGATTGCATGGATTATTCAAAATGAGTGTTTCCCTCTCAGAGTTTCCGTTCATCTTTGCATGTCCGATTAGATGATAAATTTTTTTGAATGAATAAACTCTTTGCTCGGGTTATTGTATTCTGATACAATTCACTTATAACGTATCTCTTGACAAAAAAAGTGTAAAATTAATTTGATATATTTTTCAGAATTAGAGGAAAATCTATCATTTAATGACCTGAATAAGTACGTAAGAAGGAGCTGCTTTCCATGTTAGATCATCTAAGAAAAGGAATTGCATGCCCTAAATTAGCTTGATCTGTTTTTCAAAGTTGAAGAAAAAGCTCTCTCATTTAATGACTCTTCATAAAAAAAATGCGCTCAATGATCAAACACAAAAAAATAGGTTGAATTAAATTTCTCAGATAAACTCTCAAGGAAATAACAAGTTAATGAATATTACGAAATAAAACAATAAAATTTGAATTTTATCAACTTCACTTCTAAGATTTGAAACAACTAGAAAATTAAAAGGGAGGTAAATTCATCCGCGTATTTTCATATTTGCATTTTTTTGTATTTGTGAATTTGAAAGATAAATATTAATATAAATATTAAATTATATCATTTTAATATCGTATCTGGCCTAAATGTATAATTAAGAAAATATGATTTTGCAATATAAGAAGATTTCAAGAATGGGTAAAAATTTTGGAGGGCATTTTGTAAATTTGGTGTAAAAAGAGGAGGGAGCAGTGAGATGTTAAAAATCAAATCAAAACATTTTAAATTCGGATTTGAAATAAATCTAATCGGACCCAAACCCCGTCCCCCTCTTATATTAACTCCGCCACTATTCTCCGATCACAAATCTCACACACACACACTAGACATAAATAATTGTATAGTGAGAGAGGCTTGAAGTGTCATTGTTAGTGATCACAGTAAGCCCTAATTTCTGCTTCCAACATATATACATACAAGCCCTAAATGTATAGGGTTTATCAATTAGACATCTAATTCATTTAAAAATCATGTCTTTTTAACACTAGAGTGCTTAATTCTAGGTTAATTTGAGACCCTTTTAGTGTTAGTGTCTATATATACATATATTTTAGGGTTTGATTTTGGGGTTGTGAAATGGACGGGAGGAGAATCACGGCGAGTCGGCGACCGTGTTCTGGCCGGAGAGTGGTGGCCAAGAAGCGGCCACGTAGCGGTGTTGATGGGTTTGTGAATAGTGTTAAGAAGTTACAGAGGAGGGAGATTTGTTCGAAACGTGATCGGAGTTTTAATATGAGTAATGCGCAAGAGAGGTTTCGTAATATTCATTTGCAGGTTCACTCATTGCACCTCAAACCTAATTATATATGCTTGTATTTATATTTATGTTTATGTTTTTTTGTTTGATATTAATTGTATCTGATTGAATTTTAAGTGATTGTGCAATCGCAAGCATGATTATAATTGTGGTTATGATTTTGTAAGTTGCGATTTGTCAGCTCCAATTTTTAGTAAGTGGCATTATGTGCAGTTTGTGTACAGCATATGATATTGATTTTTTTTACCAAAAGTTGAATTGATAGGTTTAGTATGTGAAGTTTGTTCATTTGATTGGGGGATGATGGTTGGCATTGTAGTTATTGGGGCTTGCAAAAGATTCGTTGTGTTACTGATTGTCATGTGTTTTTCAGCAACTCTAGTTTTCTGGGTACTGGTGAAGTAATGCAAAACATTGTCGATTATTCAACAAGTCAAAATATTGTAGCCTTGGAGAAAAAGACTATACAACTATCCTAACAGAATTAGTTGGGTTGTAAACTGCTGTATTTTGCCTTTGGTTTTACAGAATTGTTTAATGGAGTTGATACTTCACAGTACACTGCTTTTTTTATCCTAAATTGTAATGTAATTTGTATGCAGTACACACACATCTTTTGTTATACTGTATTTATTCGTTAAATTAAAAGAGAATTTGTGATTAGCGGGTATTTTAGATTGCATATTTTGGTATGATTTCCGGCAAGCGTAAGTGCTGGTTTACAAGTTCAGATTGCGTGGCTTTTGCTTAATGTCATCATAAAACTATGGTATACATCATGAAGAACGTATCACAAGTTTATTGAACTGTGAATTATAATCATAAGCAGTCCTTTTGCACCTGTCTCACACTCTCACTAGACGTGTAAATACTATGTACCTGTATATTCATGTTCCTTACTTAACATTTAGCATGTCTGCTAGCTTCTACCCCTAAATTGAATGAGGACGATTGTTTTATGATGTCATTCAGTTCTAAGGTTACTTAATGGTAATGATATGTTTCTTTTTTATAATAATATATTTATTTCCCCATCAGGAGGAGTATGATACCCATGATCCGAAGGGACATTCTTCTACGGTGCTACCATTTCTAAAAAAACGGTCAAAAGTTATTGAGATAGTTTCTGCTCAGGATATTGTCTTTGCTCTTGTGCAGTCTGGTGTTTGTGCTGCATTTAGCCGAGGTAATGATTTAATTAGACTAGACGATTATCAGATCCAAGTTGAAATTATCCTCGACATGAAAATGGTAAATGCAACATTTGAATTGTTGAATGCAGAAACCAATGCAAGGATATGCTTTATGAATGTCAGTCCTGATGAAGTTATTCGAAGCTTGTTCTACAATAAAAACAATGACTCCCTCATAACTGTTTCAGTTTATGCATCAGACAACTTCAGCTCCTTGAAATGCAGAACCACGAGGATTGAGTGCGTGAATTATTTATACTATTTTTCTAATTGCTACAGCCTACAGGTGTTTTATTGAGGTTCTGCTCCTTTTTTTTTCCCCTTTACTCATTCGTCATTTATGATTCAGATACATTCGCCGTGGCAAACCAGATGCTGGATACCCTCTTTTTGAGTCCGAATCATTGAAATGGCCTGGCTTTGTCGAGTTTGATGATGTCAATGGGAAGGTACTCACTTATTCAGCACAGGATAGGTAAGCATACTACTTTCTTTGCTTAAATATGTATATATATTTTGTAATTTAGGACCACTGTAGTGTGCAAAATATGCTCCTTAATTTCATGAAAATAATTTTTGATTTTCTTGTTATCAGCATCTACAAGGTCTTTGACCTGAAAAACTATACAATGTTATACTCCATCTCTGATAAAAATGTACAAGAAATCAAGATCAGGTGAGTTTTTCCTACTAACTGTCATCATAACAATGTACTTGAAAGTTGAAAGTATGACTAGAAGTTTATTAATGTTGGTCTTCTATTTGTTTTCGGTTATTGTCTTGTCATGTTTTCGCTTAGTGTCTTCTCTTGTGTTCTTCCAGTCTTAGAGAGCTTGCGTTATACGTCCTATTAACTTGTAAGATGGATGTTTTTGCCATCCATCTGTAACTTGGATATCAAATTGCGGGATTAGATAATTACTTATTCTTTACCCTATTTTAGTACAATAAACCCACAGGTGAACAACTTTACTTAATTTTTTCAGAAATAAATGTAATTATACTTTTACAAAATGCACACACACCTACATATCTGGATTGTTGAGCATAAAGAGAATGAAGGAGACTGAAAATAAATATTTATGAAAATACCAAAAAATGTCAAAATGTAATAAAGGGGCCGACTCAAGAACCATCTCTTCTTGAGTTTGTTAACTTTTTTTTTTGACTAATTAGGCTTATAGCCTTACAAATGAGTATCTGTTCTAAACAATCTTGGGGTGAGTCAGAGTCGAACCCAGGACCTGGGACAACAGAGGATAAACCCATTACATCTTAAGATCATTTTTGCTACTTCATTTATGCATAAATGTGCGATGTTCAACATATCTTTTGACCAACAGCCCAGGAATAATGTTGCTGATATTTACAAAAGCTAGTGGTCATGTTCCTCTTAAGATTCTTTCAATAGAGGATGGAGCTGTTCTAAAATCTTTCAACCATCTCCTCCATCGCAATAAAAAGGTGGATTTTATTGAACAGTTTAATGAAAAGCTTCTCGTCAAGCAAGAGAATGAAAACCTACAGATTCTAGATGTACGCATCTTTTTCACATTCTAAAAACTGCTGCTATGTTAATTGCTTCTAAATGCTGCAATTATGTTATGCAGGTTCGGAATTCTGAGCTTACCGAAGTCAGTAGAACTGAATTTATGACCCCGTCAGCATTCATCTTTTTATATGAAAACCAATTATTCCTGACATTCAGGAACCGAACAGTGGCTGTGTGGAACTTCCGGGGGGAGCTTGTGACATCATTTGAGGATCACCTTTTGTGGCATCCTGACTGCAACACTAACAACATATATATCACAAGTGACCAGGATCTTATTATATCTTATTGCAAGGCTGATTTAGAAGACCAGCTGCTAGAAGGGAATGGTAAACTATTTGAGAATCTAATATATTACAGCTACAATACTCCATACTGGATGCTAGTTAACATGAGAACTGGTTAGTGGAAGTTTATTGTACTGGACCACTTTAGTTATTATATAAATTGTTATATTGTTCTCCCATGAAATCCACAACTTCACATTCAAATGAATCCCTTAGCGATGTAACTAAGGACCAAAATGTGCAACATTATTGCTTGGTATTAGAAAATGACCCTGGTTTAGCGAAGATCTTTTCTGTCACCCTGTGCAGAGATTGTATAGACTTCAGGCAATAGGCGTTGCTCCAATTGGACAATTCTTGTATTCTTTAAATGTTAAAAATGCAACTGTGTTGTGCCCTTGTATATTTGTCTGACATTCCATTTGTTCTTCATGCAGCTGGTTCAATAAACATCAGTAATATCCTGACAGGGAAATGCCTAGCCAAGATAAGAGCCACTAACAGTCTTCTGCCGGAGGAATGCAATTGCAGTAGCAGGTGTAGTGGAAAAAACTGCAACTCAAGTAAGCGAATCCAAGCTTCTAGGATGAGGAGCACCGTTGCAGATGCACTGGAAGACATCACTGCTCTCTTTTATGATGAAGAGCGCAATGAGATATATACTGGTAACCGAATTGGCATGGTCCACGTCTGGTCAAACTAAAGGCGCTCTTTGTGCTCTCTATAGTTCATGACTTCAACTGGTCAAATTCACCCCACAAGCCCAGAGCCGGGTGACCTTAAAAAATGTTCAAGAGTAAATTTAAGGTTGTTTTGTGTCCAACTGTTTCAAGCCTTTGTAGTTGATATTCGCCTCTTCTTTAATTTGCCCCCCCCCCCCTCTATTAGGGGAGTTCTTGCTGTTATTTTTCTTCATTATCAGGGCAAATGTGGTGTTTCACAAGATGAGATGTTGAAATAACATGCCTGTTGATGTACTTTATAAAAATGGGCAGGGCAGACTATGTAGACGGACACTCACGGACCTCATTGTGTTTTACTACGTGACATTTGCCTTCAGGCTGTACTTGCATTCTTATGTGAGATAGACCTTCGTTTTTAATTTAGCAATGATTGAACAAAGTTTTAAACTATGCGTTGTAAGAACATTGTGTATGAAAATTCTTTTACTTAACACAAAGACATTCCAAAAGAAAACGAGGCCGGCACACACACACACACACGTACAATTTGCTAGAAGTTAAATTGAGCCCAAATGATCAATAAATTATATATAGACACCAAATAATTTCCGTAATGCATACACGTACGCAGGATAACATGAATGATTCAACTAGCTAGTCTGGCATTACTAGCTTTGATACGTTAAGAATAATGTTGTTTTAATTACTTTTGTTGTTCGAGTCCATTCTACTAAATTAATGTACTTTAGATTGCTTGTACCTGAATTATACCTGCACCTCCTTATTGGTTCTTCGAGTAAAACGCAAGTAGTCCTATATTCGAGAATTCAATTTGGTATCTTTTTTCCTAAAAGCTTGCTTCTATATTTGGTATCTTTTTGCTCCTTTAATTTTAATGCAAGCATATATGCTTGCGTGTATGCCAAGGTCTGGTAATTGTACTAGCTAGCTTGTAGAAGATGTTAAATGGTTGGGAGATGGCCGGAACTAAATATAAATGGATATCTATATATAGAAGAGATGTTATTTATGTATCACTCATTTTACCAGATGAAAGGTTAAGAAGATAGAATGGAGATAAGAATGAAGCACGATAGCCACAAACACCCACTAATCCTCAATGAGATTTACGATGCGAAGCAGGGTGATGTGTGTCGCGGCTGCAACAGACAAATAGTCTCATGCAAACTATTTGTTTATAGTTGCAGCCACACAAGCACTAGTGCCAGCACTAGTGATGTAGATGAAGAATGTCTTAAATTCTTGCTCCACAGAAGCTGTGCTGAATTACCCCGTGAAATTCAAATTCCAGAATACCACCGAGGGTCCCTTTTTCTACAGACAAGGGAAGTCATCAAAATTTATTGTCGCATCTGTGAGCTGTACTGGAATTGGTTCTATTATTATGCTCCCGATGATCAACCATCTTTCAAAGCTTGCATCAAATGTGCTATGTTCCATCATCAGTCCTTAGAGGACCGCAAATTGGACCATCCAGCTCACAGTCAACATCCATTGATCTTAGTCCAGCATTTGGCCTCATTCGAATGTTATGCTTGCCAAGTGGAGGATAATAATATTAAAGACTTGTCTTATATATGCACCAAATGTCCGTTTTGGGTGCACAAGAATTGTGCGGATGCTCCCACCTCTCTCCAATTTCAATTTCACAAACATCCTCTTATCCTCTCATTTACTCTTCCACAAGTCTATCAACAATTCTTTCAGTATTGCAACCTTTGCAATGAAATGCTGAACCGGTTCTATTGGGTTTACTATTGTCCCAACTGCAGATTTTTTGCTCATTTCCATTGTGCTAGAGCAAATCCGATGTTAAGGTAGTATATACTTTGCTGAAACATACTAATATTTATGCTGAAACATAATATGTTCCGGCTGCAAACATTAATTAATTTATCTTATAATTAATTTTGTAGTGATCTCAGCTCTAGTGAAGATGAAATGTATGATTCCGATGTGGCCCACCTTCCAGCAGCGGATGAATTATCTGTGAATCTATTATTTGAGCAATTTGTCAAGGCATTAAGTACGCTGCAGGACTATAATGACAATAGCATCTATGAGGCAACAAAAGGTATTAAACATTGGACTCATGATGAACATGAATTACAACTCATTACTACTGTTAATGAATTGAATGATGATGAGACATTATTGCTATGTGATGGTTGTGTCAAACCCATCCGTAGTGATGGAGGTCTTTTCTATGGGTGTGTTACTTGTAAATACTATTTGCACAAGGTTTGTGCAGAGTTTCCCAGAGATATCAAGCACCACCTTTGGCCAGGTACTAGTCTTTATGGACATAAATACAAGGAACCCTACAAGCATTTCAAGTGTCCAAGTTGTGAGCATCTCTGCAATGGTATAGGTTTCAGTGCTGGTGATGGTTTTTATAAATATGATATTGGATGTCTATCGCTACCCAAAATAATAAAACATAAAGCTCACCGTCACCAACTCCAACTCATTCGAGTTGAGAAACATCGTCTTCGTTGCAAAGCATGTGGGACGTATATTTATGACGGATGTGTGCACCAGTGTGAAAGATGTAAATACAATATATGTGGAAATTGTATTATGAAGCCAAGTGCACTTAAACACCCGTGGGATCCTCACCCACTCCAATTGATATATGACCCTGGTATGGTCTCCGATCACGAGCACGACTACAGTTGTGAGTTTTGCTCGGAAGTTATAAACACAAACGAGTGGTTCTATCATTGCAGTGATTGTGATCTTTCATTTCACCTTTGGAATAGATGTGACGAAAGATCACGTTATCTCGGCGACTCAAAAATTAAGTATGGGGCGAGTAATATTAACATAGACACACTCCATCCTCACAGCCTCACATTATGTTTGAACAAAAAGGTTCGTTCTTGTAAAATATGTGACCGGGACCTTTTGGGCTACCGGGTCCTTGAATGCGCACCATGTAAAGCCACTTTCTGTTGGTGGTGCTACTACTGGTTTATATAAAATAGATTCACTCTGTATCTGTGTATATCAATATTTCTCCACGCTATATGTAAAATAGATTCACTGTCTTATATTATCACTGCTCTTGCTCGTTCAAAAATACAATCTAAACAAATCTCTATCTATGGCTATTCTCCTGAATTCATAAAAAATTTATCACAATTATCCATTTTCATTCCTTAATTTAAAATTTATAATAAGTAATATATTCCCAAATAAAAATACGTTTTGATAGATAAAATTTACTATACAACGAGTATTTGTTGCCCGTATATATTTTTTCTACTTATAAATTTAGATAAATGGTTTTATATCAGATAAAATAGTAACATCAAATGAAAATTTTGTCATTTAATATGTTTTCTATTTTTAACAGATTCAATAAAAAATCTTTGCATCGCCTTGGTGAATGGTGATTGTCCATCTCAACCACTAACCCCGAACCTAGAAAACCCGATCCATGATGAATGATAAATGGAGTTGTAATTTGAGCTTCTCAATTTCGCAACAAGCTGAACTCAACTTGAGTTCGCTTATAATTATAAATAAATTATTATAAAATTTTATTTACAGAATTCAAACAAGGTCACTCCAAGGATACCTATAACCTTTTTTTCAAACGTAATGCAATACAATTTCAAATAGGATTAAACTCAATCCTTTACAATTCTAAATTAATTACTTTAACTGAAATATTGTACTGTTAAGAGGGAAATAATTTGAAACTATGTAATTTTAACTGAACTGTTGCATGCATTTCCTATTGCATAAAGATTATGAAAAATATTTACGCTATGTTTTACCGAACTAGTTTACACTCTAGAGGTGGTTACTTACAAGATTAAAGTATCAAAATTCTTTAATTCTTTTTTTTACTGTCAAAATTCTTTAATTCTAAATACTTAAAATCATGGATTCGACTCTGACTCATCCCGAGAATTTCTTAGAACAGATACTCATTTGTAAGGTTATAAGCCAAATTATTCCAAAAAAAAAAAAAAAATCCCAACTCATATTACTGTGCAGTCCGCGTGATGTCTTCTCTCTTGAGATATTCTACTTGCGGGAAAATAATATTGGCATGGGACCCATAATACTGGGAAAATATTTCGTCAACTCGTTTCATGGTATGAATGGCAGCGGAATCACCCAATGATAGCTGAATAGATGCTAGTTTTACCAGTTCATTTCCAATGACAATATGGTTGGGATCATAAAGCTTTTCCAGAATCTGCAAATTTAGAGAGACCACAAATTGCACTGTAAGCTATATAAGGATCCTAAATTAGAACTGCAAACAAATACTTACCATTTTTTTGGACAAATGAACTTTGCAAATAGTTCTTCTCTTCCCTCTACAAGTGGGTCTTAAGACTATATGTTTACAAATATTTTAAGGCTTGGGGATAGAAAAATTTGCTCTAATTGTATACATGAGATAATTTCTACATGTCAAGGGGGATTAAGAATCACATAGCGGGGGATCCCCCACAAATCTTGTAGTAGATAGCAAAAATGTATGATTTTTTTGTCCAGGGGTTAAATTATATAAAATGTCATACTTTAAGGGTCAAAGTATAATTTTGTCATGTTAATTTCCCAAATTACCCTTGACATATTTAACGGTAATGGCAAAAATAGACGGGAAGGGTACTGTCATGCCCACCAAACAAGTAAAGGGATGCATAATGCAATTATTGAAAGAATGGGTCATAAAGTGCAGTTGGCCCAAACCAAAGGGATGCAAAATGCAATTTACTCAATTTTAAATTCTAGGATGCAGATCTCATGTACAAAACCTTGAAATGGAACAACACGACTAGAGACACAGATGCTATACTTAAGCGTTTGTGATATAGATGATTGTTCCAGTATGAAGTGGCAACTACATGAAATTTTAAAAGATACCTGCATGGATGCTTTACAATGGCTCTTTGCATGTTGCAGTTTCCCGACCAAACAAAATGCCTGTGCCAGATTATCCTCCAGCTGAGATATAATTCCACAAGTTTCAGTTACTCCTATATAAATTGTTAGGCACAGACATGGGCCAGTAAGAGGAGGTAGGGTACAGACTAACATTATAAGATTGCACACTACTGAGGTACACATTAAAATTAAACGAAATGTCAGTTACTCGTGTATATATATTGTCAGGCACAGAATCAGGCAACAAAGAGAGGTTGATACTTGGTAGAGACTAATATTTTAAAATCACCAACTACTGAAAATGATTATCAAGTTTATTCAGATGAAAGCAAAACCATTAAATTAGTGGCAACAACACTTACCTCTGCAATCTTTTTATTGTATGAATGTAATTTAGATCTGAAAAGATCAAGAGACCTTAAAGAATACGAAAGGGTATCAGCCGACACTTGGTTCAAAACTATTGCATCCTTCAATCTGCAAAGTAATACATATCAGGATATTTATCTATGAGAAGCTACAAATTCTGCACTAAAGGGTTGCAGAGAATGAAAGAAGTATATCAGCCTGGGTCCGGAAGTATTGTAATTTCATACAAGAAAGCTAACTAGAGCTCAGGGTAATGGCTGGTTTAGGGTACTGTTCTATGGCAAGAGAGTACAACTCAGGTGAGAGGGCAAAGCCACTCAACTGGCCTTATCAGGCCAGGATTTTGACTTTCATAAGCCAAGGAATTCTTGCAAAATATACTACATTGCAGAAGCTTGTTGGGTAAGACCAGATACTGTGAGGTTATGGGTCAGGCATCAGTACTAGGTTAAATGCTGTGAGGTTATGTGCCGGGCATCAATACTAGGTATAGGCTGTGAGGTTATGAGTGTTCCAAATTTCAATTTCTTAGGGATCCTGTGAGGTTGTGGGCCAGGCATCAATACTAGGTTTGATGAAGAGACCAATAGAATCGGAAAGTCTCATCAAGCGCAGTTACTCTCGATAGCTTGGGTGTGTGCGTATATGTATACTGGTTCAAAGTTTTTGGGGATGAAACCAAAAAGAGCTGATTATTATCTACAATCACAGTGATTCCTCGTCTAATCGAACTTTTACTTAAAAGAAGACATGCAGGAGTGAATTATATAATTTGCATCTTGCAAGTAGCTTCATTTAGTGTTCCAGTTGATGCTTCAAGGTTAACATGTAAACCACAAGTCAAACAAACTCCAGGTTCGAAACGATGGACAAAGTCAGTCTGCTCAAACACACATTGAGCCACTCGTTTGATCTCCTCAGATTTATTAAGCTTCCTAATCTTAGAAGTGCCATCAAATCAGAAAACTGGAAGAGTATTGCTAACTTAGAAAGCATATTAGTATACGCAGGAAGCAATTCTGGACAAGGCCAATTGCATGCACTCCCCACTATAACGGTCACGTGGGATGTCAGCATCTTAAAAAAACATATAGGGGAGTTACCACATACTACTTTTTATTCCTTTTTTGTATTTACTAAAAGTTAATTTATTTGCAGCTTTATAAACTTATATTTTCAATATACGGGTTGTACTTGTTGCAGTTGGTTGTAAAAGACCATAATTTATTTATTTTTATGTGTGAAAGAAAAAGTATTTTCAAAAAAAGCTTTTTGAGAAAATTACTATTGTTTAAAAAAAGTTTTCTAGAGAAAATAGTAATGAAAACATTTGTTAATAGACCTCATTTTTTGTAAAAGCCCAATAATATATATATACACAATGTTTTTGCTATAAATTCATTTCGAAAAAATGCTACATTATGTGGCGATTGGCGAACTTGTGAATCTTTCAATTCAGGTGCACATTCTTACATATGACAAGTGCATCTGTGTATTGTTTAATAAAAAAATGGGAATGAGAGTATACTTTTCAATGGTTCTAAATAAATTTCACAAATAACAGTCTACAATGATTATTAGTTAAACATTAATACGTGATCAACCCTTCTTAGAAAGTAACCCGCATACAAGTCTCACATAATCATACACTACTAAGAAAGTTATTTACCTGCATATGAGGGTCGGAACTGCAAGTTGTGTGGATATCAACGCATTGGCCGACCATTTGTTTGTCATGCAATAGACTTCTATCCAGGACTACACCAAAACAATTTGATTTAGTGCACCGAAAAGCATTTATAACAAGGTCTGATAAATTTATTCCTTAGCAAGAACTGCATTGGCAACTAAATGAGTATTGATCTTTAAGAAGCCGTTGGCGGTCCCTGCGATCCCACTGCCCAACCTGCAAACACATTTTAATGCTGATCAGCGGAGATGCATGCTTCTAACACTAATGTTTTACATTATCATGTCAAGCACAGTGTACATGAATTACACATTCTTTAAGTATAATTATTTACTTTCCAGCCATATCCACACTGTTCTGTCTCACGTAAAAGCATTCATGCAAAAGAGAAACAATAAAACATTTTTACCACATTACACTACCAAATAAGTAAATATATGTACAGTTGTACCTGGGGTCCATATGATAGCTCAAGTGGGTATCCTGCTGCCACATACACGGTTGATCGTACATACAGAGTACGTGATAGAAAATATGCATGGATATTTGGCTGACAAGAATGGTTAAACAAACTACCAGCTGAATAAATCGCTTGGCCCACTTTAACCTGTACACACAGTGAACAGATATTAGGGTGGGAACATATATAACATGATTGAGTCCTGAAGATTACAAAGCAACGTAACCATGTACAAGCAATTGCACACATTACAAATCTACATCAGCACTAGCATACAACATTCTATACGTATTATAAGGGCATCTCCAATGGGACACTAAAACACTAAAATAGCGTCACTTTGACACTATTTTAGTGTAAAATCAAATCCAATGGGACACTAAAATAGTGTCAAGATGACACTAAATAATTGGAGTGACACCAAATTTGGTGTCCTCTAAAATTATAGTGTAGGTCTGCGGGATATAGTGCAGGTCTGCGGGATATAGTGCAACTCCCATTGGAGTTGATTTTGTAAATTATGTAATTTTGACACTAAAATAGTGTCAAAGTAACACTATTTTAGTGTCATCCATTGGAGATGGTCTAACATATTCCATCTGATCACCTATAACTTAAGATATGAGTGAAGTACTGAAATTCAAATAACAGACCGCACAAGAACAATAAATAGTACACGATATTAGTTGCAATGATTCTAGGGACTTAAATCAGCAAGCAGGAACTTTTCCACAAACTACTTTAGATCTACTATGTACATAAAATGTGTTTACACAAACAATAAGGTGTGTGTATGTGTATGTGTTGGGGTTGGGCGCTGATGACACTTATTAAAGCACAGATAAATTTAGCATGATGACATCATAATACAGTTCAGATGAAGATGAATTGCATAGTGGGAATGTTGTTTCTCGCTCAAACCTGTTCAACGGTACTAGTTAAAGCATTTCCAGCTAAAGATAATATTGGTGACGGAACCATCGATTCATTTGCATCCAAAGAGTTCAGACGGACAATTGCAATAGAATTAACCTTGATTTGACATAGGAGTATAATGCACTGCATATAGGAAATCAAAAGGAAGCCCATTGCATATTAGAGATGCTAAATAAAATAGGGAATATCCAACTAGTTGAATCCGTCAGCTAATTCATAACTGATAACTATTAAAGGAGCACAATTAATAATTATTTATGTTCTGTCCTTATTTCTCAATCCAAAAGACAAATTACAAGTTTTAAGTAAATAGCAGGACGAATAAAAAACACCATGCATATATATTTAATCTGGCTTGCGTCTAAACAGTATCACACTCTGAGCCTAATAACAAAGATACACCACACGTGACACGACATAATAACAGGCTCGTGGATTTATATTTATTGCAAAAAAAATTCTTTATTAAGATGGCCAATGTTGGCAAAGCACTGTAAACTCACAACTCACAAAAGCATTGGCGAGGAAAATCTAACCTAACACAATTCAGTACAGAAGAAGTGAATATTACCAAAAGCTCTACATACATGTCACTATCATCACTTTTTTGACAAGTTTCATAGTTTCTTCTTCCTTATCCAGGTCTCTTACAACATTATGGATTTAGATGTTTACTGCAGCTGTTAAATATTATTTCCTAGTATACTAATTTTCTGGTTTCCTTCTAATCCACAAATCACAATCCTTCCAGAAAGAAGTATCTAGATAAATAAACCATACTAACCAAAGATAACAAGCCTATACAAAGAAATTCAGGGAAGGATGAAGGATGGCTTCACCTGTGATAAAGTATCCCCATCAACGTGAAGTTCAGAGTTACAGTAAAGCTGAAGACAGTACAGCAAAATGATGGAATGGATGTGCAGATATAATTTAACATCTGAAGGAAGGTCTCCATAATTATGACAAAGATCCTACAATAAACATGAAGGCTACATTTATGAGCTTAGAACCACTTCCATCAAGAAAACAGAAATGAGTTAAACAGCCATATAATTTCTCTACTAACCTTATATTTTTTATAAAAAAAACGCGGGGTGGGGGGGAATGACCAATGAGGTCCAGAAATACAACAAAAGAAGATGGTGAATGTACTGTACCAAAATTTCCACCACGCAAGAAGAGCCACCAACATGTCTTGGCTGCTTCATTAATTTCATTAAAATTCAGCCAGCCAACACTATCTCGGAAGGAAGCACTACAGGCCAATTGACTCCACTGCACTCATGTCTATGTTCAAAAATCTGCTCAGTATGCTCAGTGCAAAAGCCTGACGAAGTAATATCTGCAATATATTTCTCAAGATCAGCTGACAAACTAATATGATTATGGTGACGCTTTGAACCACTTCCAGTCTTTTGTCCTGAAGCCTGTGCTTGGCACTGCTCAGAGCAGTATAAAGGTATAGTACATGATGAACAAGGGACTGTATCCACTGGTAGTTTATTGAAGCAAAAATGACAATGAGTATCCCTGCACTGCTTTAATATGACCTGCAAAATGATAAATGTGAACTAAGATTGTATCAGAACCGGTGCAAATAAGTAGACCAATTGTTATGGGCAGAATTCCAGGACCCTAAATTCTATACAAAAAAACGCCTAGTGAATTTAATAGACCCGAATAGAAGACTATCTCTTATAAGAAAAGTCCTAGTGAATGTCAAAAGCCTCAGTTTTTACTTAATTCAATTTAAGTTGCATTCTCTAAATATATAATTGAACTTATAAATAAAAAATTTACTTTTAGCTTAAAGCTAATATAAACAATTTTCAGCCAGGGATAAATGGTTAAAGAATAAATAATAATTAGAGAGATCTTTGTATCAACCCCGTACCCAATTCGATGCTCTCCTAGGTAGCAGGGATTCTTCAATTTGGTAAAGAATCGCGCACGGGATTCGTTCGTGGTGCGGGGGTGCGCCACCCAGCGTATCCACGATTTCAGCTGCAAGATTCGTGAGGGGTGCGGCAAGTGGGGTGCGGGAGGGGCATAAAATGTAATTTCACTTGGGTTTAAAATAAAAACAAACAGAATGGGACTTTTAATTACTTACCTAGATTTCCCCCAATTGACCCAACTCGCCCTAATTGAAGAATAAAACCGTGCTTTACCTTCGATTCCTCATCTCTCTACGCCGCTGTCTGCACCGCCTTCAACTCACTGTCGACTTCTCCACTCTCGATTCCATATATATATGCGACTGGGCATCTGATTTTCTGTGTATATAAGGGTATATATGTGTATCTATGTATGTGTGTGTATCTATGTGGTTGTAACTGGCAGCTGTGTGTATATGTTGGGTTGACCAGTCGACTCACATGTCTGATGTTACTGCCCAGTTACTCTGTATATAGTAGATACATGATACACCAACTATATGTTTCTTTTTTAATTTTGTTTATAAAAATGATCTGGTATTTAAAAATATACATATAAGATATTTTATAATATAAAATGTATTTGACTATTTAATTTAATTTGAATGTTACTCTTTTTTTTATTAATTAATTACATATATATATTTTTATTTTATTTTTTTAATTGCCTTATCCCCACGCACCCGTATCCCCATTTTTTGAAATTTCCCGAATTGACGCACCCCAGCATCGCGCACCGGCGTACCCGCACCCATGCTTCTTAGGTGCTCTCATACCCGATTTAAAACGTTACTTATGACCGAATACCCAAGGAGGGTCGGGTCTAGTTGGCTCAAATTCAAATTAAGGGTTGAAAAACTAAAAAATGATTTAAATTTTTAAAGCCATGTTAGAATTAGAAAACTAGAGCACAATTACGATCAAAAAAACCAAGAAGGACCTAATAATCCCACAAGGGTTTAAATTTTAATAAAATACACCCAAGAAGGACCAAGTCAAATATATTCCAAGAGAACTCGGATATCCAAGAAATCCAATAAGGTATGAAGTCAATATAACTCAAGGAGAGTGCATTGTAATGAACTCTTTATATGACTTGCATTTAATAGATAGGACTTGTCAATCAACTCTCTTTGATGTTGGGCATGAATTTAAAAAAGGTACATATGATATAAAGCAAAAAAAAAATTAGCAGATTTGCTCCGGATAATCTCCTAACTTCTACAAAAATGCTAAATTCTAGATGTAAAGGAACCTCCCCCTCCTTTCAACTTTTCAGGGTTCACAAATAAATACTTCCTTGTACTCTATATATAATATAAACATCTCACATGAGCACATTCTTTTATGCCCAAGTCCCAGCATGTGTACCCCTCCTTGCAAAATTGATTTTGCAATCAAAACTCTAGTCAGAGTCAACAGTCACCGTTAACTCAAGTATCATATTAAATGCAGATCCTCATTTTTCTCCACACTGAACATATCTTAGACAATGAAGAGCAAGGGTTGTGAGTTTTTCCCTATTCTATGTATAGCTAGTAAAATGTTATTTAAGATACGTTATCTCTTGTTGTTTGTCCTAAAGAGGGAAGAAAAAGTTTTTTTAAAAAAAGGGCCACTAACACGTGCAACGATGTTACTTTTCCTCATTAACATGGAAAAGGGTTTGATTATTTAGTTAATTTGACTTGTCTTCGGTATAGGCACCAAATCTGACTAGTAGAAAATATCTTAAACCATTATCCCATTTTACGATTTCTTCTTTTTAGTATTCTTTTTTCTTTTTTTGTCTGTTGCTAACAGATATGAAAAATTATTTGTTGGCAGTACACATACCAGCTTTGGATCTTACCACAGCATAAGGCTCTTCAATATGAAGCAAAGAAGATGGTGGTATGTCTGCCACAGAAACCATACCCCTTCCTTTAGTTGGAGTAGAAATGCACTCTAAGCGCGTATGGATCATCTCAGCTATGTCAGAGAAGACTTGTGTTATTCAGAAGTCAAGGGCAACTACTAACCTTTTTAAAGAAACAACATGCAAGATCATATAAAATACTAAAGATTATTCAGAAGTCAAGAACAACTACTAACCTTTTTAAGGAAAACAACATGCATGATCATATATAATACTAAAGATTAACACTATGCCAATCCTGATGGCCAACGAAAATAATTCAACTTAATTTTATGATTCTTAACACACACACACAAAAAAAAATGACCTTCCCTCCCTCCCATACACAATAACATAATATTCAGTAATTATCACTCGGTCTGCATTGCTCATTTTAGAATATTCTACAATGCGACTATTATTTCTAGCACATAAGAAATTGTTAAAATACATTAGTAAAAATGTCAACTAATATAAGATAGCGGTGACAATGATGATGAGGATATGGTAGTTTATGATGATCAAAGCGATTTTTTGCAAACCTCCAACATTGAGGAGTGAAAACCCACTAAAAGAGTGAATAAGATATTAACATGGATTTTTTAGAGGGAAAAAGGACATATTTTAAAATGGGTTTTATATCAAACTGCCCACTCATCTCACAAAAAAATATCAAATAGCTACCCAATCTCCACGGCGACTCGCTTAAGCCACTAAAGTGTCAAAATATATCATCTATTTAAAAAATTGACGATCAACATTAAGATCGTGGATTGACAGTTAATATGATCAAGCTACGTAGAAAAAGAAAAAAAATAAAAAACAATTAAATGACATGTCATTGATTAAACAATTAGAAAAAATAAAAATTAAATACGTTGTTATGGTAAAACACACGCATTATTCTTCAACGTTGCAAAAGAATATGCACACTCACCACACCAGTACGCTCTCATTTAATCGACGAAGTCTCCGACATAGCAGATTTAGGACTTTTTTATGATAGACGTATATGATGATATATACGAGAGTAATTAATGAGTTATATACAACTAGTCGTTATGTGCCACCTGAGTAGATACTTGACACTTTATCCCAATTTTTAACATTAATCGTCAATTTTTTTTAAAAAAGTTAGCGGAGTGATATATCTTAATAGTTTAGTGGCTTAAATGAGTCGTCGTGGAGATGGAGTAGCTACTTGATATTTTTTTGTGAGATGAGTGGGCAATTTGATATAAAATCCATTTTGAAATCATGTATCCATGTGCTATGAAAACCTAGCACTTTGGTTCAAGGGATTTCTGCTACATTCTACTCTTCAATGAGACATTATTTTTAAAAAAATATTGATCTTTCTTGTTCTATCATTTTCAATTCACTCAACCTCACAACACTTGATACATTTAGCATTTCATTGGCATGTGATTGATATGAGTCAATATGTAGTCAAACCCAATAGTTTTTTTTCCCAGAGCATGGCTCGACATGTTATATAAATTTAATTAGGTTTATTGCCAAGTATGTTTTAGGTCTTCATTTAGTTTTACTTCAGTTAACTAGCACAATTTAGACCATTACTAACATAAACTATATAGATGAGACCACTTCAATAGATCATGCTGATGGGCAATAATAGCCAACAGTGAAGATATTTCAATATTTCATAAGTATCCACTATGCCACACCAAAGGAAATGGTAGCCAACAACACACAAAAACAAAAACAAAAAAACAAATAGCCTGTGAGACTTCATATAGTCGCTGAAGAAGACAAGAAAGAAAAAGATATATAGTAGAACATGTGTGTATCATACCTGCAGAATTGAAGTTATTTTCACTAGCGCTATGCAGAAAACAGTTTCTATCCTCCTCTCTGTCCATGTATAGCTTCAGTTCACTTTCAATCTTTCTTTTTTCAACAGTGGCCAGTTCCATGTTCATGGAAACAGTCAAATCACAAACTGCGCCTTTATAGTTACCTAAAGAAGCATTTGCTTTACCTCTTCTGTACCATGTCTAGAACAAATATGTATACACACTGTATATAGCCTCTGATCTAAATAACCCAAGTTAAAAAAAAAATATGATTCTCAACTAAAACCAAAATACTTTATATTGGCACTAATCAGTGTCTTAAACACAAGAAGAGTAGCCCACTCAAGTGGAGGCTTTAGATTTTGCAAATCAAGATTGAAACATTTTATTATGGAGTTGTGCATCTCCAAATATCATTGGAGGTTACATATAGAGGTTTTACGCTTTCTTTAGTAACTACCATTTAGAAGGAAGGATGGAATTTTCTTCTCAGAACCAAAAATTAACTTCAATTTGACTTTATTTTGTAAAAGTGTATGATAAGATATAAATATAACAAAGAGAAACTGTACACAACAGATAAGATATAAAGTGCTAAACAAAAAAGATAATGGCTTTTATCACCTTTGTGTAATGTGGAGAAATCACAAGAGCCCTACTGCAATCCCGTAAACATTCTACCAGAAGACCCATTCTCTTTAAGAATGAAAACATGGAATTCGATTAATGGTCCAGCACACTATAGTATTTCCCAAAAAGCATGTTATTAATTTTTTGTTTCTTAGCCGGGTAGTTGGCATTAACATCAATGCAAACATGGACTACACATGCTAAACAAAAGATTTAACTCACATGTAATACTGTGGCGCGGTTCAGATATAAAGTCGAGGCGAGGTTCCTCCCCATGACATGAGCATCACTTGGCGCATCACGCAACGCCTGTAATGGTGCAACAACATACTAATCACCAACTGAAATAATCAGTTGACAATCATCTCTGCCCTATTCAGCTATGAACAACATCAAAATATCATCCACCAAACAAAAAACTAGCACGAGGCCGCAATAACAAGATAAGATCAAACCATTCATGTAACCGTCCCCAGAACGTATCTTTAATATACAATCACCATTTATACTACATTCAAATATACATTAGTCCGAGAATCGTGTGTAAATTAATAGTCGTGATAACAAATTATGATCGCAACTTGTAATTTTTAGCACGCATACGTAAATCCATTTCTAATCTATTTAAAGCTAAAATTCTAAACAAACAAAATAAAGAAACTCAAGTAGTGTTAAGTTTCGGGAAAAAAAGGTGCCTTGGAGTAAAAACGAAGAGCATTAGCATTATCTGATTTAGCGAAGCTGTCGTTTCCGTTGCACTTAGACTCCAAAGCAGACTCCTTATTCTTGCCGCACAATGCCCTATCTCTGCCCGCCAAATCTCCAACAATCTAATTATATAGTATTTAAAAAACAGTCAGTAAACAATAACATCACATATTTACACATACAGTGTGTGTGTGTGTGTGTGTGTGTGAATATTTATGTATGTGTAGCATCAGATAAACAGTGTGTGTGTGTGTGTGAACTTACTTGGTGGAATTGGGGAAGCTGGCGAAAGAAATGAAGAAGAGAGGAACAAGTAGAAGGAATAGTAGAGAGTGTGGTGTCTGAAATTAAGCGTTTTAGACTTGGAGGAATCGCTGATTTTAGCTCCTCCATCTTCTAGGGCTTGGACAACACCACTGGTGACTCGTGACTATGACAATTCAACTCTTTTTTATCAAGTCTGTAAAAAGAAGTGTGTCCTCTCGTTACACGCGCCGTTTGGGCAGCTTAAATTTAAAATAAGTAATTTATTTTTAAAAAAAAATTACATATTTTTTAAAAAATAAATTGATACATATCTATTTTAGAATTTTAAAACTAAATATGATTTCCAAAACTGAAAATAAGTTACTTATTTTCAGGAAAAGTACATAGAAGAGATAATTTTATTTATTGCATCCAGACTCTAGTTTCAATTCTCTTGAAAATCTTTTAAGTATAAATGACATTTATAAATGAAGTTGACTATTTAGACTCTGATTATATAAAACGTTCAGAGACTAAAAAGACTTGTTACAGATAAACTATGTTAAACCGTGTTCTAGTATTTTGTACATCATCAAATGAATATATTCCTAACAAATTTTCGTAGGAATGGAATGACCATTCCGTCGGGAATGAAAAAAGAGTTGTTCGGTTGAGTATTTGGGAATGAAATCATTCATCCTCGTGTCATTCCTATCATTCCTAATAAGTCAATTTTGTATCTCAACCTCCCACATGTGATAACCATTTTTATTCTTACTAACAATAATTTTTTATCTTTATTTTTGCTCTTGAATATAATTTGTTTGTAATTTAATATATTTAATTGAAAAAAAACTTGGTTAACTATTTAAATTTTATTAAACATTAATCTCCTAACTAAAATATATCTCATATTAATCTTGTAACTGATACACATCTCTAAATAAAACACATAAACATTATTTTATTAAAATATAAAAATATATACATATAATATTAAATAAAATTTAAAATTATTATTGTAAAAATTATATTCAAATCATATAAAGAAAATATTTTAAAAAAACTATTTAAAATATTTAAAAAATTCGATATGTGTATCGCACGGGATATAAACTAGTATATATAAACTGGAATACATTCTTTTATTCAGATATTATTCATATCTACTTTCTTTTCATATACAACTTACCCCTTCTGTAAATATATGATTATGTAATTTGTTTCCCTTCATTTCTCACATAACTTTCATTATACTACTATTCCTTTACAAACATCTTCTTAAGCCTCATCCTCGTGTACGTAAATATGCATAACAATATTTCTCATTTTATTTTTATTTTTTTTTCATTTTCCCTTTATGTGTCTGCGTTAACATTATGATTATCTTTTGTCTAATTTATAAACACTAGTGTTGTTGCCTGTTAGTTTAATCTTCGGCTAAGCATATTTGATGAGAGCACCATCATACACATTTTTTATGTGCATATATACTTCACATGCGCACTTTGGACATGCGTGCATGTTTCAGATACGCATCTTATATGTATTTATATGGTCTATACGTAATTAAAATATGCGTGTTTTAACAAATTTTTTGATTTGTTTACCTACACATATTTTGAATGCGAATTTGAGGGCGAATACCTTTTATATCACTTTTTGAACAAATAATGACTTAAATAACACTTCTCGGAAAAGTCGACCAAAATAACACTTTAAACATGTATATAAAAGATGCGAGTCTCATACATGCATGTCTAGTTTACGTGTTTGTGGTTTTATAAATTTTTTATTTTTTGAAGCTACATATGCATCCTAGTGTCGCAAAGTAGGAACTCACACATACAGAAAATGTGTTTCTCATATTGAAGTTTCGGAAAAATGTGTACAGGATTTACTTCTTCTAAGAATGCACTTCCTCCGATCCATTTCACCCATGTATATACATACACATGATACATCTTTCATCCCATCAAACCTCCTTCATTTACTCTCCCAAAATTTTTAATCTCCCATTCCATTACACCATCCTCCTCACCCCCACGGTCCCACCCCATTTAAAACCACCTATCATCGCCATTTGTCTCTCCTTCAAATTATACATCACTGAATATATTTCAAGGGATTTTAAATTAAAGTATTTAACTCAATTCATTGTATTTATGTGTCTATATCACTATACTTAACTCTATTAAGACTAATTTTATATATTAATGATATATAATATTTTAAATCAAATATTAACATTCAATTTTTTTAACAAATTGACAGAAAGGAAAAAAGTGAAGTACGGGAATTCAAATCCTCAAACAAACATAAACATTAATAAATGCATTAATTACATTCATTTGCACGGAAAATAACCAAAGGCTCAATTGTAATTTTTGATCACTGCACCAAGCAAAAGTTTACTGCATTTAGCAACCATGATAGAGATGTTCATATTTTTGTAATTTAGATAAGTTCATAAATTCCAAGTTTAATACAATCATTTTTGCAGATTAAAACAACTTGCCAAGTTATCCCCGATTTTTCCTTTTTTTTACTTCGTAGTGTTGGACATGTGAATTTTTACAAGGGTTGCTGTTGATTAATATTATAATTTGAACTAGGGTTGTCAATGGAGTGGATATCCGATCCGGTGCTTAATAGGTGGATATGGATTCGAATAAAAAAAATCCGATCCGATGAGAATTCGATCCAATAAGAAGCGGATATGGATTTCATATATTCTGAACCGATAAGAACCCGATCTGATACAGACATGTATATATATATATATATGTATATATAGATAGGTGCTCAAATGAGAACCAACTTAATATGAGAACTGAGATCTAATCTTAGCCATTAAAAATTTTAATTCAATTAAATCTTAACCACTCAATTACTTTTTCTCTCTTCACTTGTACTACATATCTACATTTTCTCTATCATATATCTCCTCCATCTTTTCTGCATATCCGCCCCATCTCTCCCTCACTATCTTAGCCACCAAATCATTGTGTCGCTATCGCTACTAACAATTCCGATGAAGCTATTGTTGTCCTCTACTATCATTTATACATACATATATATACTATCATTATGTATCTATCACATTCATTATTTCCGATGAGACGTCCATCATCTTCGGTAAGAAAAATTAAATATGATTATCTCTTCTACGACGTGTATAAGTCAGATTAAAGAAAAGCTTTATCTCTATTATGATAACACCGCATTCACCATGAACACTACATGAATGATGATAAAACGATTTTTGGTACCACTATAATGATGTTTGTATCAACGACGTGTTAGATCTATAACATAGTATGATTACATCATTGTCATGTACTTAAATTTTGGGCAGGGGATGAGATATTTACATTCAGGAAATTTGGTGATTAATGTTAAATTTTTGGTGATTCACGTTCAAATTTTGGTGATTTATATTTTAATTTAGTGATTTTTTTTAAGCTAATGGTAAAATCTCTGAAACTGAGCTACTAGTAACGACAAAGTTAGTATATATGTTTGGTGGGGAACTATTGGTGCTAAAGTTGTAGAAAATTTAATAATGATTATGAATTTCGTAATGAAGGTAGTGTGAATAAATTACTGGTGTTGATAATAATGATAAAATGGTATTGACGGTGATAATATGACGATGGTAAAAGTGACAATACTAATATGATAATGATGGTTATGGTTGTGCAATGATGGCAACGTTTAATAATGTAGATATATGTATATTTAAATTTCAGTGATTTAAAATTTAATTTAGTGATTTCATTTTAAGTTCTTAGTTCTCATTATAACATGGTTCTCATTGAAGTAATCCCCTCTCTCTCTATATGTGTGTGTGTGTATTATGGATTTCGAGATATTTTTTTGGATTTTAATTTCACACTGATACTATTTAGTGATATTCATAGACGTTTAATACTAATTTTTTTCTGATACTTTCATACTACAACTTAATACGTGATATTCATTTATGTTTGATACATAATTTTTTCCTTTTAATTTCACACTAATACTTAGTAAGCGATATTCATTTATTTTTTTATAATAATATTATTTTAGTAATGAGTGCATATTATTTTTCATTAATATTTAAAAACGACTTTATATTATAACAATTACAATATTTAAAAAAATGGATCGGATAGTCCAATCCGATAATACGAAATCCTAATGGATTGGATATGGATTGACTTATAAAAAATCCGACTCTCAATCCAATCCGTTATAAATAAATGGATTTGAATATAGATTTAGGTAAATCCGATCCAAATCCGACCCGTTGACAAACCTAATTTGAACATACAACTTGGATAGAAATTCACCGTTAAAAATAGAATAATCAAGTAACATTAATATACAACTTTCTACTCAGATATAACAGTGGGAGACTGGGAGATGTCTTTTGCATATATTTTCATGGCCTCCTACTTCTTACATCAAGTGCTCAGTTCTTTGACTTCTGACGATCTACACCGTAAATGATGCTGCTACATTTCCGCAAATACAAAACTTTCTACAACAAGTGCTCAATCTAGTAGGGCACTAGGCAGGCAGCGATTCCCGTCTGCTTGCAATTATGTTCGGGCCTTTAAGACAGAAACATCACATATTTCTACCCAAAAATCATTCAGCCTCTGATTCTTCACCTTCACTTTCCAAATACATCTCTGTTGCTTCACCACCAGGCAAGTTCGCTTCTTCTTCCTCTCTTCTTTTCCTCTCCGCTTCTTTGTCCCTCTCGGTAGACCTAGACTTCGCTATTTCTAGCCTCATACTCACTGTTTCCCAGGATACTAGCTTCTCAAGAAATGTTGAAATATACTCGGCCCTCCGGTTCTGTTGGGACCAGACAAATAATTGCATCAAAGTATGATTCAAAGAAGCCGGCGAATGAGAACATAAAACACCAAATTATGCAACCTTACCTCAAAGTCAATGTAGTAAGAATGCTGCAATAGGGAAACAGAAAGCATTTGAAAAAAACAAAAAAACAAAATCAGTCCTTGCATAAAAAAAATCACTGCAGTAGTTCAACATAACAAATATGCGGACATACCTCCCAGACATCTATTGTGAGGAGTGGCTGCGTGCAACAACCACACAATATAATCAGATCAAGGAGATGCAAGGAATAAGTAGAGTTAAAGAAACAATTTCTATTAAAAACGACAAAGTTCACAATATGAAGTTGTGAGCTCTTTATACTCCAATGAGAATCAGTTAACTCCATCTAAAAGTTGAAGATAACATATTACTCACAAAGTAATCCCAGACAAGCGGATTTACAGCATTTGGACTCTTCACCACTACAAGCTTTTTGTCCTCCTCTGTTGGGAGTGGGTTCACAGCATTTCCTACATCGAGCCTGTTTGCTTTGTCTAGAATAAAGCAAATCCACGGAGACTTTAACCTGTCAGTGTACAAAAACAGTCAGTCATTTAGACAAGGCAATAAGAAAAGTGCATTTCCTTCTTGATTTGGGGGAGGAAGGGGAGCAAGCGAACCACTTACATGCAAGCCAGGCCCAACCAGAACCAAACTGAGAAGATGCTGCCAACTTGAATTCTTCAACAAAAGCGTCAAAGGACCCAAAATCTCTGTTAATAAGCTTTAAAAGATCTCCAGATGGCGCGCCTCCACCACCTGGTGCCATGGATTCCCAAAAGAACTCATGGTTCCAAGTCTGCAAACATGGTAAAGATGAAATTACATATATATGAATAGTAAATATAAAAGGGCCTCAGTTATCTGGGGAACTGATTTATTAGAGGAAAACAGTATAAGAAAATCCCAGAATTAGAATGTCTTCTCAACAAGTGTTTGGCCAATTTTTGATGAGATTATAGTTTGTTTTTGAAAGACTTGCATATATAATATCAACAGAGATTTACGAACAATGAACAGTCTATTCTAATTTCTAACGTGCAATATATGACACACCTGTGCAGCATTGTTAAATGCTGGAAGGATATCTCCTTCATTGTATGAAACCAGTACCACACCTTCCAATGTCAATCCATCCAGTTCTGTTCCAACTATCTGCTTGTTTAGGTTCTCCACATAGCCCCTGTGGTGTCTTCCCCAATGATACTCCAGAGTTTCCTTGCTCATGTGTGGCTCCAGAGCGTTCTAATACATATCCACTAATTAGTATATAAATGACCTAGTAGATGCTTCATGATTGCGCTGATTGGCATATATGCATATTATTTCCACTAGTCTATGATAAGTCAGTCTACCTGTGAATACGTGGAACTAGAAAATGACACTTAAGGTCTCATTCTAGATATATTTCCCTACTCAGCTAAACTTACTCAATTTATTTACCAACACAGAGACAACAAAACTTTGGTTGGCCGGCACTTGTTAAAATTATAAATATTGGACATGGAAAGTTCAAACAGATCAGAAAACTAAGATTTTGTGGTGACAGAGCTCTGAATTTGAACTTGGGTAGGATCGCTCCCATGAACAAAATGATTCAAATCTTCAAAATACAGTAGAAACTCTATAAAATAATACACTTTGGACCACCAAAATTTATTAATTAAAAGAGTTATTAATTAATCGATAAATTAATAATTATTAATTTATATATTAATTAATATTTTATTAATTTATAGTAAAATACTTAGTTTACAAACACCTTTCAAGCTTCCACTTAATTATTGTATACAATGCATGTATATCAAATGAAGGGCCCAATTTGAAATAAACCTTCAATCTCCCACCTTATTATGCTTCTTGTGTTCAATGTATCACTTTATGGACATTAAAAATATTTTCTATATAAATACAAGATCAAAATAGGTTAACACAAACAAATCATACACACAACATGGCTTCCCATCTTAGCATGCTAAGGAAAATTAGAGACGAGATTCAAGGGGAAATTGATTTCAACAAAAAACAAAAGACAATTGAGTCATTTTTCAAGAAACCTTCATAAATCATTCATGTAATATGCTATATATAAGAAATTATTAATTTATATTTTATATGGGGTCTAAAGAAATTATCAAAAATGTATTATCTTATAATTTTAGCGAATTATTAATTTAGCACCCTATCCCCGAGTCGGGACCGGCCAAAAATATTATCTTAGAGAGTTTATTAAATAATCGAGTATTAATTTATCGAGTTTCTACTGTACAATATTAAAGCATTACATTTGTGTGCTAGAATCAGAGCATTCACTTCTCTCTCCCACAAAGTTATTCAAAAAAAGAATAATCAAAACTTACGAGCATATATGGAGGAGGCTTCAAGTCAATTTTTGCAGTTACTACTTGTGGCCCATATCTCCTCTTACATTGCTTCTGCACAAAGTAAGTGATTAATTAAAAAATATGCAGAGTATAACCCAATACGAAATGTTACAGAACTTGGTCCTAAATAGAAAACTACATAAATTGTTAACAGAGCCAATATGACAAGTAAACACTACCATTTCTTATGTAATCTACTTCAATTTCGAATTATTTTCCCAATAAAGACCTCTCAGCTGAAAATCTCCACATTAAATTCGATTTTTTTTTTGTCAAGATTAAATTCGATTTTTAAACAGCTACATATTTATTAAGAGAAAAATGGGTCCGAGATTGTCCTCTCCTGAGATTATGTGTTTTTGACTATAATATTAGAAGGGTAAATTTGTAAATATAATACATCACCCCATGTATTTACAAAAATATCCCTATATTTGTATTAGGTTTTGTTTTATCCTCGGGTAGGACCCTGAGGTCATCCTCAGGGCCAGCAATCTCATTTATTAAATGCACTAATAGCTCTCAATGTTATACGGAGTATCTATTTACCCAAAAGTTACTATAATTACAATTGAAACACTTACAAGGACATTGGATAGAATTGATTAATAATATGTATGATCCAAATCGCCAATCACCCAATACAAATTTCCGATAGCAATACGACTAATCATTACTTTATAGTTTGAAGGCTAAATTAGTTTGGACTTCAACGAACACCTACGCATGTATTAAACTGAAAACTACGCGAAAATGCATCGAAAAAAAGAAGCAGCATAATCCTAAGGCATTCTAAGAGACACTTGATCAAACAACATGTCCACGTTCATACTACTAATACGATTTTTAAGTCAATAAAAGAAAGAGTTGAATATAACAAAGTAGCAAACCTGTTTGTTCTTCAAAACTAAGCTCCGAGTTAACTCAGTAAACCCTGTCGTGTTAAGATATAATTATATTAAAAATCACTGATTCACTCAGCTATATATACAAAATTAAGTTGATATAATAAGAACAACTATGTTAATGCTGACCTGGACTTGGAAGAAATGCACACGTCAGCAAACTCGCCGCCACCATTTTCGCCGGAGAGTTGTTATTACAAGTTTAGATTCTACCGAGTTAAATTTTATTACGCGGTCGTGAAAAATTAATTATTTGTTGGGCCTGTGTTTTGGGTTACTGAAATGAATGGATGGGCCATTCGAAGTTACTGTTCCTGTTTTAAGAAGGTGACTTTTGTTCGGGGAGAGCGCCAGACTGAAGATCTGGAGGTCAGGTGTTCGATCCACCTTCACCGCATTCATTTTTTACTTTTTTATTTTCAAAATATTATGATAAAAACATGTTGATTTTATATTTCCATTTTTTTGCTCAATATCCATGCATGCAAATCTCCAGTTCTCCGCCTATTTGAGAGCATCAGTGGCTAAAAGCCTAAAACAATGAAAATTAGCTAAACAAAATTACTGTATGTTTAGCAAAAAATGAACAATTAAAAAAGGAGTTTGGATAATCTATCTTTGTTTCTCAAATACAATTACGATTCTCCTGTACTAATTTTGAATTTAACATGAAACAAAATTTTGTTACATGTGTGTATTGATAAGAAGGCGATATATAGCGAAATTAAGCTTGCTTCTTCCAGCTTGCACTGAAGTTATAAGTAGAAGTGACTTAGTTATGCCCAAGCTCTTTTTCTGGGAACAAGATCTGATGTTTGTATCTCATCTATTTTGGCAGCCACGATGAAATCATTCATACTTAGACCCCCTGCACAAGTATTAGAGATTTAGAGGGGATGGATATGCATCACACAAGTAAACAAGAGATTCACAACATATTGAGAGGAGAAGCAAATGCATTTTCTTTGAATCTGAAATTTCTTATAGGATGTATATTTTTACATGTTGATAATTAGTCATATAACTGAATAATTATGACCAGGGATACAGTGGATCGGTTTGACTCTGCAAGAAACATGGGGAAAGTTCGATGAAACATAAAGGAAACACGTTATGCTAATTATGAGAAGAAACATGAGAATATTATGTTGTAGTTACGTAATATGGAGTAGAATTTGTTTGAAGGTGACAACTCAGTTATTTGTATCACTCAATCAAGCAATAGATGATAATATTTACATTATTCCATCAGTTTAATATGTCTCAATCTACAAAGCACTTCAAATTTGTGGATTGAAATATGACTAATCATCTTAGATTTAAATAACCATCCTACAGAATTCTTAATGGTCTAATTCAGAAAACCGTGATAGAACAAGAAAATCGAAAAATATGTCCATCAGATTGGAAACGCTTGTTAAAGGGTTTCATGTTGACATATAATTATTGCAGAAATACAGAAGACTCGGACCCAACATTGTTCAAGCTCCAGAATATGTGTGTACTAAAGTGAACATATTGTATTGTTCAAAGAAAAGCCGGTAGTTTCCAATAAAAGAGATTGCATACCAACGGAAGATGTCCACAATTCAGCTCTAACTTGATTGGGCTGTTCCAAGTGAAGGTTGGGAAGGTGTCCAAGCGTTTCTACAACATTAAATATCCTATTAATGAGTTCAACACCAGACTTAAAATCTTTTAGCTTCCACAAACATTGTAACTTAACACTTTCACCTTCATTTGACAGTCTCCAACCAACAACCTGCAAGAAAAATTGAGAAAGGCACATTGGGATCTTTCAAAAAAAAACAATGCAAATAAAATATCTTTTCTTAATAGTAAGAACTTGCGCCCTTTTTAATTAGAAGGGATGAAATTGGGGAGTGTAATGAAAATCATATTATCTGTGGGTAAAAATATTATTTCTTCTTCTATTCTATTCATACCAAATTCAGAGCTCAATCTCACAAATTTGGGAATGAATTTGCATTACTACTTCCTACTCATCTACTTGACGAACCTCTAAATACAAATTTTGTGCCCTTCCAGTTTTTTATCTTCCCCTTTATATTTTTTCCCCTGCCCTTTTAATTTTGTTCAAAAATCACATACCAATCTTATTTCTTACCTCATTCTATCACACATGCCTTCAAATGAGCATTAGATTTGGCAACAGAATAAATATCATACAGAAGAGAAAGTAAACATGTAATAATGTTCTCCAAGTTCCATAACTAAGTGTTTAGTATCAACAAATTACAAACAAGCACGGGTGGCAAGATCTAAGTTCTAACACAGCCCAGAATACTCACATACGACCCATTTATCGACACAATATACAGGGACAACATCCAAAATAATGTTAACACAACTCAATACGACTAGTTGGTCACATTACTCTAAGCTTGTATATTCAATTTTATCAAATTTCAGTTTACAAACAAGAATCCGAACCCAAGAATGACACCCCTACAACCTACAAACAAGAAAACTCAAAGGCCATGTTTGTTTTATAGGATTAAATAGGGGATAGGACTATAATCCTTTAAAAATTTTAATCCTATGTTTGTTTTGTAAAAACTTATTTGGGATTAGATCAAGGATTATAATCCTTTGAAATATTAATCCCTTGTTTGTTTTTATCGGATAAGGGATAAGATTATAATCGGGTTAAATATCAAACAGATCATTGACTGCGTCCAAATGTATCAAATAGGTGACTGATTACAAATTTGACTCATTTTGGTCACTGATTGCGTCCAGATGTATCAAATAGGTGACTGATTGCAAATTTGACTCATTTTGGTCACTGATTGCACAAATTTGACTCATTTTGGTCACTGATTGCACAATTTGACTCATTTCAGTTTTCCGGCCACCTTGAAAATTTTTCGACGAAAAAAATGTGCACAAAAAAATCCGAAAAAAATTTATATGTAGTAAAACACCCCGACTTTGAATCTCCTAAACTCAGAATTATCGAAATAAAATTCAAAACTCAAAATCGAAATTAAATAAATTTGGGTCAAGATTTATTTAATTTTGATTTTAAGTTTTGAATTTCCTTTCGATAATTCTGAGTTTAGGAGATTCAAAGTCGGGGTGTTTTACTACATATAAATTTTTTTCGGTTTTTTTTGTGCATATTTTTTTTCGTCGGAAAATTTTTAAGGTGGCCGGAAAACTGAAATGAGTCAAATTGTGCAATCAGTGACCAATATGAGTCAAATTTGTGCAATCAGTGACCAAAATGAGTCAAATTTGCAATCAGTCACCTATTTGATACATCTGGACGCAATCAGTGACCAAAATAAGTCAGATTTGTAATCAGTCACCTATTTGATACATTTGGACGCAGTCAGTGATCTGTTTGATATTTAACCCGATTATAATCCCCTCTAATACTTGGTTGGAGGAGGTATTATTTAATCATCTCTAACAAGTCATTTTTTAAAGGATTATAATCCCTTCATTATAATCCAATGTCAAACAAACAAAGGATTAGAAAATTTAAAAGATAATAGTCCAATCCATATGTTAATCCCTCAAAACAAACATAGAATTATAATTTAAAGTATTATAATCCAATGCTCAACTTAATCCTTCAGAACAAACATAGTATTGGATAATTTAAAGGATTATAATGCTTAGGGATAATAGTGAAGGATTATAATAAATGGATACTAATCCCGGGATTATAATCCCATGAAACAAACATGGCCAAAGTTCTTGGAAAAAGAATAATGGGGCAATAGTAAAGATTGTACCTTTCTTAATAAATTATAAAGCCTGTACATTCATTTTTATCAAGTTCTAGAACCAACACGAAATCGACATGTTTACGAACACCAACATACCCCATAGCCCAAAATTCACACAGCTACAAACAACAAATCCAAAGTTCTTGAAAAAGTGATAAGGGTATAGTAAAGATTGTACCTTTCTTAACAAATTCTGAGCATCTTGGTCAGACAAAGCAAATGGCTTAGAAGAACACTCAAGTCTAGAAAGAGAGAGAGCAGCAAGATTAGGGATCAATATTTTATGCTCAGTGCTGCCAAAACCCAACACTTTCTCCAAAATTACTTGCAATCTCAGCAGGAAAGGGGTCTCTTGCCCCCCAATCATTGTCACCTTCTATAGCCAAAGCTATCAACTTGGTGTGTCTGGGAGGTACATACAAGATTTTACGACATGAGTTTGATGGAAAAGGAGATAGAGATAGAGGAGGAGCAGAGAAGCTTGGACGAGATGTTATTGTAGTAATGGAAGCCATGTAATGTAAGTTGTAGTTTCACACTTTCTTATCCACTGATTATAGGCCTAGGCCTTTTGCATTTTGCATATCAAAATTATTTTTTGTCATTTTATTGTTTACTTTTGTATTTGCTTATTTTAATGAAATTTTTATATAAATATATTAATATCTTTAGAATTTAAATTAGAAGAAGAAATTATTAATTTGAGACCAGAGTTAAATTTTTTTAGTGGGATTTTGAGAGTATATTATTTTAAGTAAAAATTCAAAAATTGTTGTACTTCTATTACAACATTATATTTACTCTCTCCATAAAAATCAAAAATATTATGCCTCAAGAAGAGCTCTGTTGAAATCGACTGAGTATATAAAGTAATGTTTTAAATTTCTCCTAACATTGTTCTGGTCTATTTAAACTCCTTATATTTGTTTTTTTTAACGTTCATGCATTCAGATGCTTAGCTAGAACAGTTTGTTATTGTTAATGAAATGTTTCTTTTTGATTCAGAAAATATTTTTGGCACTGTATAGTGTATGTTATACTACTCAAAGTTGTCTTCTTTTTTTAAAGATAAATAGTCTGTATGTAATATTTTAGGCACCCTCCATGCCTCTATGACTCGACTCTATTGAGGTTGCTCAGGTTGAGGATACAAGACTAATCTCTGTTGTCATTCTTTCTCTTTCTATCCATGATGGAAGGGTCATAACTGTTGATAAAAGTGGCTAAAATGCTGTTTTGGGTGTAGCTGACTGTGATGCCCACGTGTGCTGCTAGCTGGCATCTGGCATCTCTCTCTTCAAAGTTTGTTACGAATAAATTGGATAGAGTCAATCCTCATAATTAGTTGGAGATTATTTCCATATATTTTAGTTGTTATCCTTTGATTTAGGATCTGAGAATAATGTAGTTTTACTCTTTGAGAAAAACATAAAAACAAATACCTCTAGTATCATTGTTATCACTCTAGAGTTTTAATTGATGAAATCATCGATTTTATTGATCACTGTTGATATCTTGATTTACTGATTATGAAGTACATGAGTCGTAACATGGTATCAGAGTTTTGATAGCTGTTTCTTTTCCGCATCAAAAAAGACGTGTTGACGCCATTGTTGTCTGTTAGCTCAAGCTTGAATCGTGTTCCTCACTGTCTGTAAGTTTTCTTCTCTTAATTCATCATGAGTACTGTTGCTTCATACTCTTCTGCAACTGTTGGTTCTACTGCTACGTCATCTACGTTTGATTCTCATCATCCGTATTATCTTCATCCATCAGACAGTCCTGGTATGCAAATCACTACTGTTATCTTAAGTGAGAATAATTATAATCAATGGCGTAGATCTATGGAGATTGCTTTATCATCAAAGTTGAAACTAGGTTTTGTAGATGGATCTTGTACTAAACCTGTTACTACATCACCTATGTTACCTTATTGGACTCGTTGTAACAACATGGTGACTTCATGGTTGTTGAACTCTGTTTCAGCTGATATTAGGAGTAGTGTTGTTTACATTCCGTCAGCTTATGATATTTGGATAGATCTTGAGTCTCGTTATGCTCAAAGTAATATTCCAAAATTGTTTTATTTACGAAAAGAGATTGCTCATCTCACACAGGGTACATTGTCTGTTTGTGCTTATTTTACTAAGTTTCGTACCTTACATGATGAACTTGAGTGTCTTTATTCTAAGCCTCGATGTGCCTGTGATAAGTGTACCTGCACTGTTAATGTCAAGCTTGATGAATTTGATAAGAATATTTAACTTACTCAGTTTTTGATGGGACTAAATGATACATTCACTGGCATTAGAGGACAGATCTTGTTGATGAAACCTTTGCCATCATTAAGTCAAACATACTATAACACTTCAAGAAGAAAGTCAACGTGAGGTACATAACTCTTCTAGTTTTGGAGCTGATAATGTTGCTATGGCAGTGAAATCAAATTTTTCTAAGCAGCAGCTTAGAGGCTCTCAGAATTCAGTCAAGAAGCCTGGTGATACTTCAGTGGTTTGTGATTATTGTCATATGCCTGGTCATCTTCGAGATAAATGCTATTGCATTCATGGATTTCCTGCCTGGCATAAAATGTTTGGGAAGCCTAAACCTAAGCCAAAATTGCTCTCACCTAGAGGGTCTGTTGTGGCCAGTGTTGTGCATGACTCTTCTAACACTGTATCTGCAGGATTACAAAGTTCTTCTGATGGTTTAAACTTGTCTGAAGGACAGTGCAGACAACTCATTACTATGTTACAGAAAAACTTGACTGTAGTATCACCTCAGATACAGTCTACTCAACACAGTGATGCTGAAGCTACAGATTGGATGGCCTCAGTTAACACAGTAAGGTTTTCAGGGATGGTTTGCAGTAAGAAACATTCTGTTAATCACATTCATGTGCTGGATAAGACACTTTCACAGAGTAAGTGGATTATAGATACAGGTGCAACAGATCACATTACACCTTTCCTACATCTGTTACATGATGTACATCCTTGTGCTGCTACTTTACAATTACCTAATGGAGCTACAGCTACTGTAAGTCATGTTGGAAGTCTGATTCTGACTCCGTTCTTGACTTTGTCTAATGTACTCTGTGTTCCTTCGTTTGCTTATAATTTGCTATCTGTTTCCAAGTTGTTGTTGCAAGATTCTTCTTATGAAGTTAGCTTCTTAGCTGCTAAGTGTTATCTACAAAATCACAATTGGAAGCAAACAGTAGAACTTGGCAAAGAAGAAGGGGGTCTTTATATGCTTACAAGTGATCCTCATTCTACTGCTTTGTCGTTCCAATCTACTGGTATGGCTTCTACTGTTGTGTCTGATGTCTTTGTTGCAAATGTTTATAGTTCTGATGTTTGGCATGCTAGACTTGGGCATGCTTCTGCCAAGGTGGTTCAAATGTTACCTGTTACTTGTGATAAAAAGGTGCTTGATGTCTGTGATAGTTGTTACCTTGCTAAACAAACCAGGTTAAGTTTTCCTCTGAGTACTTCCACCAGTGCTCAACTATTTGATTTAGTACATGCAGATCTTTGGGGTCCATATCGGTTTAAGACTCATGGTACCTGTACTATGTTTTTAACCTTGGTTGAAGATAAATCCAGGACAACTTGGATATATTTGGTGGCTGATAAATCTTCTGTTTCTCACCGTATTCAAGAATTTGTTACACTGATTCGAAATCAGTATCATGTTGTTGTTAAAGCTTTTCGAACAGACAATGGCACTGAGTTTATGAACCATTCTCTGACCAGTTTTTTTGCTTCCTTAGGTATTCTACATCAATCCAGCTGTGCTTACACACCGCAGCAAAATGGATTAGTAGAACGCAAGCATAGGCATTTATTAAACTGTGCAAGGGCTCTACGTTTTCATGCTAATCTGCCATTGGTTTTCTGGGGAGATTGTTTATTAACAGCTGCTTATTTGATTAATAGAAGTCCCTCTCCTTCCTTGAATAATAAGAGTCCTTATGAGATTCTACATGACTGTGTACCTGATTACTCTGCTCTACGCATTTTTGGTTGTCTATGCTATGCTGTTGTGCTACCTCATTCTTTAGACAAGTTTGCTGCTAGGTCTGTAAAAGGGGTATTTATTGGTTATCCATATGGTAAGAAAGGCTATAAGGTTTTGGATTTAAATACACGTAAGATTTTTGTTTCTCGAGATGTGCAGTTTGTTGAAACTATCTTTCCATTTAAAGATATAGATGTTACTCCACCTCAACTTTTATTTCCCGACTCATCTGTGTTTGTTGAGGATGAGCCACTTCAATCTTCACTTGTGCTTGATAATACTGATTCTGCATTGTTTGCTGAGAGTACTGAACCTTCATCAGCTACTGATTCTTTGATTACTGATGTACCACCTTCTATAAATGAGGCTCCAGTACTTAGACCTTCTAGACAGAGGCATCTACCTGCCAAGTTTCTTGACTATACTGGACTACCTCCTACATTGGGTGGTTCTACTTCCGCAAATCAAATTTCTACTACACAAATGGCAACTGTTTCATCTTCAGTTGATTCTACCTCTCATTCAACAATCTTAGTTAATGAACCTCAACATTACAAACAAGCTGTTGATATTCCAGAATGGTGCACAGCAATGAATATAGAACTTGCGGCACTTGAGGCAAATCATACATGGGAAGTGGTACCTCTTCCTCCTGACAAGAATGCAGTTGGTTGTCGATGGATATACAAAGTTAAGTACTTGCCAAATGGACAAGTTGATCGTTTTAAAGCTCGGTTAGTAGCAAAAGGCTTTACTCAAACAGCAAACATGGACTATTTTGAAACGTTTGCACCGGTTGCAAAGATGACTACATTTCGTCTTCTCCTTGCCTTGGCTGCTCAATATTGTTGGTCCATTACTCAACTTGATGTTACAAATGCGTTTCTACATGGAACACTGGATGAGGAAGTCTACATGTCTGTGCCTTTAGGTTATACAATTCCTGCTGAAATTCTGGCCAAATATCCAAATCAGAAATTGGTGTGTCGTTTGCTTAAGTCACTTTATGGTTTAAAACAGGCACCACGACAATGGTTCATAGCCTTATCCAATGCCTTGCAGGCTTTCGGTTTTGTTCAAACAAATGGTGATCCCAGCTTGTTTTTTTATGCTAAAAATGGTACTACTGTTTTGCTGCTCATTTATGTTAATGATATGCTTATGACTGGCAATAACACTGTGGTGATGTCTCAAGTCACAGATTTTCTGAGTAGTCACTTTAAGATCAAGGTTCTAGGTGCTTTGGATTATTTTTTGGGCATTCAAGTGATTCAAACTGAGGCAGGGTTGTTTATGAATCAGCAAAAATATGTCGCTGATATTTTAAAGGATTTTGCCTATCTGGGTGCTAAGACTGCTCTTGTTCCAATGGAACAACATCACAATTTACTTAAAGATTCTGATAGTCCTTTTCTTAGTGATGTTACTGCTTATAGACGTTTGGTTGGTCGTCTGATTTACCTTACTATCTCTCGTCCTGATCTGGCTTATCCTGTCCATGTTCTTGCTCAGTTCATGAATGCTCCAAGATCAGTTCACTGGCATGCTGCTCTTAAACTTGTTCGTTATTTGAGTACTACTGTATCTCAAGGATTGTTCTATGCTTCAAAAGGTAATCCAGTGCTCACAGCGTTCTGTGATGCAGATTAGGGAAGTTGTGGTCAGACTCGACAATCTCTTACTGGGTTCTGTATTATGTTTGGGGGTACTTTGATTTCTTGGCGCTGTAAAAAGCAACAAACTGTCTCTCGGTCGACTGCTAAAGCAGAGTATCGTAGTATGGCTGATACGTGTTGTGAATTGTCCTGGCTGGTGGCATTACTTACTGAACTTCATGTCCCAAATCTCACACATGTTCCACTCTTTTGTGACAACCAGTCCGCTCTATATATTGCGTCAAACCCAGTTTTTCATGAGCGTACCAAGCACATTGAAATCGACTGTCATCTAGTTCGTCAAAAACTTCAAGCAGGTCTTATCTCTACTCATCATATCTCCGGTCATAACCAGCCTGCAGATTTGTTCACTAAAGCTCTCTGTTCTGCTCAACTTCATTTTTTGTTGTCCAAGTTAGGTGTGTGTGCTTCTCTTCCCACACCTCACTTGAGGGGGGCTGTTGATAAAAGTGGCTAAAATGTTGTTTTGGGTGTAGCTGACTGTGATGCCCACGTGTGCTGCTAGCTGGCATCTGGCATCTCTCTCTTCAAAGTTTGTTACGAATAAATTGGATAGAGTCAATCCTCATAATTAGTTGGAGATTATTTCCATATATTTTAGTTGTTATCCTTTGATTTAGGATCTGAGAATAATGTAGTTTTACTCTTTGAGAAAAACATAAAAACAAATACCTCTAGTATCATTGTTATCACTCTAGAGTTTTAATTGATGAAATCATCGGTTTTATTGATCACTGTTGATATCTTGATTTACTGATTATGAAGTACATGAGTCGTAACAATAACATAACTGCCAGCACATTATAATCCCTGAATTTCACTTAATGATACAAGTATAAATCACATGACACAGATTCACAGTGCATATTTATTTTTGTGTCAAATTACAAATATTTGGGGCCATATCTGTCTACATATACATATATTACATAACCAATTGCCAGATTCCGCACAGTATGCTGGTATTGAACTTTATAAATGTCCATTCTAAAGTATCAATTACCTCAAATAAATTTCTCCCCCTCTGCTATGGGGACCGGCATCCTTTCTGGGGTAAAAATCAACAAAAGAAGTATTGCACTAAAAATCTAACCCGGACCATATCAGCAGAACAATGTGCTACTCATAATGAACACTGAATATGAAGAATGACGCTCAACTGTCAACACAACATTGCTATAAGCCAAAGAGCCAATGCTTTACTTGTTATATGGTGAAAACCTTTCTATAGACATCAAAAGATTCGTTGGAAGTTAGTTGCGGTTCCTGTGTCAAATCGAATGTAACATAAACATATTAGTGCAAGAATAGATGGATGGAAATCAGTTTTGATAATCGTGCATAGACAAAATTACAGTTTGGAATCTTGGGTTACTTATTGGTGAAATACTAGGCACTCCTCTGAAATTAATATTGTAACATAATACTTGGACATTCAAAGTAGATATCGTGCAAAGAAGTCAAATCCATCGTGCTGTTTCTTTTTTCTGGGTGGCTAGAGAGAAGATAACGTCAGATATGAAGACTGAAGTTGCTATTATCAAATTGGTACAAGTAATTCATAATATTACTATCAGGCATTCCAAATACGTCATTTTTCTTCTGGACAACAACACTCGATCTTTAAAAAAGCATACAAGTGAGTATACAAGATGTCATGTCCTAAGAAATCCCAAATATATGTTTATCAATCTTTTGTGTACTCATGTGGCTCCTATATAACTTTCTTTGTTATGTTGATCTTCATTATATGATTAACGACATGCAAAACAATACCCATCTTTCAATATTCACACAGAATTATAGCTTCCAAATTATAGTGGCAACAAAAATAATTTACCTGTCTCATGCCAGAACCAAGACTCCCTCCTGTCAAAAGCATGGAGAGAAGCGATGAAACTGCACCACCTCCCCCTAAACCACCGTCAGTCTTACGGATAGTTGACCTCATTGCAGTTAGCATATCCCCATACGTTTTTGCATGTCCGCGTTCTATTGCTTGGATAAAAGAGTAAGTCATTGCACCTGTTGAAGTGACCTTTGATAGAGCCTGTTTGCAAAAATGGTCAGCTAGCATTCTTTGTGAATCACTATATGATGAAACAAATATATATAATCAGAAATTTGAACAATCAGTAAAATGATTCAGATATCCTTACAGATGTATCAGCAGAAGTTTGATCATCATCACAGCCACTAAAGGAAATGACTTCTCCCCCATTTGTTCCTTTCCATACGCCTGACTTAGGACGATGATCCTCCCAGACATATTTCCCGGTCCTGTAAGAAATTTTTGTGAAAAAGGATATACATATAGATGAGCAGTATAATCTGAAGAAGAATACATTAAGAATGTATAGAAATCTGAAACACGTCATGAATTCATGACAGACTAACATCTTTTATTAATAGTATGCTATACTAACTCAAACACTTCGATCAATTAAGGTTGAAGGCCACCTACCTGTCCATTCTACAAAGATAAGGCAAATCTAGCACAGTTCCACTATGACAAGCATCTATGATTGAGTGAAGCTTAACCCCGCGCGGGAGAGGATTGACAATGGTAGCATTTATTTCATCGTCAATAATCATTCCCTGTGTTTCAAAATCCAAGGGACAAATGGTTTCATCATATCCATCAATCTCATCCCCGTTGTAATTCCTTTGTTGTGAACCATGTCCAGAAAAATGAAACACCAAGGAATCTCCTGGCTGACAACCTTGCACAAGCCAATACATTGCCATTCTAATATTGTGTTTTGTTGGTCGTCTGAGTGGATCCTTTTCTTCCTCTGTAACAAAAAATGCTAAACAGTTAACAAACAATATATTTATACTACATAACATTTGAGGATAAAAATACTAAAGTTAGTGCTTGCGTTGATATCTACTAGTTCAGTCAACTCTGATAGTATATGCATACACGAATACATATACCAAATTTCCTAATGTCTTGTTTGATGACTTGGAATTTATCTGAAATTTTGGATTTGGTACAAATGTCATGTTTGGATAACCAAAAGAATTTGGATTTGGATTCGATTCAATTCAAATGTAAGCATAGTAAAATTGAAACGACAACTTAATAAATCCCATTTGAAATGAATTTCATGTTCGCAAACATAATCTGAGAGAGTTTATGCACCTAATTACATTCCTTTTAATTCGAAGATTTATCGATTATAATCATATAACACACGTTGCATCTAAGTTGACTATCAATATTAAAGCAAAACAAGATAAAGGAGAATTGAATACGTCGCTTATAATTTTATCCTAAACTAGCTGTAGAACCTAATTATAAACAATTTTAATTCTTTATTGTCAAAAGTGACCGTCAACAGTTATGATTCATACCAGACAATAAAGAATTGATTGCATTGTATAATTCAAAGAATACGTACACAAATAACAGATTACCTGAAAGAGCTCATCCTATCCCTTGTTCTCCATTGAATTCGAAGATTTATCGATTATAATCACACACACACGTTGCATCCAATTCGACTAATACTAATAAATTCTCGATACATTGTTTAACGAAACGAAAAACAAATCAAGAACTAAAATAAATAAAAAGTTACCTGTGAGCATAATAATAGAGGAGTCAGGAAAGTTGAAGTTATTAATCAACATATACTTGATACAATTGGCATCATTAACGCATCCTTTCAGCTGATTCCTACTTCCGGTATACGATATCCCGCAAATCACAGCTCGCTTCTGTCCATGAACCGATGCTGCAGGTTGAGCAGAAGGACCGTAACTGATCGGAGGCTGGTACTGATCATGATAATAATTATTCGATGATGTAGAAGTATAGGGAGGCACAGGAGCAACGGCTTGTCGTGGCTCGGCTATGCGAGTAACGGCGAGACAGAGTGCGCAACGTATGGACTTGGCGCCTGGCGGGAGCTGGAGCTGCGCGTGGCAGTTTGGGCAGTCCACTAGCATCAACATTTTGAGAGAGTTTGATGATATTGCACGACAGAATTGATACGTACTAACGGGGATGTGTGTGTGTGTGTGTGTGTGTGTGTGTGTGTGTTGTGTGTGTATAGAAATGAGAAACACGCAGTTGAATTGGAAGAGAACAAGTCAATATTTGAACAACTCCTCTTGGAGTTGGTTTGGTTGAGATACCAACTCTCTCTTTGTTTTATTTATTTATTTATAACGTAGTAATATATATATTTTTTAAATAATCAGTGTACCCCTTAAGAAAATGTAATATATATCCTTTATTAAATTACATATCAATTAGGGAAATATAAAGTATGATTAACGAATTAATATAAAAAATTGCAGAATTATTAATCATATGTAAAACTATCTTAAATTAAAAGAATTGAAGGCTTGACCTTGACTTTCATTGATCTTAAGTTTAGCGTCTTTTAGATTATAATAACCTGTCTTCATGCTTTTCTTCCTTCTTTCTCAATAGATGACAACTTGTCATTATTTTTTGGTGTTTTTGGCCTAATTTGAGCAACTTGCATTTGGTTTCACCAATATAAAATTTTAAAATTAAGGTCTTACTTTGACTTTTATCAAAGTAAAGAAACGGCTACTAGTTTGATAAACAAAATAATGTTATTTGAGCATGATAAAATAATAATTCTTCGGAATATTATAGAATTATATATTATTATTATTATTATTTGGTGCATATAGAGTTATAAATTATAAATATACCACCATGGCAGTCAGTTTTATAATTTATCCTGAATAGAATGTAGTTCAATTTCACTACTAGAATTTGACATATCTGACTTCAAGAATTACATTTTCGGATAGGCATATATACTCTACATCAATACCATAAGAAACTCATAGCTCAAAAATGTCAACTTAATAGAAAAAAAACCCCTTGGTCAACCAAATTGGGTAGTTATATTATTTTACCCTAAATATAACAGCTTTAACAATTTCAATACAATCTGATGACTGGTCTATCCCAAATTTACATGCAGGACTAATTTCCAGAAGTTATCCAACTGTGCCACCGGAGACAACCTCCTAAATTAAGAGGATAATAATTCAACTCGATAGTCCACGCAAAAAAAAATCCTGGGTTATCAGTTTAATCAAGCTGGCACCATCATTCCACATTTCGGTGTCCAACAAGAACATATGACTAACTTTCCGACCAAAATATATCAACTCAAATAAAACGCTGGAACTAGCTCATGTACCTAACATCATGGCTTGTGGACTTTGAAACCGAATACTTTAGGTACATAGGTGCGAGAATCTCGCTGTGGCTTCAGATGGCTATAAGTCATCAGAAATAAGTGAGGAAATGTCGACCCGAAATAAGCCCCGTCAATAGCTGAACAAATATAGAACAGACTAATCAGAATATTATCAAAACAAATTTAAAACTTTGATGCTACCTTTGACTGAATTTAGAATCAGAAATTTGATGCTTTTATACCAGGCATGCTTTGGATTTTTATAAAGATAATTTTCTGTATGTTTACTAAGTACGTTCATATAAGTTATCTAAAGAAAAAACGATACAAGAAGCACATATCTCTTGATTGTGAAGAAGACATGTTGATATCTATTATGATTATCACATGTATACCAGATCTATAAAAAGTTTCAGATGGACAAGCTTACATATGAAACATTTCCGGTAAAAATAATACACATGACACACAAGGTATCGCCCGCAGAAACAACGCTTTATCTGGATGTGTGTGCTTTCAAACCCATGAGTTATTTTCTATGCAGATATGGTACTGCAGAAACCAAAATTAGTGTGCCAATTTATGGAATTAATTGGTGTTTACAAATTACAACAGGAGGAGGTCCTAATAGCAGTTTATGAACAAAAGTTATTAGATCTCATTTATTCCTGATTTCATGTTTCCTGCAGGCTGCAGAGGTCTGGAAGTGTGTCTGTCCTCATTTCGAGGTGCATCAATGTTATTGAGAGTATTGTGTTGTAGTGGTAGATGACAATGGTCTATAGGAAGTAAGGAAAATGAAGAATGCTTTAATCACTGTAAAAGAGGGTAATAGATTGTCTTTAAAGTTCATCATCCACTCCTGCATCCTAATCCATGATGCATATCTAAATACAAAACGAGAAAGTCAAATGCACATAGAAGGTTAAGCGACCCTATGATGAGCATTTGGATATCTATTTTCTTAACAATCATATATTAGGTTCAAAATTGTCACTAAAATGCATAATTTTAGCAGCTATCGAAAGATAACATATTTAAAAGCTCACACAAAGTTACCATATTGATATCTGGTACGCGGCAAGTAGATATCTTCGCATTGTGGACAGTAAATCCTCACATAGCTTGACCTGGGTATATCTGACTGGCCAACTGGCAAACATGACTGTTCGCTGCAAAAAGTCCTTGGGCATGTCCCAAATTCATTGTTCTTGTACTTCTCCATCTACAGAAAGGTGGAGAGGTACTTTGAGTCCATACAAATTGGTAGTCCCGAACCTCATGAAGATAAGCGAGAAAAGAATTAAAGCAAGAAAGTAAATTACCATTGCTGACATTCCTTTGCTAGTCAATATATATCGGGCATGAATAAGACCATAGAGCATCTCAGCTGCTGATTCAACTAAAGAATTCTGTTCTTCATTAAGCTTATCACCTGTATAAAATGTAAGAAGGAACTGGTCAGTCACAGAGGAAATATTGTATTGATTGTTAGTGGTAGTAAAGCATTTTCTTATGTCAGTAATAAAGTAGATGGATGACATAGCTCAAGAATATTGAATATCTCACATTATACAATCTTCTTTTTACCGAGATAATGTAATATATTTTGAAACTAGCTAGGATCATTAGAATACCTATTACTGTATTAAAATATCCAGGAAATTCATTACTTTTAACCTAAAAATGGTCTAGCTGACTAGCCATCTGTTAACACAACAGCTATAGGAGATGTTATGTACTGCGACATGATTTCCAGGCAGAACCATAAGCTATCAGACACCGGTAGTCAGAAGTCAAAACTAGCCACCACTATTAGTAAATTGCACAAGGCTTTCCCTATGTAAACTTTTAACAAGTTAAAAGTAAGTAAAAATACACTTTAGCAAGAGTAGCCAGGGGCAAAAATCCACAAACATGAGAGTGGAATGAGATTTGATAGGTTATATGTGGAAAAGGTTCAAAGCCAAAAAACATGGCACTTGGGAATCGGGATATAGACTTGGTACTTGGAGTTCCAACTGAATTTGAACATATACAGTTGATGTGAATAAGGAAACATCTTTCTGATGCCGGAAGTAATAAACCCATCAAGTAGTCGAACTATAAATTAAAAAAAATGCTTAGGAAAAAGGCAAATAGACGTTACCATGGGATGACTCGACGTCTAAAATTAAGTCGAGGGCGTAGTCGTAGTAGGGAACTTGACTGCTTAGCCCACAAAGGTTAAAATCATCTTGAATGTAATCATCATCCACTTCGCAGAAGAATTCATGTCCTTTCAGATTGCAAAACCAGGAGACCCAGGAAACATATTCACCTTCAGAACCACTAACATCTGACTCGTCAACTGACGTTTCAGATTCTTCTGTCACAAAGTAAATGCAAATACCATTAATAATTGACAAAGTATGAGAGCTTGTAAAACAGATTAATGTGTTTGAAAATGTAAAAATTTTGTTTTACTTTATGGATCATATCCATTTTCTAAATAAATTTAATTTGGACAGCATCATATTCATGAATTTAGCAATAACAAATAAACAATGATAAGTATATAAAACTCATGAATCAAGCAGTTGCATTCAAGGTGATAGCTAAAGATTCATTATGCAAGAAATCTCAACAGTTTAGCAGCAGTTGCCAAAACCACTCTGGATCGACTTTAAAGGCAAAGAAGCAGATAATATGTGACCTAAGCACTGAAGTAAAAATCAACTCAAACTGTTACCTAGATATAGCTTAAATCAATGTTTTGTAACAATACTAGGGCCAGTCCAAGATATTAGTATAATAAAAGTTTCAAATGAGTAAACGTAACTCTACTGAAACTCTGAAAGAAAATTCTAAGTTAAGATAAAGAATCCCTCCAAAAATGGTGGCCTGCATGAAACTAGTGTTTCTCGTGTGAATGTCACTTGGAGATTTTGTGCTAAAATGGACTTTTAGACAAAAGCCAAAAATTTCGTTTTTCAGTCACAGATTAAACAAAGAATGAAGACAAAACTCATTCTTAACCAAACTTGTCCAAAACCCACCAGCACTATAGAGGCTATGTTTGTTCCATGGGATCATATGCTGAATGTAATATGTGACCCAATCAATCCCTCCTCCTAACACCTTAAGGTATTAGAAGAGACTTAGCATCATAATTTCCTATTATTTACAATTTGCACTCATCTCATACCTAATCCCTTATAACACTCCCATGGACTATCTTTCATCACTTTATAATTCATTTTAAGGTGACTATAAATCCCACAGTCCCAAGTGATTATTATTCCAATAGAAATATGAGTAAAAATTATTGGAATGTAGTCCAACTTGAGCATTAAATATAAGTGTAAAAATAGAACAAAATAACAAATAGTCCAAGGATTAATAATCCTGTGAAAAAATAACCTGAGTCTTTCAAAACCTACTCACTAGTCACTCGCACTTCATTTTGCATCAAGCCATCAATCAAACCTTTAACTAGCTTCAGCATGTTTCATGAAAGGTCGATTGCTCCTATCTATAACTTCCCAAAAGATGTATCCATAAATAGTGCAATAACAGCTACTATTGTTCAAAAAGACTCGCTTTTGTTTTAGTGACAATTCTTAGCACCTCGAGGCATAAATTTAGCATCACAAAAATTAAACAAGTAGAAGATCCTGGATATTGGATAGTTTGAGTTTTAAAATACAGATAGCTACTAGATCATTGTTGGCTATTCTCAAATCTCACTTCAAAACTTGTTACTTTGGTAGAAATTTTAGCTTTTCCCAATTAATTTATTCCCTTCTCTCATACTTTATATATCTAAAAGGCTGAAAGATAGCATTATAAGTTTATAACTACCCGATTATCATATCACAATATCATCATTCCTGAATGAATTCGGCTCATGTTTTTGTTTCGTTATCCAATAATTAGCCACCAAATCAAATAACGGAACTTTTCTTAATAACACAAACCCAAAAACCAATAAACTAAATAAATTTCCACTCTGCATTGAATCAAAGAACCCAATAAAATCAACAAAAATTACAGATTATCATCCACAGAATCATACAGTAAAAGGGGATCTCGTTAAACCAGAAATTTAAATCAACAAACACAAACAAACCATACACTGATCACATAAAGAATTAAAGAACATATGCACACAAATATATGTATGTATCTATAAATAACTCAAACAGCTAAAGAATAATACAGTGTTCTTGAGTACAAGAATCATCATCTACAATCTACAAAATTTATATAATAAACTTCCAAAATAATAAATAACAAAAGAAAAATAAAAACTTACCCTCAGAGACCACCTTGTTCTTGTTTTTATTGGTTGAAGTGGAAGGCATTGAGATGTGTGTGTGTGTGTGTGTGTGTGTGTAATCTTTGAGTTGTGGGTTCAAGAGATAAACATGTTTGGTTTGATTTTCAGACCGCAACCCACCAGAAACAAGCTTCTTGTGGGCATAAAAATTAGAGCTTTTTGGTAAATTAGGACACAGATTGTGTTTGTGAGTTCCAGTTTGGGGAGATTATAGAAAGTGCGCTACCATCATCAAAACTAATAAACTTTCTCTAATTAGTAATTTACCAAATAAATAAATTATAATAAACTCTTCCATTCAAAAATAATAGTAGTAATAATAATACTTTTTTAATAATGTTATTATATTTTTTATGTATATATACTGTGTTATATTATAGTTTAAAATTCGTAGAATTATTGTTTTTACGAGAAAATTCGGTAATTTTATTTATATTTGAGAATATAATTTTGTTAGGGAATGTAGTATATCTAAAAAGAAAATTAAATTGGATTTATCAAACAAACATAATATCAGTATCTATCTATACTATATTATTATAAGCAAACAAGAGGTTTATTATTGGTTTGTTATGATTGATTAACACCTTCCAAAAAATTATAATGCTTTTAAAAAAAATGTAAATAATTTTAAAATAATATCATATTTTGTCAACTTTGTCCTACAAAAGTACATACTCTTACATTCTAATTATAAATTATACTATTATAAGCAAAACATGAGTTTCACCTTCCAAAAAAAATGTAAACGACTTCCTAAAAAAATGTAAATAATTTTAAAATAATCTCATATTTTGCCAAATGTATCCTACTTTTAACTTCTTTTTAGAACAACTCATTTTTATGCTTGAATTATTAATTTATTATATAAAATTTGGGTCAAAAACTCGACACTACAAAAAATTATTAATTAATTTAAATTATCAAATTATTGAATATTAATTTATTTATTATGTAAAATTCTAGCCGAGGGTGGGGTAAAATGTTTTTTTTAAATTATCTTATTTTACAAACTGTATCCTACAAAAATACATATCAATCAATATATCAATATAAATGACAAGACGAGAGCGATTAAGTGACGCTCCCAAATCGTCCCAATGTATTTTTCTAATTTTCTCGAATTTTTGAATAAATAAATATTAAAAATTATAAAAAAAAATCTAAGTTACGTTATATTCTCCTAAACTTTCTTAAAAATTATAAAAAGAATCTAAGTTACGTTATATTCTCCTAAACTTTCTTCTCAATCTAAGTAATGATTATTATCCATAAGATAAGTTTCAAAATTTTAGAAAAAACATTATTATACATATGTTAATTAGAAGTTTTAGAAAAGATATTAAATTATTAAAAATTGAAACAATTTTGATTTTTCAAAAAGAAAATATATATAATAAAAAAGTTAATTTTATTCTTTTACCTAAATTGAATGTATTTCCATCTAAAAAATAATAGATCATCACTTATATAAATTAAAGATTAAGCATCAAAAAAATAAATCACAACAAATTTATCACAGAGCTATTTATATTCAACGTCTAATACATCATAGATTACACTCTCTTGAATGATTTGAATAACAATAAAGATGATTAGATGATAAGAGTGAGAGTATGCAGGATGTGAGAGGCAATCAGTACACAAACAAATGATCAATTTAGTCTTGACATGATTTTAATTGATGAGAAAGTTAATAAATTTTTGTTATTTATTAATTTATTATAATTATGCATTCGTAATAATTTTTTGATGATTTAATTTATGATAGGAAAATCTTATTCATGCAACGATTCAAAAGCATCTACTTTTTCGATTCAAACATATTCCGTAAGAAGCGTATTTATATAGCATTAAAAGCTTAAAAATAGTTGCAAGTACCGGTCGATATAAACCACTATCATGCGAGTTTAAAGTGATGTTTCTACGTACAACGGTCCCAAAAAGGTTGGAAGAAGGAATCATCAACGTACCACTACATGAATTTGAGTTCATATGTCTCGATGTAATTGAAGAACGTGTCAATGATACTAATATACTGTCAGATATTTTGCTAAAATAAGATATTATAAGTCACACACACACATATAATTTTAAATTACATTATTTAATATTTACATAATATTACTAATACTTATCTAGATGTCGTGGGTTGCTTGACCTATATTGGTGGGTTGATATTGTTAGCGGCGGATGGAAAAAAAGATCTTAGAATCATAACAAATTAGTAAGTTTTGAATTATAATACACACATATATTTTGAAATTATTGTTTGATTTTATAATATTTATAAATTTAATAATACTATTTTGGTTTAATATAATTTTGTTATATCAAATTTTATCATATGCAGTTCTGTCACCTGTAATGTAACTTTGTTGGGAAAATTTGCTAAGTCGTTTGATCAAAATCTATACAAGGAATATGGTGAACTTTATATATTGATCGTTACGTCTGCACAGTTTAAAAAATTCAAAGGTAATAATCTGATTAGCATGTTCTTATAATATATAATTGGGAAAATTACAAATACGTAATGTTATTTTTAATATTTATTAATTATTATTGTTTAATATTCGTAATAATTTTATTAATTATTTGATTCATGTTTCAATTTATTTAAATCTACCAATTGTCCAATACAGGTGTAGTTGGTTTTTTCACGATAAATAATAGCAAAATATATATCAATTTGGAAACGCCCTATGTTGCATCATTAAGAGAGAAATTTGATCACCTTTCTGCTAAATTGGAGATCACTCAAAACTCCCTTTTCCGAGAATGACAGTGGAGGAGAAAATGTTTATTAACATGATGACAATTAAAGAATTAGTACAGTAGAAGCAAATTGGTGTGCAGATCTAAAGGTAAATTTTTTACACCGTTCGCTTGACTTCCTATGTTTTGATTACTATTTTTTTTAATCATATTTTGATTACTACATTTTTTATGTATTTCTAATAACATTGACTCAGCAACATAATATTCAATACTACCGTGAGAGCTGAGATTTTTGGAATCAACAATAGACTTGGCAGGTAGTCTGGTACTATGTAGGGTGTAAAACATGTCTTATAAAAGTTATTAATGATAATAGAGTTTACACATGCAAAAATTGCAAAGAGATTGGCTATCCTCTTATGATGTAAGAAATTATTTACTATTTTTATTAATATTTTATTTATCAATTGACTAAATTTAGTATGAATTATGTTTTTAATGTGGGTTTAGAAACACAATTGAAAACATTACCAGTGTATGTTTGTGTGATTTTTAGACATGGGAGAGATAGATAAATGCAGTGACTTTGAACATGTTCTGTTGTTCATCAGTCAATTTAAAATTAAAGAATATAACCATAAATCAATCATTTTATTAGTTGGATACGTTTTAGTTTATCCATTATTAAATTATAATATTTATGTTCATATAATTTAAAAATCATGTTATTATTTAAATTTTATAAAAAAAATATCAATTTTTTAACAAAGCCGTATTTTTTCATGTGCCTAAAATAGTACGCATTTAATTAACCTAAAATTGTAAGTATATGATTGGAATCAATATAATAATTATTAAAATAATCACATTATTTTGTGTAATTTTTATAAATTATAAATTATTTTTATATAATTTTTAAAGCTTTATTATATATGATAAATTAATATTTATTCATTTTAAAAATAAAATTAATAAGTATTTTTAAATAAATTTCCATAATATATTAAAATTATATATTTATTAAATAGTTTCAATATCAAAAATAATTATAATAAATTTAAAATTTATTATGAAACCGTTGCGCAAAGCGGTTTTTTTTACCGATACTCTTATATTCTAATTACAATTTTTAATCTTATCGAACTTCTACCTAAAACAATTCCATTTTTTGCTTGAATTTTTAATCTATTATATAAAATTCGAATCGGGACTACAAAAAATTATTAATTAATTCAGATTATCAAATTATCGAATATTAATTTCTTTATTATGTAAAATATGAGCCAGAAGTAAATAATTTTAATATATACTATATTATACTATTATAAGAGAAACATGATATAATTGTTGGTCGAGTATAATGGTTTGGTTGGTTGATTAACACCTTCCAAAAAAATTATAAACGATTTTTCTAAAAAAATAAAATAAATAATTTTAAAATAATCTCATATTTTACAAACTGTATCCTACAAAACTACATAGATTCTTACATTCTAATTATAATTCTCTAATTCCACCCGACTTCTATTTAGAACAACTCCTTGCTTGAATTATTAATCTATTATATAAAATTCCAGTCGAGACTACAAAAAAATATTGATTAATTTAAATTATCAAATTACCGAATATTAATTTATTTATTATGTAAAATTTGAGCCGATAGTAAATAATTTTATTTTAAAAAACTGTATCCTATAAAACTACATACTCTTATATTCTAATTATGATTCATCAATCATACGCAGCTCCTTCCTAGAATAACTTCATTTTTTATTTGACTAGAACATCTTCATTCTTTACTTGAATTATTAATTTATTATATAAAATTCGAATCGGAACTATAATTTTTTTTAATTATTTTTATTATCAAATTATCTAATATTAATTTACTTATTATATAAAATTCGAGTCAGGACTATAAAAAATATTAATTAATTTAGATTATCAAATTATCGTGTATTATTTTATTCAAATATTTATTAATTTATATTATACATCCAAATATTGTAATCAATTTAATGATACAAACAATAATTATTTGATTATATGTTATTTAACTTTTTTAATTACTATACACTTATAATTTTTATCTCACTACAATGATACATTTTTTTTTATCATACTTTATATCTTTTCAATATGGTAAGAATAAAATAATTTAATTTAAAATCTTAGCATTTAAAATGGTGAGAAATATTTATTTATTTTAATTTTATATAACTATTAACACATACATATAAGGTTTCGAGTCTCATCAAACAAATATCATTATAATTTTTTCAATCTTATAAAACTTATAATATTTATATTAATAATAAATAATTCAAATTGTATGTTAATGTGTTAATTGGTGGATAACTAAAACTAAAAATACAAAAATTTATTAAAATATAATTGTAAAATTGTAAAATATTAAAAGAAGATGTGCATTGCACGGACTATTAGCTAGTACTATATTATTATTATAACCTGAGTTTGTTTGGTTGGTTCAACGCCTTCCAAAAAAATTGCAACTACTTTCTAAAAAAAGTTAAACATATATAATTTATTTCATTAAACTTAATTTTTAAACATTAATCTTCTAATTAGAATATATCTCTAAATTTTAAACATTAATCTCCTAATTAGAATAAATGCTAAATAAAACCCATATATTTTATCCTCTTTAAATACAACTAATATTAATCTTCTAATTAAAATACATCTCTAAATAAAATTCACAAACATTATTCCTATTTAAAAAATATTTAGCACATAATATTTTAAATAATTTTTATAAAATAAAAATAAATTCAAAACCTAAAATATATTTTTAAAAAATGTAATATGTGCATCGCACGAGATATAAGCTAGTGTGTGTATATATATAATTGGAGTAAGGCTCGGCGATGAACTACTTATTTGAGTAACTGATGAACCAATTCCTATTTTATAAGAATTTTGATTAACAAATAACTATAAAATATTATAGAATATACAAAAAATCGCATAACACCAAAAATAATTGCAAAACAAATTTTTTATACATAATATACAAAAAAATATAGAACACAAATTACAGAACAATAATGTTTAATAGTGTTATGTAATTTTGTATTCTATATTTTTGGTATATTGTGTAATTATTTTGTTTGTTTGTGATTATTTTTTGTGTTCTGTGATTTTTTTCTATATTTAGTAATTTTTTCACGTGCTATGTAATTATATTTGTTATCAGTTTCTCGATTATATTCAAACGAGAGAGTTTCCCATTTACCCCAAGTTTATATAATTGTATACGAAATAAGTATAATCATTTTACAAAAATAATGTTCATGCAATGTCGACATATTTTAGGTCATTTGAACCGATACATATTTAATTATTAGAATTATCCCATAAATATTAAATAAATTACGTATTGAAAACAGCCTTTATATTATTTATTTTCATTTCAAGTTACATATGTATAATTTATAATAATTAATTAATATTACATTCATGCAGATATTAATATTCGATCTTTTGTTACGCAAAATAAAATAATAGTTATACTGAAAATATGAAAGAAACGAGATAATTGTCACGTCCCAAAAAATACCCGATTCTTCTGCTGTAAAAATGTAGAATTTAACCACCCCGTCATAATTTAGTCGTGACATGAAACGAGAAAAAATAAGATAGTAAGCATGAATGAGAACACGAGATAAATAAATATGCAGTTCTTATATACACACATCTTGTCCTGTTTTTAAGGAGACATGATAAGCATCATGAGTTTCTTTACCATTTGTTTTCTTAATTATGGATAATACAAAAAATAATTATATTTATTATGTACCTCAATATTAAAAATAATGTTAATTTTTTTTTTCATTCGAAAAATCTAACAGCTCGGATAACCTATTATACAGTCTTAACATTACACGATAGGATTGTTAAACAAACAATTATCAATTTCTTAACCCAAAACTCTTCTCTCCGATTCCTTATATCTCACATAAACCCTGAGAAATATTTGATATGGTCATGGATCATCAACAATCCAAGCTTAATTCTAAACTCATTGAGCATGTCATTTACATATTTATTCTATGCGGATTGCTCTATGTTATTCTTTTCAACCAGACCACTATCAAATCCTTCATCTTCCCCGCTCTTCAACAATCCCAAACTCAATCTCACAATACTCTTAATGTAAGTCATCATATCTCTCCACCTCGTTCTCGATGGTCAGTTACAGAAATTTAAATATTTACGTGTGGGGTTGGAGTTGTCCATTGTGTAATTTCCGTAGTAAATTCACATATTATGTTCTAGATTATAATGTTGCTTGCTTTGCATGTCTTGCAGCTGAAACCTACAACGTACAAAGATGATCTCGACGCAGCACTAGCTAAAGCTTCAGGAGAAAACAAGGCGATAATAATAGCTATAGTAAACAAGGCGTACGAGACGGATACAAGCCGATGCTAGATATATTTTTAGATGGATTATGGATAGGAGAAGATACACAAGGCCTTAAAGACCATCTCTTGGTTGCTGCAATGGATCAAACTTCGTATCGACTGTATATTTCATGGATTACATTGTTATAAGCTTAAAAGAGACGGTGCCGATTTTGTTACAGAGAAGCTTTACATGTCTGATGAGTTTATCAAGATGATGTGGAGAAGAACTTTATTTCTTGGTGATGTTCTTAAACGCGGCTACAACTTCATTTTCACGGTATGTTTAATTCATGTTTATAAATCTCTATAGCTAAGCTAGATTGATTATATGTAGTAAAAAAGTATTACTGCGTAATTAGCTAGCTAGATATAACGTATAACATTAGATTAATAAATGTGTTAGCAAATTCTGTAAAAAAATGCATAAGATGATTGTTTTCATGTTTCCAGATTCTCGTTTGAACTTCCATCTATGTTATATACTAATATAATATGGGTCACACTAGAAAAACCGATATAATATTTCCACTGTCTTTGAACTTTGAACAGGATATGGATGTGTTATGGCTCAGAAATCCATTCCCAAAGCTAATAATAAATGGAAGTATAGACTTGCAAATCAGTACCGATAAATTTAACGGCAACCAGTGGTCTGAACAAAATTTTATCAACACAGGCTTTTACATGGTCAGATCAAACAAAAAAACCATAGCCCTGTTAGATTCCTGGTACGCTCAAAAAAACTATTCTAGGGGGCTCAAAGAACAGGATGTACTCTTGTTTCTACAGTTCATGCTAATTGCTGTAGGAGCATTGTTGCTAAGGTGGCCGACCTTTCTACTGTTATGGTTGATTGGAGGAGGTTTAAGAGCTTGTCAGCTAACGAGAGTTCGACGTTTGTCTGTCTCCTCATGACAGATGCATTAATTCATGGAGACACTAAACTATAATTTGCTCATCATTCTCAATTAGTTGGTGTTTTTTCGTTTGTTTTCCATACACTTCAGGTTTAATGGTTCTGTCATCTACAGTGTTGCAAGTGTATATGTTATGTATCTGCGTGTATCACTAATCTGTTTTAAACAAATTTTATATATCAGTGCACTTATCTAGGAAAATTGTGAAGTGTCTATAACTTGTGCTGTTGTGCATATAACTCTAGTACCCCATCAGAAGCACAATCTTTGTTCACTATAAAGAGGAAACTTCATGTAGCTAAAGCTTTGGCTATCTACCATGGCATGTTGCTTTGTCCTAGGTTAGGATACTTGGGACTTTCACTGTCGAATCCGACTACAATCAAGTGATCTAAATAACAGAACATAGTTGGCCGAAGTATATGATCAAGTGATCTAAATAACAGATCATAGTTGGCCAGAGTATAGTATAGCATTAGATGATATCTCAGAGCTGTGTACCTCTTTTACTCACTGTAAGTCTGTAATACGTTGGCTAATGTCACTACTCCTTTGGCTAAACTAACTTTATCCATGAATGCAGCCAAGATTTTGTGGCCATTCCACATGTAAAAGACATCAACAATCTGTACAATGCAGTAATTAGCAAAAAAAACACAATCTGTACAATCTTGACGCTTCTGCCAGATATATGAAACCCCATTTCATCTTTAGAAAAACAAATAGGAACTTCTTGTTATTAGACCAAAAAATAGTACATCTGTACATGTACACACAACAAGAATCCACATAGTAACAAGCTTTAGTCAGGTTGCGAGCTAAAAAATGCAAATGACACCAAATATACAAATTATTTATGTATATCTATTTTAATTTTTTTTTCCTAATGATATACAGTACAAATTACAATATCAATATACATATTCATACATGATATAGATTGTAAACATAAACTAATCTTAATAAATTTGGAATAATAACATCATAGAAAACACAAATTACTGTGGGAAACTTCTTTTGATATTCTTAAAGATATTATAACTTAAAAGGAGGTACCATAAAAGTAATAACTAAATGTTTAACTTCAAAAAAACACTTCTGACCTATAAAGCTTTAAAAGTTAGCTAAACAAACAATGCCAATGATAAAGCAACGTCAGGATGTCAATTTCAACTACTATCTTTGTAGTAAATACTTAAAACTTGTCCAATTCCAATTTTCCTATCAAAACCATATAAATTATCTATAAGCAACAAAATCTAAAGCAAGAAATGCATAAAACTAACATACAAGTCTAGTGCCCCAGTAACCGCAACATGACCTGGTCTCCTAGGGCTGTGCGGGGGCTGTGCAACGAAGGAGAACAAGAGTTGAAAGAAAGAGTCCAACTCATGATACAGAGACAAGCATTTTTGGCATACTAATCATCTTACAATTACTTTAAAATGTGAGCGCAATATTTGGTTCCAAGAAGCACAATAATCATGCCACTTGATTTCCTTATCAGTAAGGCCTGTAACGCATTGGTCGCCTGGCCCTTGGGATCCGTCTGCAACAGAAATAGAATTATTTTTAAAACTAAACCGAATAAGATGTCTCATATCTACATGCTACCATGCTGTGGAATGATCTAATAGTATCATACAATATAACAAGAAACGGAAGTAAACATATAGATAGACCTGGGAAGACAAAGATCAACTTAGGTTGTAAAATAATTACGTGACATACTTTTGAAGTGTACTTTCTATAAGTCATGCTACTTTCGATTAATGTGACTGTCAAATTAGACTAGCTGCTGTTTCCAAGGATGGGATGCAAAAATGCATATATCTTCGAGACAAGAGACAGCACTGCTGAAATAAACCCAATATATTGGTGTCGCATTCTTTAACTTCTAAGAAACTCAGGGGTAATGAGTACCAAAGTTTCCCCTGCCTAAGAAGTAAACTCAAACTCTGGCATATTTTTGTCTAGATGCTAGCAAATAAGAATGCCTATGAGCTTCTTCCATTTCATATTAATCAGTTAGCACATTATTCAACAACTTGTTCCTTTTTTAAGAGAAATCTTTTACACAGGACACAATCACTTGAGACAAAATCAAAACGCGGATCCATTAGGAATGAAGATCTAATCTGCAATATTTTCAACGCACCATCTTACTAAATTAATTTGCCAAAATGTTAAAACATCAGTTCTCCTAATAAAATATGAAAAATTTATATGATTCTGACATTGAAGAAAGATTGATCAATCAAAAAAGTCCTTTAGAATCTGTTGACATATTTAGTTAAACAAATGACTCGATATAGCTCATTTGCACACCAATTGTCTGCCAAGTCAAATATGTATCGCATTAAAAGATCTATCTATGTACAATGATTAACCTTCTACTTAGCAACTACAATTATGAATGAAGCCCTCGATCAATATACTTTGATGCAACAACTAAAGATTTTACAAGACTTAAAAACACTGATACTTATATCATGCTAATATGTTAGCTTTGGCTTCTTTTCTATGCATCTTGTGTACTAAGCATGGCACCGGCTGCTAAAACTTGTGTACAGAATTTAGCATCTTGTGGCAACAAGAAATGACAGCCACCTAGACACTAATATTACAAGTGTCAAACCAATGCAATAACGAAGTTCCATCTTTAGAATGAATTCACTTGCAACTAGAAAGTGGATGGAATATAATAAATGAAGCATTTATAATACTTACCCATAACCATAAGGAGGAAACATTGAAGGGCCGGGCATGTAGGGTCTTCGTGATCGAAATCCGAAGTAAGGATTCGCTGGCCTGCCTCGAAACTGCTTCATGCCAGGAACATTAGTGCGCTTTGCAGCTACCTGCATAAAACAAATTGCACAGCCACAATGATGTTAATAAAAAAGAGGAAATTAAAAATGTGTCAAGCTTGCACTTTACAGTTTACACTAATTTAAGTTCAAAGAACCTTTAATTGACGACCATGCAACTCCGACTCATTTAAAAGGAGGGCATTCTGGATAGCTTCAGCTTCAACAAACTCCACATAGGCAAAACCTTTCGGCTGACCAAACTTGTCTGTTAAAATGGTCACTCTGTTGACTGTTCCACATGACTGGAAATGTTGCTGAACCTCCTCAGGCGTGCATGCATAGTCCACCTAAAAAGAGGAAAAGGCAAAATGACTTGTCACATCCTTGTAATATATAAATATAAGAATAGCAGCTACTGATGGGAACATCAGTCTACATGGGAAATACAGGTTTCCTAACTTTAGACCAAAAGCAACAAAAAGGATTTTAAGCCCCAAAAGAAAAACAAACTACAGTTAGGTGTTCGTGATGATTACACCAGTAGAATTAGTTCCTACATCAACATAGTCTAATAACAGGGTACTCTTTCGAGTTATGTTTGAAAAAACAAAAAGTATTCTTGAAAACATTTGTTTAGACTCAATCACAAGTCCTGACACCATGGAATCAAAAAACACACTATAATAGGGGTTTCACTCCCCTCTCCTGAGCACTAGGATCAGAAGTAAGGGCTACTGACGTTGAATCATTTTGTTCATTCGGGTTTGATTGTGTCATACTATCACATTAAACAGTAAAATCAGGCACCAGAACTAAACTCAATCTGCATAGCTAAAAAAGAAACCATTTGCCCCTGAAATCCTCCTCTTTCCCAAAACTAGTATGGCCCTTCTTAATATTTATTTAAGAAAATATTACACAAAAGCTTCTTACTGTGGTATCTAATAAAATAGCTTATTTAGCTTTTGGCACACTGACTAAGAATTGTACTGAGCATATGAAGTGGCAATCATTATTAATTTTAGTTCCATGCTTACCCTTGTTTTAGATGGAATACAAATTACAGAATGCTGATGCATTAATATTGCAAGAGAAAATCTTATATATCTAATATATGGATGGACTTGGAAAAGGACATCAATTGCATACAAATAGAGAGAAACTATTATTTATGGCCCTCTTAATCTTCTCATAGAAATATTACTGGAGACAAGAGGAAGTATCTTCCTTTCTGTGTACCATCTTTCGTCAATTGATCTCATGATAGGACATACGAGCATAAAAGATAATGAGATCTGTGCAGCATTCAAGCATAAATGCAGCACAAAAGCCGAAGTAGAATAGAATAGGGCAGTGAAAACTTACATTTCCTACATATATGGAGCGGGCATCTGCCTCTTCCTTCTCAGCTAATGTAGCAGTCCCGCTGGATGAATCTAGTATGGCCAAGAAAAACGATTAGGATCCTATGTGTTAGTCAATAACTAATAATGAAGACACAAGTTAACTGGTGAAATAGGCAGAAAAAAATATTGAAAAATATATAATATGCAGACCAAATGATTAAAGAAATTGCTTCATCATACAACTAGAACTCTTGAAAGCATGATATTGAACTACGGAATAGATTGCTTAACACGAACTTTATCTTCTATTTCAACGATAAACCAACATTTTGCAAGATAATAACCTAAACAATAAGCAGCTAGATCTCCATCAATAGAAAGAATCACATAATAATTTGATTAACCAGGGTTGCTAATAATTATTCTTGTATTCTTGTATTCTTGTATTCTTGTATTCTTGTATAATATTATAATGTGTTGCTCAGCCAAGACAAGAGAAACAAAAAACATAGGAATATTTTAGCTTAAACATAAACTTGTTTAGATATCTCTAGAGAGAGAAGAAAATAAATGAAATCCCATTCTTAGTTTGGTAAAAAATCTAAACACATACCTAATTCTAATTATATTTAAAAAAAAATTTGATCATAACCTTAAATCGTATATGACTAAATGTAGTATCTAAACCATATGATGGATTCAAATCAAAGGAAAGATGAATTAAAAACTTAACAATCACGTGTATAAAAAAAATTAGAACTCAGTTAACGGGCTAGTTACTGTTGGGCTTTATTAGGCTGTCTATATCTTTACTTTTTAGTCACGCTCACGCATCTTGAAGATGCGTTATTCAACTTGCATTCAAAAAAAAAAAATAAGCCCCATAAAAGTGTAACATAAAGTTGTGTTTTCAAAAAACCCAAAATAAAATTGTGTTTTTAATAGTTTTTAAATAATAAAAAGGGCCATTTTCCTCATGGACCATTTTCTTCAAAAATGTGAGAGACAGGGTCATCACCCACTAATCTTGCATTTATATAGTCATTGTTAAAAATAATCAAAATATGTATACATAATATACAATATATATGCATAGGTATAGACATATAACCCTAATTTGCTGTTAATTAATTTAATTTAATCAAATAGTAAAATTAATTTAATTTAATCAAATAAACTAACATGAGAAAAGATCCTTTGTCCCTTTCCGTAACAATTTAATGAACAAATGCCTAAAATATCACTCCTTAATAAAATGTCCCTTCCTATCACTTAAAAACGGGATTTGAAATCACGCTTATAAAAAAATTAGAACTCGGCTGTTTTGTTAACATGCTAGTTACTGGTTGGGCTTTATTAGGCTGTCTATTTTTTTAGTCACGCATCTTGAAGATGCGTTATTAAACTTGCATTTAAAAAAAAATTAAAGCCCTATAAAAACGTAAAGTTGTGTTTTTAAAAATCCCAATATAAAGTTGCGTTTTTAATAGTTTTTTAATAATGAGAAGGGTCATTTTCCTCAACACTTATATTTTGGACCATTTTCTTCAAAAATGTTAGATAAAGGGTCATCACCCGCTAATCTTGCATTTATATAGACATTGTTAAAAAAAAATTAAAATATGTATACATAATATACAATATACTTGGCTAGCTATAGACATGTAACCCTAATTTGCTAATTCATGTAATGTATGCCTGGACGCCTAGACGAGGGCCTCACCACCTAGACATCTAGGTGACCTTGATACATGACAACAAAGCGAGAGAATTACGGGTATTCCTTAACAAGCATGGCTGCCATGTATATCATAATTATCATTAATATTGTCATCAAATACTCTTATCAAAGTTAAATGAAAAATTTATTAATTGTTGATGGTGGGTGGTATTAATGAACTTGGTCTTATAGCACAGCGGCAGTGTCATGGTTGAAGGGAAGTTGAGTCTTCAGTTCACAGTGCTTCAACCCTCTTCGCCCTTTATTCTGCTTTTTTGCATAAAAAATGTGATAACAACTAATACTGATTTTTCAAGATAATAGACACCTATAAAATAACCTACCAATCAAAAACTCATTTTTTGGGATCCCAGCTCCACGGTTGGAAAAATAACAAAAAACAATGTCATAGTGGTGTCATTTACGTTGATAAACTACACTATATACTTAGACAAAATCTTTCGTTGATTGGATATTTATATTGGATTGAGCATCTTTTGTTCCCCGAAAATTGTGATTGGCGGAGTTAGTTAACAACCAATCAAACTAAGTTCACCATAGAGATTGTTGTGGAGAGGTGTAGGGATCTACGTTCTGGTTATTAGCACAACTAAGTTAACGGCGGAATAACAAAACTTATACAATGTATGGAATCACAACACGAATGCATAAAGGCAACACATACACACAGACACATTGGCATCTAAGACAGAGCAGAGAAATGTATGTTCGGACCTTGTACCGCCCCCATATCTTTCTCGACTTTAGCTTGCATCTCACGGAGAGCACTAGCTTCTTCTTCAATCTCCTTTAATCTCTTCTTCATCTCCTCCAATTCCTAATCACCACAATTAATAAATTAAATACATTACACACACATATAAATGCAATACAATTAAATAAAAACACACACACGTATACAAGTACGTGCAAGATTTAAGAAAGAACATAGATAGATAGATAGAAAACCTTAGATGCATTTTCATCTTCATCAAGACGAGACATATCAACATCAGCATCCATATCAGTTTCATCTGGTATGTCAGCGCCGTAAACTTCATGTTCTTGGTCTTGTTGGTGATGATGTTCCATTTTGTTTCTAGGGTTTTGAATTTTTTGGTTAAGGCTCAGACAGATAGATACGAGATTAATACACAACACACTGATTGTGAATGTGAGGCGGTCGGCTATTAACAGGTAGAACCAATTTATAAACTTGTGTACTGTAATTGTAAATTTTGTGTGGCCTCGGGGTATATATGTATTTTTAAATTTTAATTTATTTATATTAATTCTTTTTTGTATTTGTAAAATTATATTTGGATTAAATGTGCAAGATGTATGTCTATCTCACAAATGTCTATATTACTCAAAAAGAAATGTAATAAATATAGATGAAATATTCAAAGTTTGTATTAAGGGATGTATTCAATCCCGATTTTGCAGTATTTATTTCAATGGAAATTTAAAAGTCTCCATTAAAATTTAGGGATATTCAATCAGTATTTTAATTATATTTTAAAATCTAGGATATTCAGTTTGAATTTTAAATAATATTTTAAAATTTAGAGGTATTTAATGTGAATTATTAGTAATCAATTAAAATTTAGGGATATTCAAAAATTTATTAACACTAATGAATTTTTAAAATTCTTGGATTTTGTTAGATTTTACTACTTATTTTATAGATATTTCAAAATCTCACATAAATATAAGAAATTTAAATCTGAATTGAATACACTTCTTAGAAGCAACAAATTTTCAACAAAACCTTCTTCCCCCTCTCTGTGTGAATTCATAACTTTTTTTCTTCTTCTTTTCCTACTTAACGCTAATTCTAAAACCAACTTTCCTATAACTAATTTTACAAAAAACATATTCTTTCAATAAACCGTTTTTCTATATTTTTTTTTAAAAAATAGACTCCTTTAAATTTTCAAATCTATTTTCATATTATTCAAATATGAGATTTTGAACAATTTTAACATCACGTATGATTATTATTTTTTACTTATACGAGACAATATTATTTTTGACGGCGTTTTAACCATATATATGGTGGTGGTTATATATCATTTAATGACAATTTTGTGTTATATTAAATAAATTTTGTAATCATAAATCGAGAGTTTTGCGTTATATGTACAATATTTTCTTATTCTATTAATTTAAAAATATATACATTCCACCGTTCCTATTATTTATTTAAATATCTAATCAAAGGGGTATTTTTGGTTAGATATAATAATTTATTTATTTTATAATTTTATATTAAAAATATTATAACTAATATTTTAGAGACTTATTTTTAATTTTTTCATAATTTGCGATATATTTTTTAATATTTTTGGGACTAAATGACTTAAATAGTATTTATTGAGTGGAGTATGATGGTAGATATAAACACGATCATGGTTGAGTAGATGTTTTATCGGCTCATGTTAAAATTAATTCAAATTTCATATTTTAATATATATTCTATTATTCGGATGTTCTCTTTTAAAATATTAAAATTTTAGTGTTTAAGTTTTCGAGAACATTTTGCATGAGTTTTGATTAAATAATAAAATTACACAAATATTGATATAAATAAATTAAATCAAATTCTATTTGAACATCATCCATATGCATGATGTTGGATAAGGAGTTCGTGGGCCAATTAGTGTATTTATTTTTAGGACTTTCCCATAATTTTGTCCCAACAATTCATTTTAGGATTTTATCAACCTCCCTGAGTCCCTGGTATGATTCGTTGGTCTGTAATAGTATAAGCCCAAGTGAGCTCAATAGTTTTAACCTATTTTAGTCTATAAATAGATACATGAACAGTTGCTTAATCAAATAAAGAAACCAAACTCAACTCGTGAGTACTAAAAGTGTTGGTCGAGTCCATTTTGTAATTTTGTTGTTTTGAACTTTATGTAGTTGGATGTTTTGTAATAGGGTTTGAGCTATTATGTAGTTAGGCTCATTTTGATTTATATATTGTATGTTATTGTTAGCATCTTGATAGTTAGAGACCCTTGTAGCTGATTTTTTGATGTGTCACTTGCCATTTTGTAACTAGAGGTGCATTGCTAATTTCTAAACCCGTCTCCCGTTTACGCAGGGCAGGAAGGTAGCACATGAGGCCAAGATGGTAATTGAACTTATTGATTCTGAAATTGCACATGTTCATCTGGTTGAAAATGTGATGGAAACTGGTTCTGGATAACAGAATTTTTAAGTCAGAGAAGATGTTTAAGAGGAGCTATGGGAAGCGGCGGCAAGTGAATATAGTTCTCTGATCCTTGACATTTATGGAAAACTACGAGTGGAACAAATTTGGAAAGAAGATGAGGAGAAGTAGAATTGTAAAACCACATTTGGGATCTAACAGATCATTTGTTTACATGAATGCACCTCTAGAAAGATCCAACCACAATACTTTTCAAGTATTATAATTGGGATAATCTAGCAACAATGAGCTTAAGTTAGTAGGAAATATGTATATTATGTGTCTCTTGCTACACAACTGATGATATCATGCAGTTTGAAAAGTTCATTATACTGCCTCCAAGCAACACGAAGATGAAAACGTAACTTTTACCATAGCATGTACTCTTGATCTTCAACTCTGTAAAGCAGTAAAGCTGCCGGCCTGCATGTCAACGTCTTTGATAAGAGTAAATGCCAGCATCTTTATGAAAACAAGGAACACAAAATAAGAAATGGCTTTGCATCCTCTTATAATCTATCAACATGGATCTATTTCAACGATGTTTTGAACTCTGCCCATCTAAAGTTGATCAAGTGCATCCTTTACTACAGGGCAAAGACAGGACTTGCTGTGCTTGTATCAGCCTCATGAATGAGTGGTTTTTTAAACAAATTGAAATATCATTAACTGCCAGGGGGTAATATTGATAGGATGCAGACAATGGCCGCACAAGCATACATCTTCCTCTCAAGATGCATCTTACAACCCTGGTAACTACTACCATCTTAAGGTGTCAGTCTCCATGCTACTACGTATGATATGTCAAGGATCTTGTCCTTCCTTATTCCTTAAAATTATTTCTCAGCAGATTGGCTTTATTGCAATTCTATCACTTCCAGATGTGCACTGCCCACATTTGCTCGTGTGACCTTGTCGAATATCCCCTTCTCCATGGCTTTTTTCCAAATTTGTACCATCTCGTGGTGAATGCCAAGTATCAGAGAATTATTTTGACTTACCCGCGCTTCCCAGAGCTTCTCATAAACATCTTTCCTATGTTAAAAATCCTGGAATGCAGTATCAGTTTTTGGTACATTTTCAACTGGACGAAAATATGCAATTTCATTAGACAGGAGATCCTTATCAGAATAAATGATTTCAGCTGCCCTCTTGGCCTTCTGTACTGCCTCCCTACCCAGTCGAAAACGAGAGATGGACTTGGGAATTGGACTTGCACCTAGCAAGTGAATTCATGTATCAAGACTTCTGGCCAGCTTAATAGAGAGGAAAATCTGTATCTCTGTTTTGTAATTTCAGCTTCTTCCAATTTACTAATACACAACTTATGCTGTTTTGTATGTTGCAATGCTTGATTAAGCAGCAAAACAGACACTTCTTTTTCACCTCTGATTATTTCTCCTTGTGATGGCAGCTACTCACTATTGTGTAGTGACTGTTTTTTTCTAAATAGCTTAGAGTATCTCTAAAACTCTAGAGTCATGTTCGGTTGGAGGATACTAGGATAGTAATGAATTTTTGTGAAAATGGAATGACCACGAGGAATAAAAAAAAGAGTTGTTTATTTGGGAATGGAATCATTCATCCTCATGTGATTCATATCCTTCCTAATAAGTCAATTTTGTATCTCACCCTCCCATATGGGATAATCATTTTTATTCTTATTAACAATAATTTTTTTCTTTATTTTTGCTCTTGAATATAATATGTTTGTAATTCAATATATTTAATGGAAAAAAACTTGTTTAGCTATTTAAAATTTTTAATTATTAATTTTTTTAATTTAAATTATATATATAATCTTATTTCTTATGTAAATTAATTTTGCCTTATATTTTCTGTATTATTCAGTAAATTTATTATTGAATAAACTTTTTTTAGAATTCATTTTATCTATATATTAAACAAATAAATTAATAAAAAAGATAATTTCATTCTCAATAAAATTAATATTACTAAACGAACAAAAGAATGGAATGAGTATTCTTATCTCACCTCATTCTCATCACAACTCATTCCATTTCTTTCGCTCATTCACGTTCCTATCCTTCCAACCGAATACATCCTAAGAGACCGGTAACTTTGATTTCATTTCAAATGATAGGATTTGAATTGTCATTTCAAATTCTCATATTTGTACTAATATTTGAATTTATTGGAATTCAAATGAAATCCAAATCCAAATTCTTATGATTACTCAAACATGTCATTTGATCAAATCCAGAATTTCAAATAAAGTACATGTTCCCAAACAAGCCATTAAGTCATTCTTAAATATAATATAAATTATTTACTCTTACCAATTTAGTGTGCATTCATCTCCAACGATGCTCTTTATATCCCCCTCTTCATTTTATTTTATATTATTAAAAATAACTTGAACTCATAGAAGCATAGAAGAAAGTGGATATGAAAACTGAAAAGAGTATGTCTTACTAATTTATTATAAAATATTAGTTAGGAGTGTGAAAGAGCTCTTATAAATAAGAAGAGTGATGAGACTCTTAGTGATTTTAGACTCTTAGTGATTTTAGGAGTCTCTTGAAGCAACATTTTCATTATCCTCTCCAAGATGCTGTTATATAACCAGTTGTTTGATTAACATAGAGAGAGAGAGATGTGAAGTCTGAGTGTTATTTAAAGAAAATTTTGAGAAGTAACTAGACATGAACACATGTTTTACGTGTAGCAGGGAATAATAAAAATCGTGAAAATGAATTAACTTAAAGGTCGTATGACTGTTTTTTATCCAGAATGGACGACTATGAAACTAACATTTACAACTTATTATAGCTTATAGGATTTACAAAATAGACACTAGATGTGGATGTATATACATATGAACCAGATATAGAAACAAAACTATAATTGGTATGGATGCTAATAAAGGAAAATTAAGGAAATATTATCTTTTTTCTGTTTTTAGCACATCTTTTCATTTCTAGTATTAATCCTGTGACACCTGTTAGTACTAGTTGTCGTTATTAAGGTTGTTATCAATGTATGGCCAGGATTGTAGTATGTTTGGAGGCCAGTTTTCTATTTTGTCTTGTACCTCCCAATGAGGATATATTCAGTTGTGTGCACTCACTATGAGACACGGTCATTTTAATATCAATCTGTCTTTCATCTTATCTGTTATTCTTCTTCTTTAAGCATTCTTCCTGCATTTTTTCTAGCTATGAGATCCTATAATAGATTGTCATCATGGTATCAGAGCTAGTATGCAAGGAATGCAAATTTATGGTTGTCTTTCTTCACCTATAAACTTCATCTTCTAAAACCTCACCTCTGTCTTCAATCTATTTGCTTTTCTGTGTGACCCATATCTCTCTCTCTTTTTCAACCTCTCTAACAATCTAATGACTGCTACTCCGTCTCGAATCTCCTATCAAGACATGGTAAACCCCATCTTCCTTCATCCTTCTGATAATGCTACATCTATCCAGATTGACAAACTACAAGGCAGTTCAGACTATCGAGCATGGCGTAGATCTATGGAAATCAATCTCTCTTCTAAAAGAAAGCTTGGTTTCATCACCGGCACAATACCGGTCCCTACTGATGATCCCACTAAAGCTGAGATGTGGGAGACATGTAACAATATGGTTATAACATGGATAACTGGTAATGTCTCTTCAACCATCAAACAATCCATTATGTACATGTCTACTGCCAAAGAGATCTGGTCGAATCTTGAAAAACGTTTTGCCTTGACAAATGGCTCTAGAAAGTACAAGTTATGTAAAGATCTTTATGCTTTAAAACAACACTCCATGTCTGTTACAGAGTATTATACTTGTATGAAATCTGTTTGGGAGGAGTTAGATTCCATGAATATTCTTCCCACTGTTCCTAGCCCATTTGTTGAGGTTCTTAAGCTCCTTGAAGCTATTAACACCCACAAGGAGGAGTCACGACTCTTTCAATTTCTAAATGGCCTCAATGAGATATTTAACCCACAAAGAAGTCAGTTATTACTGTTAAACCCTCTTCCAACTGTAGAGACTGCTTGTGCAACACTTGAGCAAGAAGAAGCTCAAAGAGTAGTGTTGAATCTGTCCACACCTGCTTATGATTTAATGGCCATGTATAGTCGAACTCATTCTGAGAAGCCTATACAGTGTACTGCGTATAATATATATGGTTAAAGGGATTATATTACACGGAAACATTAATCATGAAAGGTTTTATCAAATCACGATTTAATTATTGTTTAATTGGGTAGCAATGATGTATTACTAGATGCCGCTCATTGTTTATAATTTTATTGGAGAATAAAATTATTGTCAATTAAATAATAGCCTATAGGGTCACACGCATGAAGCACTTAGAGGAATAATTAATTTAAATTATATATTTAAATTAATTGATGATTATTTGAATTTTATTATATTAATTAAGTGAGACTTAATTAATTGAGATAATATAAATTCAAATTAGAAGAGTATTTCTGCCCATAATAATTAAGTATGACTTAATTATTAATTAAATAATAGAAATACGTTTTATTATTTAATCATATACCTACATGGGTTAGGTTTTGCTGAATAGGCTCGTTAACCAGTCATTATAAATAGATAATGATAGGTTAAGTGGCTATTACGTTTTTCATAAAAAAAAAACCCTAGAAGAGGCAGCAGCAAAAAGAGGCAGGAACAAACTCGAAACATCAAAGGGAGGCTAGTACATCCATTCCGTAGTCAAGATCGTGAGACGTTCTTGAAAGTGCTCGTGTAGATACCATAGAGGTGTTTTTCGAGAGGAAGACACAAGTCGTGAAAGCTAGGATCTCTGTTGAGTTCGTGAAAGTCAAGACCAGAATAGGTATAATTCTGTTTCACCATAATCTGTCCAATCTTATACATGGATCCTGGGTTTGGGTTCCGAATTTTTTTTTTTGTTATATTCACGTTTATTCGCTGCGTTTTATGCCTCGGAACCCAACAGTAACATTTCATGAAAATGTCTTCCCTTTCCATCACAACTCAGCCACTTCATATATGCATCCAATACCTCCCTCATTTCCCACCACACCTTCTTAACTTGTTTACGATGATTATTATTCTCCATTTGCAACTGATGCAGATGAGGATAGTCCACAACCACCACCTGACACCAGTTCTTCATCTATCAACACTCACACTTCTACACCAGCCATAACTCCACCTGTTCTTAGAAGATCCACCAGAAATCATGTCCCACCAGTGTGGTTACAAGATTTTGTCACTAAATATCCTCCACCGTCTGTTTCAAATTGTGCAGTTACAATGACCCAACCTCATTTCCAGTGCTTTCAAGCTACACTTCAAACAACACAGGATCCTCACTCTTTTAAACAAGCTAGTCAATGTGATCATTGGATCGATGCCAATCTGGAACTTGAAGCTCTAGAACTTAATAATACTTGGGATATTACGACTCTACCACCTCAGAAACATGCAATCCACTGCAAATGGATCTTTAAGACTAAATTTGCTCCAGATGGGACGATTGATAGACACAAAGCTAGGCTGGTTGTCTTAGGCAATAAACAATAATATGGTATCGATTTTGTAGAAACATTTGCCCCTGTAGCCAAGCTTACTACAGTTAGGACTCTGTTGGCTGTTGCAGCAATGCAAAATTGGCACACTTGCCAAATGGATGTAAGGAATGCATTTCTTCATGGTGAGCTACGTGACACAATCTATATGAAACTCCCTACAGGATATACTGGAATAAGAAGCAGAATTTCTAAAAATGTAACACCTGCATAACCTACAATTCATACTCCACTGGTATGCAAGCTCAAGAAATTTCTATATGGTCTTAAGCAATCTCCAAGACTCTGGTTTGCAAAACTCTCTTCCAAACTGTTAATGTGGGGATACAGTCAATCTAAAGCAGACTATAGTTTATTTTTTTACAGCAACAAGACTCTGTCATCTTTGTTTTGGTGTATGTTGATGATCTTTTAATAACCGGAAATTCAATGGCCACTATACAAGGGTTGAAAACTCTTCTCTCTCAAGAATTCCACATGAAAGATTTAGGCAATTTGAGATATTTCCTTGGTATTGAGATTGACAGATCTGCAGATGGTATTTTTTTATGTCAAAAGAAATATCTCACTGATATCATACAAGAATTTGGTATGACAAATTGCAGACCAGTCCATTTGTCACTAGACTGTCATCTTAAGTTTACTCCAGAGAAGGATGATCCCTTATCTGATCCCTCTGTTTACCAAAGATTAGTAGGTAAACTGATTTATCTCACTATTACAAGACCTGATATCTGCTTTTCAGTTCAACTACTATCTCAATTTATGCAAAATCCAACCACAGCCCACTTTACGATATTTACTTGGAACCCTGTCCCAAGGCATTCTTCTAGCCTCTGATTCTGTTGCCAAGTTAACTGCATATTGTGACAGTGATTGGGCCAATTGCCCAACAACAAGACGATCTACATCTGGCTACTGCATATTTCTTGGTGAATCTCCGCTTTCTTGGAAGGCAAAGAAGCAATCTGTTGTTGCTAGGTCGTCTGCAGAAGCGGAATACAGGTCCATGGCCTTGACAACCTGTGAAGTTACCTGGCTTAAAGCTCTGCTCAAAGACCTTGATTTGAAGTCTCTCCCTCCTGCCGTTTTAAAATGTGATAACAAGGCTGCCATTGCTATTGCCGCCAATCCTGTGCTTCATGAGAAAACTAAGCACGTTGACATTGACTGCCATTTCATTCGTGATCATCTCAAAGCTGGCACAATCACGACCGAACACATCTCCTCAACTGATCAAGTTGCAGATATTTTCACAAAGATACTTCCGGTCAAACTTCACAATCAGCATGTTGCCAAGCTGGGAGCTTCCTCTAAGTCTGCTCTTCCAGCTTGAGGGGGAGTAATAAAGGAAAATTAAGGAAATATTATCTTTTTTCTGTTTTTAGCACATCTTTTCATTTCTAGTATAATCATGTGACACCTGTTAGTACTAGTTGTCGTTATTAAGGTTGTTATCAATGTATGGCCAGGATTGTAGTATGTTTGGAGGCCAGCTTTCTATTTTGTCTTGTACCTCCCAATGAGGATATATTCAGTTGTGTGCACTCACTATGAGACACAGTCATTTTAATATCAATCTGCCTTTCATCTTATCGGTTGTTCTTCTTCTTTAAGCATTCTTCCTGCATTTTTTCTAGCTATGAGATCCTATAATAGATTGTCATCAGATGCAGGTTAATTATTTTTAAGAATGAAAGCTACATCTTGTCAAGAAGGTGAGTTTGAAACGGAACCTTCAATAATCCTCAGTTTGTATGATTTGTGTTCTCAGAGTTGGACACTTTTCTGTGATGAACTCAAGTCTAGAGAGAGTCACGGTTGTATCTTTAATTCCACTCCTTTGTAAGTCGCAATGAAACAAAGATTTAATAAATGAATTTATCAATGCAAACTGTTTCATGCTAAAGAACATGTTCAAGGATCCAGATGATGGGCTTCAACGATTTTTTCTGGAGCTGGAATTTGTGAACTGACTGTCTCGCTAATCCAATCTATATTCATTGTATGTTTAAATGTATTAATTTATGGTTATGTTTATTTCGTTAATTATAGTTTATATTTGCTGTTTATATAAGAACTTCTGCTCCTTAATTTCAATGTAGTAGTCAAAATATTCGAGGGATGTAAAAGAAGTTACTGCCTTGTTTCAGAATGATGATCTTTTTGTTTTTGGTGAATGTGGTTAATTATCTGAGTCATTTAGTACCAAATGTATAAATAAAAAATATTCCAGTCAAGAGCTTAGTTCGGAACGGAGTAGGATAAATAAATATTTTTCACCATTAAGATATCTGTTCTTGTTAAGAAATTACAAGGAAATATATAATTCCTATTTCCACTACCCTTTCAGTGCAGAAGTGATTCTGTCAGGTTACCCTGGCCTATATAGCTTAGACTGTTAAGGAAGGAGGGAATGAATTTTGGTCTGTCGTAGCCATAGAAGACAAGATAATTGAGATCATTTACAATTACAAACATTGCGTTTTAGAATCTTCAGCTTTGTAACTTGGATGACTTGGATAGCTCCACGTATTTTTTATTTCTCGTTTAATTTAATGCTAATATGATATGGCAACTCCGACCACAGACCGGCCCAAAACCAATAGTTTTCATTGGCTACTTCAAAATACCTACTATGGGAAAAGACCAGAGTATATAAAGTTTATAATGTGAGTTATTATCCTTGATGTTTATTACCCTGTTTTTTGCTTTATCTACTGTCTTCCTTCTTGATCACCTCATCATCCACGCTTCTGCTAACTACTATTGTTTGGTATGTATAGGTATCCACATAGCCTCTTTTTTCTTGAGCTTTCTCCAAAATGCAAATTTCCGAAACACAATGGAACATCCCGCGGCTCCTGCCACAAGGTACATTTCAAAGTCACCTTTACAAAAAATTCCTTCTTATTCTCGACAAGTTTGTCCTCAGTTGTGTCTTAAATGTATACGTATCAGAAAATCTTAAGCTGCTTCTACTATTGTCGGTGTTATAATATTGTTTGACTGAATACTCCAGATTAGATCATCTATTATTTGAAATTTTGTCATTGGTTTTGATTTCTTAAACATTCTTTACTGAGATGGGGTTGATTCTTCATATTGACCATAATACCAAAAGCTAGTGCATATGCTATGTTAAAGCGCAGACCGATGTCTTCTACTGTTTGATGCATTTTATTGAAAAAAGGATGACTAATGTAAATTGCCATGTGTTAGGGTGTATGTATACTAATTGCTTTACACATGCATGAATTTACGTGCCTGGCCCTGCACGTTTATTCTTCAGGCGAGTACAGTTCTGGTATATCTGATAATATTTATACCTTCTGGAATTTCAGAAAATGGCAGACAGACAGAAGTTTTTTTGGAAATGCTATAGGAACAATCGGCTGAAGCCTATCAAGAGAAGTACCCTTCCTGAACCTGTTGCTACGCCCCAAGCTACTGCTCTCCGTCCAGCGCCTGCTAAATTTGTAGCTACTGCTGCTTCTTCTCAGTTCCTACTACAGCTGCAGGACCAATTCCTTCTCCTACGCAATATGCTATTCTGTCCAGATCTTCTCTTGCAAAGAATGATCCTAGGAAAGGTGGTGATTCAAAGGCTGTGTAGTAGTTTGTAAGCCAAGGTATTTAAAGCTTTTGGGTTTAAAAATGAGACCACCTCATCTTCATCAGTTAACTACAATGGGGCAGCTGGGAATGTTAATAGCAGCAGCAGACTTCATCATTTTTCGTGGTTATCTGGCAGTGGGGATAATGTGAAAGATTACAAGATGGTGGTACTTGAATATCAAACTTGGGGTTTTCCACGGATTTGGCTGATGTTTGGAGAGGTGCTAAACAAAGGGTTTGTAAAATGATGTGGTCGATGTCAGTTTAGCATGTGTGTACCACTAAACATTAAACAATGATGACCCAGATTTAGTTGAGATTGAGGACATATGGATGCATTGTAATATTTTTTTACAAGCTCGATAAGGATTCTAAAGAGTACGTGGAGTATAAGCTTGTGTTCTATAGGCATCTTATCTTCGAAGAATACTAAGGGTGCCGAGAATTATACAAAGAAGAAAAGCCAATGAAATGTCTTCCAACTAACAGACCCTTATCATGAATCATTTTGCTTGGACATTTATATATTAAAGGCTTCTGTTCGTGCATGCCGTGTGCATCGAGACATTAGCAAGGTTGTTGCTGTTGCACATTCAATATCCAAGTACATGAAATTTGACTAGGGGTTGAGAAGGAATGCAGTTGCTTTGCTGATGTCGGCAAAGTCGTAGCTCAAAGGGCCTTGTCTCATTGGCTGATAATGTTCAGTTGTTCAGAACGCGGTCTATTCACCAAGGAGAGAAAGTTGGAAGGGGTGTTGTACTTGAGTCAGTTATTCAAGATGAAGTTCATTTTAAGGTAAACATTAAGCAAAGAAAATTCAAAAACATCTGGTGTGACACCTACACTTACTCCTAGGAATTTCAATGCTAATCCAGTATATCATCATCTCTAGTCTTCTTAGATTAATTGTTTGATCATCTTTAAGGTCGATATAGTTATTTCTTTATAAATATATGCATTTGGCTTTATATTGACCTGATATGGAGAAATTAAGCTTGCTGCGCCCTTTGTTCAAGGAGATTATTACGTGCTTACTCTTAATAAAAAGATATATCACTTCCTTGTGTGGTCAAGCAGGACTGGGGAAAGAATATGGAATGACTTAATGCTTGTTATACATGCTCTATCGTGGTTCTTTATAAGCTGGATATTATATGTTTCCTCTCACTTGTAAGGCCATCTTATAATTATTAAATCTCTCCTAAAGTTCAGTTGTAGCGGTTCTTGTGCAGTTCTTTGGGAAAGCTCTATTTGCTTCTTTTGCTCATGTTGAAAATTCATGTCTCATTGCTAGTAGTTGGTGCTTTATTGTTTAAGATACCCGTCTTAACAAGACTATGCCACAGTGTTCTACTGTCCTGTTGTACTAGTAGCAATGTAGTGTTCTTGAGTGTGCAAGATTTGAACAATTGCTGCTATGGGATATATAACTTGTAGAATCACGTCTAATTTAGTATCTGATTTGTTCCTTTGAGGTGCCTTTTTTCTCTACCATGTTGACACTAAATGCTCGTGTGGAATTTAAACTAGATATATCATTATATATTGTTATATGTAGTTGATATAATGATATGGGATGTGGTTCGACATTTTTGGAAAAACCAGATATAATTAATAGTCTGCATTAGGAGCTGCTGTCGAGTACATTAAAGAGTACAAACCAGAGGCTGAAATCCCTCCCTAAAACCTGAAGAAAAGCACTGAGCAGTAAAGTGAAAGAATAGAGAAGTCCAGCAGCACCACCTGTCAACAAGTGAACAAGGACATGAACAAGAACCAGTAATGGAGGGCCCCTGCCTCCATCCAAGGCAAGCTGTTCGTCGAATGCATACATATCATCTTTCCACGCGGCTCGTAGTTGTACGCTTGTGAGACCTCCTTCGCACAATCGCATACGCAGCATCCTGCTCCAGAACCAATGTACGGTAATGGCAGCAGGAGATCACCAACCAACCATCATGCTTACTCACCTAAAGCAGCATCTCGTCCTGAACGCATATAGATATCATCTTCCCATGTGGCTTGTACGCTTGTTAGGCCTCCTTCGCACAATTGCACATGCAGCATCCTGCTACAGAACCAATGTACGGTAATGACAAGCAGGAGTTTACCAACCAACCATCATGCTTGCTCACCTAAAGCAGTTGGTAATGAGTACAAGAGCAATGTTGAAAATATAATTTGTTTTTTTAAGTTAGACCATGCCAAATTTTGATATTGCATCAAATTTAGTATAATTTTTGGTGTAGCATTAAAATAATAATATAATTTTTAGAGTTGGGTTGAAATTGATTTTTTTCATCATTTTAATATAAAAATATATTTATATAATTTAGGGTGTATTCGGGATGATGGCAAATAGAAGGATGGGACTATTCTTGCTGGGTTGTTATTTGTAGTTCAATAGTTCAATATCCACATGAGTCATGACAACCGTGTTTATTAAATATTATTTAAAAAATTATTGCTCTTAATTGATAATTTGCTTTCAATAAATTTTTAAATAAAATTTATCAATAATTTATTTTATATAAATAAGGTAATAAGTATATGATAATTTATTTTTAGTACTTCACATATATAATAAATATAATTATAATAATATTTAAATCTTTTTTATAATATATGTAGAATATAAGTTACTAAAATTATAATATTATATGATTTTAATAATATTTAGACTCTTACTTTTGTACGGGGTGACAACGTGCTTGTAATATATATAATGATCTTTGGTTTTGTTTAGTCATTACCTTTTTTGGCGCTTTTAATTTGTTTAATATTTTTTTTTGACAATTTATAAAACACGGGAATCGGAGTTAGACAATAAATACACTTTACATTGATTAATCGGATAATCAGTGATTAATCGGATTGGAACATTAATATTTAATCGGATGCATATTAATTTAATAAATAATAATATATAATTATATTTAAATAAAGTTAAATTTTTATAAAATTTATTTAAAAAAATGCAGCATATCATTAGTTCATAATAGTATTTAGGTGTTAAAATTTATAAAAAAAATATATCTTAATAATTATTATTTTTAATAAAAATTAAAAAAATTAATTATGACCGTTTTTTTGGGGTCTCTGCCGATTTTATTTTTGGCACCGGTCTGTCTTACCGATTATAATAAAAATTAGGATAGACATAGAGATAGACACACGTCAAGTTGTGTGTATAACACATGTATATGGTAACTTGTAGTGTTGTAACACTATAAACCTGGAAAACAGGCGACCCAAGACTTTTCCTCTAATAAAAAATAATTAATTTATAAAAGTAATACGATGATGGAATATAAAATTCACATATATCTTTATAAAAGATCAAAATAAATATTCCAGAAATAAAGAAAAAAAAATTAATCTGAATATAAATATTGTATGTAGGAAAATCTCAATAAATAAATATATGGGGTACCAATTTTTTTAATTATTTAAGTTCTTTATTTATCAAAAATGAAAATACATCATATTAAAAAAAATCAAATATTTATTCTTATTCTCTTGCCAAAATTAAGCTGTCTGTCACCAAAGTGGCCCCAGCCGTGTTAATACATATATATACATACAAGTTTCATAGTTTCTTGGTTTCTTGGTTTCTTGAAAGCTCTCAATATATACATACACACAAACTAGTTGATTTTATATATACATACAGAGGTTAAAATGAATGCTTTAGCAGCCACCAACCGTAATTTTCGCCTTGCCTCTCGCATTCTCAACTTGGACTCTAAACTTGAGAAGAGTCTCTTGATCCCCTTCAGAGAAATCAAGGTTTTTTTAATGAATTTATGTGTTTTTACACGACCCCATTTGAGTTATGTGTGTTTTCACACAACCCCATTTGAATTATATGTGTGTTTTTTGATCAGGTTGAGTGTACAATTCCAAAAGATGATGGAGAACTAGTGTCTTATGTTGGGTTTAGGGTCCAACATGATAATGCTCGTGGGCCCATGAAAGGGGGGATCAGATACCACCCTGAGGTATATAAATTTTTGATTTTTGTATAAGTTTTTAGTCATGATTTGTGAATTTTGGTTGGTGGCTTTGAATAAAGATGTGAACTTGATTGATTTTGGGTTGAAGATGATGATAATGATGTTTGGGGTTTAGGGTTTTAGGCCCCCTTTGATTTTGGGTTTGTGGAAATCTAATTTTTTATGCTTTGTATGTATTTGTATAGTTATATGTGATTTGATGGTTTAATATGTTATTGGTACTAGGATTCTTGACTCCTGAAGTACTGTTTACTATTTTATAAATGGGATTGCGATGGAACTTGATTGTTGTTTTTGATAAAGGAAAACTGGTTTTAGTCTACTGTTTGTTTGTGTTTGATGATTTTGATTTTGTGCTGAAAATTTTTTGTGTGTTCGATTTAAATATGATTTCTTGCATCATCTGTGTGTGTTCAGTGATTTAAATATGATTTCTTACATATGATCCTGTCAGTTACATTTGGCGCCATGAAGTGTTTGAGTTTATTACATTTTGTTTTTGCAATAAAAAATTTTTTTGTCGTTTCTGGCTGCGGAATTTTAGTCAGTGCCATTAGTTTTTGGGGATTTTATGCCTGCTATGACCTTGGTTTAAATATATTTATGTTTGTCGGAATCTTTGTGCATTACAGTCTACTGTAACTTAGTTCTTTTGAATCAATGACATTAATGCTCTTAAATGATCTTTTTGAGGTTGATCCTGATGAAGTGAATGCCCTGGCTCAACTGATGACTTGGAAAACTGCTGTAGTAGACATACCTTATGGCGGTGCGAAGGGTGGGATAGGATGCACACCTAAGGAATTAAGTAACAGTGAACTAGAACGTCTTACGCGTGTCTTCACTCAAAAAATTCATGATATGATTGGCGTTCAAACTGACGTTCCTGCGCCAGATATGGGTACCAACGCTCAGGTTTTGCATCTCGGCCTACTGCGTTTTTATTTTTCAAATATAACATTATATCTAGATCAGGGCTATTAAGTATTTATTGCTAATTATCCAAAAAAGAAAAGGTTTATTGCAAAGACCATCCTCTTATACTTAAAAAATTCCTTGCTTCCCCTCCCCTATTCCTGACACCTTATACTTAAAAATAACTAATGTATTGAAATTAATGAATTCGTATGTGAACATGAGCAGACCATGGCTTGGATTTTGGATGAGTACTCAAAATTTCATGGGCATTCACCAGCTATTGTGACAGGGAAACCAATAGTAAGTATTACGATTAATTCAAACCATGGTAACTTCTTGTTTGGATGATTATGATGTGATCCTCCATTATTGTTTTTACATATATAACCTATATAATTCCATTATATATATCACATTTTAGGATCTCGGAGGTTCATTGGGTAGGGACGCAGCAACTGGGCGTGGTGTTGTTTATGCAACACAAGCTTTACTAGCCGAACATAAAAAGTCGATTGAAAATATGACGTTTGCTATTCAGGTACCTATTATTTAATAGTGTATATATGCTGTGTTATGCATATATATTTATATATACAACTCATGTCATTAATGTGTTGATTTTCTCCAGGGTTTCGGGAATGTGGGATCATGGGCAGCAAGACTCATTCACGAGAGCGGTGGAAAGGTTGTAGCAGTGAGTGATATTACTGGAGCAGTCACAAACCCAGAAGGGATTGATATACCAAATTTGCAATGGCATAAAGACGAGACAGGCAGCTTAAAGAATTTCAGCGGTGGAGATGCGATGAGTGCTGAGAACTTGCTTGTGCATGACTGTGATGTTCTTATACCATGTGCTTTGGGCGGTGTTTTGAACAAGTATGTTTCTTCTACTGGAATATTATTACTTTTTTTTACCCCCTTTTCCGGATTTTTTTCCAATATTGATATAGCAAGGCAAAAGCTACACCAAGCTATGATAATTATAATATGCAAGTATACCCTCACTTAATACAAGCCGTGTAGAAGCCTAGAATGCATGCATCTTTTTTGTTATTGGATTGTATTTCCTGATACTTTGCATATCCTTAGCAAGAGTTTTCTCAACTCTATATTATCTTGCAAATTTAATTATCTTTAACTTTAGCCAAAAAAGGAGAATCTGATTTCATTTGATGCATTTCTGGATGCAGCTGTATACATTTGTCAGGATTATGTGTCTCGAGCCCGTTAAAATACAATGCAATATAGATTAAAATTTATTTTGCTAAATATAGTGCATATATTTTCATTTGTAGTATCTGCTCGATTTTAAGGAATGAAATGCATGTGAAAGAAAGTATGGCAGCCTTACAAATCTAATTTACAAGAAAATGCAGTTATTTGAATTTGTAAAAACAATTTCTTTCTGTAATTCAGTAATTAACATTAGAAATCAAAAACAAGTGTACATGCATCATATTGTCTGCAAAAGTAACCAATTTCTTTCTTTAATTTAGTAATTAAAATTAGAAATCAGAAACAAGTGCATGCATTATATTGTCTGCAAAAGTAAAAAGGGCTAATGTTGTGTTTTATATTTAAAAATAAACAGAATATATGATGTAACCTTCCAATAGGATTTATGCATTACGCCATTACATGATTGAATTTATGGTAAATAGTGACTATATATATTTCGGGAGTATGCAGCTTCTTGTGTGTGAGTTTGGAAACTATTGTTGCATCCGAGCTTAACTGCTTGGATTGAATGATGCCTGTGTAGGGCGTTTTTATTGGATGATCTAATTCTTAGCGGAATGAATGATCTTTTCATTCCAGTTTTGTTACCCAACTGAATTTGCACTGTTTTCTTATTCTCTTTAATTAAGAGAAAATGCAGGTGACGTGAGGGCGAAATTCATAATTGAAGCAGCAAACCATCCTACTGATCCCGAAGCCGATGAGGTGGGATTGTGCCTACATATTTCTCTACTTATTGCTTGAAAATGACATATTCATAGAAATTTATCAATGGTGCAGATTCTCTCTAAGAAAGGAGTTATAATCCTGCCAGATATCTATGCAAATGCTGGAGGCGTCACTGTCAGTTACTTTGAGTGGGTTCAGGTAACATTTAGTACAAAAGCACCTTATATCTTTTGGTTTCTCTGCTCCCTCAAATCCCAAATGTGATTCTTGGAAATTGGTAAACAAACCCTTCTCTTTCAGACACTAAATAGGAAAGAAAAACAACCCTTTAAGAACAAAATATATACTCCGTAATACTTCTTAGTGTTACCTGCATATTATCAGTTGTTATCAACATGATGTTGTTAGGGAAATTCAATGTTGAATATGCAGCAGAGCTCAAAAAACTTTTTTTGGTACAGTTGTCAATATTTTTGGTTCTTGCAGAACATACAAGGGTTTGCCTGGGCTGAAGACCACGTGAATAAGGAACTCAAGAAGTACATGACAAGAGCTTTCCGTAATATCAAGAACATGTGCCAGACACATAATTGTGACCTTCGGATGGGTGCATTCACACTTGGGGTGAATAGGGTTGCTCGTGCTACCGTGTTAAGGGGTTGGGAGGCGTAATTGGTTTAATATATTATCTATGGCATATACTTGATTCTAACATACTTGATTATGGAAGTTTGAAATTCCTAATGTACTCCGAGGGTGTACAATTGGGAAACACTAATATTCTGACAAGTGACTGAGTTCCTTTAAGGTTCCTGTCTGAACTGTGGTTACTTGGTTCTATATATTGCAACTTATGTTTAGAGAGTATCTCCTTTTTTTATTAATTGTTGCAAAACTTATCTTTAGATAGTATCTCATGCAGTTATTGTATATTATGGAACCATGCTAGTTTATAGAGAATGATCATATAGATTGACACATTACTATAACAGAGTGCATGCCCTTGATAGAATGAATGTTTGGTTCATCTCATCCTCAGAGCACAGGCGCGCTACCTGGTGCTCTTCTGTTAATGTCATATGGAGGAATGTAGCGATATTATTAAGTGTTATATAAATTTGGTTAGCCCGTGGTGGCACTGGCAACGCCAACGCAGTCGTTACTTGTGTTAATCTCATTTTCAGAGAGATGAAACGGAATTGGCATGAACAGATGCACTCGGTTGTTTGTTGCCTCGGAAGATCCAGCACGTATATGCATTGCATTATCTCCTAAATGTCTCTTTTACATGCGTGATGGTTGTCCCTAGGAACACAAACCGATAAATTTAACCATTGCGGTCATTCATCTTTACTATCTCGTTCGAGCATAATTATATTTATTTATCAAAGTAACTTAGAAGCTGAGTTGACGATGTTCTGTATTATTGAATCGTAACAAAGTATTGAATTCAACCGTTCAGTTCGGTTCAATCTATATTTTTCTAACACATTTTGATTTGATTTTTTTCATATATAAAAAACCCATTAGTCACCAATGCTTATACAATTTGACCTACTGTATTTACTTATATAAGTCAGTCAACATTACTAATCAAATTTTCAGTCCTAATTCATCATTAGTGATGTTTGGCAATCACCTACCGTCTGCTTAGACTATTAACTTAATAAGCAAAATTGACAACTCATTTCACATTCTTTCAAATAATTAGCAAATTATAAAAATAAAACAAGCATTTATTTATTTATATGTGGGTTTTTTGTATTAACTTATAAATATTTGCACCGTAGTGGATGAGAAGCAGTTAAACCCAAGTCAACATTCAATAACAAAACAAAGTTAGTAGTTGCGAGGTAGGTAATTTTTATGTCACATTGTGATGACACACACAAAAGTAAAACAGATCCAGAAGGAAAAGTTATTAAAAAAAGTAAACGTAACCCATCGCGTTTTATTTTTAATACCATTCCTCTCGTGCTCTTAACCGTGATGGAATCACCTCTGTTGAAAAAATCGATGATTAATTGAGACCTCTCGATCGTCGATTAATCGCTTTTCAGTGACCGATTAATCCTTGTTTGATATCTTTTCCTTAATTTCGATTTGTACTTTTTATAACACTGATTTATACTAGTTCAATTCCGACTAATTGGGGAACAGCGGTGTTCTGGTGAAGGTTCTTGCTGCTGCTACTGGAGTAGTATAATAATGTTGGCTTATTCATTGACCATAGGATGGTTACTGATTTTAATTATACATTGTGCTTGTGGGAGTATTTAATAAATGAGCAGGCATGGTCAATTTCTTGTATATACATTATCATTTGATCTTACACCAACTACTACGTACTTAGATACTGTAGTTGATATATCTATAAATTAGGGGATTAAAGTGTTAGGCTCCTCTTATTATGCCACAATATGTTGCATATAGAAATGAGGGCATCCGTAATCAGAATGACAACTGCTTTCTTTCTTTTATCTCTCTTTACGCTTTTGGGATCTCAGGCAAGAATGTTACCAGGTAATTAACCATGCATTAATTAGTACACCTTCAACGCCCTTCCTTCCAAATTACTTATCCATATTATATGTAATTTAAGATAGATTGATCGGATATCTTTATTAAATATTTTTTTATTCTTTTTCTGTAAATAAATATTCAAATCTTAAATTTTTCATTTACAGATGAAATTTTTTAAAAAATATTTAATAAAAATATCCAATCAATGCATTTTAAACTACACATAAATAGTCAACTAATTTACGACAAAAGGAGTTAGCTTATTAGATATTCATTTTACTATATGTTATATTAACTAAACTACCAACTAAAAAGTTATTATACAGGAGATTATGGCATATTGGGAATAAGTAGCATCAACTATAACAAAGAAAAGGTGTCGATTAGTTCGCTTGCAGACCCGATAATAATAAGCATGATGAGCAGTTACAGAAAAAATGCATCACCACCACCTCCACCGCCATATATGGCACCTGAAATGATATCAATAAGCAGCTACGGAAGAGATGAACCAACAGGACCTCCTCCTCCGCCATATATGGCACCTGATCCGTTTATAACAATAAGCTCTACCACCGGTAATGCTGGAGATTATGGTACATCCGGAATCAAATAGGTTGCAAGTCTGTGTGCTGCATGCCTTAAAATACTTTACTGTACGTTGAAGCCTTGTAACTGCCGGCCTGCCAAATAAATTCGGCTACATTTGAAGTCTTCATTTCTATTACGATCGTAAATCTTGCTTAAAATTTATCCCATTGTAGTAATTATCTGAACCATGGTGTACGTAATGTTATAATGCAAAAAAGTACCTGTACGTGTTGTGTGTTCAGTGTTCACATATCAATGAAAACTTAATGGTTATAAATTACAAAGCCGGGAGATTAATGAGAAGAATACAGGGGATACCCTCCCTGGATCAATGAGAAGAAAAGAAAGACTATCTTATATCGCAACCTGCAGCATGAGTAGTTGCCAGTGTCTAGTACTGCCAATTTTTGGGAAGAAAGAATGACAACATGCGCGCTCATCCAGTGCAAGTAGAAAACAACTCACAGCCATTGTGATTTCTGAAAACACATTTGTTGAATCATCCTCGATATATACATGACCGGTCAGCAATAAAGCACCAGATAGCATTTACGAATCACTGAACATTAGTGGATTTTACTAAACCGACAGAAGTCTGAGACAACTTCTTTTTTAAAATCTTTTGTTTCTGCAAAGCTTCTGATTGATCATAGCTTTCAAGGCAACAAAATACTAGATTGCATGATCTTTCATAACTTGAGCAAGATCATGCATTCTAGCATTTTGTTGCTGCACAATGAAATACACAGCATGCCTGATGCCTCACAAAAAATTAGTAATTAGACTATTGATGAGGCAATTAGAAGGCAAAACTACTCAGATTGGCAAAACTGAAAATAGTCTGCATTAAAAAAATTCCAGTAGTCAAACCAGTAAGTTTCAAAAATAAGTGGCGTAAACTACTTATTGCATTCATGTTTAGTTTCACTTCTTCGACCTCCGATGACAAGAAGCAGATATTATTTACCTCTTATACGAGGTAAAAGAAGTGGGACCAAACACCACCGGTCCGGTATACATCTAAAATATGTCTTTACTTGAGTTTGTTCTGAGATAAGTTGCTTGGTGCAGCAATAAAGTAGTTCGCGTTTGTAAGAAATTGATGTGGCTTGATGTAGATCATTTTATGTTGTCACTGTCAGCTAACATACATATCCCCTTTACCCCTGTCCTCAAGTTGTAATGCAACAATTAGTTGTAACCAATAGGATTAGCAGTGACATGATTAAACTTGCATTATCACCTAGTCTTTTACATTGCATCACATACACATGTGTTTGGTACGTGAACATCCCTTTGAATTTCTCAAACTCTTCGCAGTCACCAGGTTATAAATGTCTATTGTTTAAATGTCCCTGGCCTGCAACTCTTTATTGTATTGGGTGCAGGTGCACCTCAAGTCTAAGAAAATAATTACTTGTGATGAACGACCAAGTCTAAGAAAATTGCCAAACTTCATAACAGAGGCAAAAATGGGTAGTGTGGGGAGAATAAAATGTACGCAATATTAATGCACTTAAAATAGATATGTAATTTATAGAAAATGTCCCCTAATTATTTGTGACTTGTTCAAATTCCAACATTAAATATTTAAATTGAACTTTGACAATTTTCGAAATTGAATTGACAATATTTTAATACTTTATCGGGCAGAGTTTGACCTTCCAATTACTTGACTTAGCATTCATAAATCTTGTTGAGTCCTTACTCTTTTCAAAAATATAAATATGTTTTTAAAAAATATTTCATATTTCATATTTTATATATTTAATTGAGTCAAATTCAAATCAAATTTATCATATTTGAATTTTTATTACTATTTAATTGCTTTAATTCAAACTTCAAAACTAAACTCGAATTTGTAGAACTTTTAACTCGAAATCAAATTTAAATTATTGAATATCGTCTCTCCTGTTATAATTACAATTATGCCCCTCTCATGTTAGACAAGAGAGAGTGAAATATAAAAATATTGGGGGCGAACTCGAGGATTAAATTTTAAATATCAAGGAATGTTAAAAGTTTATCAATACTTTAAAAAACTATTTTCATGATGTATAAATATCACAAAATATAGAATAACCAATTTTTAGCTGTATAATTAGAATTTCTAATTTTCGATTCAGATTTATGTTATATTTATATATTCTGTAATTCAAAAACTTATAATCATTATTGATACAGACTGGGTTGTATCTAAGCCCAAGCCCATGACCTATTTATCAAACCCTAAAAGAGAAGGGCTAGTAGTAATCAAAATGTTATAAATACCCATCTCTGTGCATCCGCCTCTCTCACACTCAAATAGTCTCAGAGTCTCACAATCTTATAGTCTCAAAAATATCATTCTCTTTTGTTTGTATATTATTATTATTTTTTATATGTATCTGATTTATCTTGATTGAAAGAGAAGAGATCGTGATGATGACTCCATAAATTCAAGCTCAACAGACCGGATTGCAGGGTTTCTCTTTTACGAGAAATTTTATGCGTGTCGAAAACCCCGCTGAACTGAGCGATCTCTCCCTATATATATATATTGCTGTTGATTTATGAATTTATATGTTATGTGTGTTGAAGATTGCGATGATGATAGCTAAGCTCCCTCTTCTTAATTATCTTGAGGACACTCGCTGGCTGAATCGAACCATATTACATTGCCAACACTGAGTAATCTTCATATTTTTTCTATTTTAATTAATAATTTTCTGATTTTTTAAAATTATTTGTTAAGCTTTCACGACGGTGATGAAGCATAATAGTTTAATTATCCAACACTTGGACTGAGAAATTTATTAAATTTCGATTTGATGTTATAACTTTATGCTGAGTCGTATTTTTTGTTTTTAGTTATACTTTTTGATAATAAGTTTAAATATATATGTTGGGCTTTGCTATTTAATTGGATGGTTTCAAGTGATGAAAGATAAAATAATCTTAGGACACCATTGGACACGACTCAATGCAGTTGTGGATGAGAAGCATATCTTTCTGATGTTGATTAGTATGTGTCTGTAATTTCTGTGTGTGTTCGTTAGTTTTGTTTCATATATTTCCTCTGTTTTTATGCCTTTTGTTATAACAATTTTCTAGTATATTGATGTTATATTCTCTCGTTTGCGTTTCACATCGCATGTTAGAAATAACCATTTGTCATAAGCGCTAAAATTGTGAATATTGCAAATGTTTAATGCTCTTCATAAAAAAATTGCGTTTCCAAATTCAATTTTTTTTTTAATTGCGTTTCCAAATTGCTTTTTTTTAAATTGCGTTTCAATTTTATAAAATTGTTTTAAATTGCATTTCCAAATTCTTTTTTTTTTTTTAAAAAAAAATAATGATTAAACATATCATTCAATTGAAAATAGTTGTTTTTGAAGAAAAAGAGAATAATAGAAGAGTGTTATGGATCAATCCATTTGATATTATGAGAGAAATGTGACTTGCGACTTGGTGGTGCCCGAGAGAATAATGAGTGTTATGGATCGATCTACTTGATATTTTGAGATAAATGTGACTTGTGACGGTTTGGGATCTTTTATAAGTTACTTATAAATTTTTTGAAAAATAAAAAGTCTGGTTTCAGGAACTCTTAACAGTTTCCTGGAATTAGTTAAGAATTTAAAGGATAAATTATGAATCAGTCTAAAATACTAAATTAGGGTGCCATCATATAGTTACTAATATAAACGCACAGCAAGTAAAACAAAACATTGTTGGATTACATACAGGGGTGTTTGGCTTAACTTATAAGTAATAAGTTATTTTTTAAAAAAAGTATTTTCATATTTTTTTTTTAAATTAATATTTTTTTAAAAAATTTAAGACTAAATCTTATTTCTAAATTTGAAAATAAGTTATTTATTTTCAGAAGAAATAAATATATACCAATTTTTTTAACTTATAAGCTGCGTTAAACGGACCACAATCTTAAGATTATAAACACGGAGTGTCATCATCCTCAAGTAGGATTAAAATTTACAGAACCTTATCCAATTCATTTAATTTAATTTTAATGATTTATAATTCAATTAAATTTCGATTCAAACACATTTGGGTTGGGTCGGTTTGTATCGGTTAATTGTATCTATTGGCACACCTACTTATAACTTATACTCCCTCCGTCCCGTTGAGTTGTTATCATTTCAAAATGGGGTGTCTGGCACGCATTTTAAGGTGAATTTTAAGGATAGTTCCATAATTTATTTTTGAAAATTTCCTTTTTTGTATAAAAATAGAACAATCCTATTTTTATACAAAAAAAGAAATTTTTAAAAATAAGTTATGGAACTATCCTTAAAATCCACCTTAAAATGCGTGCCAGAAAGTGAAAAAAAAAGTGATAACAATTGGGTGGGACGGAGGGAGTATATACTAGTAATTTGCCTGTGTTTTGCACCCGGTTTAAAATATATCAAAAATTAACAAATGTATGCAAATAAATTATTATCATTTTATAGATATTTATTTAATTTATCCAACCATTTTAATAAAATATATCTTTATTGTATTTTATAAGGGTATATTAAATTTGACTGAGTGATGATAAAATATTATAAGGATATAATAATGAACTTCAAAAATATAAGATTCTATAAATTAAAAGGATTTCAATTTTTTAAATGGACGATTTGAAAATTTATTGATTATAACAATTAATTTTAAAGTTGATTATTCGAACATTTTAATTCATAGATGTAGATCTCGGATATATGAATGAGGATATTTCTGAAACACACAAAGAAAAAAAGGAATTTTATAAATTAGACTCGATCATACGTAATAATATAAAACATTAATTAATTTTTTCAATTAAATAAATAGACTTGAAAAATCGAATTTAGAAAAAAATACTATTTATATATTATAATTATGAAATATAAGTAAATAGATTTGTAATTCAAAAATGTTGGACACTAAAAATTATATATATAAAAACGTTAATCATATTGTGATAATATTGAATATAATAAATATTACTAAAATAATATATATCAGATTTTATTAATATATGATTGTATACAACCTTAATATCGAAACTAAAATAATAAAAATTTTATTAGACTCGATTAAAATGAATATTTAAATTAATAAATATTAATTTATTGATTAATTAACATATATATAACTATAAAATAAATAGTCATTAAGTATATTAAAACTAAATTTTAAATATTTATAATATTATAACATTATACGGAGAAATAACTTTCCTTTTGAAACTTTAACCGCAAACACATACCTACCCTACCAAATCACCAAATATATCCCTTAATTAAGCCTAACTCAAAGTTTGTTATAATTATAGAAATCAACTAACTTTAATATTGTTAGCAAAAAAATCATTCAAGATTATTTTTAGTGGATTAACACAAACAACTTCCATAATTTAATAAAAAAATAAAAAAAATTAATCATGATTAAGTTAAAATTTTATATTTATCATTCAACTTTCATATTTTTAACATAAAAAGATTTATAAAATTATTTGTGACGTATTAATACAACTACATTTTATATATTATTAAGTATAAAAAATTTAACCATGATTATATTAAAATATAATATCTATGAATATATTTATTCTCTATGTACCAATTTATCTATCATATTTGACTTTATCTAATCGCATTAATCAAATTTGGACTAAAGATTACACTTATTATATAATTGAAAAAAATTATAAAAATTAAAAATTACATATAATCTATTTTAAAATATAATTTTTAGTTTTTAAAATTATAAAAAATAATTTATAAATCGCAGTCAAAATTTGGGCAATTTGATCATTAAAAGTCAAACAATACAGTTAATTTGGGATAGAGTGAGTATTATACACATGTCATATGTATTTTATATTATTTATGTTAAAAATATAATATTTAATTTATATAAATACGTATGTCTATCAATTACATGTAATATTTACTTAAATTTTAACAAATACAATTTTGTGAACTAAAATTATGAGATGAAATTTAAGAATTTATGAGAATAATAATTTTATTTTTGTATTTTTTTATAACATGTTTTGTACGTTTATAAGTTGTGATATATATTTGTGGATAAATACTAAGTATATTTTAAGAAAAAAAATTAAACATGTTTATTCAGTTGATATAAAAAATGAGTATTTTAAATTGTAATGGACAACAAAGTAAAAACATAAATTTATTATTCTAATAAAATCTTAACTTACATCTTATAATTTAAATTTAATAAATTTATGTTTCGATAAATTTTAGATGAATATTACATGTAATTGTTTAAATTTTTTACGTTTTTAAAATACTCGACACATACATATATATTTAAATATATAATATGAAATATATATTTCATGTTTAAAGATAGATATGATATTTTGACTTTATTATAGTTAAAGTTTTATATTTTTTATAATTTATATAAGTTGGTTGTGTTAAATCATTAAAAATAATCTTTTTTATGCCTTATTAAAATAATCTTAAATATTATTTTTGCAAATAATTTAAAAGTTAAATGACAAATATGTTATTTTAATCTAATAATTTAAAAGTTAAAAATTAACCTAATATGTTATTTTCACCTAATATGTTGTTTTAACCTAATAATTTAAAAGTTAAATGACAAATAATTTAAAAGTTAAAAATTACTTTTCTCACAATTTATATAAGTTGGTTGTGTTAATACACCAAAAATAAATTTGAATGATTTTTTTGCTAACAATATCAAAGTTGGTTAATTTTTTTGTGTGGTTAACACTAATTTATAAAGAATGATAATTTAAAGTGTTAAACAATTATTTTTCAAGTTTGACATATATTATATTTTCTCCATTAATTCTATCTCTTTCTCATTTTTATCATTCATTCACTAATTCTTCCTCTTCCTCGTTTATAATTCACTTCATTTCTCACATTATATCGTATTTTCTAATTTTATCATCTTATACTAATTCTTAAATTTTCACTTCCCCTAATTTTTTCAAAATTATTCATAAAAATACTTATCAAGTTATGTTGTATTTTAATAGTTAAATAATATTTATTATTATTTTCAAGATTTAAGGAATACAATTTTATATTACATAATATGATTGTATTTTAGTTAACAAATTTATTTAAGTACTCTGAATAAAATATAAAGTATGGCAATAAAAATTATTAATTTATTCATGTCAAATTACAATACTATTAATTAATGAAATAAATAATTATATTCAAAAAGTTACAATATAATTATATTATATATTATATATTACATATAACAAATCACATATGCTATATTTTATAAATATTTTATATTCATTATTATTATATACTTAAAATTATTTTACAAGAGAATTAAAATAATATAATCGGATATTTGTGCGAAATCTAATTAAATAAACATGAAAAAAATAAAATAACCAAGTAGAGGTGAACACGGGTCGGGTTGGAAGGGTTTTAACCAAAAAATGACCCAACCCAATTTGTTCGGGTTATTAAAAACTAAACCCATTAACAAAAAAAATTATATAGCCCAACCCTACTCAACCCAATTAATTCGGGTCGGGTCGGGTTGGGTTAAACCCTCTTCTTCAAGTAACAAAACTATAAACAAGTCTGAACATAATTTTGATATAGTCTGCTTCTGCCAAATGCCAATTTTTTATAACAAATAAATAGTCCAATTGTCTTGACATAAAATATAAATAGTCAAATACAATCCAAATAGTCAAATGGGCCTAAAGGGCTATGCCTATATGTGTAAACGGATTGGTCGGGTTGGGTTAGAGTCAAAATATGTTAAACCCTAACCCAACCCAATTTATACAGGTTTTTGAAAAATTAAAACGTTCAACCCTCGGTTTTGGACGGTTCGGTTTGTTCGGCCGAAACAAGGGTTGAGTTGGGTTGAGTGGGTTGGCCGGATTATGTTCACCCCTAAGCCCAAGTTCTCTAAAAATCATTTTTATAATAAATATGTTTCACTAATAATTAAAATATATCATAATGAATCAAAATTTTAATCATCAAAATCATAATCGTGAATAAATATTTTATTGTGGAGCATCTAATACTCATATTATTAAAATATTAGATTTTAATCCGTGCGATGCAGGGATATTTTGTTTTATTAATTAAATTATGTATTTTAAAATTAATAATATTTTATAATTTTAAAAAGTTTTAATATATTATAATAATATTAGTTTTTCAACTTATTTAAATTATATATTTTTAAATCAACCGAATTAAATATAAATAAAAATATTATAGAATATTAAAAATAAATATGCATATCGCACAAAATATAAATTTGTATTAATATACATATATATATATATATGTTGTTATTCGAAATATTATGAACATAATTTTTTAATTTAATATCAAACAAATGTTTAATATATTTAAAATTATACATATTAAATTTAAATATATTTTTGATAAGATCAATATTATGGTCTTTAATGAACCAAACATTTTTTTCATATATAAATTGAATAAATTTAAAAAATGTATTAATATTTATTTTTATTATTTTATTTTATCAAAAAACATTATTCAAAATATGTGATAACGTGTTTTTGATATAGTATTATTTATAATATAGTAACAAAATATAATATGTATTTAATATCTTAAGGTTGAACTTTTAGCCGGTGAACTCAAATAATTTTTTTTTTTTAAAAACTAATATCTTCAATTTGATCCAAACCGATGAATTAATAAGGTTTTTGAATTCTCAATATAATAATTTTCTCTATTAAGTGTAACTGATATTCCGTATAAAGTTACCATTATATCTCATATAATATATTAAATATTTTAATATGAAAGATTTGGATAAAAAACTTTAATCCTCCATCTTATAAAGAAAATTCGCGGCATTCCTCTATCTCTCTGTATGTAAAACTCTAATATTATATCTATTATAATATAATAATAATACATAATAATATGTTATATATGACATGTCTCTATATAAATCTAATATAAAGAAAATTTTAATATATTTTTTTAAATTAATTATAAAAATGTTTCATAAACGAAATATAATTCTCTGATAAAAAATCTTAATTGTCTTTTATCTATATATTACTGGTTGATCCGGTTGGATTTTGGAGGTTGGATCACCTCGTAATTAAAAATAATTTTGTAAGCTTCTTGTGGGTTGTAAAATCGTTTAATTCTGATTTTTGAAACTCAAAATATTACACAAACAATGTATGTCGTGTAAAGAGCACAATAATTACGATTTTTCTTTTTAATTTAACTCCAAAATAAAATTTTAAATTCAAATTTATATATTACTAAGATATCTAATAGAGTTTGAGTTATAATATGAAACGGGGTAAGAATAATTATAATTATTAAAAATCATAATAATAATTATAACTTATAAATAATAATATTATAGATATTAAGAATCGATCATTTTCTTATAAAAAAAATCTATCTTTTGACATTTGGTAGTATTTGGATAAGATCTTTTTTATTCTGATTATATATAAGATATTAGTGAAAAAAACGTGCTTCGCGGCCGTCTCATAATAAATTTTAAATTTATTAAAATTATTTTTTATATTGAAAACATTTAATAAATATATAATTTTTTATATAGAAATTTATTTAAAAATACTTTTTTTTAAATAAATAAATAATAATTAATTTATTAAAAACCAACTACGCCTGTATTGGTCAATTGGCATATTTAAATAAATTAGAACATAAATCAAATAATTAATTAAATTATTACGAACATGAAGCAACAATAATAATAAATATTAAAAATAATATTATGTATTTGTAATTTTCCATATTGCAAATTATAAGAACATGCTAATAAAATTATTAACTTTGAGCTTTTTAAGATGTGCATATATAACGATCAATATATAAGGTTCACCATCTTCCTTGTATAGATTTTGATCAAACAACTAAACAAATTTTCCCTATAAAATTATATTACTGATAACTGAACTATGTATGATAAAATTTGATATAACAAAATTATAATAAACCAATATAGTAGTATTAAATTTATAAATATTATAAAATCTAATAATAATTTCAAAATATATATGTGTATTATAATTCATAACTTACTAATTTGTTATGATTCTAAGATCTTTTTTTCCCCTCGTCCGCCTCTAATAATATCAATGCTACCAATGTAGGTCAAGCAGCTCACGACATCTAGATGAGTATTAGTAACATTATGTAAGTATTAAATAATATAATTTAAAATTATATATGTGTGTGACATATAATATCTTATTTTAGCAAATAACTGACAGTATATCAGTGCCATTAACACATGCTTCAATTATATCATGGCATATAAACTCAAATATATGTAGTAGTATGTTTATGATTCCTTCTCCCAACTTTTTTTGGGGTCGTTTGTATGTAGAAACATCACTTTAAACTCACATGATATTGGACTATATCAGCCGGTATTTGCAACTATTTTTAAGTTTTTAGTGCTATATAATGACCCTTCTTCCAAATATGTTTGAATCGAAAAAGTAGATACTTTTGAATCGTTGCATGGATAAGATTTTCCTATTATAAATGAAAACATCAAAGAGTTAGTATGAATGCATAATTGTAATAAATTAATAAATAACAAAAATTTATTAACCTTCTCATCAATTAAAATAATGTCAAGACTAAATTGATCGTCTGTTTGTGTATTGATTGCATCCTACATTCTGCATGCTCTCACTTTTATCATCCAGTAATCTATATTGTTATTCAAAGTATTCAAGAGAGTGTAATTCATGATGTATTTGACGTCGAATGTAAATAACTCTGTGATAAATTTGTTGTGATTCATTTTTTGATGTTTGTTCTTTAATTTATATAAGTAATGATCTATTATTTTTTAGATGGAAACACATTCAATTTAAGTAAAAGAATAAATTAACTTTTTTTTAAATTATATATAGTGTTTTTTTGAAAAATCAAAATAGTTTCAATTTTTAATAATTTAATGCATTTTCTAAAATTTCTAATTACCTTACGTATAATAATGTCTTTTCTAAAATTTCGAAACTTATCTTATGGATAATAATAATTTACTTGACCTGAGAAGAAAGTTTAAGAGAATATAACGTAACTTAGATTTTTCATAATTTGGAGAAAGTTTAGGAGAATATAAAGTAACTTATATTTTTTTTATAATTTTTAATATTTACTGATTCAAAAATTCGAGAAAATTAGAAAAATACACATGGACGATTTGAGAGCGCCACCTAACCGTCTTCTCCTTTATATACATATATTGATATATTGATCGATATATTGATGACTGATATAATATAGATTTTTTTAAAGGACGATATAACTATTTATTGTAATAATGATGAACATGTATATATGAATTGTCAAAATATATTCGAAATATTAATTAAAGTTAATTATAGTTTATCAATTTTTTGGCGTATAAATATAAGAATTCGAGAGTTTATAAATATCGAGTAAATATGTATTACTTTTATAATATGATTATTTTTTTATTAACATATTATTTAACACTTGTATGATTTATCATATATGTCATTTTCAACATCAATAACACTTTATTACATATATTATTTTTTAATTCATATATATTTAGAGAAAAAGGAATTTAATATGTATTCCAGGTGATTCCCTAAGATTTTAATACAAAATAGTAGGATGTTAATAAAATTTTAAATGAATTATGATATTACAAAAATACTCATTTCATGTTTGCATATAAAATTCATTGATGTATCTTAGGTTCCCTAATCTCATATAATAATTATAAAAATAAAAATATTATAATAAAATTTTAAATAAAGTGTATTTAAGTACGGGCGTAATGTTTATCTTCATGAATTTTTCTAAAATAAAATTAAATTTTAAAACACTTTTCAACTTTTTCATTAAATTTCATAAACTTGCAAAATCCAAAAATCTACCAAAATCTTCTAGATTATGTTCTTAAATAGATTAGTACTCTATTTAAATCGTGAGATAATATCAAAAACTCCGTAATATATTTTATTATTCTTATCTCACCGACCCACCGTTATGAAATTGGGGCAAAGATTAGGGTTTCACTCCCGTACGACGATATGATTCCGATTAATTCGCTTAATTCGAAGTCAATTCAAGTAAAATTACTTGTCTAATCACCAAGAATCGTAAGTTCCTCCTCATATATCACCACATTCAATTGATTAACTGTGTAAAATATTTGTTAGGGTTTGTAATTATACATTGTTAATATTGCATTAATTTATCACATTGTATTGTATGTATACTTTTTTATTAATGTGTTTGTGTTGATGATCATGAGTTCTGTAAGGGATGGGAATTGTGTTTCTTTAGTGAAGAAAAGTAGAAAATTTGAGCCTGACTCGAAGCGGAGAAAGGTTGATAGAATTATACCTTTTTGGAAAAATTGTGGTGGGGTTGGTGGAATATATGATAAAGAATGTAGTGTAGAAACTGATAGCAAAAGGGTTAAGGTCGAGCCTTTGGATTATTCGGAGTGTAAGGTTTCGGTGGATGCTAAGTGTGGTCCGGATGTTTTGCGTTTGGTAGGTTCTAGACTGGTGGATGGTGAAGAAGTAGAAGAAGGAGAGATTGTGGAAGATGGAGGTGAGGATGGAGTTGATGGAAAAAGTGGAAATGGTGTTGCGGAAGTTGAAAAGAGTGAATGTATTTTTGAGAAGAGAAGTGAATCTTTTAGAGAGGTTGAAGAAGGGGAGATTTTAGAAGATTATGTTAATGACAATGTTGAAGATGCAAGTGGGAAGGGTGATGAAGTTGAAAAGGATAAGCCCATGGATGTTAAGAAGATGATTTGTTATAATGACATGGAAAGTAACTTGCCCAAAGATAAGATTGCATCTTCAGGAGATGTCGAAGAAGGGGAGATTATAGAAGGTGATGTTAATGACTATGCTGCAGTTGCATGCAGTAAGGGTGCTGAAGTTGGTAAGGATACAAATGTGCATGTGTCGGCAATAAATTTGAAGAATTGGGGGATGATCTGCTACAAGGAGACGGAAACAAACTTGCCTGAGAATAGAATTGCATCTTCAAGAGATGTTGAGGAAAAGGAGGTCATAGACAGTGATGTTAATGACTATGTTGAGGTTGCAAGTGTGAAGGGTGTTAAAGTCGAAAAAGGTAAAAACGTGCATGTGTCGGAAACAAATTTGAAAACTCGGGATTACACGATGATTGATGATTCTGAAAATAGCACAGTGCACAAGTTCAGAAGTGAAATCAACGGTTCAAAGATGTGCTCCCAAGGAACTAAATCTGTTCCGAGGAAACAAGGAAAAAGGGTTTCTGATTGTGCACCTGCTGTAACCACTCTCGGTAGATGTGAAGCACATGCTGATGGTTCTAACAGTCTTACAGTGAAACCTAAGAGAGCTAGTGTCTCAAAAATGAATTTTGCAAAAAGGGTATCTGTTTTGGATGTTAATGGGAAAGGCAGAGATACTTTCGCTGAAAAAGAGTCAAATGATATGAGCATTGTTCCTTTTATTAGCAAGGAAACTCCTATTCGCAAAAAGGTAAAGGAAACTTTAAATTTATTCCAGCAGATCTTGCAAGAGTTGTTACTAAGCAAAGAAAAAGTTTCGCAATATACTTATGTAGAAGCAGCAATGCGACTTAAGGAACAAGGGAAGTGGGTTAATATGGATAGACGAATCTTGGGAGCTGTTCCTGGTGTTGAGGCTGGGGACAAATATCATTGTAGGGCTGAACTTGTTATCATTGGCTTACATCACCCGTTTGCTGCTGGTATAGATTCCATGGAGGTAGATGGAAAGAAGGTTGCCATTAGCATTGTGGCCTCGGGTCGTTATGCTAATGAAACAGAATTTACAGATGTTTTAATTTATTCTGGGGAAGGAGGAAATCCAGCTATTAAAGACAGGGAGCTTAAAGATCAGATACTTGAGCGAGGTAACCTCGCCTTAAAGAATAGTATGGATGCAGAAACTCCAGTTAGGGTTGTTCGAGGTTATCGGGCTTGGAAATCGTTTAGAGCTGGGGACAAGAAGAGAGAGAAAGAAGCAACATTTACTTATGATGGTTTATATGTTGTGAGTAAGTATTGGCAAGAGAAAGGGAGACATGGCAATTTGATTTACATGTTTCAACTTGACAGATTGAAAGGTCAGCCAAAACTTACCGCAAATAGTTTGAACAGCATTACAGAAAAATCTAAAGTATCGGTCAGTTCAACAATATCTTCCATATCTAGCAGATCAAGAAAATGCAAAAGAATATTAGGCAAGATAGGAAGATCCAAACCGTTGAACATGCCAGAAAATTCTAAAACATTGATCATTTTGGAAAAATCTGAAGTCCATCGTAATCCTATATTGGTAGATGACATTTCTTATGGGAAAGAAATGATCGCTATACGTGTAGTTAATGACATTGATGATGCAAAACCTCCAGTCTTCAATTATATAGCTAATATGGTATATCCGCACTTGAAAGATTCCTCTACTAAGAAAAAAAGTTGCCAGTGTGTAGATGGGTGCTCCGATAGTGTCAGATGTTCTTGTGTTGTCAAGAATAGAGGTAAGGTACCATTCAATGAACATGGAGCTATCCTTAGACCAAAGACTATTATTTACGAGTGTGGTCCATCTTGCAAATGCCCCCCTTCTTGCAACAATAGAGTTAGCCAGCTTGGTCTAAGGTTTCAGTTAGAGGTCTTTAAGACTGAATCAGTGGGATGGGGCCTTCGATCACGAGATTTTATATCGTCTGGAAGTTTTATCTGTGAATATGTAGGGGAGTTGCTTGATGACATGCAGGCGGAGGAAAGAAGTGGTTGTGATGAGTATTTGTTTAATTTAGGAGGGGATGATGAATATACTATTGATGCAGGGATATATGGGAATGTTGGAAGATTTCTCAATCATAGTTGTTCCCCCAACTTGTATGCTCAAAATGTCCTCTACGATCATGGTGACAAGAGGATGCCTCACGTGATGGTGTTTGCTACCAGGGACATACCTTCTTTACAAGAGTTGACTTTTGATTACAATTATGAAATAGATAGTGTTTATGATGCAAATGGAAATATTAAGACCAAAATTTGTTGCTGTGGTGCTCCTGATTGCAGCGGACGAATGTATTGAAAGTTTTTTTGTTTTCATAACTTGTCCAAGGAGATAGAACAGTACCTTAATACTGTAAGCTTCATGTAATAAAGGCGTCATGTATTTTTTAAGTATTAATTTGACAATTCGTTTTAATGTCTCTTAAAAGCGTTGCTAGTTTTTTGAGATGGTTTTTGCTGGCATACAAGACGTGAATTTGCTATGTTTTAATAATCTCTAATGTTCTATTCGAGTTGGTTACAATTCTTACAATTTCATAGTGTTAGGAAAATAATCTAATATGTATGAAAAGGAATTTTGTGCTAATAGGTTTTCTAAAATGTTCAACTTGAAACTTGAATAGCAAAGAACTCAATTGAACAGAATTTTGTGCTAATCATCTCTAATGTTCTCTCTTACAGTTTCATAGTGTCAGGAAAATGATCTAATATATAAAGAATTTTTGTGCCAATAAGTTTTTTCAAATGTCGACTTGAAATTTGAAGAGCAAAGAACCAGATGATTGAACGAAAAAAATGTTTGCATCTTTATGCAGGAGTATAGCATTGCAGATAAGAAAAGTGCAATATTTCTTCTTTGCAAATTATGCTTCTTAATTATTTGACAGAATATTTTTTCTCAAAGTTTTTAAAGAGAGTTTTTCGTGAAATTTCAATTCTAAAAACGATTTTTTATGTATTTATTTTCTCCTTAAAAACTCACAGAATACGAACCTTGTTATTTAAAACAATACATGATGTATAATTCGTCATTCAAAACAAGGTAATATAATTTTTATTTATTTGTTAACTTTTAACTTAAGACTCGTAAACTATATATTCACATATGTTATTGCCACACCAAAAAGGAGCCTAATATTTTAAAATTATTAATATAATCTGTGTAATACTAGCATAAAAATAAATAATACTAACATAAAATAGATGAAAATATCATTAGAATCATAAGTCAAGCCGGGCCGAGTAATGACAGAACAAAAACCGGTTCCCTGTTATAAACACACAAATATACAATTACTACATAGGTTCTGATTATAATAATAAAATTTATTTAATACTTGAGTTTGTGCGTGTCTATCTGAACAATCTCAGGAGCATCCTTAATTAACAGAGCAATAGAGTTGTTATCAGCTTCTGTGAAGCTCGAGGTCAAACTAGGGCTTCGATTAACAGGCAACTCTTCCATTTATACTTACATTCAATACTTATATTGTCTTGTCTTTCCTCGTGTTTTGTTCACTCGTAGATCTTATTTAGGGGTTCAAGTTAGGGTTTGGGTTTGGTTTTTGCTTAATTTTCGATATCGATTTCGTTTATATTCGTGTTGCTTCAAACTGTATGTATGACTGTAAGTACTTGTTGTATGCATATGTAGTACATGTTAATGCACAATTGGTGAATTGATTGTAGTATGTTGTTAACTTTAGTTCCGGAATTGGGTTGGTTAGTTGGTTGCAGACGTAATGTGAAATACGATGAATCAGACTTTGCTAATACAAAGTTGAAACTAGTGAAAATATTATATTGAACTGTTAAGCAGCCTAGTGTGTCAGTTAAGGAAACATCATTTGCACCTATTAACGTTAATACTGCTTGGGCTTATGCAAAGTAATTAAGGGAGCGCCCATACCTACACTCTCCATAGGGTAGGGCAGCCACTGACCTTTATTATTTCTAAATTCCTAACAGATCCTTGACTTCCTGAATAGACCTTCTATTGTATTTATGAGAGTTAAATTGAGGGCTTCTGTTTCTTTTTGGAATTGAGGATGTCTCAAATTCTAAATGAAACTATTGATATTGAGTCAGAGTATTTATTATGCCAACTCTTTTTTAAATCCCAGACCAGGAATTTCAGCAGATTCTGGCAATCCCTCTTTGCCAAATTATATAACCCTAATAATAAGGATAGTGATTGGATTGCGATTCAATCACCCCGCTATGTTCGCCTATCTTTTTTTTTTCTGTTTCCCTACATTGCATACCTAATCTACCCGTCTCTTCGAACTTAATTACTCTGCTCACTCTAATTTCCGTGTCCTGCCGACTCTTCGTTTAATTATCGCACCCTGTATACTCATGTGTATGAGTTAATATCATCTATTGTATGCAGTGTTATCAAAAGCGCGCGCGCATATGCGAGATGAGAAACTATGCGCTGCTGATGCGCATCGCATAGTATATGCGATGTGAGTTCGATCATGCACGCGCTTTTCTGCGCATTTAGGGGATTAAGCGAGATGCTTTGACTAAGTCATTGACTAAGTTGTTTAAATAGATATGGGTCATAAAAAACCCTAAAACACTTCGTAGCAACCTTCAAAGCATACGAGTGATACCCTAAAGCTGTTTCAAAGCGATCGATTCAAAGCCCTTTCTTTCTTCTTCTCACGGATAATAATCCCATCTTTTAATTCTTATATATACATACATATATACACACACACAGATCTCATTTTCTAATTCTTGTACATATGTACATATATACATACATATATCTCATCTTCTTTCTTCTATCAACTGATAGATTCAAAGCTCCTTGCTTTCTTTCTTCTTTCACTGATTTTGGGCTCTTGCTTTGATTTCAGTAAGACGAGTGATAAAGAAGATGATTAGTGGCCACTAACTTTGTATTTCCTTGCTACTTTGCCTGTATATTATTCTAGACTTCAAATTTATGTGATGAACTTGATGGATTTATCATAATTTACTTTTGCTTATAAATGTCTTATTATCTATAAGTATATAATGTGTTACAGTATATACATCCTATATATGTATATTTACATGACTTCGATGAATCCACACATTTCGCATTGCGCGTTGCGCTTATGCTCCAGGAGGCCTTTGCGCTTCGGTGCATATATCGCATTAAATAACACTGATTGTATGCAATATAAATTATCAGCGCCTAAGCAAAGCAAAGATGATAGATACACAAGAGCATCTTCAAGAGTCTCTTAACTCACTTTTATATAATATAAAAACTTGGCTCCTAGTAACTTAGTGTGTGCCCATCTCTGAACAAATAGGAAGTAGAGAGAGAAAGAGAGCAACTTCATTACTTTATTATAAAATGTCTGCAAGGGTGGTTTTAGGCTCTTTATAAATAAAGAAGGAATATTGAGGAGGAACTATGAGTTTCTTGGAGTAACATTTTTTCCCTCCCTCCCCAATCCTAATATTTAAGAGCCAAAATAAAGAATCTCTTGGAGATTCTGTAACAAAAGTTGATTGGTGACAATGTAGTACTTTCAACTATAATATTAAGTAAGAACTATAAATAATTTAAACACATCATACTATGTTTTTGAAATTAAGTATACAATTCATTAATACAATATTATAAATGACATATACAAAATTTGTTAATTATCGATTAGGTGATTACGTTAAAAAGTTTTAAGGCCTAGTTTGTTTCTTCAACTTTATAGTTACATAAAGTCATAAACTTTATACTTGCATATGGAATCTATATTATCATGTCACTAAGTTACATCACAAAACTCCAAACATGGGGAATTGAACTTTTATGTCACTAAGTTACATCACAAAGCTCTAGAGTGATTGAGGTGTTTGTGTTTAGTTCATTAATATCTAAATAGAAGTTTAATAGTTAATTTTGGTAAGTTATTAATGTTTTTTTATTATACAGCTATGTAACTTGTGGTGATTATGGGATACCTAGGTAATAAGTTCTCATGTTTTATAGTACTCATTACTTGGAGTTCCCTGTGCTAATTTAAAATTTAATGAACCAAAACATAGTAACCCATTTTCCATCAAGGAAATTCTAGTTACATACTTTAGGCACATCGAAACAAACGAGGCCCAAGTCATTTTGAAAAAATTGGTCCAAATGTGGAATGTGGTCTCGTAATCAACAACAAGTATATGCTTTTCAAAACAAAATCAATTTAAGTGACAATTCAATGATGATCTTTTACACGTGGGAGGAAGTGTTACATGGTGAATAAGTAATTATCGATTTCTCATTCATTAAGGTCGGAAATCTTATATAGGTCATGACAAAACCTGGGTCTCAAAATGATCCTTGAAGTGTTGAGAACTACATGCCATTAAATCTAAGAATTATAACGGAAATTTGATCATTCCTTTTTTTTTTGGTGTGAAATCTTATAATGCAAATTTAAACAAGGACTCTTTAGTTTTAGTTGTTGTACACTTGATGGACACTCGACACAACACTTATTTTGTGTGAGATGTGGATACTTTGGCTAAGTTGAAAGGTGAGATCTTAGATGAAAGTGTGGAATTAAGGAAAAGATTATTAGATAGAGATACAAGAAATTAAATATAGGAGAAGAACGCGATTGACTTGTAACGTTCTTTACTAATTGATCTTGAATTTAAGGTTTATTGTTATTTTTTGCTACAAATTTTATTTAATATACTTGTTTATTAATAAAGTATGCTGCATAAGAGTTCATGTTCCCAATCTCTATGCAATTTTTGTGGTTCTGATTCTTAGGTGCGTGTCTTGTTCGACAAAACATAATATAGGCTAATACTTAAAAAAAAATATATAATGAAGGGTAAGTTTCATGTTGGATTCATAGGATTCAGTATTGACATTGGTATACATAGTTTCAAGTCATGCACTTTGGTCTAGTAAGTTTCAAATCTTGATAGGTTTATTGTCCCAATTGAGAGGCCCAAAATTTACAAATTTTACAGGGATTTTTTTGGAAATTAAAATACATATCCATTGAGGCATTAAAGCTCCATTATACTTATTAATTTTGAGTTAAATATGTAATGAGACTCTAAAATTCCATTGAAACTCTTATAAAATTCTTAAGTCTTATATCCACAAATTTGAAACTCTATTAAGACTTATTATTTTCCAAAAAAAAAACTATTAAATAATTTTAAAATTAGAGAAGAACATTCAATAACAAGTTCGTATCTTAAAAAAAAATGCAAAGTTGCGGAATAAAGATCGTATTCATAAAGATCTATGAAGATTTTAATTTTTTCTTTTTACTCCTGTTTTTAGGATCTCCTGGATCTTATTTGGGATAAAACTTAAGTTCTGTACATTTAAATCTTCGATTTTGTTTATAATTTTTTTCTTAGCTTTAATTTGGTATTCATTGGATCTTTACTCTAAAGTTTATGTGCTTGTTGTGAACTATATTTTGATATATCTCTCTCTCTACACACACAGATTCGGCAAATTAAAAAATATGAGGATTCGGGTACGGGGATATGGACAATATTATATATATATATATATAATTCAAAAGATGTATTTCAATTAAACAAAATATAAATAAGTTCATCATCCACAAGTCTTAACAATTAAAATTTAAAAGACATAAAATAACTATAGTAATTCAAGTTAACTAAAGTAATTTAATCATCTTGATTAATCATCATGGCTTCCATATCTGGCTCATCAAGAGAAAACTAGCTATCTGAAGCTCTTCGGGACGGACCATCATCAGGTGGATCAAAACGATCACCTCCAACATCCCACAACCTAGGACTAAGTAACCTAGTCTGACTTAGTCCTGAACCTTTTAAAAAGAGAGAAAAAAAAAAGTTGCTAAATGCCATTTCCGCACCCCCATCGGCGTCCGCGTATCCCTCTCTCCGATTTCGTGGATACGCCTTTGGTGTATCCCGTCTGTATCCCCGTGAATCCCCGCACTACAATGCACGGGATATGCAGTTCTTCATTGGAGTATCCTTGCTTTCTAGTATATATGAGAAAAAGGGCCGTGACGATGACCTCATGGACTTACCTAAGGATATAAGCTATTTCAATAGAAAAAATGAGTGGCAGTTTTGTAATATTAATTCCCAACTCCTGTATTTACAAAAATAGCCTCAATGTTATATTGTATTTTGTTATAACCTAAGGTCATCCTCAGGGCAATCAAGCCCTATATATACATGCGTGTGCGTGCGTTTGCGCTGCCAACTTTACAAGTCCCTCTGGACCTTTTTATTGCATATTAATATTTAATTTTTTATCCCCTCTTTTTTCTCCTAATTACTGTCAACCTTCATTATTTCTAAATTCGAAATGTTTTAGTGTTTGTTTTTATTTGTATTTATTTTGGCTTCTTGTATAGACCTTCTAATTTACGGCTGAGGGTTTCATATCAAGGAATTCTGTTTCTTCTTGGAATTAATGATGTTGAAATTGGTAAATAAATTATTAATTTTGAATCAAATATTTATTATAAAAAGTTATGGTACTAGTAGAAATATGATTGTGTAATATTTGATATTTGTAACTATTTTTGAGTAACAAGACTAGTTAGATATTAAATTGTTAGTAACCAGAAAAATATAGAAGTAGAATTGTTCTAAAAGTGAGCTATATGTATTATATAACAATTGAAAACATAATTGAAAAAAATTATCATATAGAGTGATAGGGCCCAATGACACTACATAATATTGAGCCCTTGATGACTTACTAAAATCTGGGGGTTAGGGCCCAGTACTATGTAAATAACAAGGCCCAACTTGGCAGAGCTGGAATTTTAAAAGATTATAAAAGTTAATACGTAGTTTGGGTGTATCTATACAACTGAGTTTGGGTTTAAGAATCGCCATTCAGGTTCGTTCTCGAGATTTTCAGTGTCAGCTCTGAACTTCTCTCGCAGTTGCAGGATCTCTATGTTTTCTGGAGGTTTAGGTCAAACTAGAATTCCGATCAACGGGTAGCTAATGCACTACATGTCTGATGTATTATGATCTAAACATTTCTCTATTTAATCGTGTTTTGTGGATCTTCCTTGTCTTATTTGGGGGAAAAACTTAGGGTTCCGTCACAAGTGAATCTTTAATTTTGATTTTGTATAAATGTTTGTTCTTAGCTTTAATTTAGCGCTGATTCGAATTTTATTCTAAACTTTGTTTGCTGCTTGCTCTCTCTCTCTCTTTCACACTCACACTCACACACACACACAAAATTATATGCAGCAGTCCATCTAGACAATTCTTAACCTTCTCGTCTCTTAAATTACGGTCAACCTTCATTATCTATAGATTCCTAACAAATCCTTTACTGTTTCTATTTTCTTGTTATATTTATGTTTGTGTTCCTGTATAGACCTGTTGTATCTATGTGTTTTACGTCAACGGCTTTTGTTTCTTTTTGGAATTGACATCTCAAGTTGGTAAATGAACTATTGGATTGCGTCGAGTATTTATTACAATACTGATTTAAAAATTCAAACCCCAGACTCGGAATTTCAAGAATTATACTTACTTCCAAGTTCTTGCAAAATATCCATCAATTTATTTTCGTGTGCTGGACGCGCCCATTGATCTTTTGATTACATATGAAAATTATCATATATACATGGTACCGATTTCTTGCATTAGCCTGCATGTTATGTTAATTTGGGTCATTCAACTTTTCTGCTCCAAGAGAATGTTAGTCTCCTTGTATTACATATATTTATTAGGTGAATATTGGATGTATTTTTCGATAAAAATAATATACATGCAAAATGTATTTTGCTACAAGTCAAGATGAACTTTACATAGATTTTTTTTTTTTTTTGGGGTGGGGGGTGGGGTGGTTATGTTAAAATGGACTAGAAGTATAATGTATAAACCACCTAATTATCAGCTCAGAAATTTCTATGGTTGATATAACCTGGGTAAGAAGGTTATACATTGACGGATGCATCGAGCTGCACATTAGTCGTGAGCTTTATCATATGTAAGCTTCCCCTATTGTGTGGTGTCAATAAAATTATTTTCACCTATGTCATGTATTGTTGTATTTTCTACTTTGTAGGTGAGCTTTTATACTGCCTATGTGTGCATAACCCTCTTTAAAGGGAAGAGAAAATAATACAGCATTGTTGTTTTGCAGGACTAGTCGGTCGAATCTTATATGCTTGGAGAAGAGTCATATTAATGGTGTTACATATGCACCTTTGACAAGAATGCCAGGCAGACCTTTGGATCCTCACATGTATGTCCCGTTTCATTTCAGGCAAATTACCACTTTTTGTCTTCGTGCACAATTTAGTATTCTTTTTATAGCATGTGAGGGCATAGCTCCACAAAAGCGGCCATTTGGATTAATCTTTTCTATGTGTTTAACTGTTTATATATCAATGAACCAACACAGGTGTGTCTAGGTTTGTTATTTCGATTCCAAATGATTGAGTTGGAGTTATCGATTAGAAACTTGATAGAACATTAAGATACACAGTGAGTTGTAGTTGACTTTGTAGTTGTGTCAAAATTATTTAGGAAGATGCAGATTAAGTTGTATTCAAAACTATTTAGGAAGATGCAGATTAAGTTGTATTAAGTGTAGCAACTACAGCACACAAACATATATGTTTAATCTAACGTATTTTATTCTAGCACAATTAACAAGGTTGCACAATTTTTCTTTTTTGGTTCATCTAAGTTCTCTAGAATATGTGAATTTATTCCTCCAAGATTTATCGAAAAGTATGATAAACAATAGAGATTAATTTTAGAACCAAGGAATATAAGTTCCAAATTTAACGCAATGAAAATTAAAAAAAAATCATCATTACATTTTTCATACTAATTATGTCATGGATCCACCAACCTACATCACTCTAATTTTCATTAATAAAAACATATAGCACATGTATATGTCAGACCTAGTCAACAAGAAGTTAGAGAAAGCATCAAAAGAATTTAACACTTTCAACATATTCATGTTTTACTGTGATGGAGCTGAGATGCATATTCTTTTGCAGCAACTCGAGAGTTGGAGATCAAATGTGTCGCCAAGATTCTCAATCACATTTGTCTCCAGAAGAAGAAGAAGCAGCAGAAGCGAGCCTTTCACTTTACTGCAAACCTGTAGAATTGTACAACATTCTTCAGCGCCGTGCTATCGATAGGGTCTTTCCCTTCTTACATATCCATTTCCTTTTCTTCTGTTTTTATGTAATGGCTTTGTCAGATAATCTATAGTGAATTGTCCCGGGGTTGAAAGTGTCATATATAGCTGTCTTTTGATGGCCATGTGATTTATTTATTGTATTAAGTGCTGGGTACCATTTATTTAATAAGATTAAACCCTTTTTTTACTTTGAGTACCTGTGTGCTCGGACATGAGCATGGACATTGCATGGACTCTCAACAACATGCAATATTTATAAAATATTGACGAGTCTGACACTTAGACACAATCGATTTCGGACACGTCTCACATTCCGTTGATTCCGGGTAACATAGGTTCACACACTTGTACATAAAGTAAACATTTTGGGGATGGCTTAGAAATACACCAGTTTACGATTCAAGTAGAAATACACTTGTACAAGTCTGCCTATTTCACTATATATTTCTAACTTCTAGTACATTTTTAAGCAGCCGAAATTTCTCCAACGATGCTTACGGTACAAAATGCAAGCAAAAAGTCGGAGGTAACAATGTCTAATTTTTTAGTGATATTCTTTTTAAACATATCTGTATCTTTGTTGTGATATTCCCTTGCATTAATTTCAGGTTTTCGAGTTTCTGTCTAAATTTGACATTTGGTTGTTTTGTTCTGTTTTTATAGGTTGAAAATGACAATATCCCTAACAGGAAGTACAGTCCACGGGTCACCACCTCAGAGTTTATTTCCAATCTACGTCTTGTTGGTAAAACCACTTTCTGACATTGCAGATACACAGGTAATAATGTGCTAAATAGTTGCTTGATCCATAGCAGTTTGTATAATCTTATCGACTCAGTTTTCTGCTTAATGTTACTTTAAACACAGCATTCAGTATATCACTACAGTCGGATGGGTGTATTGAGCTTGAATCAATCTCATGTGTATTTTATTCTTCCTGAAATGGAAAAGCTCTCTGCTGTCATCGAAGATAGTCCCGTTTCTGTGCTGTTGGTCAGCTGTGGTATGTAGTATTCAATATACTTATTCAGTGACTTACTACAGTGTAAGGCTTGCTGATAATATATTTATTTCTTTAATTCTTTTTCAAGCAGGAAGTGTTATATCTGACAATGATTCTGCCATGAACCACAAAGATATGAAACCTTTTCCATGTAAGATGCGTATTTTTGGAGCTCAAGTTTTGAATTAAGTTGTTCTAGATTTTAATATAGAACTTCGGATCATTACTTTTCAAGCTTTGGCTTGCAAGAATTAGCATATTCAAAGATTTTTACAGACCTAGGGGAATTAGTAAATTGGAAGTATATAATATTTGAAATTGACTTGTGCTAATATGGCTTTGTTTCCCCTTAATCAAGGCTATTTTTTTTTATAAAAAAGTTTACTGCCACAATGTTTGGTAGTGTAGTCTATTGAAAAGTGTTAAGTTTTTTAATATCATTATTTACTAATCTTGTGGAATAAGTATGTGCTAGTTAGGGTATTAAAAAGCCACAAGGCCACTGATTTGAGCTTAATGAGCTCTACAAATTCATAGGATGTGGGTTACTTCCATGGTATGAAGTTTTATTGTTAGTTAAAAGGTTCATCAAGGCCTATCTTTTACAATGTGTTGCTGGTGTCGTGGATCCGAAGTGTTCTAGATTCTTTATAGATAATAAATGGTAGTTGTAGCTGCTCTTTTGGCAAAAGTACAGGATTTGAAATTTGAGAATTTAGTCGAATTTCTAATTGTTTTAGAAGGAAGAGTATACCCAGATGTTCACTGTCTGTTTTAGTTGGTTGTGTCTTTTGGGTCACCTAGAAGAGTTCCTGGTACACTGAGAGCACAGCTTGAGGACCGTCTTTTGGAGAATGGTTTCAGATGCTTAACCTTTTAAATAATCCGTTTTGTTTTCTCTACGGCGATTTTGGATGTTGTCATCAATTTAAATGATCATTCAACGTCTATTTGTATAGACACATAAAGCCACAGCAGGTGGGTGTTGCACAGTTTTTTTGGAAACATTCACATAGCCAATGATTAGAAGGAAGAAATTAAAGATGTCTGTCTGTCCATGTTGATACATGGGATCATGTCTTAGAGTCTCATTGTTATTCTTTTTCAGACACCGGGATAAGGTTGTCGCAAGTGCAGATCTAATATGTCATATTTCTTGTTTTCATTCTCATATTCTTTTCCTTAAGTTGTTTTCCTCATCCTATATTTGATGTATGGGTTGCTTAGCGTACAGTCACGCTTTCTCTATATGTTTCTGTTGTTTTTTCATGCCATATAGCAGATGTTGGAGGCAATGTCCTGGTTGGTGAAATTACTCTACTTCGACTCTTCACTTCATGGAAAGAATCCCTTAAATCAAATGAAGGGGAAAGAGCTGTTATGTTGACGACTGTTGACATGAGCCCTCGTGTTCTGAAGGTATTCTAATCTACTTTATTTTTTATATAAGTACACTGCCGTAGTAAATGATGGTATGTAGTGAGTGGTTATTGGGAACTGAAATATGTTGTGTGTGATACTTCTCCGCCGTATCATTTCCAATTTTTCTTTTGATAATTGAACTCACACAAACCACTTTGCTTCTATGAGGCTTAAACCTCAGCCACTTGGTAAACAGGGGGAAGAGGTACCGCTGGGACAAGGGCCCTTTAGTCTTATTTTTGTTATCTACTTTCCACTTTACTGTCTGTCCTTTTGGGGGTTTCTATTAGAAAATTTTAACATGGGCATTTTAGATGTTTACTATTCAAGCGAAGATAGGTTCTAATTTTTTAATTTTAAAATTCTAACCCCAGAGGAATATATCAAACACTTTACGTCCATCTGATGCATCCGCTATAGTTTAAATATTAATTAAAACAAAAAATCCAAGATAAAGATGCATCACGCAAGAAGGAAATGCCATCTTACTCCCCTAATAACACAGACACTAAAGCACACCTAGAATAGAAGTTCCACAAAACATACTTATAGTGTTCCTTATAATGTTTTTAGTTTTTCTTTACTGATATTTTGTATTCTGTGATAAATAATTTTGTATTATAATATATGTAGAAGTGTTGTACAACTGGCCATGTAAATTATGATTGTTATTATTATAGGTTTATTTATGTTATATAATTTTGGAGTTCATCTAAACCTCGACCACAGAAAAATATGTAACTTTTACCAAGGCGTGGCATATAAGCTTTGCCTGGACCCCTCGTTTCACAACACTGGCTGTTCTTGCTCGATCTCTGCAACAACTGGTGCAGCGGCTCAATTTCCACCATCACCCACCGTACATTTTAAATTTTCGTATCTCTTCAGAATTCTTCCAAATTATATATTGCAACTCTAGCAAGTTTCCTGGTTAGACTTCTCAGAAAGCAGCCTCAAATTTCCCATTCCTACAGAAATTTACGCTCTTACTCGCCTGTTCACACCACATTGATCATAAAAAATCTTGAGTCCAATCCCCCTATCCTCTTTATCACATTGAGCCCTTAATCGTAGTCATCAATACATACTTCCAACTCACACACACACACATTACATCTCTGTTAGCCGGACTCTTCATTTTTCCTCGACTATCCGTGTCGGACACTCGACACTTTTTTTTTGTTGCTAAATCTCGACACTTGGACATGAGTATGGACTCTTGGACACTTATTTCAATCCAAAAACATGTAAAATTTTCAAAAAATTGCCGAGTCCGACACTTGGACACGTATCCATGTTGAACACTTCCGGCCGAGTCTGGGTAACATAGCTGATTACATAAGTAGCGAAATTGAGTGATAAAATTGGATTGGGGTTTGATACTTTTGTGCTACAATTTACTATTGATTCCTCAAATTAGAGAAGGTGAACAAGGATAAGTGACATGTCACATATGAAATTGAATTCCCGAGTCTCGTTGATTATAGTTTTTATAGAGGTAAAGAATTTTGTTTTTGTGAGTGCATTTAAGGGCTCAACAATTATGGGATGACTGGAGGAATGTGGGTTGTAATATTTTTATGAAAAAGGAGGTCACACGCACTGCATGTTTTCTATGTAGTCAAGTTTTCTTTTCCATTTCTAATCATTTTAGAATGAAAATTACATATATTTCCTTGTTTTATTAACAGTATTAATCTTTTTAGAGGATAATGTTACGAGGGATGCCATAGTTTTCCAGTTGTAAAGCAAGTGACATAAAATGATGTTGTGTTAAAGTATGAGGATGCAAAGTGCAATCAGCTCTGTATTAAAAATGATACAATATTTAATTTTTTTCATGTTATTTTATCTTATAGAGAATATTTTGTTGTTGTCCAAAGGATCCATATATAAATTATCAGCCTTCTGTTGCCATGGCATTTGGTATCTTGTCAAGTTGTTGTAATTAGAATATATAGATTGAAAATCTATCTTACGTTATGGTTTAAAATCTTTCACACCTACTGTTGTCCGTATAGAAACCCCTCTGCTTTATATTGCTGTCTTTTCTGGTGGTTTAATTTTATTTCCAACTCCTTTTCTTCAAATATACTGTTCTAGTCACTGACAGTTATTCCCTGTATGTGCTATTTGCAGCCGGGGACATTGGATGACAAAAAGTTGATATCTTTCCTCCAGATCCCGAGTTACTCTGGAGACGTGGTATGTTCCAAGCTTACCATTGTAATTGACATTGATTAAATAGATCGAAATTTCTGTTCACCCATTGTTATTGTTTTATTTATGAACTTTGCATCTATATATATTACCTACTGAAGAGTGCACCCCTGCAAGTCCCGGTCAGTGGTTGTGCAGAGGAGGTTTGGACAAAAGACAGAAATCAATACAATTCATTATACTACAGTGGCGCTCCTACCTCTTCACTGTCTCATCTTGTTCGGTACAGTTTATGTTTATAATAATTTTTTATTCTTTCTGCTTGATGTGATGTTCTGTTGGTATTTACGATTTTCTCATTTGTTTGCTTATGGAAATGTTTCTATAAGGATATATAGATGAATCAGTTAAGTTGTGTGATCTTTTTCTTTCCTTTCTAGCTTAAGAAATGGAAACGTGATATTCAATTACAAGTACCACTGCAACAAACTGCAGAGAACTGAAGGTATTTTAAATTACATTTTTTCTTGATTGTTTCCTATTCTATTAATAGTATAATACTCTTGTCTGTCTTACACAAAATTGTTATGCATAGATTATGTAACTACAAATTTCATGAGAGCTAAACCACAACTTGAAATATTATGATGTGTGCGTGTTCAGAATTCTTGTTTAAACTTATTTCTTTGATACTATCACTACTAGAAGCAAGTTAATATGATTTTGTTTATTATTCTTCCGTCTTAATGGCACTGCTTCTTTTGCTTATGTATGTCAATTATTTAAAGCATACGGTAAAAGACTTCAGTTGTAATTATTAGTTTTGAATACTCCACCGTGTTTGTATGTATCTATATATATTTAACTCTGTACATTTTCTTTAGCTTGGACTGTCAATTATTAACTTGTAGGCTGTAGCATGTGTGTACTACTAGCACATACTAAAATCAGGAAAACAACAGTAAAAGAAAACATTTAAACTGGGATGGTTTAATTGATGGTTTATTTACTTTAATGTCTAATTGAATTCAATAAAAGTTCTTACTAATTTAAAAATATAATTAAAATATGTTTTTTGTAGACCATTGGGCGGGTTTAAAAAATCAGAATTTAAACCTGGGTGCAGTGTTTCTTGCCACATTTTCGTAGGTTAGGTGTCTTGATTGACGTAATGTCATTGATTTAATTTACTTGTCGTCTCCAAGCATAGGTTTCTAATAAAATTCCTAATGAAGCAGATCACACCATATAGTTTGTCCAACTCGAGTCTTTAGAAAAACCTAAATGATGATATAGTGTAGAATGAAGAATTTAGCTGAACAATAACTATAGGATATAGTGAGTTAGTGACTAGCCTTTATTAGGAGCATATGATTCGAAGATGCTAATTGAAGCTTAAATTCAGAATGAAGTCAATGAACTCCCTCTGAGCGGAAGGCTTGACTGTTAAAATGAAGCCAAGCATGCTGCTTCACTTGCTTCCCCATTTTCATGTCATGTGTTTGTCAAACCTGTAATAAATTAGCTACTCTGCAACTCCCTTGACTACTCTTCTGTACCAACAACAGAGAAATAAATTTTGGAACTGAATTTTTACCAGAATCACTTCAATTTGTTTTTATATATTTATCTATTTTTTTAAATATTTAAAGTGGTATGGTGCATGTTTATTTATCCTTAAAAACTTATTTCAATTACACAGCCTCAAGAATGTGCTTATAAGTATCAATTTTGTAGTGACTGAAGACTTCACCTGTGCCTTCTGCTTAGTGAAAGGTGCAAGCTTTGAGGTAGACCTGAACTCATCTGTGAGAATCTGTTAGTAGTCCTTTTTTTCTTTGAATAATTCTAACATACCTGCCCCATTTTCTTTAGGGCCTGAGACATCACTTGCTCGCATCCCACGATCTATTCAACTATGAATTCTTGGTCGGTAACTTCATCAGTGACTTTTGACTATTTATCTGTTTGCTGGATGCACTTTGAATCTATTCACTTTTCTACAGGTCACAGAGGAATGCCAAGCCATTGATGTTACTGTTAATACTGATTTTTCATGGGGTTCTGAGGTTAGATCACTACACTGATTGTTTGCTACTGATATTTGATTCCTATTCATATAAGCTGCCAGCACATCTTTAGTTTGTGAATGTGAGGCGTATACACCTTTATGTACTGAAACCACAATGTGTCTTGTTAATCGGACAGTGGCAGACTGACAAACTCCGTAGTTCGTTATTCACCAAAACAATAATGGGACCCCATAAAAAACATATCAACTATATGTATTTGGAAACATGATCTATTTTTTACTTGAAATGTTTATCATGAGTTTACCTTGTGTATTTGATTTGAAGGGCTTTAAATTCATTATGCTAGTGATACTTTCTTGATTTTTCAATCAGATTAAAAGCAGTGTTGATCCAAAGCGAGAAACATTCATATTTTGGTATCTCTCTCTCTCTCTGAGTGTGTGTGTGTCTGTGTGGATTACCTGTGTAATTTTAGTTCTGATTGCTCTTACTTATTTTAATTGTGTGAACAGTTCGAAGTCGTTTAAACGCAGAAAACCCAAGAATATAGGTCAAGGTGCAAGATATGTGACTCCACTTGTCTTAGATTCTAGTGACCCACTGATAGCAATCAATGGACATCGCGACACTGTTAACGGTTTGATAAATATTTCCATTCAGTTGCATTTCCTTCTAGTCAGTTTGTAACTTCAATTTTGGTGATATCATTAATATTTCTTCTTTGTGAATGTTATATTTCATAGTTTTTTTTATTTGTTTGTAATCATTAGCAATTTTAGTTTTAGAATAATCAACATATCACTTATGACTTGTGAGGAGGATGTCAATTTCTTATCTATCTTGAATTTTTTGGAAAGGTCAATCACAGAAATATATAAACAAGGGCACCCTACCCCTATTGAGGTTTGAACCCTCGACCTCTTATTACCAAGAGGAAAGGGCTATTTGTTAGGCGAAGCCTTGCAGATATGTCAATGTTTTTAACTGGTTTGTCACTCTTTAGTCTTTAGATATAGTGTTTCCACCAAGTAAGTAGTTCACTCTGCATAGGAACTTCCAGTTAGAGCAAAAAAGTACATGTAATGTAACCAATAATTTGACGTCTCTCATACCGGCGTTTAACTTGATTATTTTTAGAAATCGATTCCAGTCACAGGTATGATGGCCTAATACATGGTGCATATTTTTGGGTCCAATCAGGTGCCGTAGAATATCATGAACACAATACATCGAGCCTTAACAATGCAACAGGATGCTCAAGTGCCACAGCTCATTCATATGCAGATCTTGAATGTGCACAATCCACTCCAGGAAGCAACCTTGCACCTCCTTCAGTGCTACAATTTGCGAAGACTAGAAGGTTATCTGCTGAGCGCTCTGACCCGAGAAAGTATGTTGAGAAAATGCACTGATTACTGTTATTTTTTGGCATAATACGAAATGTTACTTTTCAAGTCTATTTAAATAGTTTTTACATTACTTATAATTAGTAGTCAAAGCATTAAGTGGGTAATTACATGGTATTCTTATTAGGTTGAAAAGGTTTTTACTTGTACAGCAGACTATGTAATGTCGTGCAAGTGTAAATCATCTCGGTCCCGTTAATTTACTTTATGCGACTAGCTAGAGGCAAAGTTAAGATGCGTATTATCTTTTCTCTATAAGTCTTGGCAAGAAGTGCAGAAATGGTTTCAGGACTGTATTCCAAATACACAGAAAGGTGGTCAGCAGTTGCCAATTGTCAGACAGTGTATATTTTCTACTTTCTACTACATCTAAATGCCACAAAATAAACAAACACTTGTTCCTCCAAAGTGTCCTGTCATAGTGTCATTCTTGCTTTAGCAATTCTACAAAATCTATGTCATCAACAATCTTTGCCACACCAATAACCAGCTTGAAGTTTTATTGAGGTTAATGACCTTAGAGGTCTAGAGGTCTTCTAGTAGCTTATCAGTCTGTCTTCTTGTTTGAGCCTTGTTCCAGGTCATTTTGGTTGTCATGTCTTAAGGTCTGTGTTTCTCAATTATATTGAAATACTTTAAAAGGGTATATTATACGTGGTTGGTATTTGAACACCTTTATAATGAGATGGTTCAATACAAGAATTTATTGTTTAATCTGCTGTTTAGATCATGTATATAGTTTCAGTAGCTTCAATTGATTAAGATGCTTATGTTGTTTTCCTCAGTCGAACTCTGCTGCAAAAGAAAGAGTTCTTTCATTCACATCGGGCTCAGGTGACTTGCTAGTACTGCACTCGTTTATATGGTTCTCTCTCTTCTCGCTCTGTATCTGATTTTTTATATTTTTCATAAGCCTCTGTAGTTCATTTAAAGGGTGTGGCTTCAGTAATTCTATACAAAGTCGTGAGATATCACATTTATATTATATCATGTCATTAGAATATATATTTATCTATTCTACTATTGTTAGTATAATAATATAGTATAATAATACTGATTTACATCACACATGTGCTTGTAACAAGTTCATTAGGATGAAAAATTTTCTATTACCAGATGTTAGTGCTATCACGATGATAAGATAATCTCCCTGTAGTTTCTGTGTAAATTTATTTAAGAATAGGTATCATAATTTTTCGTTAATTCTTGGGGATATCTTAGTTAGGTTGGTCTGCAGTTAGTTTTTGACTCACATTTTCGTAAATCTGTATGGGTAAAATGGTTAGTTTATGGTTCTATCAGTATTGCACTTGAAGGATAATACAATTATATGAGATTAGTCAGCTTCTGATCTTATGTTCATCTATATGTCAACATTGTTTCCAACTTGTATCTTAGATTTAGTTGTAATTAGCCCCGAAAAAGATTACCTCGCGAAGAACGAAAAGTTTCATCTGTCTTTTCCATTGCAATTTCTTGTAACTGGCTGGGGAATTTCATGGAACATAATTACTAACGCGGGAACCTTTTCCATATGCATGTAGCCAATGGCAATAGAGCAAGTTTTATCAGATAGAGACAGTGAGGATGAGGTTGATGATGATGTTGCAGATCTCGAGGACAGAAGGGTAAGTTAAAAAACTCTTTAGTTTCCTTGGGGGTAATCAATGTGGTTAAGTATCATTTTTAAATAATTTAGTATGTTCAAACAGGTATTCTATTTGGTCAAGTATCTTTTAGATTGATTTAACGTGTTTTCTGAAATCATGAACATAGCTAAACCAACAGCAAATTCATTTTTTAAATGATTTGGATCAAGTTGATTTATCCAAGGTTGAAATGAAATTTAATAACCCCACCCCACTCCAAAAGAATCAGATATTGTAAACAGATAAATCTGGTTAATATGAAACTGAGAAGAGGAATAGTTTTAGTTTAACTATGTTCATGGTTGTAATTAAAAAGATATTTGATTGCAAAATTTAAAGATTCTTGCTAATATAATTCAGAGCTAGAGCCTGTTTGGCTCTGCTTAAAGCGGTGTCAATTGGCTTTTAAGTTGGCCAGTGAGTTGTTTGTCTACACTTAAATTTTTTAACTTAAAGTTACTTTTAGTTCAAAAAATTTAAGTACCTCTTAGGTAATTTTTTTCAACTTATTTTATTTCCCCATCAAATTTTAATATAAACGCACATATTTGAGGCATTCTTGAACTTGTTTGTACTTTATTCTTTCACTTTATATTTAAATAATATAAAATTTATTTTTTCTAATTAAAATTTATATAAAAAATCACTTTATATAAAATTAGCCAAACAGATACATCTGACTTAAAATAAAAAATTACACTTTTAACTTAAAGTAAATAAGTTATACTTTAAGTTAAAGGTAACTTTTTTTAAGTTAACCCAAACGGGCTCTTACTATTGTTTCCTTTAACATAATTTTGGGTTGGCAATTGTTGTTAAATTTTGCAGATGCTAGATGATTTTGTTGATGTAACCAAAGATGAGAAACGGTTGATGCATCTTTGGAACTCGTTCATTAGAAAGCAACGGTATTATCAAATTTTGGTTTCATCTTATTGTTTCCTACTTTACCATTATCAGTAAAAATCCCGGGCCTGGCTTTGACCAAAAAGACCGGGCTTTTCTAGGCCCGGTCAAAGCCCGGCCCGGTGGGCGTGCATCTCTAGCTACGTTTAGTAGAGTAATTTTAACTATTGCACTTGGAGGAAGTAATAGGTCAATTTTTACATTAGGATTCATATTTAAATTATATGTGGTATATGAAAATGAATTAATCATTAAGGCTCAGAGTTTAAATTGAACTGATGAGGTTTACGATTAACCCGTTGCCAAGGATTTTTGGTTCTTTTTTTTAAAAAAAATAATGCCAATTAAAGAGAATTTGATATTCACACACATGCATTCACTGTGGCTTGAGTCCTCAACATCTTATTACCAAGAGGAGAGCTTGACGGTGAAACTTATGCCATTTTGTAGCACTAAGGCTTCAAATCCGGGCATAAGTTTATTGCCTCATTTAAATATTTTAGTTCCAAATATTGCAGGGTACTGGCAGATGGTCATATTCCTTGGGCATGCTATGCATTTACAAATTTGCATGGAAAAGACTTCATACTGGCACCAGCTCTGCTATGGTACACTCCGTGACCTTTCACTATGATATCATCTTGACTTCTTGTGTCTTTGCATCTACATTGACAGCATATATATTATAATATGCATTGACGGTGAATTGTTCCAGACTGAACCATAATTTTTTTTATAACAATCATATTTTCTGTGATTTAAAAGCAACCTTGCTCTGAATTTGTATGTTTGATTCTGAATCCTCATCTGTAACATGTACTTCTATGCTTTGCCTTTAATTATTCTGCTCGAGATTGGGGGTGGGGGTGGGGGTGGGGGTGGGGGTGGGGGTGGGGGTGGGGTGGGGGTTGTGGGGTGGGTGGGTGGGATGGTACTAGATACTAGAATATCCGTGGTAAGACTTACGGGCATGATCACTGCCAGTGGAGACAGGTTACACTGTTTTTTAATTTATATTTATTTCATAATTTTCTTATTTATTATTCTTCTAATAGCTATTTTAATTTTATTTAATATATAAAAAATTGTTATATTCTTAATTATATTAATTAATGTGTATAATAAAATTAATTTAATGGTTTTTTCGTAGAACTTGTTAAATATTATAATTTTGTATTACGAAAATAATTATACTATCTAAATTACCGTAATCCATATTTGTTAGATGTAATGTCATCAAACATGTAGAATAATAGAAATAAAATAAAATATAATAATATGTGTTTGATGGGATTCAAATACTTTTGTATCTTTAGAACTAATAATATAAATGTTTAATTCTGAAATGTTGTTGATGAAATTTGAATCTTATTTCTTTTTTAGTGGTTTAGATATTAAAAAAAATTAAATATTATATAGTATCATATCTGACGGTGACGGTGAGAGGTTGTCATGGTCTTCATCTCTTTATGTGAAATGATCTGCCGTCCTTTCGATAGTTAACCTGTTAACTAAACTACATAAAAGATTTCAAGTTCTGCTGCTCGATTATATTATAGATTCATATTAAAGTATTCAATATAAGTTAATTGATATTTAAGATTTGCTTTCGATGTTGTTTATCCTATTACAAATTTAATTTTTTTTAAGTTGCTTCATGTATTCTATCTATGTTAATTTATATATATGGCTTAATAATATTATAATATTTTATTATTTTTATACGTTCAATCCAATATCATATATTTATTTTTTAATTTTATATATGTTCAAATTTATTTATACCATATTATTTTACAGGCCTGGGCTTGGCACGGCTCAATGTATGACGATGGTATATTTTAGACCAAACCAAAACTCTTTTTGGGATATTGAGAAAACAAATACAAAACCCGACTAACATTCGAACAAATGAAATGAAATCTGAAACAAAGCAATATAATTATAATCTAAAAATATATTTATCAAAATTTGAATTTGGCCAAATCTGTAAAATAGAACATGAATTCAAGGTTTTAAGTTAACAAAAGAATATAAAAATATGCACTACACACATAAGTGTGTGTAAGGTACATAGAAGTACATCTAGTCATAGTCAAATAATGGGTAATGGTAGGTTTTAGGTTGACCTTAAACTTGACCTAATTTTTTCGGGTAATTTTTAATGATATTTATTTTTATGTGTTGGGTTTTATGTTATGTACGATTTTGTCAACTGTTATTCCAAGGAGCACGGGTGACTAGGATAGGGGCTGGCGAATAAGGCCTGTGTCTAGAGGCTAGTGTGCCCTTGTATATATATATATATATATATATATATATATATATATATATATATATATATATATATATATATAGGCTAAGCTTTAAATAAGAAACAATTATTAGTTTGGAAAACAAAGTTTTTTATCTCATATCCCCTAAATTCCCCCGACCCGAACGGCCAAACCAATTATTAAGGTTTAATTATCGAGGTTAGGTTAGTTATTTAATTGGGGATCAATACATGTTGGTGATGATTACTTGGTTTTGAAGTATTATAGTTGGTAAAATAATATAGAATATATGTTTAAAGACATTGTAAAGAACATATTGTAGACTATATTAATAATTTGATGGTTTACCAAATTCCCCGTCTAATGGGAAATTGGAGGTTCTGTGGACGCTTATCATACACACACACACATATATAATTTTGTTAAATTTTACTACAATTATAATATCTAGTAAAATAACTCTGATGATACTTAATATAACTAGTCACGTACTACTATTTTGTGAAATTTTAGTTGAATTTAATATTATTATTTCGTAGAATACTTAGTATAACACTTAGTAGAATCTTAATAATCTTAATATATTTTAGTATACTCTCAATATTAATATTTGGTGAAATACTTATTAACATACTTAGCACGGTTGAACACATAATAGACTCTAAATATTAATATTTAGTATAAAATTTAAAAATATTATTGAAATTTTAATATTATTATTTAGTAAAATAGATAGTACAACACTCAATGAAATCCTAATGATATTTTTTTAAAAAAATAGGTAAATTTCAATATTGATATATAGTAGAATAATTAATACCAAGAATTCTTAATAGAATCTTATTAATTTTTACTAGAGTTTTAATATTAGTATTTATTAATATCGTAAATGTTGTACGAAGTATTTCATTAATTGTTTCTTAAATATGAATTAATATAATTTTATTTTAATTAAAATAATATTATAATTCTATTAAGTGGTCTTAGTATCTATTTATTTATTCTACTCATTATAACACGAAGTACAATATTTTCAAAAAAATATTTCAATATTATTTAGTTTAACAAATAATAATGGTATGGTTCTACTAAATATTTCAATAATTATTTAAAATAATATTTTATCAAATTTTCTTCATAGTAAGGGTTTTCTTACTAGCCTCCCCCTTCCCAACACACACACACATATATTATTATTATTATTATTATTATTATTATGTACTTTCCTACTTTTCTTACAAACAATTAATTTCATTCTTACCGAATAATCTATGCCAATTTTATGGCATTTGATTAATGTTTCTACTTTTTTTATTCGATTAATTGAACGACGGATTGAAAGCCATTAGTTTATATTTTAAAGACAAAAGATTAAAGAATAATAAGATAACGGTTATATTATATAGATCATGTGGTGTGGGCATGTTGTTATATATAATCGGTTTTTCTAGTGTGTGCCCATGGACACATATTAGAAGCTTAGTTGTCAAATTTCTATTAGTTTTCAATTCATTAATAATGATGGACCCCCATGTATGTACAAAAACTCCACCAATCAAAATGAGTCAAACTTATAAAATTTAGTGCTTAGTGTGTGCCCATATATAATTCATTGAAAGAGATATGGTTGAAAAAGTTTGATTATGTGAATGTAACAAAAATGTTTTTATCTAAATGATATTTTGAGATTTGACTTATAATTGAATCCATTTAATTTTCAAGCAAGTCTAACCCATTTTTGCCGGTATATCAAATTAAAATTTCGTTAACTATATATAACAATAACTATAGAAGGTACTTTGAGGTCTGAGGAGAAAAGACCAAACATTAGATGTAATATGGCCAGCTTTAATTGCGCTGCCACATCATATAATTCTTCATCGGAACTTGGTAGTTGTTTAAAAGCAACTGAGGCTCATAATCTGCCCTTTTGTTTTTAGCTCGTCTTCAGCCACGTAAAGTATGTTTTGATGATGGCAGGTGTTGGAGATTACTTTTGATCAAATTGTGGAATCATGGCCTTCTGGATGCATGTACCATGAACAAGTGTAATGTCTTAATTGAGAAGTTTCAATCCCGGGAAGTGGATCCATTAATGATCCAAGTAGGCGATGTTCAATTATCCACATAGCTAACAGGTGTCTGCATAAGACCCAAGTATAGTGAGTCATTTTGAGTTGCTTTGATTTCCTTCTGTGAAGTGTAATTTTCCGTAACTTTTATGGAGTTAATACGAGTTACTTTGATTTCTTTCTATAAAGTGTAGTCAGTGATATACAAGCCCTTTTCCTATTTATGGACATCAGATTACGGTGTCTTCTACTTCTGCAATTTGTTGGCATCTCATGCTTAGTATCCGATATGTATGCTAGAGTGCATGGGAACTATGCTAAAATGTTTACATACGGGTCATATTGTGTGAACTGTTTCTAAAACTGTTCTGGTGAATTATAAATCTTGTGCCATTGGCAGAATATTAGAATCCTTCCCAAACTTCTGTATATGGAATCCTTCCTAAATTATAATTTCTTTTCTCAATCACACATTTATAAGAAAATAAGCTAGAATATGGAAATCAAGTGATAGTTTACAAAATATAAAGCAAAATTCATATATGATATATTCTCCCAATACGTAGACATTATTGTGACTATAATTATATTTTTCAAGTGTTACTAGATTTATATAGGATATGTCTCCTAATCTTTCAAATCCACTCTTTCCAGGTGAAGAATACGTTAGTCAAGGTAGTAATTGTCCTGGACTCCTGGTTTGTTTGAGTGGTAATAGTGTTGAATTCGAGTTGAGTTCTGGACTTCAAATTGACTATAATTCGTGCAGCGGAAACAAAAATCCGATGGAGGATGCTGCTTCGTAAGCACTTCCGACTTCGCCTCCAACTTGAGAGTATGTAAATCATATTAGTATGCAGTGAGTTAGGAAAAAGTGAAACTTTTGTCCGGAGGAGTGTATTATGTATATAGGCAAAAAGCATGTGTATGACATTTGAGCAGTGTGTGCATTATACGACTGATCATGTGAGGTGTTTGGAGTATAGTGGTAGGTTGCAAACTGACCCCTTTGAGAGTTAACTGATAATTGTGAGGATTGAGTGCTTCAAACCATGAAGATTGAGTGCTTGTTTTGAATAAACCCGGTTGGCTGAATGCTTCTAATGTTGAAGGAGAGACGACCAATTTGGCTGTGTTAAGAGTGATGGTAGGTCGAGTACTATCTTTAGCCTTCATGTTGGTGATAAGGAGCCGGCCGATTGGTCATATAGTTTGGTGGGAAACTGGCTGCTTACCTTGGGGAGTGTTTAGATAGGTGGTGGATATTACTAGGGTTGAGCATGGGCCGGTTCGGCTCGGTTTTAGGGTAAAACCGGAACCGGAACCATATATTTCCGGTTTTTAAAATTGAAAACCGCAACCACCGGTTCGGGTTCGGGTTCGGTTTCAAAACCCCGGTTCGGTTTGTAACGGTTCGGTTTCGGTTTTAAAACCGGATGAAAATAAAAATGAGAATGATAACAACTTGAATAAAAAAGCTTAAATAAATATTTAGTTTACACAACTTTAAAAATACATTGTCCCAAGTCTGAACATTACAAGAAATAAAAATTAAACAACATGCAGCAGCATTTGCCATTTGGACAGCATGCAGCATTTGGACAGCAGCATCTGAATTCTGAACGACAGGCACCAGCATATGATAAATTAGACTACTATCAGACAGTTAAGTAACAAGACATAATATAACATAAGCACAAAAAAGGGGACACATTTACAAGGTTTTACATCATGAAGTATTATTAATGTATATGTATATAATTATAATGTGTAAACTAATGGGCATTAGCATGTTACAAAATGTTACATGCATTTATTACTTTTAAAAACTCATATAAATTTTAAAAATTTATATAAATTATATATATATATATATATATATTTATTTATTTATTTATTTTAATAATCGGTTCGGTTCGGTTTTAGCCGATTCGGTTTTAACCTATAACCGGAACCGAAAGTTTCGGTTTTTAAAAATCAAAAACCGCAACTGCCGGTTCGGTTTCGGTTTCGATTTTTTCGATTCGGTTTTCGCCGGTTTCGGTTCGGTTTCGGTTTCAATTCGGTTTTTTGCTCATCCCTATATATTACAATTATAAATACTACCATATAACCGTGTGATGCGTACGAGAATTTATTAATATTTTATTTATATTATAATAATTATTTTTTATTCTTAAAATAATTAACACATTAATACACGATTTGACTACCTAAGTAACAAAACACGTGAAACTAATTATAATAACGTCTATATAAAAAATAAATAATACAAATACTGTTTTTAGAGTATTAATTAGTATATATTATAAAATTGACTTAAATAATTTACAAATAAATTTTTTTATTATAGTTTTGCAAATAAAATTATGGTTCTGCATTATTTTTTTCATTTTTTATTATGGTTCTGCAGAATTTAGTAAAAAATTTCATGGTTCTCACGCTAAAAAGTTTGCAGTGTTTTGCATATATATATGGATTTTGTTATATGTATAATCTTAAATGGAATACTAATCGAGGAACATATATATCTTGTATTAGATTCTGTAATATATTATAAGTAGAATATAATTTCTATTTCATAGTACTTTTGCATATATGTGACAAAAGTTCTATGAAAACCTTGGAGTACTAATTAGAAAATATGTTCTGTATTATATTCTGTTTATTATATATTGCAGAATATGATGCAAAATTTTTTGATTAGTACTTCGTATAAGGTTCTCCATTAAATTTACCCTCTATTAAATTTACCCTATATATATATAATTTAAGTCCGAAATATAATTATATTTAATATAAATATGTATAAGTGATCTAAATACTGATCGAACAAAAATTTTAACGCTTTGATTTAATTTTATTACAAATGTTAATCATATTAATATAACTACTTTATCAAATCAAGATACAATTTTATATAATAAAAATTGTAATTTATTGATATAAAATGATATTTTTATATTTTATTTTAAAATTATTTTGTAAATTTTACATATATATATCAATATATATTCTGTCATTATTAATGAATATTACGGAGGAGTTTATAGGTCAAGTTAAAACTGAACTAAAGATAAACTGTTAGAATTACGTTGTATAATTCATATTTTTATATGACCAATGTATAATTCATACTAAAGTAACATTAAAAAATATGATAAAAGTTGTTACAACACACAAACACACATTTTTATTTAATTGAAAGAGCATACAGTACATTTATTGGGAAACAGAGACATGAAAAAGTACCAAAACACACCCACATAACAAAAACACACAACATCAACAACATAAAACACATATAAAACTTAAGAAAATAAACCACCACGAAGTGGTTGATTATTTAGTCCCACAATCGATATTCCCGAGCGGCCGGTGCATCCTCATCATCACCCAAGTTACTGTTTTGGCTTGATTTGGCATCACTCATGTCCTTCAAGAGATCAGCTAAGCCACTGAAATCATATGGCCATGAGTTCAAAGCTGCACTCCATATGGACGCTGGTGAGTAATCCAACCCCAACAAGTCAGCTGGATCTGCAACACGCGAAAATTCCTCAGTAGCAATAGCTTTGCCTTTGCTAGTACTTGGTGATGGAGCAGCAATCCCGAGGATTACACCGTTACGAGGTGATGGTGCACCAACAGATTTAGCAGCACCGAAAGTTTTCTTATAATTGGAAATTTTAGTACGTGCTGCGAGAGCTCTGAGGACTTGTCGTGGTGCTATGGACACGGGCATACCAGCATTAAATGTAAATGCTGCGTAAATATCTTCACCGGACAGATACATTTCGTCACGGAGCTCAGTTTCATCATGTGCGAAGAAGCAGACCTTCCTGTCACAGTTGGGACCGTTGAGGCATTCTGATGTGCGATATTTTCCAGGGTGCAGAAAATACTCGAAAAGCCCGTGGGCGAACTTGCAAGCTTCGCCCCTCCTGCATATGTCATTATCTCTGAAGAAAGGACAGAGGACTGGAAGGTAATTACGCGGGTCGCGGCGACGTGCACGCTCCCCAGGGTGAGTGAATGGGCACGAGGTCCAGTCATGGGAAAAGTGCTTGTCGCAGACCAATACCTTAAATTTGTACATTCGGAACTCGTCGGTCTCGTAGATCGACGAGTTCCTGTTGGAGACAGGGGAGAGGCTGAAATGCAGATTGATCAGATTTTGGGTCATGGCGTTGTTAGTGTTGGTTGGGAGCCTTTTGTTCCAAGTTGGCTCCATATGAGAGGGAGCTGAGAGAGCTAGAGAGAGATATTATATGCTAAGTATATATTAAACTTAGTAGTTTGTGTTGTAGGTGTGAAGAGAAGAGGGATCATTTGTGCTGTTTATATAGCAGTAGAGTAAGAATAGTGAAGTTTTTAGCTGACACCAGCATGCATTTATTTTTGTGGTGGAGCGCTGGAGATCCAGAACTTGCTAACAAAGAGTGAGAGGCATGTAATTCTTATCTCTAGTTTTATTTAGATGAGTTGCAGTTGCGGTTTGATGCTATATTGCTGTTAATTGTAACTAAAAAAATTACAGTCTCGAAACGTGGTTTTTTATGTTAAACATGCCATGTAATCTGATTAAATCTTTCTCTTACTATTATAAAATTTGTATAGATTGAATGATGAAAAAAATAATGTCATGCGAAGCTTAAATTTTAAAAATTATATTACTATATGATTCTTATGGAATACTTAATTAAATGTTTTAGCACAAATAGAATTACGATTAATGAGTATTTTAGTGTAAATCTTTCAATTTTTTTATATCTATTGAATTAATTCAATTAAAATAAATATTATTGATCGATAAACGACAATTATATACTTTTTAAACGAATACACATATCGACAAATAAAATAATTTCGCGAACAACTTACAAACAAATGGAAGATTGTGCGTTGAATCGGATATGATAAACGATATTTATTTACTTTATATGATACGATAACGACAAACGACAAATATATATGTCATAAATAAATGTCGTCATGTAGACGTCTACATGACATGTATAATAGATGTAACAGAAAAATATACAATAATTTTTTACTTCCAAACATCATATGTGTGTGAATATATAAAATTATGCGATATTATTATTGCATAATAAATTAATTACATCTTTGATGTACTGCTAGTATTAGTCTAAGAATTCTTAATTTTATAATTGTAAATACACCCAGAACTATGAAAGAAAGGATTATCCCAGACATATGTCGAGGGATTTTATTGACAGTGATTTTACTGGATGTGATACGATAAGGTAATTGTAATTTTACATAATTTAATCGTTACTTATAAAATATCAAATATTAAGAGACCTGCTAATATTAAAAAGCTTTTTCTTGAAAAAACTTTCAACTTTTACACAAATAACTATAAGTTCACTATCAAATATGCTTAAAATTATTATCTATTTTATGTTATATCTCAAAACATATATATCACAAAAATTTTATCAAATAATAATTAAATTAACACATATATGACATGTTTACGTGATTTGACCGGATATTAAAAATTATTATTTTTAATTCTTTTTTATTAAAATCCTTGCTCACATTTACAAATTTCCTTCTGTTTGCCAGTGCACGTCTTCCAAGTTCCAACCAAACCAATTTAATTTATTATATACTTCTGTCAAAATAATGTAATAAATTGAAAACTTTCAAAGAATGATATAAAATAGTTATAAAAAAAAGTTACCGCAACGGGGATTTGAAATCGGGTATTCTGGTAAATTGAATATATTAGCCGGTGTTACTGCGACTGTTTTAGTTATATGTTAGTAAAATATATATTAGTTGTACTATGCAACCCCAAAATATATATGATAACTCAGCGAAGTTCTTAAAAATCCTGAATATAAAACAACTTAAAAATCCTTGTTCTCATTTACAAATTTCCCTCTGTTTGCTTAGTGCACGTCTTTCGACCAAACAATTTAATTTCTTACGATGCTTTTTAATATTAATTTAACATATTAATTATATATTTTTATTACATAATTTACTTATAAAAAAATTATATAATATACAAAAAATATAGAACACAAATTACAGAACACTAATACTGAATATTGTTCCGTAATTTTGTGTTATGTATTTTTTGTATATTACATAATTTTTTTATGATTATTTTTTGTGTTCCGTAGTTTTTTATATGTTCAGTAATTTTTTCATGTGTTCTGTAATTATATTTGTTATTATTTTCTGAGTTACTCAAATAATGAAATTCATCATTGAACTTAATCATATATATATATATATATATATATATATATATATATATATATATATATATAAGTATTTGCGTGTATATTAGTTTACAAATTAATTTACTATTTTTTGTACTCATTTATTTCTTAAATTTAAATTTCCTAATTTTTTTAAATTATTAATTATCAAGTTTGTACTTTTTTGAACTTGGACTAAAAATGTGAGCATTTTTTTTGTTAACCCGTTATCTAGTTATTTGAATTTAAATTTATTTATTTTGCTTGACATTTACATGTTCATGAACACAAATTTGTGAGTCATATTCATGAGTTATTCCTTAATAGTGTTTAAGAGATGTGTTCGTGAGTTGTTCACGAACATGTGTTCGTGAGTTGTTCACGAACATGTATTCGTGAACACTAACGAGCCAAACTCAAATAAAATATTATGTTCGATAAGAGTTCGAGTTGGAAAATTTTTAAATGAGCAATAGCTTAAAGTTCGGTTCGACTCATTTACACTCCTAGTGGCATGCATATATATGTGTGTGTGTGTGTGTGTGTTAAATAGAGTTTAATTAAATTATATAAATAAAATTTTCTTAATTAAAATGTGAAGCTATATAGGCTTATTTTAATTTAGTAATATTCAAATTATCAATTTTGCATGTATGCATGTACGTGTACAAATCTAAAACCCGTGTATCACACGTTGCAGATTTGATTTGGGGCTATATGAATTTCTGTTACAGTTTGCGTATGCATTACTTTTTTTATAACCTTTTGGACTTCTAAAGTAAATCCAGTGATGTACTATTTGGCATAAAAATAAGAAGGAAAAAAAATTATGCAAATTATGGCACCAAGTTTTGGAATCTTTTGCATGAAAAATAATGACTAGGATCACGATTCAGCTAGTGAACTGTTCGATCAGATAGAGTTGAATAGATAAATAGCTTTTTTGTAACATCGAATAAATTATATTATATAATATATTTAATAAACTATTGTTGCAATGTATCATTTATAAAATCGAGTTGAATAATTTAAAATGATTTAAATTTATATTTATCATATCCAAATGATATTATAAGTTAATTAATTTATTTATTTTAGAAAATGAAAGGAAGAATAAATTTAATTATTATTTCTATATACGGAGATGGAGAAGCACATATAGCTAACAAGTTAATAAACATCTGCATGGGATACAAGTGGCAAACAAATAAACATCTGCTTCTGCACGAGCATGTTCATCAAAAATATACTAAAGTTACACGTAACAAGTGTATATATATATCATCTGTATATTATATATATATATATATAGTCCTACTCAAATAGAAAATAGCTTAAATGAGAAATAGAAAACATTATCGTTATACCTGCCGCACCCACACACAAATTATATATACTCTCACACACACAATCCCATCTATTCTCCTCCGTTTTTAATTTGATTTTTCCCGTCAATTGACAAAGTTTTTTTCAAATCTAACTTCACCACATTTTTTTTCATCTCCCAACGATCAATTTTCATACCATATGTGTTATATTTTGGCAAATATAATTTATAATTAAAATAAATTCGTCACTTATCAGATTCAAACTTCAATCACTAAATTATATTACAGAAACCACTAATTTGTATTATAGAAATCATTAATTTGTATTACAGAAATCACTAAATTATATATCCTGGGTTCATAAAAAATAATGAAAATCGCCGAAAAAATAAAAGTCACCGGAATATATCACATATGTTATGCAAACTGATTGTTGGGAGATGGAGAAAAATGTGGTGAAGTTAGATTTGAAAAAAACTTCACTAATTAACGGGAAAAATCAAATTAAAAACGAAGGGATTATGTGGGATTGGGTGTATGAGGGTGTATTTGATTTGTGTGTGGATGATCCCCTTTGCCATTAGATTAGATTGGTGTAGATCTTATTTTCTATTTTCTATTCTAAGTTATTTTCTATTTGATCACTTGCCTATATATATATATATATATATATATATATATATATATATATATATTAATAAATATGAAATATTAACTACCTAACATTCTTATCTAAAGTCTTCATAGCTAAGATTGATGATGTTTAACATGGTGCGGCGTCGTTGTATTGTAATGCATGAAACGCAGCTCTTCTTGACAAATTTGCATATAAAACCGTCACTCGTCTGTACACAATTTCAAAACGGTGCATCGAGAGGTTTCGAGATAGAATGCATGAGTCGTTTTGTAAATGTAACGGAGGTGTATACGGCCAAATTAAAAAAATAAAATCTAAATTTAGATCCAGAGAATTCTCGTCAGCAATTAATGCAGAGCGTTCGCGGTTACAACTCAAAGTTAGATAATAATTATTATTTTAAATAAATAATAAAATTTAAATTAATGAAACATTTTTTCATAAAATATATAACATCAAAAAATATTATCGCGATTAGATAATTCAAATGATAAGAACTTATTCCCCCGACCACTCGATTCAACTCGATCTTTCTTATTCGAAATTATTAGATAACAGATACACATTTATAACGTTATAAGTCTATTTATTTGAAATATATATATTCAATAATCTAGCTTAATTCCTCTTCTCTGTCTTCGAACAATGCCTCGTTCAGAAAATTGTTTCGAAAATTATAGAGATTTTTTTTTCATATATAGCAGTGAAGTGCTAATCCAAAACCAACTACTGTAAAAGGGACATCCGATCCTTTTTCCATCAAGACTTGAAGAATGGAAGAAATGAATTCTAACTAAATCAAATGCATTGTTATTTAATCTACCAGATCATATTAATTCAGAGGATTTAAACTCCCAACATTCGTTAATCAATTAAACATTACCTATTCAAAAAATAATTGAATATTTCAAAAAATTATATCCATTAAGTCAAATTTAATTATAACATAAATCCGTCAAGTATCGTTAAGTAATATTTTATCAGCTCCACCTCATTTATCCCATAAAAAACTGACGTGTCATCAAACTTACCTATTCAAAAAGTTTATTTATAAATGAGTAATGAAATTAATTTAGTAATCAAACTTAATTAAAAAACATTTCATTATCGTTAACTAATTTAGATTGCAATTAAATCATTATTTAGATGTAAAAACAGTATCTTAATTATTTATTTTAGTACCATTAAATCAAATTTTAAGGAAATCAAAAAATTTATAAATGAGTCATTGTATAAAAATTTATAAATGAGTCATTGTTTATATTTTTATATTAAGTAAATTGAACAAAGATTTTAGAAATAAAAAATATTTTTATTATCTAACAAATAACTACATGTATAAAGGGAACGGAGACAGGTTTCTTTAAAATTTATATATCTTTTTGTAACTTATGCGAATTGGTATTCTTATTAAGAAATTATATTTTAATTATTTATATAAAATACATTATTGTTATTTTATTAGCTAATAAAGATTTTGCAAAAAGAAATTTCCAAAAAACAAAGTTACTAAAAATAAATAAATTAATTAATGATCTATTAGATTAAGTTATTAACAAAATTGTTTATATATATTTAGTTAAAAAAATTGCGCATCAATACGAAACTGCTAATAAATTGTTATCTTGTTATTTTTAAACAAATTAAATATTTTTAAAATTAACAATTTTCACATGACTAAAAAATGTGTTTTAATTAAAAATAATAGAATTATAATATTTTAATAAATAACCCACTTATAAGTTGGATCTTAATTAAAATAATATTTTACTCCAACTATTAAACAGTCCCACTCCCATAAGCATTTTGACAGTATTTTCCATTTAATTTTCTAACTATTTTTAATCAGCATTCCACACCGGTTAAAATTTTAACGCCGTTTATTTTTTGACTTTGTGGTAGAAATTTGATTCCTTTTAACGTTATCTAACAAATTTGATTGAAAGTTTTAAAATGTTAACCGATTTGATTGCAAAAGCTAAATAACCTAGCTACAAGTTTTAAATTGAGTTGTTGGTTTTTCACTGATTAAAGCCAAATATAAATTATATATAAACAATTTGTTGATATATTTTTCTGGTTCATAATTTGCATATCCCAGTTAGGAGTGAACATAATCAGGCCAACCCGCTCAACCCAATCCAACCCAACCCAACTCAATTCTTGTTTCGGTCGAATAAATTGAACCGTCCAAAATTTCGGGTTGAACGGTTTAATTTTTCAAAAACCCGTATAAATTGGTTTGGGTTAGGGTTTAACATATTTTAACCACAACCCAACCCGATCAACCGGTTTACACATATAGGCATTGCCCATTAGGCTCATTTAGTATATTCATTCCTATGAGTTTCTTGATAAAGGTAAACTAAACTGATATAATTATAGGGGGATATTCTTTATTATTTAATATAGGCTCATAAATGTTTTCATTTTTTGTTTTAATTTTGTAAGTGACAAAAATAATATTGACATTGGTGCATCGAAGGAGATACTCAAGGTCAATGCTATCAATGTTATTGATGATTGATTCGTCACAAAAAATGTTGTTTTATTTATTTTAATCTAGCCAATTGTTATTGGACTATTTAATGTTTTGAGTTATATTCTGGATTGTATTTGATTATTTGGTGACTATTTATATTTTATATCACACATTTGGACTATTTATTTGTTATGGAAAATTGGCATTTGATAGAGACAGACTATATCAAAGTTATGTTCATACTTATTTATAGTATTGTTGCTTGAAGAAGAGGGTTTAACCTAACCCAACCCGAATTAATTGGGTTGGGTTGGGTTGAGTTACATAAAAAAAATTATATTAATGAGTTCAGTTTTTATCAATCCGAACTAATTGGATTGGGTCATTTTTTAGTTAAAACTCGTCCAACCCGACTAGTGTTCACCCCTAATCCGAGTCCCCTGAAAAAAGTTGACAGGAAAACCAACCTCACAAACCACGACGACTCAATTCCAATCGAGAAATTAAATAGAATCACAAAGAAACAACAATATCACAAATAAACTACAAAGATGCAACAGAGCAGTAAATTACACGTCTCAAATAAAATACAATCGAAATTGATCCATAATTTTAAGAGCATTTAAGTAGTAGTGGCTTGCTCAGCCTTGTCCTTGATTTCCCGAGCTCTAGCCGCCAGCCTGACAACGAGAGGAGTGGCAACTAGAAATGAACCACCGGCTGTCACTGCAGTGGTTCCTCCACTGACTCTTCATGGGCTTGGGGATGCCTCCGGACTGTAGCCATCACTGCTTATAACTATTCTATTGCGTATATAATATAATATTATTAATTAATTACTGGAGTATATTATTTGGTTTGTGTAGATAGTGTTGGAAAAACTTAGTATTTTAGGCTAAGTTTTGAACTATTTTGAAACTCAATTTGAGTGGTAAACACTATAGGTTAGTGTTGTGTATTGGTTAGATCGTATTCTACTCTGTGAGTGAATTCCAATGCATATTTACATGATCAAAATGGATAAATGGTGAATGAGAACTGATTTTCCAAAGTATAACTCTTTAAATTGGTATTTGTGAAGTGTATCACATCGAGAGTAGTACAAACATATTCCTTGTTTTTTATTATAAATACCTTGTACCTCATTGAAAAGAGAAATAAGCTCATTCAAATCTCTCCTTATAAATAGAGTCTTAGGGTTTCTGTTTTATTAAGTTGAGAAAATTATAGTCTTCTCTATAATTTCAATCTCTTTAGTTTTAAAGTTCAAAATATTCCGGTGATAATTTCTAACTCAGTTCAAGTTCGCTGAGAGTATCGTCGATTTATTGGTGGTACTGTATCTCGTTTTATCCTAGGAGGCAGGTCGCTATGCTCAGACGGTGAGGGGAGAAACTACTTTAAGGAGACAGATTTTCTGAACTCAAAATTAAATCTAATCTCTGTTTGTTTTCTCAAACCCTTCTCCTTATATTATAGTCAATTCTCTAATTGCATTGTTATGCTTTATTATATGGATTAACTATTATATAGATGAATTGTGTTCATTCTTATTTGTTTCATGCCTACGATAATTATATGGTTATGTCTATATTGTACAAGATTGATAACAATCTTAAAGCAGTTTTATGTCAAACTTGTACTCCATCATGAAATCTTTAATTACTTTTTGTGGGTTATTTTCATATCGATGTATGGTTAAATTTAGATAATATTTATGGTCTATATGCACCTTTATGTCATAAAATATGGAGTATATGATTATTAATTTTATTTTATGACCTTGATAAATCCTTGAGATATAGAGATGGTGCACTTTTGGCTATTATAAATGTCTATACATGTTGTATGTATGGCATGTTGATTTGTTTTGAAAAATTGAGATATATGGAAATCAATTATGTATATATATTTTCGTGTAAGCCTTCTTTAATTGTGAAAATTTGGTGTACTCGTATTTAATGGCTTACAACACAATACATCTCTTGATTTATAAATTGATTATTGATTTATGTGGTATATTCAACTGATGTTATATAATATGTCATCCATTCTTTGTCCCATTGTGAATGCTTTGATAATTTATTATCTATTAATTGGGAATTATGACATATCATTTGTGCATATATATGTTTGATATGAAACAGTAAAATTTTGAGATTGGAAATAAACATAGTTTCGGTGATGAGATGTCAATAGTTTATTTCCTAATTTTTATTAATGTCTATGAATATTGGATGGATAATATAAATGATGAGACTTGGTAAATTTATAGATATGGCTTATTAAAAGTCATGATATGTCATGAAAATGTAATTAATTTTCCATAAATATGTATGTGGTGTTCTATGTGTATGTTATGCAAGTATGAAGTCTATATGTAATTTTTGTATGATCTACATTGACTTCTTTAGTTGGTTAGCCATGAGCTTTCATATTGGTTGATTGATTCAGAGGCATATTGAACTTGACACCTTGATTATGTTGTTATTATTATAACCTTCTAATTAAGCAAATTGATTAGTTAGTTATTTTGGTTATTTCTTAATGAAATATGTGAGAATGAGTTCGCTTGAACTAAATCTTTTGTGGATATTTGTAACATTAAAAACCTAACGGACCGTGTACATTATGAGTACTGGTTATGGGGTCGGCATGAGACTTATAATTTTCTGGTTGGATTTGTTCCTCCAACTAAACTATTATTTCTTGTGTTGGTGTCTATATTGTTGCGGCAGTAACACACGAGCCTATTATGGTAGTCCATGTGATACCTTATATGGCAATATTGTTATCAGCTCCATATGCTGGAAATTCGAAGAAATTCAAAATGTTGTTAATCCTAACGCATCAGTTGATTGGAAATCACTGAATGTGGATTATTGAAGGCTTATGTTTGCATACAAGTTTGCTTGGTGTATTGAAATTTTGGTTCTTATGAACCATGCTGAAATTTCTGAGAAATTCAATGATTAAATTCTATTGATGAGAAAAATTAAATATTGTTCAACGTGATTATGTTAAAATCTCGTAAGGTTATTAATGAATGATGATGAAACATGCCCTAATGTGATGTAGTAATAAATTGTGATTACTTTCTGAAATGACAGTAATACATTTATTACATGTACTCATTAAAGAGTAAGAATGATGTTATATTGAGAAATTTAAAATCTATAGACACGAGGTTGAAAACCAACTTAATTCGATAATTGAGATGGTAAATAATGACTCTTATAGTGAATAATTACGGAGTGAAATTTGTTCACAAAGTAGATGTATTCATAAAGAATACTACAAATTACTCGCATTAGTAAAATAGAGTATTTATAGATTTGAATCACAATCTAGGGAAGATATGACAGCATAATTGGTTAATTCAGACTATCACTGAATATGAGAATTTTAGTCATCTAATGATTAATTATTCTAAAATAAGATACCATGAAATGAAATAATGAAATTTTCTATGATTCTAGAATGTACTGAAATATTTTAAAAATACTAAAAGTGTGAGGGTATCTTGAAGAGAAAATTATTAAATTTTTCATGAATACTGGAATGTAGTGGAATGCAATGTGGGGGTATCTTGAAGATGTCTTGATACCAATACTTGTAAAAGTAAATGAAGATCTCAATCCAATTGAGAGAATTTGGATAGACAAATGGACGATGATTGTGTCCAATGTTATCTTGTGTATGAATCTAAATTATGAGATTCATAACTATGCAACTACGGAATCTAGGAATGCTTATAGATCCGTAAGTAATCCCAATGAATTTATGAGTATTTGGATATATGAGAGGATGATGAACCCAACAAGAGAAAATACTTGGAACATGTAAATTTTGTCCATATTCTTTGATGATTTGCTCAAAGATAAATCTAAAAGTTTGGAAGAAGCTATATGTTTATCTGATAATTCTTTGATAAAATAATATATCAAGAGGGAAATTGACTAAAGTTGATAAGTCAATGAGTCAAAATTTATAGCATGTGTGCTAGAAAATGGACTATGATATTATATGAATTATTTGAAGTCTCTATATAATCCTTTGTGGGGGGAAATGGATGTAAAATGTATAGATAGAGTGGTTCTATTATGTAGAATTATGTTTTAAAGTAATCATATTTTAAAGTTATGGATCTTTCTTCGAGAGATGTGTCATTAAGTCCCAAACGAATTTTAATACGGGTTAAAGAAAGAGTATCTGGTCAGACTGGTAAATAAAGATTACAGACAATGTGAAAACCTAGAATACTCTAAGATATATTCCCTTGTATGAGAATAAGATTCATCGGGATGATACTTAAAATTTTGTAGTTCGAAATTAAAAAGTATATCAAATGAACATTGAGATAGTCTTTCTAAACAAATATTTGAATGAAATCTTCATGAGATAATCTAAGGATTCCTTTACTAATACGAAAGTGAAAAGGCTATGATTTGGTAAAAATTTTGTGAATCAAAATGAACACCAAGACAATGACATATAAAATTGACAATATTGTCAAAACTGATGGCTTCATCTGATATGATAAGGTTACTAATTTGAGGACGCTCAAATTGGATACCTACATGTATGAATATTACCAGTTTAGGAACGCTTAAACTTGGTAATGAGATAAATTGAAATTGCTAATTTTTGGGACGCTAAAAATTGGTCATGACAATAACAATTGAGGCCTTGATAGATGGTTGATGAAAATGATTATCAAAATGTGAAATATGCCAAAGTTAAAATTATGAACTGATAAAATTCAATCAATGAATTGAAAAGTGTGTTTGAGATATTTACACATGAAAGACAAGGTTGTTGTTGTTGCACGTAAGTGATCTGATCACTACGAGAAGTAGTGACCAAACGATCGTCTCAATCATGATTGATGAGACTTGAAATTTTAATAATTTCATAGAGACTCATAGTATGCAAGTGATATGACGGTGACTCAAATCTTGAGAAGATCAACTAAATGTTTTCTAATATAATTAGAATTATGTGAATATGGATTTTTCCTGAATCCAAGAATGAAGGTAAAATGGTCTCTCAAGAGTGATTGAATGTTTGTTGTACTTTTGAAATTATACAAAATCAAACATGGACTACACAGTTGGTAAACTGAGTAGATGCACGAATATAATGGAAATTAGTCATTTAAAAGTGACTACAAGGAAATCAAGATCATGTTATGTACTCGTGATTTTGGGCTGCATTACAAGAGATATTTAACTGGACTATGTGGAGATAATACGTAAATTAGATGTTTGACTTTAAGAACTTAAAAGTCATTAGTGAATACAATTACACTAGTAAAGCAGCATGCCATGGAAATCCTAAAGGTTTAGCATAGCTCGATTCATAATGAAATACGAGTCTATTGCATATGATATATGCAGAAAAGAGGCTAAATTGGTTGCCACTTTATAGAGGATATTCCTAAATGACAAGGAAATGTATCTTCAATGTGCAATAATATTGTGTAATTAATGTACAATTAGAAGATTACATTATGACATATGCAATGACAAGTCTCGTCTTTATGACAAAGACACAATACCATTAAGCAACTGCTCTCAACGAGAATTATCAGGGTTGACTACGTGAAGTCAAATGATAATGTTATGGATTCACTAACCAGATGGTTAAAATGAGATATAGTTGTAAAATCATCTAGAGAGATGGGCCTTAACCTACTGCTTAACGGCGTCATGGTGGACACCCAACCTTGTTGACTAGGGGTCCCAAGAACTAGGTTCAATGGGGCAACTAAATCATGATGACCAAATCATTGTGGAGGTAACCCCAGACCTATTCTTATGATGAGGGAACAGTGAGACCTGTATAGTACGAGGATAAGCTTTATGCTTTTAATGATCTTTTGACAAATACATGGAGTTCAAGTTTGAACGCATGGAATTTAGTTGAGTAAACACGGGTTACTCTATAAGATAAAGATCACCTATGTGGGAGAGAAGTGGGGTCGCTTAAAAGGAGAATTGAGAGGCACAATTCTTTAGAAACTCCTGCAAAACCAAGATGATGTTCCATGGCCAAAATGGACATAATCATGAGAACTGAACGAGTCAGGAAAGTTATAGTGATAAGTATATCATCGTTTACACAAACAGTCAAACAGTTCAAGGACAATCGCGTCTAATGTCTACCAGTAAAGTCGGTATACTTACTCGAGCGGAGGTTCAAGGAGCATTCTCTATCTACCATATGTTATATCTAACCGTGGAAACTATCACCAAATCAAGCTCTGTGTCTGTCTATTTATATGGTGCGTGCTACTGGACCATCAATCTCATTTGTGGGGGATTGTTGGAAAAACTTAATATTTTAGACTAAGTTGTGAACTATTTTGAGACTCAATTTGAGTGGTAAACACTATATGTTAGTGTTGTGTATTGGTTGGATCGTATTTTACTAAGTGAGTGAATTCCAACGCATATTTACACGCTCAAAATGGATAAAGAGTGAATGAAAACTGATTTTTCAAAGTATAACCTTTAAAGTGGTATTTGTGAAGTGTACCACATCGAGAGTAGTACAAACATATTCCTTGTTTTTTCTTATAAATACCCTGTACCACATTGAAAAGAGAAACAAACTCATTCAAGTCTCTCCTTATAAATAGAGTCTTAAGGTTTCAGTTTTATTAAGTTGAGAAAATTATAGTCTTCTCTATGATTTCAATCTCTTCAGTTTTAAAGTTTAAAATATTCTGGTGATAATTTCTAACTCGTTTCAAGTTCGCTGAGAGTATCATCGATTTATCGGTGGTACTGTATCTCGTTTTATTCTGGGAGGCAGATCGCTATGCACGGACGGTGAGGGGCGAAACTACTTTAAGGAGATGGATTTTCTGGACTCGAGATGAAATTCAATCTCTATTTATTTTCTCAAACATTTCTCCTTATATTATAGTTAATTCTCTAATTGTATTGTTATGCTTTGTTATATGGATTAACTATTATATACATGAATTGTGTTCATTCTTATTTATTTCATGCTTACGATAATTATATGATTATGTCTTTATTGTACAAGATTGACAACAGATCGAACCTAGCTAGGTGTGTGTTATATAGTGCAATGTGTCAAGTCATGGGGGTACGTGTTATCAAGGCTTGTGCCACGTGTTCAAAAACTTGCATGCATGCAGAGATGGCTCTTTGTTATCGTTAGACCTGGCCAAACGAGCGTGCCGGTTTGGCCAGGAAGTGATTCGTAAACGGCCCGCCTCGGAATCCCGCGCCGTGCCGAGTCGTGCCAGTTCGCGGATAGGCTGACTCGTGTACGGCTCATGGGTTAGGCGGGTTGACAGGTTTATTATTTTATTATTTTTTTAATTTAAATTTTATTTTTTAAATATTTATTTCATACGAATAAATATTTATTTCATACAAATATTTTTGGAATATTTTTTTTCATTAAAAAAAATACTTATTTCATAAGAATATTTTTGGAATAAAAGAGGGCGGTACCTCTACAAATTTTATTAATTAAAAAAATATTTTACAAATAATTTGAGAGGACTCCTTTTTAAAAAAATGGAACAAACCGCTTGTACATAATAAACAAATACAAAACAAATGAAATTTAAAATTAGGATAAAATGAAATTATGTTATTAATAACATAAACACGAAGACAAATAAATACATAAAATGTATTTGTTTTTTCTTTATTTTGATATTATCGCATGCAGAACAAGAAAGTGAATAAATTAAAACATGTGATTTCTTAGATTTGACAAAACTATAGAGAATGACTAGAGTATGCAGTGCCGAGTTCACGAGCCGATACGTGCCAGAGCGAGTTCAGCTCACCGGATTTCCCGTGTCGTGCCGGTTTGCCGAGTCGGGTTCAGCTCGTTGGGTTTCCGTGTCAGTTCGTGCCGTTTACGGTTCATGACTTTCAGACTCGTACCCGGCTCGTTTTCTAGGCGATTTGTGCCGGTTTTCGACTCGGCCCGGTTGTCTGCCGGTTTTTAAGAGTTAAATGGCGAGCCGAGGCGGGTTGGGACGAGTCGACCCGCCCGTTTGGGCACCTTTAGTTATCGTACACGTAGCTTCTTCTCTTGTCTTAGCTGTCTATACAGGGATGTTCACCTGTGACTAAGCTCTCGATATTCTCCTGCACCTGCAGATGTAGGGGTTGATATAATTTTAGCCCACAATATGTGATGGGCCAAAAAACTATTTTTAACCGCAATTACCAGAAGGAGCCGAGGTTCGTTTTAACGTGGGCCTAACTCGTATGAAAATCTTCGGTACTTATTAAACTAAGCCCAGTGGGGTGATTAAACTCTGAGTAAAGAGCACTTCGTGTACCCGCAGTTTGTGTGTCAGACCACTTGGGATACCACACTTCAAAAAGTACGAAGCGCTATACTGCACTTCTTAACGTCTTAGCACTTTGCTGTTTTCCGTTAAATTGGCCTAACGCCGTCAGTTTTTTTGTTTTGGAGAAGAAGATGTTCTTCGTGTTCTTGAAGATCAAAACAACTTTTGAAGATGATTCTGAACTTAGTTTTCTTCGTATGAGTAACCAAATTGAATCCCATGTGTTGAAGTACATGACTACGTGCTCCGTTTTCGTTAGAAATTGCTTGATTTGTAATTCATGATTTTCGGGTTATACTTGAATTTCTTATTTATTTTTCCGTTGATTTGTTGCATAAACTAATTACATGGGTACGTAGATCGGTGAAAGGACATGCTAGTGATATTTTTGTTTGTGTTTATGGGTTGTTTTTGGAGCTCGTCGGAAAATTATTTTTCCGGTAAAACTCGTCGGATTTCTTCAATTTATGGCCACATGGTTGCTTGTTTGTATGTATAATTGTTATATACGTACTCCTGGTAAGGCTGACGTTATTTTGGTATAAAAAATGACAAGTTTTGTTTGGGTTTTGTTTTGCCGTCGTTCAAAGTCACCGGAGACGATGACGGCGTTAGTCCAATTTAACGGAAAACAACAAAGTGCTAGGACGTTAAGAAGTGCAGTATAGCGAGTCGTACTTTTTGAAGGGTGGTATCCCAAGTGGTCTGACACACAAACTGCGGGTACACGAAGTGCTCTTTACTCTTAAACTCTTGATCAATTGTGTTTTGAGACGATATTTCTTTCATCAGCCTGGGCCCAGACGTACAATATTGTAATATAATCTATTTCTTTCTCATTTTCAATTTGCACACTATTTTATTGTCACATAAAAATAAGTTTTATTTATTCTGCCTAAAACACTATTTGCAATTTCGTTCCATGCTTTGCATAGTAATTCAATAGCCATTTTAGGTTGCAATCGAGTGGAGCCGCGTTCCCTTATTTCAGATTGATTGAAAATTTGAGTTCGCTTTGAAGTTCATATTTAAAAGAAAAACTAGCGTAAATTCCCGTGAGAGGCGGGCCTTTTCGTAAAATTGTAAAATTAAACTTATTTTTAGTTGTATTATTTATTTTAATTAATTTATTATTATTTATTTTTTAAATTTTAGTTTTAAATGCATCTATATATTTTTATTAAAATATTTATTAATCGATATAAATTTCATACCGAGTTTATAAATATTAAATTAATATTTAAAACATAATTAATAAATCACAAATATATTATGTAACTTTATCTATACACCCAAAAAAGGTAGCGCTTGCGGGTTCTTATAGTAAAAAAAAACTTTATCCATGCATTATTATATATTTTAATTTTAATTTTTTGACTAAATTGTTTTTTAACAATTTAATGTATATACTGTAAAAACTTATATTTTAATAATATTTTATTTTATTACCAAAATTTACTAAATTTTTGTATAGACAATCTAATATCTTATTCTTAAATATAATTTTCTAAACCTATTTATTTAATTGTACAAATCATAGTTGATTGCTTATTATATTTTTTTTAATTACACATTACGACACTTCATGAATATATTTTTTTCTTGTACCCGCAAACTTTTGTATCGAAAATATCATTTCTTTTTCTCACACCCGCAATCTATGACTATGATTATATATCATGATATTATTGGTTCGATATCTAATAATGATATAAATTCTCTTTTTTTAACGTATATAATTATACAAAATACAAGAGTCCGAACAACTGGGTGAGACGAAGGAATGATTAATTTAAAAATTTATTATAAATCTATTTTTTATATGAAAATATATATTTATTACAAATACATACATACACACTCATAATCAAATTCAAGTAAATTCATATTTTTTTAACTACTAATTTAATCAATATATATGTACACCGTAAGTACGTAATAGTTTATTTTCAAAATGTGTCATCTAAAATTCAAATATTTTCACTACTTAGTATTTAACTAATAAATTTTAATATTTTGTTTTTTACATAATTTTTATTCTTTTTTTTTTATCTATTTCTAAAATAAATATACATTGAAATCATATCATTTTATATTGTATTATTATTTTAGAGTTAATATCGCAACTATAGCTCAATTCCATATTTTATTCAAATATTTAACATATTTAAAATTTAAATTTGTTACAACTTTTTCAAAAATTCATTTAATTTGTACTAATAAAAAATTTGAACTCAACTATACGAATTTTATTTATCATATTTAAAAAAAATATTAACAAATAATTTATATATGATGCATTTATAATATGAAAAATTAATATATGATAAAAGAACTAATGATTTGTGTATTATCCTTTAAAAAGAAAAAAAAATCAAGTAAATCAAATGGTTGCAACAATGACTAGTTAAGATGAGATTCCTGGTTCGATGCCCAATAATGACATGATTATATCCTTTTTTTAACAAAAAATTTTAAATTTTGGTACATATGTAATTATGCAAAATACAAGGGTATAACCGTCATTTCACAGCTAATAAAAATGCAGTTTTTTTTAAATTTTCCATTCCACCATCATATTTTTTTATTTTCGCTCATTGCATTCCATTTAATTCCATTCTTCCAACCAAATACAACATTAATCAATTAGAACTTATTAAATCCAATTTTTCATCATTATTTAATATATATATAGATAGATGGATGGATTTTGACACAATAAAATTTTACTCATGAAACTTGAGTCAAATGTATTAAATAATGATTAAAATTGGATTTAATAAGTTCCAATTGATTTATGTTTTATCTGGTTGGAAGAATGAAATTAAATAGAATGCAATGAGTGAAAATGAAAAAAAAATGAAGGTGAAATGGAAGACTTAAAAAAAATCTGGGTGAATACAAATTTTTTTTAATAAGAATTGTAAAGAAAATGTATATGGGGGAGAATGGAGCATTTCAACTCAAATCGAAAAATTTGAGTTTTAATTTAAATTGTTAGGAATGGAAGAATGAATGAAATTTTAAAAAAATGACCCATAATATATTTTAAATCTTATCTCACTACTTTCAAATTCATTCATCCCAAATGTTATGAGATTAAAAATATATAAAATAATGATGAGAAATGGAAAGCTAGGACCGGAATAACACACGGGGGGTGTTTGGCCCCCCTTATTTTCTGGAAATAAGTGCTTATTTTCGGAAAAAATTAGTATGTATGTACTTTTTCTGAAAATAAGTAACTTATTTTCATTTTTGAAAATCATATTTGGTTTCAAAATTCTAAAATAAATATTTATCTAAATTTTTTTTTTGAAAATATGTATTAAAAACATTAAAATAAGTTACTTATTTTAAATTTAAATTATCTCAAACACCCCCACAATCTAGAGAGGAACAGAGATTGAGACACTAGATATATTTAATTACTGGAAAATGTGGGATTGGGAAGTTATAAATTGCTATCACCTGTTGTCCTGTTCAGTCTATGACTATATAGGAGTAATTTATACTATACACTACCTAATTGATATTTATATCTTACCTAGGCAGATTTCAAAGAATACCCCACGAGTTGTTGACTATGAGAATTCTGAGATGAATTAAGCAAAATATAATCCCACCCCGGCCCGTCCCGGACCCATTCATTTTGTTTTAATTTAATTTTATTGAATAAATTAACCCAACTTTAATTTCAAATAAAAAATATAATTTATGATACTCCGTAATAATTTTAGAAAACTTATAATTTATTATATAAATTTAATTATAATATCTTTTAATTAATTAAAATTTGATCAAAACAACAAGTGAAGGGAGTAACATTTTTATCGTTTTTTTGTTAAATTGAAATTGATATATATAGACATACAATAAAACCTTGATTAATTACTCATGGATAAATTAATAACTCGCGATTTTTGTCTAGCGATATTTATATATTTCAAAGTTTAAAATTAAAATGCATATTAATTTATCGAGAATTAAAGACCGATTTTTACTCAGTTCATTTTCGCATAAAAGAATGAATAAAATCTAAAATTTATAGAAAAAAACATGTTACATTTTATTTTAGCTATCTTGTATGATAACATCCCCATCTAATAATTTCAGGGCTTTTTAACAACACCATCTCATCAATATTTAGCGCAAACCAGCTCGCCGGAGAGAATTTTCATTAACTTGTGATTAGTGTATAATGTATTATATAAATCGATCCAAGAGTTGTACCTTGTGGACAAATAGAATTAGATCTATGCAATTAACTGCTCCATTTGATTATTTATTGTTTTAATTTTTAAACTTATTTAAAATATATAAAAAGGTAGTTATACAAATTATTTTAAAATACATATTTAAATTAAAAAGCTTTATTTACAGAATTATTTTTTATATTTACTCTAAAATATACACTATATTTATTTTATTTGTCGTACATAGAATTAAAGAAGGCAAAAAAAAATAAAGAATTTGCGCATATTTTATGGAGTACGTACCGCCCCCAATAAAGATAAGAACGACTATATTAAATAAGTTTATTTTGAAAGCCATCAAGTATCCGTGCTTGTCATCCTTTTATTAAGCTTTATCGGACAAGACCCCTCCTCTTACCAATAATTATACTTACTAATTCCATTACTTCGAACACAATTCTAACAACATTCCTTATTTATTGTTCCTTATTATTATTACAGAATATAATAGTAAATTCAAATTCCACTAGAGTGCACCTCTCATCACTCCTCCAACCGTGAGGTCACCCTGCGTTTAGGAGAGACGGCGTCGTCATCGTCGCCGGAGGTGGATAAATCGCCGGTGACTAGAATTAGAAATTCTCGACCTCTCTCTACTCTTACCATGATCATATAAGCATTGTTGTCAATCTTGTATGATATATATATATATATATATATATATATATATATATATATATATATATATATATATAATTTTTGTATACATGAAACAATACAGAATACATGACACACATATGAATGGATACAATTCATATACATAATAGTTAATCCATATAATAAAGCATAACAATAAAATCATGTCATTACATAATTAATTATAATTAAGGAGAAGAGTTTAAGAAAACAAACAAAAATTGGATTTAATCTCGAGTCCAAACAGTTTCGCCCATCGCCGTCTGTGCATAGCGACATATCTCCCATGATAAAATGATAAATCGACGATACTCTTAGCGAACTTGAACTGAGTTAGAAACTATCATCGGAATATTTTGAACTTTAAAACTAAAGAGATTAAAATTATAGAGAATGCTATAATTTTCTCAACTTGAACAAAATGAAACTTTAAGACTCTATTTATAATGAGAGACTTGAATGTGTTTGTTATTCTTTTCAATGTGGTACAAGGTATTTATAAGAAAACCAATGAATATGTTTGTACTACTTTCGGTGTGGAACACTTCTCAAATACCACATTAAAAAGTTAAACTTTGAAACATCGGTTCTCATTCACCCTTTATCCATTTTGAACGTGTTATTATGCATTGGAATTCACCCACAGAGTATAATACGATCCAATCAATACACAACACTAACATATAGTGTTTACCACTCAAATTGAGTTTCAAAATGGTTCACAACTTAGTCTAAAATACTGAGTTTTTCCAACAAACATCACATATTCAAATATACATATACACACACAACTATCTATCTCTCTCTATAATATTTTTGTGTGAATGAGCTCCACAAAATAAGGTGTACTTTTTCTGATTCATAATCCTATTATTTTTTTTTTTAGTTTTATTTTATGCATTAGTACATTTTGAATCTTAATACATCTTTTTTATTCTAGTTTGTGTCTGTCATGTCTATGTCTCTTTTGCTATTTGTTGTTTGTTAGTGTAACAACGATCTTTTGTTTTAAGAGATCATGTATATGTCTAGGTTTTGTTTTGATCGTTAATGTGTTTTTGTTACGAGGTAGGTGTCAATTGTGTGGCGGTGGTGGCTAAATTAGTTTTTTTTATAGTCTTTCTATTATTATTGGCTATTTTTTAGGCATGATTTACTTTTAGTGTTGTAAATTGAAATTTTTATAATTCTTCGGTCACTTTTAAATGTCTTTTTAAATTTTCATAAATTAGTATTATTTATAGTAATTGTAATTGTATTACCAGTTATATTTATTAATAGTGTTTTGACTAGTCAGAGATTCTTTCTTAATTTCTATTTGATTGGTAATCAATTTTTAATTTGGTTACATCTCATCTTTAAGTTAGGTAATTTTATTGGTTTAATTGATAATTGATTTTCTTGCTATATTTTGGTTTTTTATTAGTGATAGACTAAAATTTTGGGCATTTAAGAGGTTTTGATTTATGTGTACTATTTTGAGTGTCCATGATTTATGACTTTTATTTATAGGCTTTTAAGAGGTTATTTAGTGCCATTTTGTTGGATTTTATATTACATATATGATTTTTTTTGAATTTAAGAGTTTTATTTTATTGTCTTATCGATTAATTAACTTTTGGTATGTTTTATTTTAATGGTTTCAAAAGTATATGGACGGAAATAAACAGAGTAGGAAATTGACCGGTTTCATGTGTCATATAGGCAAATATAGATGCCAAGCAACAAAGAGAGTTTTAAGTTGTTGATTTTCAAAGGCATGTGTGCGGCAAAATAATAATGGCAATAAGGACTCACAAAAACAATAAGTAGTTCCAGTCTTTTGTTTAATAGCATCATTGTAATTAGATATTTTTTTTGTATTTAGTTGTTTTTAGTATGACACTCTTTTCTCTCATTGAGTTTCCCCCCATAGAATTTTGTTTATGTGGGGTTTTAACGATATCCTTTTTCTGGGTGTATTTTATTTTCAGACATTAAGGTGTTATTGTCTAAAAGTTACATTTTCGGTTAAATGATAAATTTGGTTAATGAAATAAACTCATTTTTAGGTCATTGTACTTCGTTACAATTTATTAATGGTAAGTTTTTTCAATCATTTTTTTTCAAATTCCACTTATGTTATGTTTTGTGAAGGAGGGAAAGGGAAAAAAAGAAAAAATAAGAGAGAGAGAACTAAATATTTAATTGATAAAAGAAAATAAGAGCATCTCTGAGAGATCCTTATATTGTTCTCTTACATAAATTTAGGAGAATTTGGGAAAGATGGAGCTCTAATAGTGTGCTAGTAATTTTTTAAAAAGTTATCATCCACCTCTCATTTTTAACTTTAAGTAATGGCTAGCCCTTTCTTATATTCTTTTATCAATTAAATATTCATTTATCTCTATTCTTTTCTCTTTCTCTTTCCTTTATAAAATATAAGTGAAATTTGAATTTATAATAATAATAATAATAATAATAAAGAACAACAAATAAGAAATGTTATTGGAATTGTCATACAATCTAATTTCTTAAATTACTAGTATCCAATTTAATTATATTACTAGTATCCAATTTAATTATATTACTAGTATCCATTAACTTTAACTTTAGAAATAAAAGATACCCTGCGCCAAAGTTGATTGTTTATATATTTTCGTTTTACTCTTTTTTTACTTTGGCATTTGACTTTTAGTTAGGCACGTGAAAAACTGTGCCTTTTGGTTCGGATTATCTTTCTTTTTATTAAAGTAAAAAATATATGTTATATGAATTTTTAAATGATATGTATAGGAATTACTGTATATATTTTTGAAGATCATTTTATAGATGCAGATATGCAGTGACCTTTCTATATATGTGCCAACACAAAATGGATATAAAAGCTGGTACAAAAATTAAAAATATTGTAAAATAGTGATGTTTTAGGTGTTATACTCCGTAAAATGAAGGTTAATTTGAACAAAAACACCATCACATATATTATTATTTTCCCGAAAGCTTTAGGTGGCATTTTTTCTTATTTTTAGAATTACGTTTTCAAAAATCTAATTATTATTGTACCTTCTACTCAATAAGAAAATGGATCAAATTATAAATGATCAAACCATATTTTGGACAATGAAACAAGTGAATGGTTAGTTGTTTTCTTGCAGGGGCAATTTTTATTATTTTTTAAAAATTATTATTATCTAACTTTTGAAAATAAAAACAAATTTTCAGTTATGTAGACAAATTAACAGAAGTATAGATTTTTAAATGAAATTAGGGTGTTTATTGGTGCATATACATGTAACATATTTAAGTCGTAAAAATGGTACCATTTGAGTTGTAGGCTTGTAGCCTCTCGTAAAGTTCAAAAATTATAGGTTGAAATGGAATAAATTTTATGTTTCACCAATTCATTACAATTATGCACATTTTAACAAGACTTTAACTCGAATAAGCAAAATCTTACATAATGTAAATGAATTATTGAGAAAATGACAAAAAGACCCCTCTATCGTATTTATTTGGGTAGGGTACATTTACCTTTCCGCATGGGTTACTTTTTCGCAAAGCGCGCTTTCCACTATGATATTTCTGTGCAAATGAATACCCTTTTTGGTAATTACACATGATAAAGTAGAATGACGTCATCGCTGATCTGTGATCACAATATAATATTGTCTCATATCTTTTGGAACTATGCGCTTTAACAAGCACCCGATTTCACGCTCCCATTAATGGCAAGTGAATTATAAAAAAAAAAAAAAAAAAAAAATATTCATTTCTATACAAAGACACACACAAGCCAAACAGTCCCTACAATAATTTCACATTATTAATCTAGCTAACCAATAAGGCTTCACCACCTGGCATTTGTCGTATCTGGCTCTCAATTGTACACACATTAGCTCGGCTCTCTACTTCTGGCTCGGCTTTCTCGGCTACTAACCCTTTCTTTCTACGCTTGGGAGACTCGCTCCCTGAAGCCGATGAAATCGAAGCAGTCGGCTCTGGGGAAGCTCTCCTCTTAGCGGTGATTCGCACAGGATCCGGCTCATTCGAGCCGGCTCGGTGCGGAAAATTCAACAAAGCCTTAGAGCCACGCATCCTATAAGCCGCTCTATCATAAGCCAAAGCAGCTTCCTCAGCTGTTTCGTAAGTTCCAAGCCAAACTCTCGCGCCGTTCTTAGCGGGGTCTCTTATCTCTGCCGCGAACTTTCCCCATGGCCTTTGTCTAACACCTCTATAGTGCCTTCCCTTGGCCGGCTCAGCCGACTTAACAGCCGGAGCCGATGTAGTAGGGATATTAGAAATTGAAGGTGGAGCCGTACTAGAAACAATAACAACTGGCTTACTTTCATCAGCCGGCTCAGGCTTAACAGATTGTTCAACGAGCGGGATATACTGAGTATGTTTGATTTGATTGACCGGTTCGGACTTAATAACGTCGTTTGCTGTAAAAGTAAACGGCGTCCATCCAACATTAACAGCATCACGCAAGAAATTGTAGATGACCATATCTTCAGAATCATCTTCTTTAAGTGGCAAATCACCCCATGTGTCCGATGATAAGCATGTAATCAAACTACTGAAACTTGAACTCCGATTATACGCAGGTAAAGTACATATTTCCGACATGTTTAATAGGAACATAGATATTTGAGCGTTGAAACTTGAAAGAAAGAGATTAGTGAAGATTATTCTTGGATGAGGTGGGTGTGGGATGAGATTTTATAGGGGAGTAGATTCATGAACCTTCAAGTGCACGTGGAAATAATATTACTCATTTTTAATATAAATGTTTTCTTTTAAACATTTATTTAGGGTTTCATTGAAACTTCCCTATAATTTGAGCCACAAGTGGGCAAGTGGGAAATTGAGCTTTCTCATCACGTGCCTAAACATTATATTATTATATGTAGCTTCTGACATAATATTATGATGTCACGACCTTTTCTTCCGGACTGCCACAAGTCCACATACATTTCAATCTCGTAGTTTTTTTTTTTAATAAATCTCGTTGATTTTTATTCTAGAATTAAAATTATAAATTACTACTCCAGTACTCCGTAACATACCCCGTCAAAACTGCTTAACAAGATTAATTTTTATGAATTTATTAATTTTTTGAAGACGATAGAATTGTATGTTAAAAGTAAAATATTGTCTTAAAGATTCTGTTTGGGTAAATTTTTTAAAACTTATTTAGGACTTATAATTAAAATTATATTCAGTTTGAATAATTTTATTATTTATATAATTTATGAGTTATTAGAAATATAAAAATAAATTTTATAAATTGTACATATAATATTAACTTTTATCAAATAAAATTATAAAAATAAAATAAATTATTTCTTACCGACTTTTAAATGTTTTTTAATTTAAAATTAATTTTGAACTTATTACAAAAATAACTATTTTTAATTTAATATTAGAGATAACTCTTCGGAACTTTAACCCAAAGATTCCCAATTTCCCATGGTCACATGTTTTTACATGTACAACTGTACAAGACTTAATAAATTAAATATTGTGCTTGCTAGTTTCTCATTAAATTACTTATATGAAGCAGACAAACACTTGGATAGCATATCGGTTGGTGAAAGACTTGACTGTTTTTCAGATGTTTATTTGTATAATTATGTGCACGCTTAGTTATTTTAATTAATTTTCTAACAGATTAATAAATTGAAAGAATCTAACCAAACAATCCGTATTAATAAAAAGTAGTAACTTAACAAAAATCTCATCATATAAAATATTTTATAAATTTAATCCCATATTTTAAATGAGCTCTATACATACTTGTGTTTATAAACACCCAATATGTAACATGTGAATGACATGGAAATATATGACACGCGGAAATTAAAAAAAAAATCTTAATTGTTATGATTAATTATTTGAAGAGCAAAAAACAGGGGAACCAACTTCGAGATTAACGCCAAAATATGACATGTTACATGTACGTACACAAAATGCGTCGAAATAAACGTGTTACTCCAACCAGTTCTCTACTCTTTTAGCTTCTAAAATGCAGCCGTTCAAAAAAAGATTTCTTAATTGTTATGATTAATTATTTGAAGAGCAAAAAACAGGGGAACCCACTTCGAGATTAATGCCAAAATATGACATGTTACATGTACGTACACAAAATGCGTCAAAATAAACGTGTTACTCCAACCGGTTCTCTACTCTTTTAGCTTCTAAAATGCAGCAGTTCAGTTTAATTTTTGTATGTATTTTAAAATGAATTAAAAAAAATTAGAATATAAATTATTTTCTAAATTTTTTTACATAAAATATTATATTAAATTTTTATCTAAGGAAAAGAAATTTATATAACAATTTTCTCAATTCATCTTAAAATATTTTAAAAAAATTAAGAGAATTTATATAATATGTCCCAAATTAATGGAGTCATTTATAATATGTCCTTTTTTATATCTGTTTTACACTTAAACATAACCGTTAAACTAATATACCCTTAGATTTACCGAACATATTTTATATGACTTGTAATTAATAATTAATTAGTTGATATAAAATTATTTTATTTTCACAAGTTTTAATCTTATAATCATTCAATTTTTTTGAGAGTAGGTGTTGTAATACATGTTTTTGATTATTTGGTTTTTAAATAATTATATGATTAAATTCTCGAATCTTATTATATATGTATATATTAATATGGGTTGGTTAGATCTTTACTATATTTATTTTTTTATTTTCATTTCTATTTATAATTTTTTTGTGAAACAAAAATTGTAAGGAGAAATTTTATTTTAAACTTTATATGTTTAATGTATATTAGAATTATGCAATAAAATAATCTGGTCTCAAATTTTGATTTAAAGGATTGAATTTATAACTATTATTTAAATATTACAGTTATATTATAATTATAATAAATTTATTTTAAAATTTTAATTATTTTAAGTTATAAGGATAAAAATGTCCTTATAAAATTATTAAGATGGAGAAAATTGTGTATGAGACATATTTGAAAAAATAATTAAAAATAGGACATATTTATAAATAATTTTTAAATTTGGGACATATTAGAAAAATACTCAAAAATTAAACTGAAGTATTAATTTGAAATGGAGAACACAAACTGAATATTGAAAACACACATGCTCTGCATATGTTTCTACATTTTAAATTACTGCAATGCAACTAAATGAATAAATTTCAACCATGTAATTAATTTTCTTATTATATAATCAAAATATGCGATCTATAATATCCACCCCACCCCTGTATATATATAACTCATGCTTTTCTGCTTTGTAATTGTTTATAGAGTACTGAATGATTCGTGTTGGAAAACGATAAATAATGTTAATTATTTGAATTTTATACTGTGAATTATTTGATTCCACTGCTTAAATAATTCCGGATCTGGATCATTTGAACTTGTGTTATGGGCATCAATCATAAATTATTTAAAAAATCATAAATTATTAAAAAAGATAAAACTTTGTTAGTTATTATTATTTAGATAATATAAAATCGAAAAGAAAACGACTACCTAGTGATGGAGCACCGGATATTACTCTCTCCCCGTCCCTTTTGTATGTATCTTATGACATTTTAAGAAATATTTAATTTTATAAATTTATTATATATATATTCAGTTATTTGAAAAATAAAATGTAATAAAATTTAAAATAATTAATTTAAGAAATTAGATGTTTTAGTTTTAAAAGATTACACTAAAAAGAATAAACAAATAAATATATATATTTAAAATTAAATTTTATTTAAAATAGAGAGATATAAAATGTTTATCTTATTTAACAGCGCATCAACGAATGCTACCTGAATCGGTGGGGCCCATCTTCTCATCTTGTGAGAAAATAAATAATCAGTGTCTTTATCGTTGTTCCTGTTGCCTGTTGGAAAGCATCTCATATTTGTTTTTTTTTGTCAGCTCATCTCATATTTGTTTATCTAATTTCTTCATTAGTCGATATAAATTAGTTATAATTTTATAATTGACATAATAATTATATGTTATCAAAATTAATTTTAAAATTATTAAAAATAATTTTAATTTTTTATATTTGTTATTTGACTTATTTTATTAAAATTATAAATATCGTTTGAAATTCGATGATAACTATGTCTACCATTATACAAATCTCAAAATATAGCTATTTTTTTAAAAACTTAATTAAAAAGTTGACCACAGATTTATAAATTTGAAAAAACAGTCATTATTTTGAAATTCCATGCAAACCTTAGCCATCAAAATTTAACTTACTCTCGGATAATTAATAATTTGATACTTCCATAAATTATTTTCCTCTTTTTATGTTACAACACATAACAAACTTTTATTCTTCAGTTTATTAATACAACGGATTTTCATGTCCATCATTGTGAAGTTCTAAATATCTAGAATTATAAAATACTTCAAATATACAGCAGATGGGGCCTGTAGAATTATATAGACTAAAAATCAGGTCCATTAGGATAATGTATGTATAAAATACAGTACTACAATTATATATAGCTATAAAATTCATCGTTAGCTAGGCAACCTAGCTAGTCATGGTCATCAATTATCAAGAAACCTTTGGCCTTTTGATTATCACATTAGCTAAATAGTCATTACTCCTGTGTAGAAGTCAAACACTGTATTATAAAGTCACGGGTTTAATATTGATGGATAAGTCTTAAAATAATTGCCAACCTGCCTCATCTTTGATTTGCGAACTATAATTTAAACCAAAGTACAGATTATAAAAAATGATTAGACTACATTTTTTAGACAGACTATTTGGTTTGATGGAATTAATAAGCACAAGTTTAAACTTAGCAAAAAAATAAAAAAAAATAAGCACAAGTTTAAACATGCACCGGTTCTTCTGATATTTTTAGTTTAACAATTATATAAATATATATTGTTTTGTATTTTTTAAGGTATTTGTGAAATTAGTCATCAATTTAACAAATGTTTAATCACTTTTATAATGTACAACAATTTTTTTTTGTTTTCTTAAATATATGTAATTGTTAAGTATATATGATTTTTTTTCACAGATAAATAAAAAAGAAATATTTCAATGTGAACGAATTAATTGAATTAATTTACTCAGTGATACCTAATTATGCTTCCGCAATTATAAACGTGTGTCGGCAAGCAGCCTTTTAATTACTTTTAAATACATTCCACTTAACTTTCCATTTGCTATGGTGCAAAACATACAAAACAAGCAAAACATTTATATAACAAAATCATTAACAAGCTTTAATCAAGACAAATAATTAATTCGGACGCACTCGTATATTTGATTAATTGGAAAGCAGATCGATAGTGGTCCCAAGCTAAGTTTATGTTTATATATATATGGTTGATTAAGAAATTTGGTAACAATAGAAGTTAATTTAATTTCATGATTATCATAGTTGAGATTTATAGTAATGGTTATCCTTCTCAAAAATTGTCCGAGTACGGTGATTTGTAAATATTGGAATTGAAATTATTAGTGTTTATAATCTACCTTATACATATTGAATAAATCTTGACATACATACTAAAATACTACAAACTTACTAATTTAAAAATAATATGACCGACTTTTCTATAATGAATATTATTCCTATTTTTTAGTTTTTATCATAGGTGATTGAATTCTTTATTTATATTACTATTTTTAAACACTTGGTAATGAATTTATAGTAAGTTTGTATGTGTGCCAAGATTTTTTCATACCTATTATGTAATAGCACAATACACACTTTTGGAGGAAACATTTTATTTCACGTGATTTTACTTTTATACTCTTATATTTAATATATTTTTACCGTTATACTCTTATAAATACTCCACTTATCAATTTAATTATATGAAATTAGCATTTAACCCCTTCGTAACTAATACATATTAAATTAACCTTTTCATTAATTATCATATTACTATATATATTAATATCCCATATTTATTAATATATAATAACACTAACTACTTTATAATTAATATATGTAAATTAGTTGTTATATAATCATTACATGTTATATATATTTATTTATCAATAAATGATATTATATATATTTATTTGTAAACATATGATATTAATGATGAGTTATTAGTGAGATATGAAAATTTAATTATATTTTAAAATATATGTTAATATTTAGAAAACTCGAAATACATGTTATATCACTTGATTACGAAATATTTTTTTACACTTTAATATCTGTGCAAGGCCATATCGATGGGTTGAATTGATTAATATATACTCGATAATTTTGTCATTTAAAAAAATTATCAAATGTTATATATTATTCTTATATGATTGATATCCGAGAGCCGGAAATTTAATTATGCATAAAATTTTAATAGGTAAGCACTATTAGAAATATCCCATCATTAACAATATATTTTAAATTTATTCGTGTAATAAAATTAAAATATTATGATTATCAAAATTATGACTCCTTAATCCTAAATAATAATACAAGTTAATTCATAAATTTACTCAATCTTAAAACTTGCCGGTGCCTTAAAGCTAGTTGTTTTATAAAGGTTCTTAACTTTCAACCTCTTGTAATAATATATATGTGAATTCTTATTTATATGAGGTCAAACTCACACAATTTTTAAAAGGAAATTCACTTTAAAAAAGTTATCATGATGAAAAGCAGTCACAAAACTTAAAATCCAACTAAAATTTGGATTTTATGGATCAAATTTTGACTCGAATATAACGAAATCAAGTATGTCCATTTATAACTATTATGGAACTAAAATTTAGATTTTGTGGATTCGATTTCGACTAGAATATAACAAAAATCAAGTATGTCCATTATAACTATTTTTTCATAATTTCTAAGTGCAGACATAGCCATGACACACCTCAAATGTAAGAGATATCTTAAACTCTGAGAGGATAAGACATTTGAATACAGATAAATGATCACTTAAATTAAATTAAAGGACGATAATATTCCATACCTCATGCTGAGAACAATCCACTAGAATACCGAATAGGAGTTTTCAATGATAGCAATAATAAATTTTGGATTAATTTTTTTTTCTAAGCAATGATAACAATAATCTCTGGATTAATTTTTTTTTCTTTCAGAAAATCAAATTAACAAATAGGTCTTTTTTCATATAAATGTAAATCCGGTTAGTAAATATTGAATCATCAATAATAATTCATATTAAAATTTGAAAATATATGGAGAGAGATAGAAGGAGAGGACTACGATAATTAGCCCTATGCGGGTTTTAGTTCATTAGTTAATGAATTTGATTAGTAAAAATTAAGATAAAGAATTGTATATAAGGAAAAATGCAGAGGGAAACTTTTGTAAAGAGCTGAATATTTAAAAATCGTTATATACTTGTATTTATAATATATTAACAGATTTTCTTGCTAGCCAGCTAGAATATATAGTAGTATGTAAGAAAGTAAGAAACCCTACCCTACATTGGCTTGGTTGGGCGGACGCAACCGAAATTGGGAAGAGAGTGATATACACTAGCGAGGGGAACAAGAGGGGCACAATGTGTCCAAGCGCAGCCAAGTTGTTATGAAAACGAATTTTGCAAGTTGGATGATTCTCGCGCTCAACGAAATACCGCAATTAAATATTAAATTGCAGGTTGTTGCAAATTTCATGTCCAGGATAAATGAACTCACGAAGTCTGATTGTTACCTCCTTTTATACATAATAATTTCAGTACTCAACTACCCATCTTTCCGGCTGCAGCCACTTCTTTTCGTAATATTTTATATAGATATATCTTGACTGTAGATATAATTTGTTCAAATAAAATATAAATTTAAAACATTTTTATAATGAATATCAGAGAATGTAGAGCAATTGATGACTACTAGATTTAGATCTTATTGTCATTTATTAAAAACTACAGGACAAGAAGTAGCTAGCCAACTAGTTGTACATATATGTGGTGTCATTTTCACATGTGACCGATGATAAAAATCAAATCAAAAAATTTGTACTCCGTTGTCGATCCCATTGTTTTTAGTGCAAGATATTAAATTAATTTTTACAATTCTTCAATTTTTATTTGAAATTTCTTTATGTATAGGTATATATCCCACTGGATAATAGGCTAGTGAGTAGATGAATTGAATGTCATTTTCTGGTGGACACTGAGAGTGATAATAGTCGTAAGAAATAATTGAGAATGGTCCCTCCGGAATACATATTGCAAGAGCTAGATGATATATTAATTAGTTGAATTGTTTGTGAATATCACTGCAACAAAAACAACTAAAAGTGACTGTCATATTCCGGTCATTTTTATACTAGAAATGACTGTGAACGGTCACTTTTAATATAAAAATGACCGAAATGCTCCGGTCATTTTTAAGGACGTCGAAAATAACATATCGGTCGAAAGTAAATCCAAATGTGACTGAAAACGATCAATTGTGTACAACACATAAAATCGACCAATGACGGTCACACAGTAAATCGACCGAGGCAGTCACATCTCGTTGAACACCTAATTAGAAACTTTGAATTTCGAAGGAAAGTGAAATAGGATAGGGGAAAAAAATAGGCGCCGGGATGTTAGGCAGTAAACGTAATATAATGCCGACATGAATATACATAATTAATACTATACATTACTAAATTGCATATAATATTATAGTATGCCGGCGGCATGTATATAACAAACTAATCACTATATTAATATTATTATTTTTTAATAAAAATCATCAAATTCGAATCAGTCACTAGCTATTTCACTGCTAACTAGTACTTCACATGATATCATGTACAACACAATTTTAGAGTACTACTTCAATTCCAAATTAACTTTTGACTCTCAAGTCCTGTGTAAGATTATTAGATAGAATTAATGAATTCACATAATTTTATTTTTAAACCGTTAAATTAACATCTAATAAAATTAATGAAATTCCTATTAAAATTGAATTCCTTTATTATTTTCGATGTTAATTAAAATAGATCAACACTTAAACATATAAAGTTTAATTACGACAGAAAATAAGATTAAACTATATACCACGAGTCCACGAGTAAAAGATTAACGACAAACATTCCCATTAACTTTAATTGTTTGCACGTACGCACCTGCTTCCTCCATTCCAGCTTTTGGGTTGAGTGAAATCCAATCCACGAAACTCTTCGGTTTTGTATATTTGTTCAATAATATTGAAGACTCCGTTTGAGAGTGCTGTTGAAAACTGCTGTGCTGTGAGAAAAAGTGTCGTGTAAAGAGTGTTGTCAGGAAAATTAGATGACTGTTTGGTAATTTTTTTTGATTTATGCATATTTTGATATATAATACGGAGTATATAAAAATAATGTTTTTGAGAAGATTTGATAATTAAACTGACTGAAAACAGCTTTTTGCAAAAGTATGGGGACATGTTTTAGCGTTTTTTTAGACAACAATTTATGAAATTTAACAAACATCATTCTGACAGTTTTTCGAAAAGCTGTTGCAAGAATATCAAAGTAAAAAAATCCACTAACCCCGACCCCACTCTACCGCACCGGGACAATTTTACGAGAAACTCACTTGTATATGTGCCGAACAATAAGAAAAATACTCCCCTCAACATATAAACTGCTAATTATAATGAATCTCAAATAAGACCAGACCTTAATTCACCAACTAATTATCAACTTCTATTTCTCTAGATTTTTGAAAATTTTAAGTTAATACTATAAATATTTGTATTGAGATAAGTTTATATAAATATAATGAATCGACAGAAACAGAAGATAAGTTTTGATACATATATATCATCAGGTTATCTTATCAGTTATCACTCTACTAATTACTAGCTTTTTTTTTTGAATTTGTAAACAAATAGACTTATACTTTTTTGATAATTTGAATAAATAAAATTATAATTTTATAAACAAGTATTTGTTTTAATAAATATCCATATAATTAAGCGAGATAGAGTCCAACTCTAAAACGATAGAAGAATTCTATGATGTTATTAATCAACTTCAATCACGAGAAAAAATTGGCACAACGAAATGATCTGAATTAAATAACTAAGTTCTGCTTCAAAGTCGACAAAGTTAAAAAATGAAAATGATGGTAAATCGCAGGTTTATATTATTATTATTATTATACAAACTTAATTAATGACCACACCAGCTCAGACAAATAATATTTGTACATTTTTATGAACAGAAATTTAACTGTTTCTATCAAAATTTTAGGATGTGAACGTGAAAGCAGAAGGATAGATTTTTGTTGCACATCTGTGATCTATCGATCTCTATATATTCTCTCGAGCTCACTCACTCCTTTCGAGACAACCCATGTACAAGATTTTTTAAGTACAACACCACCCTCTTTTTCTGATAAAACATCGATCATATCTCAACGTAACCATGGAGTCATCATCAGCAGGTGCAATAGATGAAGGCTTCGCTTTAGATGCGATAAGACAACATCTACTTCTTGATGACTTTGCGTTTATCGAAAATTTTATTTTTCCCAGCCCCGATTCTTTTAATTTAGTTTCGGACCAATCCACCACAACTTGATCAGACACTACTACTACCCTTGTTTCTGATCTTACATACAAAAACAACAACAACAACAACAACGTTGCTGTTAATAGTTATGTTGACCGAATCAAAATAACATCACATTTCAAACAACTACACAACTCAACACCTCGAAGTCATTAGCCTTGCATGCAACTAGCTTTAAACGCAAACCTAAGCTCAACATCTTTGTACCCGAAACATATAATAAAGTGGACATGCACACGGGTTTTCAGCCAGCGGCCAAGTTGAGTGACTGGAGAGTGGCGGATGCCGGCAAGAAAAGGCATTATCGGGGTGTAAGGCAAAGGCCATGGGGTAAGTTTGCGGTGGAGATTCGAGACCCTGATAGTAAAGGAGCTAGGGTTTGGTTAGGGACATTTGGCACGGCAGACGAGGCAGACGAGGCTTATGACAAAGCTGCGTTTAGGTTACGTGGAAGCAAAGCTATACTTAACTTCCCACATGAAATCGGACATTTGCCGCCAAATAATTGTAATATTAATAGTGCCGGAGAATTCCCGTTGACGCCGTCGAGTTGGACGGAGGTTTGGGAAGGCAGCGATGAGAAGGGCATATTTGTAATTCCTCCTCTTTCGCCGTTATTTCCCTTGTCCAAACTACCTGATAGTATAAGTGATAATCACTGTGCAAAACGTGTCCTACATTAATTAGTTGAATTCTCTACCAAAATATATTTAATTGTAATTAAAAGGTGTCATATATATTGTATTTATACAAATATATTATTTGGTGTTGTATTATTAGTTTTATGAACAGATTAATGCACCGTATGTACGTGGAAATTAACGTGCACATCGTGGTAGTTATATTTAGAGCTAGAATTGGTGGGTTCGATCAGCAAGAGCTAGTGACTACTTAAATGAGTTGTTAATTTAAGGCCTATGCATTAGAGAATGATTAATGGATCATTAGGTGTAAAACTAACAATAAGAGTGAGACATAACATATTTAGTTATTTTTTATTAATATATAGTTGAATATTAAGTTAATATATAGTTGAATATTCCCGGAGACTAACAATAAGAGTGAGACATAACATATTTAGTTATTTTTTATTAATCTGAGGCTATTATATAACCGAGGAACTTATATTTTGTTATTGATTAATTATTATGAGTATTTCGAACCAACCCCATCTTAAAAATGTTAATATCATGTAAATTAATATTGAGCAAGATTGTATAGGTGATAAAATATGTTCGGTCCAGAATTTCTTAAAACAAATACTCTTTTTTAACATTGTAAGTCAAATAATTAAAAAAAACTACATGTGTTTTTGTGTCAATACGTACACACTCCAACATTTGTCCATCTATCTAATATAAATAATTAAGTAGTGATAAAAAGCACTAGCTAACACGATAAAGACATCACAAACAAATTAAACAGTACTTTTTTTTCTTTGTATGTTAGCTTGAGATTAATGTTACTAATATACTACTTGATTATTTAGTACCTGTGATGTTACCTATTGAATTCGAATGTTATATTTTATGTAATATAGAAAGGTTCACCTTTTCTTTTGAAGTGATATCAGAAAGGTTCACTTAGAAGCTAGCTAGTCTTAGTATACGATTTGTTAATTACCTTATTTTTGTTGTTAATTTGATTTAATACTACGAGACCGGAACAGGTTTTTATATATCCACGTTCTTTGATTCTTAATATATATTTTACATATTTTTTTATCATTTAATTTTTTATTATTTTGAATCTAAATGATTTTTCAAACATAAATTTAACTTTATATCGTTTACTTACGTCTACTTGAACTTAAGATTTTGTCCAATTTATCTTAAGTGGTTGGTAAATACTATTATAATATGGGATATTGAATATGGATATTTTTTTTTGTCTCGATGCTTGATAAAAATCAATGCACGTGCAATGGACTTGGCATAATGTTTCAATTTTTCTTTCTTGTGCCTTGTTTGATGCGTATAATTGTGTGATAGTGAATGAGTGATTATTTAAATGATATAGATTGTTTGCAGCCTCTCCTCAGGAGAATGTAGTCATATACTCACATGGTCAGTTGAGTTATTGTATCATTTCCTTAAACTTACAACTTAATGAATAGCAGCCTAATTAGGCGGCTTGCTACTCTACATAACTACACTATCTAACTTGTTTAAGCTAGTGTCTTCTTAATTAAAGATCATCTACTTGCATGAGGTAACACCAACGCCACATAAATTGGGCGGGGAATTTAATTCTTCGCAAAAAATTTGAAGTGAAAGAAAAAATTTTGGCTGGACTAAAACCAACGAAATTCGGTCGAATTTATTTAGTCGAAATTATTCGATCGAATTTATCTAAATTCGTCTAATTTCTTATTTTCGACTAAGCTAATAACAACCAATTACATTTCGGTTGAATTTAGCTAAATTCCACCGCCTTCGGTTGAATTTAACTAAATTCAACGAATTTTGTGCGGCCGAATTTAGCCGTTTTTTTTGTAGTAATGGCCACCCGTCATCACTTTAGAAGAACATAAATATAAATATAAATATAAATATAAATATAAATTTGACAAGCGAATTTGATAAATTTCAATAAGTTTTGGCCTCCTCTCTGTTATATAATTTAATTTTCATATTTAATATTATTATATTGTTTCATGGTTATTGGATTTTAAATTAAGAACTACAAATAAACGTGGAAGCAAAGACTGATGAACGCATCCATGCACTTGTATATATGTTTTCGATAATCCATTTGTATCAATGTTACTTATATAAAATAATGAGTAATGTTATACGAGTAGATTTCAAATTATGTAATTTTTTTAAATAATATAAATTTAATGATATGCTATTATAAAATATATTAATCAATAAATTTACGTAAATATAAGTCAATTATTATTAATTAAGTTAAAAATAATCCGATATAACACATAATATTTAAAAAATGAGAATAAAGTTCCTGAAATTACCTCGGGAAAATTACCTAAGCTACTGGTGTTTTTTAGTGTGAATATTTTTGTAATTGTATATAATTTTTTATAATTACAATAACATCTCGTGTATTTATATGATATTTTTTTAAAGCTCAGTAACCTTATATCATGATAATCTTGTCAAATATACAATATATTAGACTATTAGCTTCAATATTTTTCAGAGCCGCCCTTCTTCTGGAACCAAATATCGCCCACGCACAGATGCATTCATCACAGTTCGAACTCAGTACGTACAACCGATTTACTATAATAGATATTATTAATTACTATATTGTACGTAAAATTTGTATATTTTAAGATTTGGTTGTTGTATAAATTTATACAACCACCAAATCAAATTTATATGATCCTCAAGTAGCCTATATATATATAGATGCTTGCAGCCACCATCTTTCCATCCCATGCAGTTCAAATTTATATACCACCTTTTCTCTTATCCACATATACAACACTACATACACACATGACAATGATGACAAATACAGAGCTTCTGACACTAGATTTTATAAGCCAGCATCTTCTAGGTGAGGAATTTATCACTTCCGATGAGACGATGTTCCTCGATAATCACCTTAATTTCTCTGAATATTCGAATATTAGTACTAGCAGTACTGAAGAATCAGTTTTCGGGTCCGAATTTTCACAAACCGGATCTATAAGCTCCATCAGTAACCTCATGCACTCTGATCAGAGCCCACAACACAACTACTACTCGTACTCACCGTTAGTTTCAGCGACAAGTTATGCAGAACACGACAACATTGATTATTTTCTCAATTATGAAATAATTGAACCAGACTTCATAGATTCACCTGGTCAACAAATTAGCATTGTCCAAAATCAACCTGAAATGAAGTACAAGAAGCAAGCAGAAACAGCAATAGCAAGTTTGCAGGGAACGAGTAGTAGTTATAAGAAAAAACATTATAGAGGTGTTCGAAAGCGTCCGTGGGGTAAATTTGCTGCTGAGATTCGGGATCCGAAACGAAAAGGGTCGAGGATATGGCTAGGGACATATGATACTGATGAGGAAGCAGCTAGAGCTTATGATTGTACTGCATTCAATCTCAGAGGAAGTAAAGCAGTTTTAAACTTCCCTAGTCAAGTTGGAAAAGTTGTGCATGCTCCCCACAAATATTGTATAAACATGAACAATTAGGTTCAGAATTAAGTGATTTAGGAAGGAGGCGGAATATTTTTGAAACCCCGGTCAAATATCAACAGAAGAGATGGGGGAGGTCCTAGTTATCTTAACAGAAATATGGGGGCTGGAGTATCAACAGAAACATGAAATATGGTCCCGTACAAACATTTTTTCAGTTTTAAACAACTGCTTGTTTCAAGTTTATCGTTTACTGCAGAAGTTAGTGCAGTCAATTATGTCAAGTGCCTCTTAATTACTGTATATAATTTTTTTTTTGTTAGAATAACTTTCACCTGAATGATTTGTACCGAAATAAAGTCCGGTATAAACGGAGTCATTCAAGAAAGTTTATCGGTCTATAATTTTTTTTGATTGTATTCTAATACTCCTTTCATTTTTTATATGTTGCTTTAATTTATGATATATATTTTTAAGTATTTTAATTGTATAATAAAAATTATAATTTTTAAAATTTTCTTTTTTTAAATAAAAAATATAATCAAAAATTTAATTCATAAAATAATTATTTAAAAATAATATATTTTACTATACAATCAAAATATATACTTAAAAATGTGTGTCAAAAGTCAAATTATATATAGCAAAACGGAGACAATAATACCTATCAATAGACCCAGATATATACCAGGCATCAAATAAGATTAATATGTATGCGACGGATATTTTGTCTTATTAACTAAATTATTTATTTTATAACTATTAATATTTTTATAATTTTAAAAAGTCTTAATATATTATAATTATATTAGTTTTTAACTTATTTAAATTATATATTTTTACATCAATCGAATTAAATATAAATAAGAAAATTATAAAATATTTAAAATAAATATGCATATCGCAAAAAATATAAATTTATATTATTAATATATAAATATGTAAAATTTTATGATTCGAAATATTATGTACACGATTTTTTAATATATCAAACATATGTTTAATATATTTAATATTATACATATTAGATTTAAATATATTTTGATAAGATCTCTATTATGTTTATTTTATATAAAATTTAATAAATATTATGGTATATGAGATATAATATATATATATTTCTGTTAATAATATGATAATATAATTATTCATTTGAATAAGTTTTTTTATATTATTAGATTTTCAGTAGTATAGTATTAATTAAAATTTATAAATAATTATATAATATATATAATTTAAAATTTGCATCAATAAATATAGATATTACTATATTATTAATGAGATTTAAATTTTAATTTAATTAATATTAAAAAATAAAATGATACATAACAATTATCATCATAATAATTTTTAAATCTCACTTTTTCATACTAATATATGACATGTTCTTTATTGAACCAAACATATTACTCCATATTAATACTTAATGTGAGTTATGACAATTCAACATGTGTAATAACATTCCTTTTGAAATATAAATAACTTTTAATTATAAAAATAATTAATAGTAGTCTTCAGTTATTAAAAATTAATTCAATATATTTTTCTCATATATAAATTGATTAAATTAAAAATATATATTAATATTAATATTTATTATATTATTTTATTTTATTTATCAAATAGTATGATTCAAATTATGTGATAAAGTGTTTTTGATATAGTATTATATATAATATAGTAACAATGTGTATTTAATATCTTACACTAATGTTGAACTCTTAGCCGGGAATTCAAATGATTATTTTTTTTTGAAAAAACCTAATTTATTCAATTCGATCCAAATCAATGAATTAATAATTCGATCCAAACCAATGAATTAATAAGGTTTCTAAGTTCTTAACATAATAATTTTTCCCGTAAGGTTCTCCCCATAAAGTTACCCCAATATCTTATATAATATATTAAATATTTTTATAAAAAAAATTTGGATAAGAAAAATTTTAATTCTCGAAAATTCACGCTCTCCCTCCATCTGTGTATGTAAAACCTAATATTATCTCTACTCTAATATAATAATAATACATAATAATGTATGATATATGATAAGTTTGTATGATACATAACAATTGTCTTTTTAAAACAAAATGGTGCAAATAAAACTCACTCTTAAATACAAATATGAGCGTGTTTGGGATCTCTTATTTCTAAAAATAAGTTACTTATTTTCAGAAAAAAGCATGTATATATTTACTTTTTTCTGAAAATAAGTTACTTATTTTTTATTTTAAAAATAAGATTTGATATTAAAATTTTAAACTAAATGTTAAAATTTTAAAAAATATATCAAAATACGTATTTTTTTTAAAAAAGTAACTTATTACTTATTTTTAACAAATCCCAAACGCGTCCTATATATATACCGGCATAAAGTTAATTTTCACACACTTCTATCTTACATTCTTACTCATGATATATTTTATTTATAAAAATAGATGATACAAGTTTAGAAGGTTCATTTTCCAAACAACATAACCGATAGATAACCTTAAAAACATCATCCCTGTCCCATGGTATATCTTTATTATTTTCTATTATCTCTCCTGTCAATATTAATATATGTATATGTATATATATTTCATAAAAAAATGTAATATAGGTATATAAATAAATATATTTAATTTAGAAACTAAGTATTAAAATAACAATATGCAGGGTCCCGTGCACGTAACATAGAAGAATGCAGAATAATTCATGAAAACAATAAAACATGTGGAATGAAATATCTCAAATTGATGAATATATATTTGTCCTTATTATTTAATATGAAACTGGTTTGTTAGGTTCCATGGTTTGACACTTCTTTGACTGGTACTCTGCTGGAAAGGACAACGTGCTGTAAGGAGAATGTACATCGCTTTCGTTTTTGGTAATATACGGCAGTCGAGTCCTAGTTATTTTTTTAATAATTATAAATAAGTTGTTACAAAGAAATAATTAAAAATGAGAAGAAAAATGCTTCTAAATTCTAATATTTCAGTTCAACGTACTTATATGCATGTAATCCCGGTTTAATGACTGCTAATTATGTCGTATATATGCTTCTAGCCTATTTATATTAGACCGGCAGCTAAACCTTGGAGGCAGATTAATCAATTAATTATTGCTGTGTACCAGATTAGAGGTGGTTTTGATGAAACAAGGCAGGGCCTGACAAGTACTCTATATATTATGGGGACCTGTATGGCTGTATCTAATACAGACAATTAATTTTGCATCGTTTAGTTATCTGGTGGCATGCATGCTACAAAACATTATGTGTACCCAGGAAATGAGCCAATACACTAGTTGACCAACTTGCGTGGGGAAACCTCTGCAAACTGTGTGTACAATCAACTAATTCTATCAACCTAGTTGCGAGATATTGTCTCAACCAGTATCTAAAAAAAATCCGATTCGAAACTCGGAATTTTAGATTTATGGAATTCGATTTTTAGATTTGGATTTAATTTTTAAATCCGGAAATTTTTGGATTTGGATTTGAGGCATACCGATCCGATATCCGAAATCCGATCCAAACCTGAAACACGAAAAAAAATCCGATTAATATATATATATATATATTGATTATATATATAATTAACTTACTTACTATTTTTTAGAAAGAATTTTATTATATTTTCTTCAATATTTCTTTTAAGATTTATTCAAGATAAAATTATTTTAATATATATCTATTTGTTAATGTATATATATATTATTTAATTATTCAAAATATGTAACGATTGTAATTCGATTTAAACAAAAAAGATTAATAAAGTGATAAATACATTTTTGGTTAAATTATTGTATAAATATAATGAATATTGAACAAATTTTCTATGTGCGCTATTGATAGTTAAATTAATTAAATTATTTTTCAATATTTGAATATCCGAAAAAAACCGATCTAATCCGAAATCCGATGAATTTGGATATTGATTTTTGGATTTAAATTTAATTTTAAAATAAAAAATATTTAAATTTGAATTTAGATTTGAATTTCACAAAATCCACAAGAACCCGATTCGTTTTCATCCCAGTCTCAACAGCACTGTAACATGATAGATGCAAGCTACCTAGCACAATCCAGTACTAGAATCACTAGAGTCCATCTTTAAGTAAAAACACTACTAGAAACGCTACTAGTCAAAACTTCGAGACAACAAAGACTAAGAAAATTGATTCTAGAAATATTTTTATTATTTTAATAATGCTCGTCACCCAGATCACTGTACATATTTGAAATTTATTCTTTTAAAAGAAATTCTTGAAAATATATTTAAATGAAAAATGCGTATCATATAAGTAAAAAGGACCAAAAATTTAAAAAAATATTTCGTTAATCTAAAAATTTAAAAAGCATAAATATTCCCAAATCATTAGATACAAATCTTTTTATATGATAAAGCATATACATCCCCTAACCGTGAGATTAGTCCGCAAAAATGTACCCCTCGACGTCAGTTAATATTTATTCCAAGATTTAATTAAGTTAAATGACATTCTATATAAACGTGGGCTCGAAATAAACACATGCAATTCAACTTTACTTGAACAAAAGGTCTCGCCAGTTTGGATACAAATATATATCGTTTAGCTGATAGGTACATAAACAGACCTCGTCCATCCCTGGCCAATTAAGCATCGTTCATCCCCTAAAATAAAAAAAGTTAAATAGATATTCCACTATTCATGTGACCTAGGTACCTAACTAATTAATATCATTGCACTGGACCTTACAACATTCATCCCTCAAGGATACTAAACGGACTAGATACATGTATATATATTTGTAATAAGCCATTAACCAACCCATTCATAGATCGTCTATGTGAATCTGTAGTCGGACATGTATAATTGAAAATATCTGCGGATGAATCATTGTATACTGAAAAAATGTATGAGATCAAATCTTCTAGATTGAGTTAATTTTCATGTTGTTGATCGCATCAGGAGTATCGTGGCCAACCTTTTCTCGTTTGACATCATTGTGTTGTACAAAACTGGGCTGATTGGTGGATGCAAGAAGCCTAGCCCATGATCTATCCGTCAACTTCACAACGTTTTGAGTTTCAGTCACACGCTACAAATACCACAGTGCCACCAGATATCAATTTTATTCCAGTGAAAAGAGCAAGACCAGATTTTACAAGCAAGTCTAATAGAAGAGCAAGAATCCCTATATCCAGTGCCAGTCTAACCTTTTGTCCGTCCGTATTGAAATGAGAAGGTTAAACTCATTTCTTAAATTATCACCTTAGACCATCTCCAATGATAACACTAAAATAGTGTAAAGATTACACTATTTTGGTGTAAAAATTACACTATTCATATAACCAACTCCAATCATGTTAATCTTTTGTCTATAATAATACATATTAATTCTTCCAACTTCTTGAAAAAGTAGTTGCTTTGTTTGTATACAAAACGAAATAAATGGGACATGAAAGGAATAAATTTGTTTTGTTAACAAACATGAGGGTATATTGGGCATTTTGAAAGACACCAAATTTAGTGTAAAACTTGCACCAAATGAACATTTGACATTCATTTGGTGTAATTTTTACACAATTATAGTGTCCCATTGGAGAGCATTTTACACTAAAATAGTGTAAAAGTTATACTATTTTACTGTTTTAGTGTCCCATTAAATATGCTCTCAAGTACTAGGAAAGTCGAAAACTGAATCCAGGATTTATATCTAAAATAGACTCGGGAAATGGAAAAGATACAACCTCTAGACCTTCCCGAAGTGCGGTATATAAGTATTAATAGTACTTATAAGTCCATAAACTCTCCAGATGTTAACCTATAATGTGAAGACTGGCAGGCAATTGTGCATTCAGGCTGGTGTGAGCTGTATGGCAGAAAGGCCATGCAGACCTCTCTAATACTCATTACATGTTTAACAGTTTATTACTGATTTGAAGTACCATAATTTAATGGAACCATGATATCAAGAATAAAGAGAGTGTCTCTGCAGCGGTGGTTGGTTGTGGTTCTATAACTAGAAGGTTAATCAGTAGTGCTTCACCAAAATGGGGAAAACATACCATTAGAGACTATTTAAAAGAAGATAAACTGGAATTCATTTCATAAAGAAAAAAACAAAATTTGCAAGCGAATTGCCTAAAAAGAACTTACAGATATTGGAATATATGCGTGTCTGCTATTGACAGGTCCAACTGTAAAGCCAGTGTACCCAGCCATGGCCCCATGAACAGCACTTTGAGCTAGAAGAGTGCAGTAGATATTGTCAGATGCATTACTGGGGATCGCTCGGATCATGTAGGTTGGATCTGCAAGATGATCAGCCTATATGTTATTATTAAAATTAGAATAGTTAATTGTTTGCATTTATAACTACATATATAACTGACAGCACATTGCGAAACTTAAACAAGAGAAAGGATGGGGAATTGGAGATAATCATTTCACAATTGAATAGAATGCTAAAGGTCTTGCCCAAATTAGAGATGCTTATAATATTCAAAATTTATCCTAGATAATTAGCAAGATACACTTACGGTGGAAAAAATAATACAGAAGCGAAAGTTGTCTTGCAAACTATAGATACCATTGGGATTTGGAAATGACTTGTAAAATCATAAGACTGTAACATAGAACATAGAAGAAACGTATTATAGTAGCAGAAGTAACCCATTAAATGAAACACACATAATCTGTCTCCAACTTCCCCTGATTCTTTGACTGAAACTACTGACAATTTAATCATTATAAATTTCCTCCTTTACAGAGGTAGGAAGGAAATTGTTTGGGATACAAAAACTGAAATCTATTATAATCCTGTATTTCCTAGAGTTGTACAATTTCAAACTGAAAACCTAACTACTGGAATGACCAAATGAAACTTAATCACTTCAATCCCTTAAACTGATAAATGACTGGGGGCTTGTAATGGCGCTTTTCGCCGGTTGTTTAACATGGGTAGAGTTTCCTCTAGATAATTCAAAATATATAAAAAAATTACTTAACACTAAAGAACTTTTGATGAGCTTCCTATTTTCTTCGTCTACTTTTCAGGAATGCAGCCTTAGAATTACATATACATTACACCCATCCCGGACAATGAGCTTGTCTGCTTGAATGGAATAAGCCCCAAAGAGTAGCATCATCTACCCATGTAGTGATGCAAAGGTTGTCTCCATAAGATACATAAGGAACCTCCTTCCCACTTCTAGACACTATTAAATTCATAACTCTATAGTCCAAAGTCCAAACTCCAAACACAGAAAACAATTTGAATTAAACAATAAAATATTAGTATTACACTCTCTAAATCCTACTTGACTAAATATAACACGTGACACTATTACTTTCATAGTTTCATTACAGTTATGAATCCCAATTTTCACTCTATAAAAAACTCATACCTAGAGTCATTATTCTCCTCCACTTCTCATTCTAGATTCTTCAAATTAAACCCTTGTCCGCAACCATCACCTGATTGATTTTAGGAATCATCTCTTTGGTCTCCATTTGTTTTGATTGCATTCCTTTAAAAGTTTACAGTTAAGATATTTCATTGCACAAGTGGTGCAAATTGCAGTGTCATGGTCCATATTATTGTATAACGAAGCTCTAGGTTGGAGCACATTGGAATCACCTCCACCTCAACATTTGTAGTCAGTCTGGGCTCTGGTCTTTACTTTCAGACCCATCCTCATTTTCATTTGTGCTTCCAACCCAAGCTGTATTGGGTAAATTACCCTTGCAATGTTTCCGGATTTCGTTGCTTAAGCAAATATCAAATCGTGTACAATGATTGCCAGTAGATCAAAATCATCAACACCGCAAGATCAGATGCCAAGTTAAATATGATTCTATGGAATATTTGAGTGAATAAATAACTTGCATAAAACAAAAGGCAAACCCTGTCTTTATTTTTTATTATAAGCACCAAAACCTGAGACCATAATGCCGTACATTGGCTACTACTACATCTAGATGATAAAATTAATTTTAATTTTTAGAAGTCCTAATTCTAATTCACAGACATTCTATTCTATCATTTTCCTCATTTAAATAGTAGCAGTAAAATACAGAGCTTTTATTAGATACATTTATTGGATTATCAAATTTTTATGAGCAAAAGTTGTAAGTGATACAAACACATGACTTATCCGAGTGAAATCATAACCTTATCTCTGACTTTGTAGGTGTTATGTCTTGACTGAATTATACCTGGCACATTTTTCTCCATTAAATGATTTAGTACTCCACAGAGATAATGACAATACTCTACACCCTATGAAGACGAGTATGCAACTCTTTTTGACTGTATATAATTTATTTTAAAATATCACTGAGTTTAAACGAATAGAAACAAGCAGAAACATGACAGCAAAATGAGTGTCAAATTCCCAGATTTACCTATGTATTTTAGATTTATTGTCATCTTCCGAACCTTTGTAAAGTGATCCTGTGACAGAACGTACAGATGCAAAGGCATTAAAGGCTAAAACAGTAATTGAATAAAAAAAAGTAGACTAAAAAAATTATCCTGAATAGAAAACATATGTAGGGGATAGGTAAAAGACAAATACAACTGTCAACTCAAGCAAAAAAGCTGACAAGAATTCACTGTGAGAAAACAAGAGACTAAGAAGAAAAAAATAGCTCAAGCTCTCGGTAAGATTGCACTTCTAAAATGCATACATTCCAACATTATTGACCTTGTTGCCAACACCGATTAGAGATAAAATTACGTGCACTTGGCATTTTTGAGCTAATTATTTCTTTAACTATCCTCGAAAATGAAGTCTTAAGGGAAAAAAAACATACCTTGAATTTCTCAGTTAGCCATTGACCAACATCTAGAAGCAGCCTATTTCCTGATGCATCTTTCTCGTCAATTGATTGCATGGTCTGAGCAACAAATTCCTGCCCTGCTCCTTCTGCCACTACAATCACAACATGGTTGTTTTCTTTGAGCCTTTGTTCAACAAATTCAAAAAGCCCACCCTGACCTTCCAGATAGAATGGAGACTCTGGAATCAAACAACAATCCTGTTTCAATTCAAAATGATTATGAGTACTTGCAATAGTCACAGTAGTCAAAGAGAGCTACAACCTTTAATCAAGTTATGGGCCCAATCAGATCTAACTTAAACTACACAAAGCACTGACACACTTCCCTGAAGAAAAGGTATGTGATGTATTATGTTATGTATTATGTGCTGAATCAGTCTTGAATCTTACCACATCTCTACTAGCCAATGTTGCGTACAGAGCTATAAACCCTGTAATCAAACAGTCAACATTGAAAATAAACATAAGAAAGCATAAACGTTAAGATTCTAACCCAAAATAAAAACATTACTTTCTACACCGAACACTTACCACTGTACCGGCCCATAAGCTTCACAATTCCAACTCCATTTTCCACACTCTCAACTTCAACATGTGCTGCATTAATGGCCCTCTGAGCTTCTTCAACAGCAGTATCAAAACCAAAAGACTTGTCTATTACCTGGAACAATAAAAATTATGATTTTAACATGTATATGTAATTGATAGTATTTTGCAAGGTTAACATACAATTTGCATCAATATCGAAATCAGACATCTAAAATAATTTATTGGGCAAAACAAAGGAAAAATAACATGCAGATCTTAGTTATAATCTGAGTAATTTCTTATATATCATATAGAAATTCATCTTCAAATATCTTAAAGAAAGTGCTCTACCACGGACAAGAACTTTTGGATCAGTTGTCCAAAACTCAAGTTCCACGTACCAGGAGAAATGAACACTCAGGTATTTAATTGGGTGTAGGTAAAGGAAGTCTACGATAGTCTATAGTCTATACTGAAGTGCTATACATAAGAACTGGAGATGTAGATCAAATCAAAGTATAATAACTCATACAACTTACTGCAATATCATTGTCAATTGTCTTTGGAATTCCAGCTACCACGACTTGAAGACCTCGTTTTTCTATTTCCTTCAAGAAAAAAATGAGTATTAGATAATCGGGTTAAATATCAATCTGGTGATCAATTGGAACCAAAAATATCAAGTAGGTCATTATGTGTTAAATGGTCTCAAAAGGGTCATCAAACTCAGCTATGGTATCACTTCTTTAACTTACACTAATTATCTCGTCAAAACTAACAGAAAGAGTAGGTGATGCGGAAATTTTTAAAATTGATATATAGGCAGGTTAAAAGTAGATTAAAAGAAGAATGATGATTGAATTTGACCCCGGATTTTCAATTGGTGTAATTGTAGGGGAAGAAATAGCCATTATAGAGGAAAAATTATGGGTCGGGCAGGTACTAATAGAAACAGAGGAATAATTATGAGTCGGGGAGGTACTAATAGAAGCATTGGGTATATGTATGTATATTTTCTGAACCAGTGTTGTATGGTTCGTGGGTCAGCCTATGGAACGGCGATCCAGTTCCCTCGTTCCAGAACACGATTCCTTTTCGACCCGGATCACTCGGGATCACGCTCCAGTTCGCCAACTCCGACGATCCACCTTTTAACTCCGAAAATCATTATGTAAAAAGGAGAGGAATAAAAAATAGGAAGATAACCTCGATTACTTGAACATATTTGAATCCCCTTAATATTATGTGTAGTAACTTTAAAATTTTACATTTCCCGATTAATTTACTTATATATTTTAGTTATAAAATAGTAACTGAAACATAGATACAATAGCAAATATACATAATATTTTCTAAAGAAATAACTATAAAAAGGATCCTCGTATTGACCCGCGTATCCGATTCGCGGGTCACCATATCCGATTCATAAAAACTAACGTTTCACGTACCCGACCCCGTACCCCGTACCCGAACGACTCGTGAACCGTGCAACACTGTTCTGAACAGTGATTGTATGCATACAAAATAGAGATATTTTTTAAAAATATTCTACCGTCAAAAGCTACATAAATGCCATATCATTGCAAATCACCAAACATGCCACATTGTTAAAACTTTTCGTTAATTTTGACTCTGTTTTTTTTACTTCAACGGAGTGTTACCATAGCTGAGTTCAATGGCCCTTTTAAGTAAGACCAATTTACAACCAATGACCCACTTGATATATTAGGCTCCAACTGATAACAAGGTTGATATTTAAGCTTAAATATATCCATATTGGCCTAGCTGCCTAGCTATGATCGAATAATACCAAAGAAATTACAGTTAATTGATCATCTCACCTTGTAAATAGCATTTGCTCCTCTTTGTGTACCATCGCCCCCAATTATGTAAACCTTAAACCCAGATAATATCTCAAGAATTGCAAGAAATTACTAAAACTTGCCATGCAGATAAAGAAGGGAAATTTGTGTAACCTGATTTATGCCCCTGTCCTGAATGTTGTCAACTATCTTATTTGTATCAGACCCGCCTCGTGAAGTTTGAAGCAGCGTGCCACCACGCTTATGTATATCATCGACAATTTTAGGCGTCAATTTCTTAGTATTTTTTGAGTAGAAGCCCTTGTATCCTCCCTGTGAAATTCAACAGTCATTTTCTGTGTGATCTATAAGATGATGGAACAATCGTCAATTTTTAGCTATTACAGAGTATATGTTCAATTTTCATACTTAAAAAGAGACTAAAACTCTATAAGTGTGGTTCATGTTATTAAAAGCAAATTAGGCAACATATCTCTTGTATAGAACCCTTATCCACATAACTCACCTCAATTCCAAGTATATCATCAACGCCATACATAAAATTCAAGCCACAGACGATCTCCCTAATCACTGTATTGATCCCCGGGCATAAACCGCCACATGTCACAATACAAGCACGAACGTCTTCCGACTTGAAATAAACCTAAAGTAACAAGATGCTTAGAAAAATATTTATTTTGATGAAGCAATTACTTGTGGTACACAAACCTTTTCTCGTGGCCCAGCACGAGGAAAATGCACCCCTCTAGGACTGTCCTTCCGGAGAACAATCTGAAGAAATGCAAAGAATTTACTATTACACGACAACAAATTGTTAGCAAACATGCAACATGACAAGAAAGGATACTCTCATACTTTCTGTGCTACAACATCTTGAGGGCTGACAAACGTTTCCCTGAAATAAAGTCGAGTGACAGAGTTTAAGAGATCTTGGGTAGACTTGAGTATAAAAAACACGAAAATAACATAAATTTTTAATAACTTGACACACTAATGCACTTCAGAAAAAATGTAATAATGTTTTACAGAAACACATTGTTCACTTACTTGACTATTGCATAAGCCGGCCTCTTCTTCAGTGGGTTTGGATAAGACTGTTAGAAAATTAGAAAAAAGGGGTTACAACTTACAATCTTCTAAATATATACCCCCTGCTTTACTAACTTTTAAGGCTACATGTAACTAATATCCAATAATCTATAGCAACCAAAAACTCCATCCATTGGAGAATCAACAGTTTACTCATGCGATTAATTACCCATACAATCAAAAATCAAAAAATGGCAAATTAGTGGGGTGCAGGTGGGGGGTCCCATTTCTTCAGGTTAAGCTACGGCGGCAAGGGGGTAGTGGAAATTAGTGGGTTGGGGGGCCAGTTTATCCGGTAAGTTCCACAACAACAAAGGTTATGTGGAGCAAGGAATCAAAGAGTTAATTTGTATATATATTATGTTTATTGATGCGGGACAAATTGTATAAACAATGTAAATATAGAATAAAACAAATTAAAATATGAACTTGGGTGGATTAATCATAAAAACCACTACCCCGAGAGTTTTTCAACCGGGGATAAAAATTATGGATTGCAACCCATGATGAAACTCAATCCAATATTCAAAGATATTTTCAATGACCAAGTCTAATATAACACGAGGTATAAAGAAATAAAACCATAAGTATATAGCCTATTGAACTAAGGCCCGATAGAAACTAGGTTTGTTATATAACCTACTACATATTGATAAACTACTAGCCCCACATAAAACATAGATGTAAATACACTATTTATCTACTATATATAATTAAACTATTTAGTAATAAAAATAAAAGTTTCCTTTTATTTTTGTTCCCCATCATTCTCCACTTGTTGGAGAAAACTCGCCCACGAGTTTTGGGAGTTTTTACATCTAGTTTTCTGGGGAAAGTACTCTCCAGTCTCCACGCGAGAATTTACTGTTCAAGGTCAGATTTACTATTCATGGTCAGACTTTATTGGTCAATACGAATACCAAACTATTACCAAATGTCTCATGTTCGAATCTCATCAACGACATATTAGAAGTGAATATTTATATTATTAGTTCTAACGAAAAAAATAAAAATCTAGGGTTCGAATCTCATCAATCACATATTAAAGTTTATTTTTTATATTATTTACTAAAAATATTATAAATATTTATGATTCAAATTTAGTCAATAAAATATTAAAATCTAATATTTATATTATTATAATTAAAAATAGTAACAAGTGCTAAAAGTTATTATAATTGTAAATATTAAAAGAGGTCATTAGAGAATAACATTGATAATCACATATATAAATTATTTAAAAAATATGTAATTATGATTCATATATATTTATATAATACACGTATTTGAACTAATATCCTTAAAAAAATAAAGAGATAAGATTGAAGGTTCTTGGCTTTCCACAAATATAAAAAATTAACTAAAAATTATATTTATTGTCAAAAGAAAATACATAATAGAATTGAATAAATATACATATCAAAGGAAAAAATAAAATAAATATAATATGCATAACTAATAAAAATATTTGAAAAATATATGTCCAAAGGTTATAAGCTAGTATAATCTATACTAAACTATTAGGTTTAGTTGGTGGTTTGGTTAGTTGATTCACACATTCAAAAAAAATTGCAAGTGCTTTCGAAAAACAATTAAATACATAAAATTTATTTCATTTAAAATATAATAGTATAGTAGTATAGATCTAACACAATTCTAACGAATATAATTGACTTACATATTTCAATTTCATCACCGCTCAAACTCTTTAAACTATATTAAAATTATAAATTTTTATTTATTAAAAGATTCTATTAAAATTATAATATATTACTTATATCATAATCCCAAAAATGTATAATTATAACTGATGTGAATGATTTAAGCCAATTTCATAATATAAACTAATTAATACGTCAAATAATTAAATATTTTTATATATTAGATAACTTTAAAATAACTATTAAAAATATAAAAATAAATTTACAAAAAATACTATTAAAACATAAATAATATAATATTAAATTATTAAATTAAATAAAAAAATTATACATTAAATAAAATTAAAACCACTATAAGAATCCAAAAAAATATTTTATAATTGAACTCATTTAAATTTCTCGTATCATCTAATTGAATAGATATAGACATATGGGTGAAGGCCTTATTTACCTTATTTACCTTAATTTGAAAAAAAAGAGAACCAAAATACCTATAATTAAAAAGATGGCCCTATTTATCTATAGGACACGGTGTTTCGTCAAACATGGTACGTAAAAAGAGATCACGAATCACTTTAATAAGTCACACCACCTAGCGTATCACCATTAATACGCTAAAGAAGATGGTATATGATGCATCATGATATTCGGAAGATCATATAATGTATCATTATGATACATAAACTTAGATAACATATTGTATCAACACAATCCTTTATTATCATCATCATACACCAAAATTCCCAAATTTTTATCACAAGCCTAATTTTATCAATACAAATACAGAAAATACGATGGTAAAGAATAATAGAAAGAAATATATTTTCATATACACAGACGTGTATATGTGTATGTAGACAGATCTAGTGTGTGTCAAATATTGGGGTGTTTGACGACAAGTGGGTGGTGAATAGAGAGTAAGAAAAAATAATGGGAAGAACAATGTTGTGGGAAGTGTGGCGGAGAGAGTGTAAATACTAAATATTGGGTCAAAAACCTGCTAAGGGATAATCCGGGCCAAGGAATACAAAAATTAAGCATTTTGGTACCTTTCTCTAGACATATAGACTAAAATTATGAATTAATAATAATAATAATAATAATAGAATATATAGCTTTTTTAATAATATCAATGATTTCAATATCTGTATTATTTGTTTTTTATGTAGACAATATTATAATTAGTTTCACATATTATTTTAGTATGTTAGAAGTCGGATTGTGTGTTAATGTGTTAATTATTGGAAGAAACAAAAAATATTAAATAATTATTATAATATAAATAAAATCTCGTGTATAGCAAGGTTTATAAGCTAGTAACTATAATAACTAGCATAAAAGCCCGTGCAAGGCATGACCGCTAGCCTTAATTTTCTTTGTTATCATATTTTATATTTTAATTATAATATTTTTTAAAATTTGATTAATTTTTTAAATTTTCACTTTTATTCAACTGTATTTAATTTGATTTAGAGTCCAATTAATTAGTTAATGAAATATCATCGTAATACTCAGTTCCACATCGAAACATGTGAATATTTTAGTTTATATATATTAGAGTACTACTATAAAGTATATCAACAAATCATAATTTTTTGCGTCGGGGTGAACTTGTGGATTATCCAAATTTTTGTATTTGGTTTAGTGTACCTGAACTTATTTGTGATATGGATTATCCACATGTTTGATGTGGGCGGGTCTTGGGTGTTACAAACTTCCGAACTTAAATTTTAGTCGTCCATGCCAAGCAGAACATATAATACCGGTTTTTGACGTATCCTTACACCCGAACATCTGATTATTGTATGATATTTCACATGTCTTTGCGTCCCCACTTCTGATAACTTAAAGTATCAGGTTTTCGAGAGTCGGTTCCGATATCATATATATGTGATTACTCGGGTCAAATCTCAAGTCCATTTTGAAATCAGGTCAAATTCTAAAGCTGTATCACACATAAGGCCAGAGTTCATGACCCGAACCCGAATACAACAACTTGAGTCATCCACAAATCAATCACAGGACCCTAGAAGATCATGATTTATTAGTACCTTGATATATAGCAGTACATTATCTTTTATATTGAAATAAAATCGACACATGTTTCGATGTGGGATTGATGCCGTGGTACATGTTACAATCATTAATTCTAAATTTTTACATAAATATATTTTAATATTTAAAATGAAATTTATTAATATCATTTATATGACGTAATTATATATTATTATTTTTAGCTCAACTATAGTCTCTATATTAAATTAAATTTATAATATTTTTCTTAAAAATTTTCATTTACGGACACAAATTAAAATATTTTTTATTTAAAACACAAAATTTATAATTTAAATTTGCATTTTTACATACACAATAATCATTTATATGATTTGTAGTTTAAAATTACTTATTTTTATTATGAATTTATTATACAAAAATGAATGATTATTTTATGAATTTGAATATTGAATATACGAAATATGAAATTTATTTTTGAATTTGAATTTGTATATTTATTGTATATTCATTGTATAAAATAACTATATTATATAAATTTATTTATTATAGATAAAATTGTAAAATAGGATTATATGACTTGTAGTATAAAGTTTTCACACTTATATTAGTTTCGTAATAAAATTATTAAGATTAAAAGGATATATATTCAATACACACAATTAATAAAATAATATGATTTTTATTATTTATATATTTAAGGGTATTATAGTAATATTATTTGAATAAAATGACTCATGATTTTTCAGAATAAAATAACTCAATCACTACTTCTTGTCTTCTTAAATTGTTTTTTATTATATATTATATTCTATTCATTTTATGAAAATTCACTTTCAAATTCAATCATGTATTTTATAATCTAAATTTAATTATTTTATTAAATTCACTTTTATTATCTAAATTCAATTATTTTATTAAAAATTCACTTTTTAATCTAATTATATAGTTCAATTTTTTTTAAGAATGTGCTTATTTATGATAAAAAATTATTGACTTGAATTTGTACATAGATAACTTTTAAATATTTTAAATATATTTTTCATAGTACATACATAACATATATACTATGCAAACAACAAAATTGAAAATTGAATATGATTTTAACCTAACTTCAATCTCTAAATTTTAATCACGAATCATACACACGCATACACATATTATGAGTATGATATTAAATATATGTGACATAGTAGTATAGTGGTAGAAAGGTTTTTAAGTTTGTTGGTAGATCCAAGTTCAACTCCTTTCAAAAATATTTTTTTAAATAAACAATAAAAAGGGCAAATTAAACATTTCAAATCATGATTAAAATGACTTACGATTAAAATGTCTCACAAAAACCCTTTGTTTTCTAATTATATATAGAAGAGATAGTAGAGCTGGTGGTTGCGAGAGTGGGAGAGTTAATAATATACAATTAATTAGTAGTTACTAGTCTTATATATCCATACCTATAGTTGTATCATCATTATTTGTAACGATCCTTTCATTCATTGATGATCATAGGTTTTCCTAATATTGTAATTGGAGGTTAGAAACTAGAACCAAGTTTTTGGTTATTGGATTCAACCAGCTCTTACTCTCGTGCAAGGCACGTGTAATTTCTAAAATTTGAGTTATATTTTATATTTTATTTAAATATATTTTTTTTAAAAAAATTCATTAAGTATATTTTGATAATTTGAAAATATATATTCAGCGACCACACTAATTTTTAAACAATCTGTGTTGGTAAGAAAACTTCATGTGTGTGCATAAATCCTCTAAGTCAAAATAATTATATATAGTTTTGTTGACGACTTCTCTGAGATATCTAATTGTTGAAAATGGAAAATTAATTAGAAAATATGTACAAAAGTATAATAATAATAATATATGAAATAAAATCATTTCCTAAAAATATAATATTGCAAAGTAATTAAGTTAATTAAATATGCATAAGAGTATAATAGTAGGTTAATTAATTGTATATAAAGGTATAATAGTAACTTAGAAATTAGAATTAATTATATAATAGAGAGATGGATTGGATTGGAGTTTTTTTTTCCTATCTTCAAAATTATTAACCCTAAAAGTTGTGTGTCCGAGTTCAACTCGTAGATTGCACAAGTTGAATTCGAGCCCATTCACATGTTTTTGAGCAAGAGTTCGAGTTAACCTCAATTTTTAAACCCAATATCATCAAACCCAACTGATTGTATCATGCAAAAAAAGAATTATTCAGCTCGAGTCAAGATCAAATTGAGTTCGAGAATCATCAAAATTAAAATGAATGTATACACAAAATTTAAAAAATGTATAACTATAGATATAGGTATAGATACAGATTAAAGGGGAACCTGTAAATCAGGAAGGAAATCAGTCAAGTGAGGAACATTTTCGGTGATGAAATCATCGTCTTGATTATCAACTTTGCTTTGCAATTGAGCTCTCGGTTGCTTGTTCCGCAAGCAAATTAGCGGTTGATACCTCAATTTTTTGTTCAACTTTGAAGAATAAAATGGAGTTAAAAAAGTGTGAGAAGAAAAACAAGTGCTGGTGATTGTAGATAGAGAATGTAAAGAGGAAGGTTTCGAGAGAGAGATAGAGAGATCCATGGAGAGAGATATTCAGATCGCAGACGATGGAATACACATATACATACACATATACATACAGCTTCCAAAAGAATTGCAGCCTGATTTGGAAACGTTAGGACTACTCTCTGCTTTTGCGTTTGACTAACTTAAAAACGACACGTTAAAATAATATTTTATCTGTTTGTTCCCGCCGTGTGGCATGTAAATATATTGAATTTTGTGTTTTTTTAGTTGTAAATTTTTTTTTGTTCTTTTTTAGATATATTTTATTTTTTTTCGGCTAGCTTTAAAGTTGAATTAAATAAATGTTGTCTTTATGTTTATAATTATTGATATATGATTTAATATTTTTTATAAAATTGCTAGTGATAGCATTCATATTGTAATTTTAGGTGCAGGTGAAATGCGCTTAAATTTGTTTTGTATATTAGAAAAATATAGTAAAGTTTCAAGATTTGAACTTATACTTTGTTTACAAATGTTTATATATATAATTATTCATTTTCTACTTTTTATATTTGACATTCTTATAAAAGTTTAAAGGTATTTCTATAAAAATAGATAAATATATAATATGTATAAGCACTTTGCATCATCTCGAACGATCAAAACAAGCACAAGCAGTGCTCAGTAGGCCCAGCGGCCAGTGCAATACGAAAACAATTGAAATAGGATGAAATTTATACAATTTCCCATAAACTACTCGTCTATTACAACTCTTCAAATGTAAGTTTTTTTAATTATTTCATTTATAAATTGATTACAATTACAAGAATACATTCTACAGCTGCTTCATTACTTACAATTTCCTACATATAATATAATATGCATCAAGAACATTTCAACCTGCAATCAAGATAAACAACTTTCAACTCAGATGATGGTAAGAAAAAAAATCAGTCAGCGCTCTATGATTTTACCTTTATAGGAAACAGAGAAGACTCCAAATCCTCTCCGATATACTGGACATAACCAGGTTCTAGACATGAAAATGGTCGATTATGTGTTGAATTACATCGGCACCTTCTGAATGCAAGTTTTCATTTTTGACCTATCAAACACAAATATAAGAAACATAGAAAAAAAATAAACAAGTCTTTCTGCCAGTGGTCAAAAATCAGGATATAAATATTTGCATACTTAAACCAGGATGAACATCTACAGATACAATGATAATGATAAGAGTGAAATCAGATCAGTGACAAATTTTGTACAAGGTAGTATATGCCAGTTAAATTAAAAATGCAGTTGTCTACTTTATCATCAACACAAGATCCGTTTAGTCCAAGCAATGCTTTATATAAAAAGCTGATACAGTAGAAATAATATGCAAATCAGCAAATCTCAGTAAAAGAACAAAGAGTAAAGTGCATTTTGTGTATTCGCACTTTACTCAAGACACCACATGCAATACTGTAATTTAAAATCGAGCACTTGAAATATTAATATTTATATTTCAATACACTTTGTTGCATTCCGTTAATATGAATTAACTCTATTAGTTATTTAAAGAGTAAAATGCATTTTGTGTACTCACATTTTACTTAATGTGCATTTTATATACTTGCACTTCGCTCCAGATTTTGAATTGAGTATTGCAAGTGATATTTTCAATTAAAGTGCGAGTACACAAAGTGCATTGTACTCCCTAAATTACTAACGGAGTTAACCCAAATTAACGGAATGAAACAAAGTGTAATAAAATATAAATATTGATATTTCAAATGCTCGATTTTGAATTACAGTATTGAATGTGGTGTTTTGATTAAAGTGCGAGTACACGAAATGCACTTTACTCAAGAACAAATAATGCTTGGAATTTTTTTTAACTACTAATATTCTTCATTTCGATGACTGGGCATAGTAGAGATCATCTAGTTCAGCAGAATCCTAGACATTGATTTCATAGAATAGGGAAAATACCTGAATAACACTGTGAGCAGCAAACCGCAGTATACTACTACTGTGAAAGCTGACATCTACTTTTTCCCATGACACACGGGACAGGCCAGTCACCAATTCCTCTGCTTAAGTTAATTCAATAAGAGAAATTATGGCATTAGGGATTATGTACAGGAAGAAATATATAGCACACTGCACCCTAAAAAGTATATTATCAGAAAGATCTCTATATCTACGGTATCGCCTACACTTGCAGAAGGTCGAGGGATGAAGCCTTGGCGAAGGCAAAATCGATGTGTGAATGTGTTTGTTAGCAAAAATAACAGAAAAGAACACGTAGGTTATTAGCTAGTTAACGCGATACAGTCCTACAGGATAACACAGATGCAAGTAACTCTCCCTTGGCAACAGCATATGTTGAGCTAAAACACTGCTGCAAGCAACTATGAGTCCACGCATTTTGAGGGAAATGTTGCAAGTCAATAGCAGAAACTGGTTAGAATTAATCATACATACTTATAGTAAAGAAATTGGCTTGTTGCAACTTGCAGCAATAACTATAAAGTTCGATTCTGAACAGTAAGTTGGCTAATATAATGAATCCTGCCCAGAATGTGTGTCAGCATAAGAAAACCTTAACCATAACATTCTACTTATCCAACTCTAAAATTATGAGAAGAGAAAAGAGAAGCACTTGTTTCATGTTATTTGATTGCAGGGTGCTATAATGATTTAGAAATGCATATTTGTCTCAGAAGCGTAAAGGCAAGGATTGTCCATGAAGACATACATGTTCATTGCTCTTTTTTTATGTATTTGGATAAGGTGTAAAGGTGTCAGTGTGATTGGATGCTCACTTGTCGAGTAAACAGTGATTCTAACAGTCAAAGTTTATGGCTACAACTTACAAACCTTCTATATTTTCTAAACTGTCAACCTCAACTGACATAGCCTCACACTGCTCAGCATCACATGCCTTGCAAAGTTCTTCATACACGATATGAGGATACTTTTCATTCACAGAGTCCTCCCACTATACAAAAAATTATCATCATAAACATGATTAGGAAACTAGATTACAAGCACCAATGAAAAAGTTGAGGATAATACCTTGGGTAGTTCAACTGCACGCCTAATAGATGATGTTCTCCAACCAACAATATCTGATTGTATTTGTCAAGGAAAAATGATAATATTGTACAATATCAAGAAGCCTATATTATCAGTACAGCCAGATTGAATGGTAAGGATACGGTCATAACCAACATTTGAATATGCTACACGACGTTTAAATGAACGGAGTCCAGACCTGCATTTATCAAACAGGCCCTAAATAAGACTTAAGAAGAGCATCTCACGGATACACAGAAACAAAGAGACGCATTATACAAGAATAATTGAACTAAACATACATAAAATAATAATCTTCGTGATCTTCCACCATGCGCTTAAGTAGTGGTGGATTTCCATCATCATCATCGGTAAGAAACAAATGGCGTCCAGTTCTCTTAAAAATCCAATGGATGACCCCAGCAGCAACTTTCTCGAGAGCAGTTACACCAAACAAAAACGGAACCTGCCAAATTACTGATTACCCTTAGATGGAATGGCTTACACAAGTAGTAGACACCAGAATGTCAATAACATAGCGAATCACATAATATGTATGCCAATGGAAGTCCAGGAATCCTCCTGTCACTAATTAAAAAGTTAAGGCAGGAGTATTGTGAGGACATAGACATATATTGCATCTAAGAATCACAATTCAGTTTATAATTTTAAAAAAAATTAGAAATCTTTACAATAAAAAGCTTGGCTTTACTCAAAACCAGAACTCTCAGCATGTTAAATGACAGTAACAATAAGCCCAATTCATAAATTATGCCTCAAGATTATAGTATAAAATTCAAAAACAAAAGTATAACTTTGAAGCACGCAACAGGAAAGTTAGAAAATCAGAATATAGATCATATTATCAGTTCAAAATATATTGAGTTGTCCAGAGTAAAGAATGCAAAAATTTGGCTTTATCACTTAAGCTCTTACTCAGATATAATACAACAGTAAATATTTACCATGCAATTTATATCAATCCAAAATAACATTTAAATGATGCATTATATTCAGCTTCTCAGTCCTGACAAACAAGCAAGACTCGTACCTGCTTGTTACCTCTTGAACCAAGATGAGGCGTGGCAACAGTAATAAAGTTAACTGGCGCTAAACCACCTATTGTCCCCTTTAACTCCTCACCAGCATCAACTGATAAATCGCTTGCACTGTCAGTTTTACAAGGCTTGTATAATTTTCCAATGGCATATCTTGCCACCAATCCTCCCACAGAATGAGCAACAAATGAGATTTTATGAAGATTTGGCTTCCGTTTAATCAGTTCAAGGACCTGCAAAAAAATTAATATATTAGGATGTATAACTATAATAGATCCTACAAATATGGCATTTTTTTAGCCATAAATATAAGTATTACAAACCTCCTCCGTTAATCTTTCACCCATTACGTCCACACCATCTAATGTTAGCTTATCCATATTCTTTTCACTTCCTATAAGGAAAATTAACAAAGTGATAAATTTAGCAACAATTTCAACCTAACGTAGATGGTAAATGCAATCAGGAATTCATAAACCAAAGGAATATAGTTTAACTATTTCTAGCACATAGACCCCAACGGAAGGGGAAGAAAGGAATGGAAATAACAAACAGTATGGGAATCAAAGATGATTATTATGAATCCACAAGTCGCACCATTAAAACTACTTTTCATTCTAAAAAACCTGTTTTAGATTTTGATATAAGTTGGGCCTAAATTCAACACATGCTACGGTATTGTAATCAACTTGTCAAATCGGTACAAACCTCATCATCTACAATCATAGACCAGACTCATAATAGAATGTTCTGGTAGGCCGTCTAGTTTTTAGTTTTTTACCCAATCATAGACCTTGTAGGTGATGACACCCAGGAGAAAACAATCAACCGTAAATTACACCAATGCAATCAGAGGGCAATTTCAATCTTCACGAAAAGTAAATGTATGTTTCAATATTTCTGTATATGCAGGAAACAGATGAATACTACAATAAAATATTAATAAACATACATATGCAGTACTATGAAAGAATATTTAACTGAACTCTGAAAAAACACTAAATGAGAAAAGAGGCAAGGGAAACATGAGGTCATGATGGGGAGAGAAAAATATGCTTCCAAACAAAAGCGAGACAAGAAATTTCGGAAATCATAAAACATGTTGCTTACGGTGAACAAAGACTTTGTCGGGGAGCTTCCTGACAAACTGTTCAGCAGCAAACTTCCAGTTTGCAGTACTGCAAAAATAGTAAAATCGAACTGTCAAAAATCTTTTTTTTAAAAAAAATTCACAACACAAATCACACCATGCAGAAGCAGTGCTGTTCTAAATTAGTAAAGCAACACCAGCATATATAGAACAATCATTATCTCTGCTAATAGAACATTTCAATTTCCATTAAAAAAAGGTTCATCCTATGAAACTGTAGACATGTGAAGATATCAACCGTTACAATAATACACATTTTTCTACCAAAGAGATTTATTTCCCGAGATAAAAATCAAATCTTGATTAAAAAAGACCAACAAAAGCAGTCAGTAATAATGATGAAGCACATGAAAAATTATAGTCCAAATCTCGCCACAATCACAAAAAATCAAGGACTTCGCATACTATAATACTACAAGTATTAACTGTTACTTACAAATCTACATATATAACCCAACAAACTAGTTTACTGCAACCAATATCGAAATAATCATTCTTATATTTGTCTTAAGTATCTAAACCAATTAACCCCAAGTCCCCAATCAATTGATCTTCAATTCTGCATAGTCTAAATTTCAAGAACTACAAAATAACCAAAGTAAACATGACCCCATAATCCATTGCACAATACATAAATAAAAATATGAAATACACACACACACACAAATAGTACATAAAAACAGACCTTCCCAAGATACCATGGACCATAACAACAAGATGATCAGCAGAAGAAACATCAGATTCTTTACAAGAAAACACATCTTCCCCATTTATCGATTCTGATGAACAAACCCCACCATCCATATTTTCCCAATTTATTTCAGATCACTTGAAGAAATGATTGCATTACAATATAATAGAAAAATCAAGAAATATATATAACAATAAATGAAAGTAATTATTGGTGGGTTCAGACGTAAATAAAATTAAAAGCAATGAAGATTGTGTGTTTGGAAAGTCTGGAAAACAGTGAGAGAAGTGAATAGAGTTGTAACCGTGTAAGATATTTCATGGGTTTTCCGTAGGATGTTGGTCAGTGTAAGATGATACAGTAATAGATATATACAACATGTGTGTGTATTTGTCCAGTTACCGACTTCATTTTAATCAAATTTTCCCCCATTTTAAAAGGACATAAATCATATTTTCCCATTTTTGATTAAAATGACTATGTCCTTTTATCTATTGTGTTTGGTTTTCTGTGATTAAGTTGATTAAATATTAATTAATAATTGAGAATTATTCATTAATTATTTTAAAAAATTGAAAATTATATTTTAAATTAAGTTATATAATTTTAATAATTGTTTTAAATTATATAATATATGTAATTTTCGATTAAAATTGATTTATTTTTACTATAAGATATTAAACAAAAACAAATAATTTGCAACGTAGGGAATATTAAATATGAATAGTGTTATGTAGTGATGCGATGAGTATGATTCGAGATGGATTTTAAAATATTTATTATTTGTCTTGTATTTAAATAATATAATCCATTTTTATTCATTATATTAATATATTCATATTCAACCCGATAGTATTGTTTACTAATCATTTATTTTAAAAATATTATCTTATTTTCTAACTTTTATTTATCAGATAGAATAATCATGTTATTCAATTTTATAACAAAGTAATCTTCATTAAAAAATAAAAATAAAAAAGATAAATGAACAGAAACCCGGTGGTGCAATCAGGACCGTCCAATTCAACTAATTAATTGAAAAAAAAGAAGATATTTCTCTAGGGTTTCTATTCTCTCCGGTGTTCGGCAAAACTCAACTCACAACACTTTCCACTTTCGCCGGTAAGTCTCTCTTAACATTTGCCCTATACTCATCACTCTTCACACACTCACACACTAAAATCAAATTATATATTCTCATTTATCTAATTAGTCACAATATTATATTGAATTTTTTATTTGTGAAACTTTGCTATGATTAATTTAACATGTCTGTTTTTATATACACAATTGAATATTGTTTTATGATTGATTTTAAACATGTGTTGAGAAACATTTGCATCGATTTTTATTAGATTAGAAATGTTGCCGAGATGGAGCAGAGCTATTAGTCAAATTTGTAAGGCAGCTGGAACTCGTAGTAATGTCGAGAAATCGAGATACGGAGGTTTTAATGTTTTTGCGTGTCGAGGTTTTGCCAAGGTAGCTGATGCACAGGTTCCTGATGAGGGGTCGGCTGTTAGATCACAGGTTTAGTTTTGTTTTACTGCTTGTTTTATTTGTCGTTGCGGTTTTTAATTGTTAACTGATGGCTGTATGAATAGAGTTTAGTAGACGTTGCTGGCATTACGATAAATGTTTGAGTATGAAGGGATAAACAAATAGTAAACATGACGGAATAATAAGCTTGTCCGAGAATCGAGACTATGTTAGTAGTGAATTGTAAGGGAAACAAAAGATTTCCGTTCTTTTGGTGAAGAAATGAGATTGTGTTGTAGTGTTGTTATGAAATGAAAGTGGATTTTCAACATTATTCATAAATGTGGCTCACATTATTCCACATAATGTTACTGTTCGGGGTTGCTACTTCTTTGTCCAGTTTTAAATCTGTCAGAGTATCCACATTATGTACAATTACTCATTATTATCTTTTCAAATATTAAAGTATGCATGCTAAAAAATTCATAAGGGCAAATAATAGTATTGGAGGGGGTATTATTATGTCAAGTTCAAATGCTTACTTGGTGGGGTGGTGGTAACTTGTTTTCTGTAAGTTGTATTGGCCCATATAGTACTTACATGGTATATGGGAAAAAAGTACTGGCTGTTAATTATAGATGGTAAAGCCCTAATAAAAGAATTCTGTTTCTGTATACTAGTAGTGTTTTCTCCTGTTTATGAACAAAGAGATTTTAGTATAGCAGTATATATATTTTTGAACAAATTGCAGATGTGTCATATTCTTTGGGTACAATTAAGTAATGTTGCAGTGCCATCATAGATAATACTGAACATGTCGGATAGTAGTCACACAATATCTGTTGTGTTGCTCAGATGTTTCATGCAAAATATGACCTGTGGCTTGATTGCATTATTCTCCACAGGCAAATTTGAATAAGATGTTTTGGTCCAAGCCATGTTCATTGGCTTTACCTGTTAATTCTCCACTAAGATTCGAAGAACGAAAATATACAGGCATCAAGCATATTATGATGAAGTTAATGCTGGCCTATAGTAAAGAAAGCAGGTCCATTGAACGTGCAAACGTAATTTACCGTCGTGTGGTATCTCATGTTGATCCGCCTGCCATATATGATGGTTAGTCTCACCTCGTTCTTATGTTTAAGTCACTTGTAACTTATTATTTTATGTTATTTGTTCCCTAAAGCAAAGATCCACTTCTTTGCTTTGTAATTGTTTTCTGGTAATAATTTCAATTGTTAACTTTGTTGTTGGTTGCTTACTAGCTTCTTATTTGTAGTTCACAAAGGAAGTGACTTGTGTTGAAGTTGATAATCATTTTTATACCGATAACCAACAATTGTTCATTTTGGAGAAATTGAGAAAATTCCACAATTTACAACTCTCGTAATGTTCTAAAATTTAGGCTATTCTAGTTCGAGTTTTCTCATAATGTTTAATGACTTTAATCCTTCTCTTTCCCCTTTAAGAGTTATGTCTTTTTATAATATGTACAAGTGTACAGCTAGATTTAGTGAAATGTGTAGTTTTTTAGTTTTCTGAGATAGCAAGGCTTCAAATGTTATTTCATCAACACTCTCTTAAATAGAAAAAGTAAAAGTTTATATCTAATTAGACTGGTCGTTTGATATTTCATTTTATTACTATGATACATTTGTAAGAGGTTTCTCCCTTGATCGAGAAGATGTTAGATTCTAAGACTTGCAACCTCTCTGCAAGATAACATACTGAACGTCCTCTATTTCCCTTGTCCGAGCACTTGAAGCAATCATTTATGGATACTTTGCTCTCTTTATTTGCAATAATATGGTTTATCTCATAGAAACTGTCCTTGGTTCTCGTATAAATTTATGATTCATTCGTCAAATAGGAGACTTTGCAGTGTATATTACTGAAATAGCAAATTTGACTTGATTCTGTTGCTTTGATTTCTTATAAAACTATAATTTGTTACTATATTGACAATTATGTACATATGTGCTAATCTCTTGTGCTATTACTGATGACATGCAGGGGCTGTGTCAATGTCAAAGAATATATTCTCTATGCAATGATTGTAGCAGAAATGTTTGAGCATTTATTTACATACATGATAGAATTTGAGCTGCTTTGTAATGCTAGCAATAACTGTTTGTTGTTTCTTATCTGCAGTATTTAACCTGGAGAAAACATTTAGAACAAACTTCTCTTTGCTTGTACTGCATATGTGGTTGATCTTGCATCGTTTGAAAGAAGAGGGAGACGACGGTGCTGACTTGGGACAAAACTTATATGAGATTTACAATCATGATGTAGAGATGAGGGTCTATAATGCTGGGGTTAGTTATATGCACCTGCATGCCTTCAGTTTTGTAGATTTAGTTTTTAGTTTTTTTGTGGTGCATAGACTTCTAGCAAAATATCTGTACCCTCCAGTGAAGAATATATGTAGTTTCTTTTATATTCATGAAAACTAATGACTAGACAATAAGTAAAATGTAAAATAATTGTATCGTGTCTTGCATTTGTGTACCTGGACTGTACGTTTACATGTACTATGTCAGAATATTAATATTCTGTGACCCACCAGGTTAACCTGCTGTTAGCTCGATGGATGAAGGAGTTAGAGAAGATATTTTATGGGAGCGTTGCTGCCTATGAGGCTGCTTTAGTTTCTGAAGCTAAACAAGATGAGTTGCAGAATGCTTTATGGAGGTAACAAAAGCACCATACCGTATTAATGATTAGTCACATCTCTTTCTGCTCCAAGCAGACTTTATTTCGGCACATTCTTTGATTGGAAAAATATAATTATAACCGACTACTGAATCATTTATTCGACAACTATGTCTGCAAGTTGGTCATGTTTTGAAGGTGTAAATTGTCAGTAATAATGCTCCATCAAACCTCTGTTATGATTAAAACTGTTTAATTAAGAAAAGGAGACTTACCGGTTTAACATTGACTGGTCATCGTGATCTTGCTGTTGCTAGGGCGACATCATGGCATCGCTCTGGAAAAAGTAATGCATCTGGGTAGCTGGTGTTCTCTTGCCCAGATCTTTTTAATTCCAGAGTTTTGCCACCCTGACTTATCCTTGTATATTTTGACCGGACCTATTTGAGAGACTAGAATAATAAGCCTTAGTTTAGTTCACGACAACTCCATGAGCGCAGAGCAAGGAATTAAGATTATATGTATTTATTTTATATTAATATTTAGGAATGAAGCTAGTTCAAATTTATTATAAAGTTTAATTATATTAGAGAAATAGATCATTAATAATATATTAAGTTGTAGTAGAATAATAAATTGATTTGTTCCCTTATTAGTATGTTATTTCTTGGTTAAATTTTAGGGTTTTTACTCCTATATAAAGAGATGTATTGTTTTGTTATTTGGAAGACTTTGATTTATCGAAACTGAGATTGTTCTCTATATTATGGGTTGTTAATCAAACAAATTCCTCTTTTTGTGCCGTTAAGAAATCCTAGTGGTAGTGGTTCTATGAGTCACCCCAGGGCTAGTGAATTTCTGTGCTTAGTCTACACAAACTTTTACCTTTTAATGTTTTCCCTCTTTTTAAAATGTTAAAGGATCAGCAACTTCACTAAACGACACTTCTTCTCCAGCAGACACTTGTTTCTTCTTTATTTTCTTTCTTGTTTTTCTTCATTATGTTTTCTATTCACTTTTTCTTCTATTTCTCCTCATTCTAAGTTTCTAACCGACAGCCTTACATAATTTATACACATATGAAGTTTAAGCACTACATGCTTAAACTTCAGCAGACACTTTGAGGTTCCTTTCAATTCATATATTCTTAAAGGACTTGTTTTACTATCTCTTTAGAAGTACTTTTGTTGGCATGAGGATGCAATATATTAACATGCGCTCTATAATTAAGTTGCAAGTAATGTGTTCTTCATCTCGTCACCTTTTAGCGCTCTGCGTAGTTAAAGTGATGCTTGTTGGTGTGCCAGGAATATCTTTGCAGAGGAAGGTGTGTCCATAGAAGATGCTTTACATGAAGTCCAGGCAAGTTCTTTCCATTGTTTTTTTTACTTGCGTATTTTTGTTCTGTCTTGAGGTATTACCTGGTATGAATTACGTCTGCCCTTCATTAAAAGAATGCAAGTAGTTTAAAATAGATATAAAATAACTTCTACAATCTACACATTACCACCTATTTACAAAATCATTAATTCCCCACCAGTTGATGTGCCGATAATGGCACAAGGTGCTAACACTGGTAATGAACTAATGATATTATTCCAAGTATTCAAATGTTATTGTAGGAATTTAGTCTGTTCATTCATCCTTGACAACTATTTCGTGTTTATTGTTGTTGTTCTTCTTAATCATAGGCTATGTCAAGGTATGTCCACCTGGAAATTGCTTGCATGAGATTAACAGGTTAGTCTCTCTCTCCCTCTCCCTCTCCCTCTCTCTCTCTCACACACACACACACACATGTAAGAAAATGCCCTCAACAGTACATGGTGTACTGTGTATGGAATTAAAAGGTTAACATGTGTATATTTTACATTATTATTTAGAGGTAAGTGTGATTTATAAATTATAATTATTGTAATCGTGTTAGGAAAGTAGATTAGTAGAACTATTATATATTTATGCTAGTAAAAGTCTTGAAATGAGTTTTTTCTTGATTCGCTTGGCGTTTGATATAGATCTTTTAAAAGGATTAATTATATTTTTTATAAAATTAGTCACTATGTGCTATGTTACTCGGACTCTTCATTTTACCTTCGAGTACCCGTGTCGGACACTCGACATGCGGATACGAACACTCGGACTTGGACACTTATTTTAGGCCAAAAACATGTAAATTTTTCAAAATTTTACCGAGTACCATGTATCTTCATGTTGGACACTTCTAGCTGAGTCCGAGTAACATAGACTATATGAATAGTCGACAAGTCTTTCAGATACATATATTTACTAGATTTAATAAATAATATTGATAAACACATCGATTTCACAATTTAAATCAAAAGTAATAGAGTTATAAGTTAAAATTAAGCATATTTACTACAAATACCAATATCAAACATGTCCAAGAAAGTAAAAACATAAGTGATGAAGAAAATCAAGCAAAGTAATCCATCTCAAAATTAATTTCATATCCATCCATTTCTTGTATATTGTCATTGATCGAATAATGCGATGTACACCATAATCATGACTGTCATTATATATTGGAAGTTTTGTGGGAAAGCTTTCCTTTGGAGTTTATTTGCATCTTATCAGCAGAGCTGGTAGGTGCCCTACTAAAAAAGAGTTTGCCTTTTTGCTTTATGAAGGGAATGGATATGTTTGTGAGTAAAATTTTGTCTCTTAATTATAATTATTGATTCATGGATTTCTCTCCCCTTGTCTTCTCTTACTGATCTGTTGTTCCAATCTTAAAAAAAATAAACTATTTAGAAATCTCAGGAGGAGATTGGAACTGAGAAGATTTCAATTTGGTAATTATTTGATTTGTGGTTATTTGTTTAATACTGTTTTTATATATTCAAAGAGTTTGTTAAGGGTTCTTGGATATGTTCATGTGCACCTGAAATCATGTCTATATGACCTATATTCAACTTGCTTGAAGATGCTTACTTTTGATGTTATGATTACAGGGATACTCCGAGAACAACTTTGTATGAACTGTTTTTGTCTATTTGATAATTTTACCCTTTTTATTTGCAGAAAAAGATGCTATTCTATCCGGAAATTTCATGTTCACCCCACTTCCGAATATAGTTCCTTAGTCGGAGTCGGGACAGCATGGGGAAATTGACAACTGCGCAAATGTATAGTCATTGCTGCGAGACAAATTTTTGCTTTCAAATATAACATTTATTTTGCCTTGACTTTTAATGTTATCAGTATTAGTAACAAAGACAAAGGAATTGTGGAATTAGGATTGTTTCTAGTTTTATTTATATTTTGAAATTGTATTTGCATGAATATCTCATTTTATTGTTTGTCACTTCATTTAACAGATCAGTAATAAGCGTATTGTTATTTGTATTTTCTTTCTATATGCTTAGACATCCAAAGCCCTAAATAGTTCCTAAATAATTTGGAGGGCAATCAAATGAAGAGTTCTGCATGTGTGTTAGGATGTCTGATTGTTCATATGGTTCTATCATTCTGTAATTATAATGAACGTATAAATAATTTAGAGGAATAAAGATTGTAGATGGTAGTCATTTTGATTTTCAAGAAATTAAATATCTTGTTAATGTTTTAAGTAATGGAACGTATCTTAAAAGTTATACCAATTTTTTTTTCATGGCTTGTTTTAATTTGTGGACTTGTGCATATATGTACGTATATGTGTGGTCTCATATTATTATATGAAAAATAGCAATTACACGGGTGACAATTCGGTATTTGGGATAATTTTTTGAGTACTTGGTAGTTTTCATGTTTTAATTGGATCTGAATTAAATATTTAAAAAGAAAATATTTTTAAAGTGTTTTGAAATTTGATTGATTCAAGTTTAAATTGGATATCCCAAATGCACATATATAAAATTAACTAAATTAATAAAATTAAATAAAATGTGATATAGTGTGGGGGAGAGAAATAAGTTTTCGAAACATTTTTTTTTTATTTAAAAAAATATTACCAAGATAAAAGGATAGATAAAGAAATGCATAATGTTAGCTGACATAAATAGATACATGTGTACACAAATGGATACAAAAAAGTGCAAACAAATGAGATGAGTTCCATCGTATTCCACTATAGATAAAAATAAATATAGTGAAATATATGTTTTTTTATAGTTCTATTAATATTACTCATTTTAATATAATTGTATTTGTATATAAATAAAATTTAGTGATTGTAAAATGTTTAAGAAAAATGTTAGAGACTCCAAAAACTATCACAAAATTTATCTCAGGTTTTGGTTAACTTAGCATTTGGGATAAATTTTGGGATACTTTATTATTGGTAACTTTCCTATAATAATATTAGACCCCGCATACATAGCCCACAAATTAAAATAAGTCATATACCACGCCATGTCATTTGGTAAACAAATTATTTGGGGTCACTCTTACTGAATGTTTAATATTACTTTAAAAAATTTCTAAATTTTTTTGATTTGTTGAAATTGCAAAGTTAAATTTTTTTAAAATTTAATAATCTACATCCAAAATTTTCAAGTAATGAATGAAAATATATAAAAAATATTCATTAATGCATATACCAATTTCATGAAATTTACTAAAAATATAAAAAGTTATCATTGAAATATTATGTGCACTATTTTTTTTATAAGATTTTTAGAATATAAATAAATGTAAAGTTGAAAATAAAATAAATAAAATTTATCGACTTTATACAGAGACCGCGTAGCAAAATGAACTTGTGCCTGGTCCAGTGCCTGAAATCCAGAGGACCAACCTTGGAAACGTCGTATTGGTGCTCAAGTCTCTCAAAGTAGACAATTTACTGGATTTTGATTTTATGGATCCACCGCCCCAAGACCACATTCTGAATTCTATGTATCAGTTGTGGGTATTGGGGGCTCTGGACAATGTTGGAAATCTAACTAATCTTGGCGGAAAATGGTTGAGTTCCTGCTAGCTAGATCCACCTCTAGCAAAGATGCCATTGGAGAACAACTAGAATGCCTTACTGAGGTTCTGACGGTTGTTTCAATGCTTTCAGTGCCGTCAGTGTTCTTTAGGTCTAAAGACAGGGCAAAAGAAAGTGATGCTGCTAGGGAGAAATTCTTTGTGCCAGAATTTGACCACCTAACACTACTCAACGTTTACCCAGCAACGGAAAACTAATTCATACTGTGGGACTGGTGCAATGACCACTATTTGCATTCAAAAGGGTGTTAAAAAAAGGCTAGAGAAGTGAGACTCAATTGCTCGATATTCTGAAGACACTAAAAATCCCGCTGACCTCCTGGCTCCTGCGGTCCAGATTGGGACATTGTGAGAAAGGCCATCTGTTCTGCATATTTCCACAATGCTGCAAGACTCAAAGGGATCGGGGAATATGTTAATTGCAGGAATGGAATGCCTTGCCACTTGCACCCAAGCAGTGCATTGTATGGTTTGGGTTGCCCACCAGATTATGTAGTTTATCCCGAATTAATCTTGACCATAGATGATGCAAACAAGACTATGCTTGATGTTTTGGCGGTACTTACTACTGCTTGATTTATTCAACATTTTACTATTGTAGTAGTGACATACTGACATTGTTAGCGTGGTTCATATGTATTCTGTCATTATTAGCTCATATTAATTTAAAATCATCTAAATTTTTAATCAAATTTAATTTGTGTGTGTATGGTTTTAGGATGCAAGAATGAAACTACCGGATGATCAGCCAGTGAAGGTAGAAAACACAGAGCGTGTGATCCCAGAAATGACCCTATAACCTGCCATTATTCTACTAAATATACCAGAGTGGTGGGGAAAAGGGACATCCCTTGAAAATGAGGCGTAATGGTGCCCGTCTCCACATTAAAAATTCCCATATCATGACCTCCGCCGAACGCGCGAAAAATCTCTCCCATATCATCCGTCAAGTTGGTTTCTCCCGCCCAATAAATAGTGCTCCGTTTCCTGTGGTCCATGTGCATGATGGAATATCATCAGAATTAGCGTATTGTATAAAATTTCTTCTTGTGGTAAACAACATCTTCAAATAAGCGAGCAGGGGTTTCCACATTTTTCCAAGACTTGTCTCCTAGTCGTCATCATCATCCTGCTGCTGCTGCTCCTCCTTGTTGTCATGATATTCAGTACTAGTTGCTTCAATCTCAGTAACAGTAGTAACGCCTAAATCAGCTCCAGTATCTTCTGCGAGTAACAACCAGGGATTTTTGTGAAACAGGAAGGGCTATAACTGCTACAAGCTCTTCAGGAAGACTTTCCCACTCCATAATTAATAACCAACACACCTAAACAGGAACACTACCCACCCTCAATTTAATTTGGTTTATTCATTCTTGAAAACAAAGTAGAATAATATGACACTAAAAATACAAAATATATGTAAATAGAAGATAAAACCTATACAAGTGTACCAAGTATACAAATAACAAACTGAGCCGCAAGTACTATTGAATAGCAAATCTAATTCTTTTAAACTCTCTATAAATATAAAACAATTATTTTCACATGAAAACATATTTTTGTTTGAATAAAACTCTTTTGTGCCAAATTTTAATTAAACGCTTGCATGAAATGTAACATTAATCTCCTCTATTAAGAATAATGTAAAAAGCATAAATTTAAATAGGGTGAAGGTCTATGTTACTCTTTTTTTTAGAATAAATAATTAAAATGTCCTGATATATAAACCGTGGCCATAAATATCCATTAAACACGTACATTAATAATGCGCATGAATGTATTTGTATTTGTACAGTGCGTATTGTGACGGAACTTTTGTTAAAGATAAATTTATTACGGTAACATATACACATTATGATATTGCGTGTTAACTTATATACATATAATATGCGCGTATACAAAATCGATTATGTATATTTTAAGTGCGCATATTACTCAATAGATGGCTGATTATTTGAATTTATAACTGAATGCGCATCAGAGATGCGTGTACTAATGCACACTTGAATAAATGTGATTCTTGTTTCTTGGAACATAAAAATCAAGTTTATGTGAGACTCACTCCCTAAAATAATATTTCTAGTAGCTGCAATTATGTCGTCGTCAGTACAGTCCCGTACTTTGTACTAATTTGATGAATAAACTGTAGAAATAGAATACGCATAATAAGGATGCGTGCAAGGCGGGTAAAAAAGATCATCTTCGCGTGCAAGGCGGGTAAAAAAGATCATCTTCGCGTGCAATAGGCATATGGGGCCATATATATTGAAAAATCGGTTATTTTAGTAAAATTTTCAATTTAATATTCCCGATATGTTAAATATTGTATCTAAATTATATATAATTTAATTTAATTTATATAGAAATAAATAAATATCTATCTATGCACTTATATAAAGAGAATAATGTTCCTGAGATTAGCTTAACAAAATCACATAAGATATTACTATTTTTTAATGTGAGTATTTTTGTAATTGTATATGATTTTTTGTAATTATAATAACACTCTCATGTATTTATATGAGAATTATTTTTAACCTCAGATGAGTTAACCTCATGAACATTAATCACTTATATAAATTAAATAAATTGTTATTGATTATGATAAAGCAATATTCTCTATTATTAGTCTAAATATTTATTAAATTGATTTTTATTGAATTAAATATTTTAATAATAACTATTCCCTTCGTTTTAAAATACATATATTTTGATTTTTACATGTATTTTAATGTACATAAAAAAATTAATTCTACAACTTATTTTATTTTTTGCTATATAAATATTTGAATATTAAACTTTTGGAAATTTACCAAAAATATTATTTTTGTGAAATTATTTACAATTTTATCAACTTCTAAATTTTTTTACAAAAATGCTATTTTATTTTAAAAATATTTATAAAAATACGGAAATTACATTTTAGTTACATTTAAGATCGGTCAAAGTTGCTTCAAGCGAAGACCTTTTGATTCAGATCCTGTTGCATGTCCCCATTAAGACACTCCTAAACTTTAAATCTGTTCCAAACAGTGGTTCTGTCTCATAACTAGTCCACACTTTGTTCATCTTTATAAGACCGGTTCCACCTCCGCTTCTTCCCTCTTCTTTGCCAGTTCCTTGCGCAGTAGCAATCCTGACTACCAGTTTGTTCCTCTTGAAGTCACTGATGTAAGCCGGCCCCCCTTCAAAACTCTTGATTTTATTCGTGACCCTTTAGGTTCCGGCATATCTGTTCTACAATCTTGCAATGGCCTATTGCTATGTGCTAGCTATCGAGCACGTGAATTCAATAGTAGATATTACGTTTACAACCCCACCACTAAGCAATTTGCTACCCTTCCTCAAATTAGACGTGAATATGCAAAAGAAGTTCGTGGTATGAGTTTAGTCTTTGATCCAATAAAATCACCTTGCTACAAAGTTGTTTGTGTTAGACGCTTTGGAAAGTCTCGTCAACTTTTTCAGATTGAGATTTATTCATCTGAAACTCCGTTGTGGAGAGTCTCTGGTCAACCATTTGCTGCACCGACGTGTACCCAATTCGAATATGGTACATATTGGAATGGTTCCCTTCACTGATGGAATCGTTTCATCTATAAGGGGGGGGGGGGGGGGTCACCCAGACGAGCGATATACTTTGTACTTCAAAATTGATGAAGAGAGAGTAGAACAACTTCCATTACCTACGAGGGATATAGTCACAGTTCAACGGAATGGGGGGGATGGTGAATACTTATTATGCAATGTCTTATATTGGAGAGTCTGAGGGCCATTGGCATCTAGTAGAACAACTGCGGGTGCCTTCAAATTATTCTGATTTCACTGGTGTTTTCAATGTGTATGAGATGGCTAGAGATTACTCAGGGTGGTCTGTGAAGTATCGAGTCGATCTAAATGCAATTTGTAATGTATTTCCAGAGATAATCAAGTACAGCTATAATCGTTGTAGTGGTTACAAACTTAATATTCTTTCACTTGTGAGGAGTGGAAAAGAGGAAGAAGCAGAAGATGGCTCTTTCCTAGTTGTGGAGATACCTGGTGGTAAGGTTGTCCGTTACAACCTTGTGGATAATAAAAGTACGTGTGACGAAACTATGGGAATTTACTCCAATTGGTTACAAGTTTTATAATGATGATGGTTTAAGGCGTGATTATGTGTTTGCATTGCCGTGCATTGAGTCTCCTGCTTGCGTGTGACTATCGAAGAGTTCAACTGTATTTAAAATATGAAGAGTGATGTTCGTGTTTGACTGTTTCAATAAACCATAAGTGAATATGTGACAACCCGGGTTAAATCTCGAGTCTTTTTCGAAAATCGGGTCAAGTCCCGACTTCCGAATCCGAAATAGACGCAAAGTAAACTGACCCAAATACAACAACTTGGGTAATCCACAAGACTTGACGAATCAAGCTTTCAAGAGTTGGCTCTGATACCATTTATAACAACCCAAGCCCATAACTGAATGCATACCAGGTCCAACAACCCACCACAAGTCAGCCATAAAAAGCTAACAATTTTAGGTATACATTAGTTATTGACTTGTCCTTATAAAGGGCCCAAATACACTTTATCTATTCGATGTGGGATGTTACAAACACCCCACCTTATTGGGTCGACGTCCTCGTCAAGTCCATGGACAAACTTACGGAACTCGGGCAGTGCCTTAGCACTTCCGGCCGGGCAAGGCTCTGATACCATATGTGACAACCCGGGGAAAATCGGGTCAAGTCCCGATTTCCGAATCCGAAATAGGCGCAAAGTAAACTGGCCCAAATACAACAACTTGGGTAATCCACAAGCCCACTACAGGCCCCCAAAAGATCATGATTTGTTGGTGCACTTAGTAGTAGTACTTTTTACTTATATACTGAACAAATTATCCCAATCTACTCGATGTGGGACTGGGGTGTTACAGAATCAGGTTATCAATTCATTAGCTAGGGCTTCTGTACTATACCTGATTCACAGCGTGACGGGGATAGGTTATGTTCTTGTGTTTCTTTTTATTAATTAATCAAATGAATCAGCTGCAACTTCTGTTTCGATATATATCCGGTACCTGCCAGTTTTTTTTACCTGATGTATGAACTTTGGATTTTATTAACGAAAATTTTAGATTTGCATCAGAAAGAAAAAGATTTAATTTACTCAAGTCTGCTAAGAGAAAATCCCTGTATTGACTATTCTTTGCCATAGGGACTAAAACAAATTCTAGTCGCCACCATGCTATTTTTTCTTTGGAGTCTATAGTTATTCACCATATACTGTATTCTTAATCTTTTGCTATACTTTGTCTCTTACACGTTCTAGCTTTGAATCTTTGCTATATTCTTAATTTACCACAGCTAGTGTACGGACATACTTGACACAGCCTCGACCAAATACTGCAACCACACTTGATCTATATAAATCTAAAGCCACACTTGATCTAGCATTAATACTACAACCAGGAGATCGACAAAAACTCGAGGATGAAGGCATGGCACTGTCTATTGCTAGATACAATAATTCATTATCACACCCCTTCATCTTTACATAAAAAGGCATAACAACCTGTTTTTTCCTTATATAATACGGCAGCAATATTTATTTAGAGTAATGCTAGGTACACAGAATCGGCAATAGAACTGTGTACAGAATGACCTGGTTATAGCTGTCAACCACTTCATAGAATTTCTTTTTTTTTTTTTGCAAGCATGATATCTTTCTTTACTCTTGTATATTATTAATGACATTTGTTCATTATATATATTTATTATTTGAACATTTTTTTTCAAAAGTGATATTTATTCTGTTAATATTTTAGTTTTATGTTAAATTTTGATATTTATTAATAAACTATGTTTATAATTTATTACATAAATACTATCTATTAATACTTTTAAATTACAAAAAAATATATTAATATACATAAAGTATATTATAAATAAATATTAAATTGAGAGAATTAAGAAACTTAAATTTCTTAAAAGTATATATATTTTAAATTATAAATTACATTTACAATATGTATAATTTTTAAAATATCATAATACAATTTAAAATATGTATATTTTTTATTTTCCCAACTTTCTCTATTTAATATTTATAATATATTTTATGTATATTAGTATGTATTGTTTTAATTTAAAAGTAATAATAGATAATAGCAATAAATTATAAACATGGTTTATTAATAAATATCGAAATTAAATATAAAACTAAAATAGTAATAGAATAAATATTACTTTTGAAAAGAAATAAATCTTCAATTAAAAATACATACATGTAAAAAGAAGAAGAACAAAAGTCATTAATAATATATAAAAGTAAAGAAAGAACATCCGCAAAGTGGGTGACAACTGTTACGCCCTCCAAAACTGGGGTCTACATATGGGGGTCACCAATCAATCAATAACCAATAACAATAATAAAATAATAAATTAGAGGTACACTGACCCGTCAACAACCAACAATAATAACATAATAAATCAGAGGCGCACTGACTTCGCAAACAACTAAGGATCGCTAACAGGTTATAGTATGAAATTAAACAGCTGAAACTAAAAGTAAATCCAAATACTTTATTACAAGCCTACTACTAATCCACAAACTCAAATCCATAAGTTTACATAAGTTTTAAGTCTAGATTCAGTTTTATTTCAAGCACTATCTACAGACATACTAAAACAATTAAATATCTGTGAGGCCCGAGAAGTGAGCGGTCCCGACACATGTCTCTCGTTACGCCTGCTAGAATTGCTGGAATGGATCATACTGACAGCCTGACATGATTTAGATAAAAAGTAAGAGTGAGCCAAAAAAATGCTCAGCGTGTATATGAATAATTGAAATGTAGTCAATACATGAGATCTGTATAGAGAATAGAATATAAAACAGTTTATTATAAAAACTGAATAATAAATAAATCGCAGTTGTAAACCAAACTGAAATAATGCAGTATATCATAAAAATGAATCAACTGCTCGATCACAATATATAAGAATTGGATTTACACAAATAAACTTTATTGTCCAGTGCTCAGATTTCAAAACCATTCCTCAAATTAGACAAGAATATTCAATTTATGTTTGTAGTATGAGTTTAGCCTATGATCCAGCAAAGTCACCTTAATTACTACAAAGTTGTTTGTGTTAGACGTACTGAGTCATCTCGCCAACTTTTTCAAATTGAAATTTATTAATATGAATCTCAGTTGTGGAAAGTGTCTGGTCAACCCTTTAGTCCAGCTAAGTATACGGAATTCCAAAATTCTATTTTTTGGAATGGTTCTATTCACTGGTGGAATGGTTCTGTTCACCGGTGGAATAGTTTTGTCTACCTCGTGCTAGAACTAAAACACGAGAGCCTTGTACTTTGTACTTCAAGGTTGCGGACAAGAGAGTAGAACAACTACCAATGCCTAAGACGCCATGGTTTCGTATAACTTCTTATGTCGGAGAGTCTGAGGGCCATTTGCATCTTGTTGAAAGATATTCTGATGGAACTTGTGAGTTCACTGTGTATGAGATGGAAAGAGATTACTCTGGGTGGTTTATGAAGTATAAAGTTGATCTATCTTCTACTCTAATGCCCTTCCGCAGATGATGAATAAGCACCACTATACATTAAATATAATTGCACTTGTGTGGAGTAGAAACAATGAAGAAGATGACTTTTTTTAGTATTGGAAATACCCGGTGGTAAGATTATATGTTACAACCTTGTCGATAATAGTGTCAAGCATATGTGAGAATTTTCTCGAGATCACAAGTCTTACCGTGGTGATTGCGTAAGGCATGTCTGTGCCTTACCATACATCAAGTCTTTGCTTGTGTGTGATTACGCAATGTAAATGATGGTATTGGATCTCGGGTTAAATGGCATTTTCATTGAACTAACATTCAACTTATAAGTGGATCATTAAACTTAAAAAACTTTCAAATACATGACTCGATCACTAAAACCTTACAATCAAGTCACTGAATATTAAAAAACTTTCATGTCCGTTAAATTGAGTTTGACTTTAGCGGAAGTCCATTAAATATTTCAGCTCCACCTCACTTGCCACGTAATAAATTTGAGGATTAAATAAAAAAGATCATTCAACTTGTACCAAACTTACAAGTGGGTCATCAAACACAAAAACCTTGCAAATGAATCACTGCTTACATATAAAAGACTTTATCTTAATTATTTATTTTAATATAAATAAATCAATTTTTTTATCAAAATTATAAAATTTACAAATGAGTCATGATTCTAATTACAAAATAATGTAAATATTTTTGTTGCCTACTAAATAACTACAAAATTATAAAAAATTATCAAAATTATAAAATTTATAATGTAAACCATATAAAACTATCAAATTTATGTATATATTTATGATTCTCTTAACAATTTTACTACTAACTTTTGTAAATTAGTATTCTTATTAAATATTTGTATTTTAATTATTTATATTAAATACATCATTATTATTCATGCCAGCTGGTAAAAATATTGTTAAAGAAAATACATAAAAAATTACTAAATAAATATATAAATTATTTAGTGATCTATTTTTTAAAGATTAAATTATTAATAGGATATATATTAATATAAAACTTCCTACAAATTATTATCTTATTATTTTTATAAAAATTTAATATTTTTTATATTAATATAACCTTATAAATTAATAAATTTTATTATATAATCAAAACATATATTTCAAATAAAAAGATTAAATAATTAAATAATTTAATGACTTGATTGCAAGTTTTCCGTTTGATTTTTAACAGTTTCTAACGATAAAAAATCTAATTGAAAGGTTTAAATAGTTCATTAATTTGACTACAAGCTTTTTTAATTAGATGACCTATTTGCAAGTTGGGTCTAAGTTGAGTGATCTTTTTGCCATTTAACCCATTGGATCTCTTAGTCTCCCATGATACTACAACCCTGTAAAAATTACTTGTAAACATGTTTTGAAAATGAAAATATTGGTTAACAGATTTAAATTCAGTTTATTTCATACAAATCGAATTTATTCACTATTATGTGAATTGTGAAATTTAAACTCAAAATCAACAAAAAATGAACTTTCATAACCGCAAATTCAACTCTAGTTAAATGTTCAGACTCCTTATAAAATTAATCGAAAAAGCTTGCTGAGAAAATGAAAATTAAAAAAAACTTACACGCAATTAGGGGCGTAAATTGATCCAGAGTATCGGGTATCTCGACTTATATTCGGCTAAAAAATATTATACATGTCTCATATCCGTTTCATAAACAATCCGAATCTGGCGCAAAAATTAAATCTGGATAAATATAATCCTGGATATGAGCATTCATATACCCGTCATATTAAATCTCATATTATTTTTTATAAAATAATCTTACCCGAATACTTGAATATGATCTGTGGTTCGTATTCGATTCGAACTCATAATATTTTTAATCCATTACATTTGTAGGTAAATAGTTATCCTTTTAAATTTTCACAAAATATGATTTATTCACTGTCATGCATTAGTTATCATCATATATATAAGTTTTAATTCGTAATTATTATATTATTATATTTTTATAGTATTATGTTTATTTTAGACTAAATGATAATTATTTGAATAGTTAAAAAAATGATACTTAATGTTAGTAGATCATATTCGATGGATCATAAACTATCATAAAATATTGTACTGGGTCATATTCGATTTAGATCCGGACCTCAAATACCCGGTATCGGTTTATATCCGAATAAAATGATTCCGGACTCAAATCTGTACATGCTAAAAATAAAACGATTTCATCCGATCATTTTACAGCCCTACTCGTAGTTAAAAATAAATAAAAAGTGAAATAAAAATAGGATTGTGATATATGCACATCCTAAATGTATTCTTGCATAACCCTATATATAATCGGACCAAAATAACCTTTAATCTTTATATGATCATTATTCAATATAAGGTTCCTTGTTTATTTTTTTACCACCAAAACTTCAATAGCATTTTTTCTAATTTTCGTAATACATTTTAAACAATAAAAAATTATATTAATGTGTTAATTTGAAAAATTAATTCTAATCCTTATATTCATATATTTAATTAAATTTTATTATGTATGTTTCTAATCTACTATTATATGTAATTTAAAATTTATTATTGCATTTTGTAAAAAATAATGCGTCAACTTATTTAAGCAACATAATGCTACTAACAATAATCAATAATAAATAATTTATATTAAAATAATATATATTATTCTGATTGTTTTTATAAGTAAAATTTATTCTAATTTTTTTAAATATGAAATTTCTTCTGGCAAAAAAAAAAATTAAAATTTCTACTTAGCATGAATAAAACTATTTTCAATAACACATTTTTAAAGGAATTGGTATTCTACTGAATATTTGTTTCTAATTAATAATTTTAATGTTGAAATATTTATAAACTTGTGTAGCTAAATTATTATTATTTGGAATTAAAAAATTGTGTAATACTTTTATTTATTTGTTGGACTTGATTATATATAATTATTTTTTTATTTTATAAAAATAAATATAATAATAAATAGGTATAAGTTATGTTTTAATAATATAAAATTAAAAATTTAATTACAAATAGATTATAAAAAAAAATTGTTATAACTTAATAAGAGTATCATTTAAATAATTGATATAAAATATAATAAGAATAATAGGGTAAACAACTTAGCTTATAATCTTCTTCTCCTCCACTGATCAGTGATCACATATAAACATTCATACATGTACAAATCGTAGTACAAAAATCACAGTGTTTGCGATTTAATCGGTGTCGAACGATTGATTGAGCTGATCAACACTGCACATACATACATACATGTACGTGTAAGTACAGATAAATCACGTACAAGATGAGTGGGAACGAGTTTCGATTCTTCTTATCGTGCGACATCAATCTCCCCGTTACTTTTCGTATCGATAAATTAGAAGGCAAGTTATCAAACAAATCTTCCCCCAATTCAGGTTCGTTTTTAACCTAATTTACTTTTTCAATTTATTTCATATTCTTCAATTTAGTCCTTTAATTTGTTTGTTTTTAACATATTCACATATAGTTGTATGATTGATCCAGTTTTTATACTCTTCGTATGTAGTTTGCTCGTAACGAAAATGATTTAGGCCTTGAATTTATGGAGTTTTTGTATTCCTAGTTAATCAGTTGAAACTAGTATTTATATGAATTCCTTTTTATTTATTTTATTAACTAGCTGATAATTTGAAAGTTGCGGATAGAGTATGTATTTCTATATGTTTACTTCTAGAGTTAGCTCATATATTCTATAGGTTGAAGGATAGTATGTTAAGTTAGTTGTTGATTTAAATAATTTGGTCTTATTTTGTTGGGCTCGGGAATTTAGTTTTTAGGTTTTATGAAGTTTATAGTAGGTTTAGTTTTATTTTTTATGGATATGTTTGTGTATTTAGGCAATGGGAATGCGACGGCGGAGGATAGGAAAGGGGAGGTTTATGTTGAGTGTGCATTGTACATAGATGGTGCTCCTTTTGGGCTCCCGATGAGAACAAGGTTTGTACACGTGATCTTATTGATGTTTTACTGTCTCTGTTTACATGCATATTATATTATTGATATTATGTCATTTTGCATCTATTTGTTTGTCCTTTAAGGTTTGTGTGTACTTTCGTGCCATGCTAAACAAAAATGGTGGTGTTGTAGTGTACACCGCCTTTGTATGAAATTGTGTTTTAATATCTATTAACAATGACTACATACCAGGTTAGAGTTCCCAGGGCCATCATATTGCTGGAATGAACTCATCACATTAAGCACAAAATACCGGGACTTGACTGCCAACTCGCAACTTACATTAACAGTATGTACTTACAATTATAGGATGTTTAATATTTAGGTAGATGGAGCCTCTGTTTATTAGTTAGTCTTTGTTGTTTTGTGTGATTAGTTGAACTGCACAAGCATCATTTTATGGATTATATCAAGTGATAATACATATCTGAAAAGCACTCTATACTCATACTACAAGTAAAGCCTTGAAAACTTAATCTAAGATCATTATTTTTATAACTTTTCTACTATCTCTAATTAGATTGAGCATCTTGTGAACTCTTGCAAATTGTTTCTGGGTATCAAGGTTGTTACGGCGCCGCGGCGAGTTGCGGCGCCCAAGGACCTTCACAACAATACGGCGCTGTGGCGTCCGTATACCGCCGAAAAAAATCATAATATATGTAAAATTAAAAATTTATTGCTCTACATACTAAGTTACTAATTACTAACAATAACACTAGTACTATTAGATAAAAAACCATTACTTATAAAATATAATACCATACCAAGTCAAGTAGAAACAAATTGATTAATACACAAATGTTAAAACATAAGATTATCAAGTTTTAATTAGGCAGGGGTGCAAGGCAATGGCAGCAGGGTAGTAGGCAATAGGGCATCTACATTTAGAGGAAGTCACCAAGCACCAAATCCTCTCTAACGTCAATTCCACCTCCCTCGTGGCTACTACTTTCGTTTGCAACAGATGGTTCACCATAATCATCAACTTCTTCATCATCAATTGGAATATCTTCTTCCTCCGTATCCACATCCATCTCCACATCTGAGTCAGACTCATCTTGCGTTTGAGTATTTTCATTACGTTTACGCCGAGCATATTTAAGATCACCACTTTTACCATCACCACGAGCAGCTCTTGAGACATTTCGTGGCTCATTTGCATTTGATGCACCATTTGCATCATCCACGTGAAGCCATATAGGGTCATCTGCAACCCATTCATTTTCCCATTGGAAGTCCTCAATGACTAATGGATTAAAACCCTTATAGTACGTAATTTCTCAAACCTTGTTGTTGTCTTCTGATTATATTGTACATAGACCAAGTCATTCAATCGCTTCCATTCTAATGCATTCACAGATCCAAGGAAAAAAGTACCTTCGGGGCCGTTGACAAGAAAATTTATCAAGATTTTTTTTTTAAAAAGTCCAATTTTGTGGCGTCCTAAGTCGTCCTGTGGCGCTTGGATTGATGCATGTTCGCATGTTGATATCGACATTTTAAGCTTTTTGCACGTCATAACGCCAAATGGACGTCAAATGGACGCCCAACCTTGCTGGGTATAGTAGTTTACAGCCTATTATCCTTTAATGTGATTGTTCACCAATTTTGTATCATAAACTAGTAGCGGATTTTGCGCGTCTATCATAATCCACCAACTTAACTGCTTATACAGATTCTTGAAAAACAAATAGCTTTTGACAAACCTCAGTCAGAAGGTAGGTTAAGCATTTCTATAAAAGCATAAGCATCAATCATAGTGCTTGGATTTTATTCTATGCAGCAAACAGTCTGCCTATCTGTATATCCCCCCCCCTCTTTCTTGAATCTGTTTTGTAAAGTATTTATTATTCTCTAGATGAATGCTTGTAGTCATATCTCTAGTTACTAAATGTGGTGCTTATTTATAGAAACATTGAGCATGTATGGATTATCCTATTTTGGTCAAATAAGTGTTTATTTCTTAAAAGTACTCCTTAGGTAGTTTAGGAAATATGCACGCAAAGGGCTTTCCAAAGTGAAACATGTGTTTGAATTACAATTCATTTTATTGGTACTGCAGGTGTGGGACGTTTCATGTGAGAAAAATGAGGGTTTGATTGGCGGAGCTACGATTCATCTTTTTAACATGAAAAAACAACTCAAAACAGGGAGACACAAGCTTAGGCTTTGGCAAGGAAAAGAGGCAGATGGATCTATTCAAACAACTACTCCTGGAAAGGTTTGCAATTAGGACTGTTATGATCGATCTTATATGAACTATACTTATATTTGTTTTGCTTTAATAGACTTCTATTAGATATAATTTGCTTGCTTATTTCAACCATCTAAAGGTTCCTAAGGAGGAGCGCGGGGAGGTGGAGCGTTTGGAAAAGCTTGTGAATAAGTACGAAAGAGGACAGATTCAACGAGTTGATTGGCTGGACCGCCTCGCATTCAAAGCTATGGACAAAATTAAGGAACGTGAAAACAGTAAAAATGGAAGTTCCCATCTTTATGTAGTTGTTGATTTTAGCAGCTTTGAACATCGAGTTGTTTTTCAGGTAAATTTAACTGTCCTGTTGCCATGAGATTATATTTTTATTTTTCTAAAGGTCTATGAAAGCTCTTTCTTTTTTAATTGTTCGATATATTGCATACATGCAAAGTGTCATATATATACTGTTCGATATATTGTATACATGCAAAGTGTCTTTTATATTGTTCAATATATTGTATAAATGCAAAGTGTCTTTTATCTTTCTTCATATTATTTCTTTAGTTTCTCTTTACTTGTCAAAATAAGCTGACACTTGGCAATAGAATATTCTTGATTTATTTGTCTGTAAGAACTTATAAGTAGAATTTCATTATATATATATGGATGGCCAGCATCCACAACAACAAAGGGTAGTATTGTACGTTTTCTGTACTTCATTTCTTTATATAGTTGCCGTATATTGTGACAATTTACATAGTGTAACTCGGTTTGATATCTAGGAATCAGGAGCAAATTTCTTAATACCCTCTCCTCTTGCTTCAACTAATGAACTGGTCACGGTCTGGGATCCAGAGGTGGGAAGGATTAATCCCTCTGAACATAAACAACTAAAGCTTGCTAGGAGTTTAACTCGTGGCATCATTGATAGGGATCTCAAACCAAGCAATACTGAAAGAAGGTACAAGTAGATTCAGGTTCTTTTTGGATTTTCTTTTGTTCCAGTTCCTGTTTTTTTATGTTTGCATGCTTTCTGACTACTCATCGTACATTGGTATCTTATTAGGAAGTATGTTGGACATCAGAGCTTTTTGTGTAGCCTGTATACATTCCAATCTATATTGTTCAGTATCTTGTACATCTAAGATATTTCACAGTGATGGAGAGATGGATGATACTGTAGACAGAAAATTAGGTTGCTCGAAATTGTAAGTCTGTCTCAGAGTGTGAAAAGTAAAAAATTATTTTGAGATCATTGTGAAGGGTTTCGGGCATGAAAACGCAGCGGAATTAACGTAAAAACAATAAAAAAAATCGAAACCCAATCGCAGGATCCATGTATAACGTTGGATGATTATGGTGAAGAAGTATGTACCTTAACAAAGCTTTCGTATGCTGTTTAATGGAGGTCCAGAAAGATGAATCACAGCAGTCCTTTGTTGCAAAGATTTGTTCTCTAAAGAAGTCCACACGAACGCCCGATCGTCCTACGATCACCGGAGTCGGTACTAGCCGAATTGTTTGCCTCTTGCCTCTCTCTCTCTCTATTTCTCTAACCTCTCTTGATGTTGAGCAGCTAGGGTTTTTCTCTAAAAACGGAATTTGATGATTAAACCCTAATACTATACATCATTATGTATATATAGGGAGAGAAAGATTTTGGGTCTAACCCTAATCCATGTGGTTTCCAAAACCCATTATGACTTTGGGTTTATTATTATTATTAAATCTGAATTCTAATATAATTAATCAAGTCTCACTTAATTCATTCAATAATTAAATTCGAATAATAATAATAATACTTATTAAATCCGAATTCTAATATAATTAATCAAGTCCCACTTAATTAATTCAATAATTAAATTCGAATAAACAATAATATATTTAAATTCGTAATTTAAATAAACCTCCGTTTTGACGTTCTTTGTGTGTGACCCTTTAGGTTATTATTACGAGATAATAAAATTATAAACAATGAGCGGCATCTAGTAATACATCATTGCTACCCAAGTAACAATAATAATTGGTGATTCAATTAAACCTTTCGTGAATAATGGTCCATGTAATATAATCCCTTTAACCTTATATTATAGATCAAACTCGAGGTATGTATAGTGTCATCCTCTTCAACGTTTAATCTCGGTTTCCTTGATCAATGAGTAGATTATTTAAACAAATCAATATTTGAGCATGGCCATGCATTTCATAGTCTCAATCAATCAAGAGGCCAATAATATCACTCCTAGAATTGGAGGGTTATATCCTATATCTATCATTCATATTCCTCATACGATTCATAGCATACCCAATGTACACCTTTATCATTACCCGGTTAAAGGTAACTTTGAGTGTAATCAAAGTATATTAATTCTCGTATAGAAATATAATGATTTCAAGTCAGCGGATCATTACATCATTATCACAGTGAGATTTCTTATGACACTTATTAACATGTAGAATCTCACGGCGGGTCTTTCCAGTGTCATGTATTGATACATACACTTATGTTCTTGACTTTAGTATCACCATACTTATGACCAATGAGATGTGGTCATCCGTCAACAAACATACTAGTCTTATTGCATTATTATTGTCCTTAAATAATAATACTTGACTAGGGAATTTTAGGAATAAAATACTATTCATATAATCTCATTTTTAAGTCACATACTTAAAGATATATATTACGTATTAATATTCCAAGGACATTTATTATCCTTTCAATTTATAACGCAGTAAATAAAGACATAATAAATAATAATTAAATAATCACATAAAACATAATCCTTAATTGTTTTCAATAAAACATTAAAAGTATTGTCTCTAGGACACCAATACTAACAATCTCCCACTTGTACTAGAGCCAATCTCTCATGTATCTAATACCCATGGAACTAGTATGACCTTCGTGCTTCTGCTGCGACAAAGCCTTAGTCAGTGGATCTGCAATGTTATCATTTGTATGCACTTTACATATATGTATATCCCCTCGATTATTAATATTATTAATTAGGTGATATCTCCTAAGTACATCTCCAAACAGCCTCCTTGGCTGCTTCGCAAGCATCAATATACTCAGGCTCTATTGTAGAATCAACAACTGTCTCAGCTGTGAATCATTCCAGCATACAACATCTCCATTTAGACAAAACACAAATCCAGACTGAGAAATCGAATCATCTTTGTTTGTCTAGAAACTAGCGTCGGTGTAACCTTTTACTACCAGCTTATCTTCTCCTCCATATACCAAGAATTAATCTTTAGTCCTCTTCAAGTACTTAAGAATATTCTTGACTGCTGTCCAGTGACCTTCACCTGGATTAGACTAGTATCTACTCTGACTTAGGCCGATCATTCTTCTTGATCTATCTCTATAGATCTTGATACCTAAAATATAGGTCGCTTCGCCTAAGTCTTTCATTGAGAAATTCTTACTCAACCAAGTCTTAAAAGCCTGTAAAGAAGGAATGTCATTCCCTATTATTAATATATCATCAACATATAATTATAGGAATGCCACATTGCTCCCACTTACCTTCTTGTAAACACATGGTTCATCTTCATTTTGAATAAACCCAAACTCTTTGACAGTTTCATCATAACGAATGTTCCATCTTCTTGAGGCTTGTTTCAATCCATAAATGGATCGACGCAGCTTACATACCTTTACAGCATTCTTTGGATCAACAAAACCTTCAGGCTGTGTCATATACACATCCATATCTTCTTCAAGGCTCCCATTTAAGAAAGCGGTTTTGACATCCATCTGCCAGATTTCATAATCATAGTAAGCAGCTATAGCAAGCAAAATCCTGATGGACTTGACCATAGCCACTGGTGAAAAAATCTCATCATAGTCAATACCATGAATTTGTTTGAAACCTTTTACCACCAATCGTGCCTTATAGGTCTGTACATTACCATCCATGTCGGTCTTCTTCTTGAAAACCCACTTGCACCCTATAGGTTTTACCCCTTTAGGTGGATCAATCAAAGTCCATACTTGATTAGTATACATGGATTCCATCTCAGATTTCATGGCATCCAGCCATCTCTTGGACTCTGGAGTGTTCATAGCATCTTAGTAGGTGAGAGGCTCATCTTCGTCGATAAGCATCACATCACCATCTTGAGTTAAGAGAAATCCATAATATCTCTCAGGCTCATGGCGAATCCTACTAGACCTACCAATAACCTGTGTTTCTGGAGCAGTGTTGTGGTCTTGTACATCCTGCTCAAGTTCCTCCATTGGTTCAATGTTATCTTGTGGGCCTCGAACTTCATCGAGATCTATTATCATCCCACTGTTTTTCTTCGAAAGCATATCTCTTTCAAGAAAAACTGTAGTTCAAGCAACAAACACTTTGTTCTCGGAAGAATGAATAACCCTTTGTTTCAATTGGGTATCCCACAAAATTATATTTGTCTGATTTAGGTCCTAGCTTTTCAGAAGTTAAACGTTTCACAAACGCTTCACATCCCCATATTTTCATAAATGACATGCTATGATGTTTCTTAGTCCATATCTCATATGGAGTCTTCTGAACCGTTTTAGTAGGAACTCGGTTAAGTGTATAAGCAGCCGTCTCCAGGGCGTAGCCCCATAAACTAATTGGAAGATCTGTATGACTCATCATCGATCGTACCATGTCCAACAAAGTACGATTCCTCCTTTCAGAAACTCCATTCCATTGTGGTGTTCCGGGAGGAGTGAGTTGTGATACAATACCACACTCTTTTAATAAACTCTTAAATTCATGGCTTAAGTATTCACCTCCACGATCAGATCGTAGAGTCTTAATACTTCCGCCAGTTTGCTTTTCTACTTCAGCTTTGTTTCTTTGAATTTTTCAAAAGAATCGGATTTGTTCTTCATAAGATACACATATCTACTGAAATTATCAGTAAACGTGATAAAGTAGTAAAAGCCACCTCTTGTCATAGTACGCATAGGACCACATACATCACTATGTATAAGTTCTAATCGTTCAGTGGCCCTTTCACCTTGTCCAGTAAAAGGAGATTTAGTCATTTTTCCAATGAGACAAGGTTCGTATGCTTCGTATGATTCAAAGTCAAACTTATCCAAGTATTCATCCTTATGTAACTTGGAAATGCGCTTCTCATTTATATGGCCTAAACGACAGTGCCAGAGGTATGTTTAATTTGAGTCATTTATTTTAAGACGTTTGTTATTCACATTATAGATAGGAGTGTCTAAATCAAGAACATATAAACTGTTAAATAAACGTGCAACCTCATAGGTAACATTATTCAAAGAAAAGGAACAACTATTGTTCTGAATTAAAATACAAAACCTTTCTTGTCTAAACAAGAAACCGAAATAATGTTTCTGCAAATTGCAGGCACGTAAAAACAGTTCTCAAGTTCTAAACTAAGCCCAGTGGGCAATGATAAATAATAAGTCTCTACAGCTAAAACAGCAACCTTTGCTCCATTGCCAACTCGTAGGTCAACCTCTCCTTTAGCCAAAGTCCTACTCATTTGTAGTTCATGTACATTTATACAAATGTGAGAACCACATTCAGTATCCAATACCCATGATGTAGAAGTTGACAAATTGACCTCTATAACATAAATACCTGAATCAGAAGCTTGACTAGCCTTCTTCTTCTTCAGATCCTCCAAATAAGCATGACAGTTTCTCTTCCAATGACCTGGTTTACCATAGTAGTGAAAATCACCCTTTGCAACAACACCCTTAGGCTTTAAAAGCCTGTTTGGGATTAGCCTTTGGCTTGGGACCAGAAGCAGATCCAATCTTCTTCTTTCCCTTCCATTTGCCTTTCCTATTAGCCTTACCTTTGTTATCTACCATCAACATGGCAGCAGGTTCAGCCTTTTCATGTTGGTTTCAGTAGTTCGTAACATGGCCAACAATTCAGTGGGTGTTTTGTCTATCTCATTCATATTGTAGTTCATAACAAAATGAGTATAGTTGCGGTTCAAAGATTGCAAGATTAAGTCAATCTGAGCTTCCAAACCAATCGGGAAACCCAAAGTATCAAGATACTCAATATAACCTATCATCTTCAGAACATGTGGTTCAACAGGTTCACGCTCTCCCTGTTTGCAAGCATACAGTGCTTTGCTCGTGTCGAACCTTTCTTGACGAGCTTGTCCCTCAAACATTCTTTGAAGGTGTTCAATCATCTCATAAGCATCCATATGCTCATGTTGTTTTTGAAGCTCAACACTCATGGTTGCCAGCATGAGACATGCAATATCATTCACATCATCAATATGCTTCTGATAAGCATTTTGCTGAACGCGAGTTGCATTCTCAGCAGGAGGAGCAGGTGAAGGAATTTCAATGACATGGAGCTTACGCTCTTGCCTGAGGACAAGCCTCAAATTCCTATACCAATCCAGGAAGTTAGTTCCTGTCAGCTTGTCCTTCTCAAGGGTTGCTCGTACGGAGAAAGTATTTGTATTGTTTGCCATTTAAATATCTACAATGTTTAAAATACATAAAATAAATATTAGATTGTCTGAGTTATTTATTATGTTCAAATGATTATGATATATTCATAATATATCTCCCACTATTTTTATCAAATTAATAGCCCTTACTATTAATTTGGAAAGTATATCCCATAATTCTTTCTAGTGAGCCAAGATCCATATTTCGTCATGTCCTAAGTCAATCACTGGAAGTCCTTAAAAAATGATTATTTAGGTAGACAACAGTTGTCAATTATATCATATATAATTCTTGGATAGTTTGGTGAACAACGATTGATCTTATCTATCTAATAGACTTTTAACCAAACTCTATGCTTCTAAGTTCATAATGGTTGAATATAACCGTTTATTTTCACCTTATTATGACGACTCAGTTAAGTTAGACCCAATGATACAACGGCCGAATATAACCGTTTATATTCGTCGCATCTCACCACGATAGATAGGAGTCCCCTGCCATTGACAGTCCTTCCCCTAATCGATCTAGTATTCGATGAGTGTTCATTCATTGGAAAGCATCCGAGTAAAACTTAATATTTTATTAAGGGGTTTAGAAAATTTATAACGATCATGATCACATCATAAAGAGATACTCAATTTTTCCTTGAACCAAATATTTCAAATTGACATTTTAAATTGTTCATTTCCCAGGTAGATGGAGGATACCAATGGTCACACTTAAAACCCATCAACCTTACGAATACGCATATCCGCTTTTGTCAGAAAATCCCAGTTATAGATATCAAAAATCAATATTTAATTCCGTGTTTTAAAAATTCATATTTCATAAACACAAGAATTTCATGATCGTTTGTTAATTTTAAAATCTTGAATCGTTACAGATTTTATCTTTCTTAAGCAGACATGGCATGAGTGTCGTATCTAATACATACATCATTCCAACACATACATATCTACACATGCATTCATATACATATATATATTGTGCATAAATTAAACGTGTTTGGTTATGGCCCCATCCTATGTGATATTTCCAAGCTAATGGAATTATTAAGGTCAATCTATGGTGGTTTCAAATACTACACTATTACATGTCTTTATATTCTTCATTGCTCCATCATCTGGATTGCCTCCTAGCTTCCTTGCTTCCAAGTCTCCATTGAACAATTACATTGAATAATAAATAAATCTATTCTAATGAAATTACAAGAAGAACTCGAGTTACATTCGAGATTAACAATTACAATAAATAAACGACATGCAAGTCGTATTTAGAAACCAAAATCATAAAACAAAACCAGTATCCTATAGGTCTTTAGGCCATAACCATCCACCATGTTATCACATAACACATGTAATATATCTCAGATTATATAAACATATCATATAATCATATATAATAAATTTCAAAATTTCAGAAAATCAAATAAATTTCAGAAAATAATAAATCGCCGTTTCGGGGCCTGTAACGTCGTTAATCGGCTTACAGACGCGAAGCTGACTATGTCAGTATTGCTCAGTGACACGATTCCAGTCAGAAAACACATATTGTTTGTGAAAATCGGACACTGGACACAGATTTCAGAAAATCTACCGAAGCCGTTTCAGAATTCGTATCGAATACGATTTCCATAACAAGAACAAACATGTATCATATACATACAGCAATACACACAATCATCCCATGATTATACAACACATGAATTCAAAATCATATAAAACATATATATCAATATATAGTCATGGCATATCATATATATGTTTACATACATCGAAAAACTGTTAAACACATAACCAAATCATCCCATTATACACGTAGCTCTGATGCCAATGAAAATGCAGCGGAAATAACGTAAAAACAATAAAAGAAATCGAAACCCAATCGCAGGATCCATGTATAACGTTGGATGATTATGGTGAAGAGGTATGTACCTTAACAAAGCTTTCATATGCTGTTTAATGGAGGTCCAGAAAGATGAATCACAGCAGTCCTTTGTTGTAAAGATTTGCTCTCTAAAGAAGTCCACACGAACGCCCGATCGTCCTACGATCACCGGAGTCGGTACTAGCCGAATTGTTTGCCTCTTGCCTCTCTCTCTCTCTCTATTTCTCTAACCTCTCTTGATGTTGAGCAGCTAGGTTTTTTTTTTAAAAACGGAATTTGATGATTAAACCCTAATACTATACATCATTATGTATATATAGGGGAGAGAGAGATTTTGGGCCTAACCCTAATCCATGTGGTTTCCAAAACTCATTATGACTTTGGGTTTATTATTATTATTAAATCTGAATTCTAATATAATTAATCAAGTCCCACTTAATTAATTCAATAATTAAATTCGAATAATAATAATACTTATTAAATCCGAATTCTAATATAATTAATCAAGTCCCACTTAATTAATTCAATAATTAAATTCGAATAAACAATAATATATTTAAATTCGTAATTTAAATAAACCTCCGTTTTGACGTTCTTTATGTGTGACCCTTTAGGTTATTATTACGTTGGCAATAATTTTATTATCTAATAATAAAATTATAAACAATGAGCGGCATCTAGTAATACATCATTGCTACCCAAGTAACAATAATAATTGGTGATTCAATTAAACCTTTCGTGAATAATGGTCCATGTAATATAATCCCTTTAACCTTATATTATAGATCAAACTCGAGGTATGTATAGTGTTATCCTCTTCAACGTTTAATCTCGGTTTCCTTGATCAATGAGTAGATTATTTAAACAAATCAATATTTGAGCATGTCCATGCATTTCATAGTCTCACTCAATCAAGAGGCCAATAATATCACTCCTAGAATTGGAGGGTTATATCCTATATCTATCATTCATATTCCTCATACGATTCATAGCATACCCAATGTACACCTTTATCATTACTCGGTTAAAGGTAACTTTGAGTGTAATCAAAGTATATTAATTCTCGTATAGAAATATAATGATTTCAAGTCAGCGGATCATTACATCATTATCACAGTGAGATTTCTTATGACACTTATTAACATGTAGAATCTCACGGCGGGTCTTTCCAGTGTCATGTATTGATACATACACTTATGTTCTTGACTTTAGTATCACCATACTTATGACCAATGAGATGTGGTCATCCGTCAACAAACATACTAGTCTTATTGCATTATTATTGTCCTTAAATAATAATACTTGACTAGGGAATTTTAGGAATAAAATACTATTCATATAATCTCATTTTTAAGTCACATACTTAAAGATATATATTACGTATTAATATTCCAAGGACATTTATTATCCTTTCAATTTATAACGCAGTAAATAAAGACATAATAAATAATAATTAAATAATCACATAAAACATAATCCTTAATTGTTTTCAATAAAACATTAAAAGTATTGTCTCTAGGACACCAATACTAACACATTGAACACGGCATTTTCTTTTACTTTGTTTTTTGGTCTCAATTATGTAGGCTTCGTTCATGTAACAAGAAGCTAGAAGTTTTAGTGCTCCATAATTATTTTGTTCCCTACTTTATTGTACATGACTACATGCATGTAATGAGATTTGTGTCTTGACTAGATTCAAGAACAAGAACAGAAAGTAGAGAAAATAGATGAGATTAGAGAGAGACACGGATATGTATGTGTGTGTGTGTGTGTGTATGTATATATATATATATATATATAGAGAGAGAGAGAGAGAGGAGAGATATGGCAGAGAAGACAGAGGAAGATGGATAGATAGATAGAGGGAGGAAGGGAGTATGGTGTAAGAGTTCCATTATCTATATTTATATTCAATAGAATAGGGAGGGAGAGAATATGGTGTAAGAGTTCCATTATCTACATCAAATAAAATAGAAAGCTAATACATCTTCAGTTATAGGCTTAAGAGCAGAACTTTGACCTCAAGGTTGACTTAATAATGACTAATGAGGATGAGAGTTTACAACAAGAGATCCGGAACAAATGCCCAAAAATCTTTCTCATACATAGAACTTGTAAAACAAAACAATGTACTATCATATCAATAATCTGCCTGTAGTACAAAAGCTATTTCCTGTTTGTAATAAAGCTAAATTAACTTTCCTAATTGAAATCATTTTTTAGAAGATAAGTTTTCTGTCCCTAATTAAAAGATAATTATCTATTTCATTAATAAGATAAATGAACTTTTTGTAGAAACTTCTAAATGTTGGGGTTTTAAAGCCACTGATATTGTTCGACCCATGTTTCATTGGAACTTTTCTGTAGCTGTCCTGCATCAATGAAAAAACTGTTGGGCCTATTTAACTGTAGTTGACTTGTCCTCCCAGTACCACTGCTATTACAACAATTACTGCTAATAGTGATATCCTTATCATATAAGCATTCAATGCCTTCCTGGAATCGTTCTCCACTTCATGTAACACAATGTTCTTGTAGATTAAGAAAATCTGGAGAAGTGCAGTTGAGCAAATACTCATCCTCCCTGGTGGTATCACACTACAGCTTTTCCACTGGGTTAAGAGCTGGTAAACTGCCTTACGCTTTTTGCATGCTCTTTGATCCAGTTACCTCAGAGGACCTGTGTCAAAAACTCCTTGTAATGTTGTCTGACGAAGTTGTTGCTGCACATAGTAGCTTTCTTCTCTGTGAAACATGGTCAATAGGCTGAACCCTAGTTAAGTTATTGAAAGGCTTAATTAAAAATCATTCAGTTATCAACATTTCTAAAAATGTAAGACCCCCTATATAAAGCCCCAATAGGCGTTGATCTTAACTTGCGCCTCTCCTTTGTCAAAAGCACCTTTTTTTGGCACATAAATTTTCTATGGACCTTCCTCATGAATACTCTTTTGTAATTATAGGCCTGTTGGTAATAATCATATTGTGCATCGAAATCTAAAGGTTGGAGTAAGTTTTGTGCAAATATGGATTAGTCTACCTCAGAGTTAAAAGCATCTCCATTATCAGCCTTTTTTTCCCATTTGTTCAGAGATTTTTTTTCCAGTTACAAATGTATTTACGGACACGTCATGCTTAATTAACTATCTAACTTTTAATCCCCAACTTCTTCGATATTAGGTCAATACAGAGAATACTGAAATACCCACCAACTCGGACTTTGAATGGTGACGAAAGGCATCTTTTGTGGAAATTCCGCTTTTCACTAATGTCAGAGAAAAGAGCTCTCACAAAATTTCTTCGATGCGTTGAATGGAGTGATGTTCAGGTTGAGACACGTCAATTTCTGTTTAGTTTGTGTTATTTTCGAGGTATATATACCAGAATTTCTACTTGTGTGAAATTAATGATTGATAAACAATTACGAGTGTGCTTATTTTGTTTAGTTTGTTGATAAAAACATAATTCATATTAGATATCATATTTAAAATTCATTAATTAGCAGCTGGTTTTGTCTTCATATCCCGTGGATATAGGCTTTAATAAACTGAAATTTATTGAGTTGACTGTTTTGCAGGAAGCAAAGCAGGCAATAGATCTGACGGGTAGATGGGAAATGATTGACGTCTGTGATGCACTAGAGCTTCTATCTCCTGTATTCGAGAGTGAAGAGGTGAGTGTTGCAGTAACTTGTACATGTATACTCCTTGTATTTTTGTTGCAAGGATAATTTACTTGTGATATCATATACTCCCTCCGTCCCACCCAATTGTTTACATTTGGGTTGGGCACGGAGGTTAAGAAAATTATATAAAGTATTGTGAAAGAGAAGGAAAAGTGGATGAAAGAGAAGGAAAAGTGACTAAAGTGGTGGGGTCAATTGATAAATTTGAAAAGGTGAAGGAAAGTAGTGAGTGAGAGTAAATTTTATAATATAAAAGTTTACTATTTTTAGAAAGTTTTGAAATGTAAAGAATTGGGTGGGACATCCAAAAAAGGAAAGTGTAAAGAATTGGATGGGACAGAGGGAGTAATTAATACTAATATGAATGTCGTATCAGCTAATTACATATCAAGGTCTTGCAGAAATATTTCATATACTAAAAATAATGTGTAATACAGGTCCGTGCATATGCTGTTAGAGTTCTTGAAAGAGCTGATGATGAAGAGCTACATTGTTACTTACTTCAGTTGGTGCAAGCTCTTAGGTTTGAGCGCTCTGATAAATCTCGCCTTTCTCATTTTCTTGTGCAACGATGTAGGCCTCGTTTTGTGTTTTGACCACTTCTAAAATTTATTTTGCAACAGCATGCTGGTTTTGATTGACATATCTGCCACTTTTTGCAGCCTTGCGCAATATTGAATTGGCCAGCTTTCTCCGTTGGTATGTCGCAGTGGAACTCCATGATCCTACATATGCAAAACGTTTTTATTGCACCTATGAAATATTGGAAGAGAATATGATGAAGGTGGATCTTTACTTAAATTCTGTTTGGTTTATTGATGCATTATATATATATGATTATAGGCATGACGGTGATACACACATCTGGTATTAGATGGCAACGTAAAATACCATATAATTTTCATAGGGTATAAATGAATATCAAAAGAGACTCTGCCTGTTTGTCTGTCCTTGTAAGTTAAAAATTGTTTATCATATATTACTATAGGACTGTTTTTATTGAAAGTATAGTGAATTACAAGTTGAATTATGAGAAGTAGTATATATATACTTATTTCAGTTGTTTATTTTGTTTTTTCAATTTAACGTCATAAAAAATGAATATGATTCCTTTTAAAGGTAATTTCTTGTTAGCTTATTATTTTTTATATATCGTAATTATATTACTAATAAAATAGTCCAAACAGATGGTAACTTTTAAGACAAAATTACTTTTTACTTGTAAGTAATAAAAGTAACTTTAAGTGAAAAGTAACGTATACATGTTATATTTCGACACCATTCGCAATGCAGTGCTCGTTTGTTTTTTGGGCATTTCAATTGGATTTGGAATAGCATCAGTGACTAGTTTATGTATATCTTATAGCTAGTTAATCATAATTAAGGAAAATAATTACTTCAGTCAATAATATATACTTGGATTAGTAATTCCATCGCCTTTAAGTTTAAGTGATTACTACTGCATTCAAACAGTTGGGAGGAAATGGAGATGAAGATGGATATAAGTTGTGGCAGAGTTTGGTGCGTCAAACAGAATTGACAGCACAGTTGTGTTCTATTATGAGAGATGTAAGAAATGTTCGAGGCGGAACTCAGAAGAAAATTGAAAAGCTTAGACATCTTTTATCTGGCCTCCTTAGTGAGCTTACCTATTTTGAGGAGGTACTTTTGCTAACTTTATTCCGTTTCTATTGCTCAAATGATGCCTCAGTTGTTAGCGTACAGTGTTGTAATATGAAGGCTGGATATACTAGATTTCACTGAGATCCTATAATATTAATATACTTCACATTACCAGCCGATTCGGTCACCTCTCGCTCCCAGCATTCTAATTGCAGGAATCATTCCGTCCGAGTCATCAATATTTAAAAGTGCACTGCATCCTTTGCGTCTAGCTTTTAGAACAACAGGTGGCGGAAGCTGCAAAATTATATTTAAGAAAGGAGATGACCTTCGGCAAGATCAGCTGGTATATTCTAAATTTATTTCTTGTAGTGTAGAGCCTGTTTATAATGATATGTCGTCCTTGCAGGTGATTCAGATGGTATCGCTTATGGATAGACTCCTTAAATTAGAGAATCTCGATCTACATTTGACGCCATACAGAGTATTGGCTACTGGACATGACGAGGGCATGCTGGAATTCATACCGTCCAAGTCTTTAGCACAGGTTTTTCTTTATAAAGTTTTTAGCACAAGTATCAGTGCTGAAAAAGAGTTCATTTTAAACAGAAGTAGATAGGAAATAACTTCTTATTTTAAAGGGGAAGGAGGTAAATGAAGTGTTTTCTACATGAAAGCCACTGTTTTCTGAATGTTCGACAAAGGGATTAACAATTTTAGCTTAAAAAACGGGTTAAATGGCATTTTGGTCACTCAACTCACACTCAACTTGCAAGTGGCATCGAACTGAAAAAGCTTGCAGTCAAATCATCGCACTCTTTAAAACTTTCAATCAAGTAATTAGCCGTTAGTAACGTTATCTTTTGGATGGAAAAATGACTCAGCTATCACATATGGCAAAATGACTCAGCTATCACGTGGAAAACAACAGAAAAATCGCAAAAAAAATTAAAAAAATTCTGGAAAAACACTATTTTTTAGTGTTCTTTGTGTTCTTGAGGATCGAAGCCAATTTGAACATGTTATTGACCTCCGAATTGCAAGTGTTAGTAGCCAAATTGAATCTCTCGAGCTAGTCTACCCGATCCAAGCATCAATATTCAGATTGGGTAACTTTTCTGATTTTCAGTTTTTTTAATTTATTTTCAAATTTTCATGTTTATAATCATGTTGATTGTTCATGAATATGGATACCCCAGCTTTATAGATCGTTATTCCAGGAGTCCTTGTATATTTTTCTTTTCATCATTTGAGTTCGGATTGTTCATCTTATATATTTGGATACCCCAGCTTTATAAAATGTGTTTGTACAAATATGATTTATGTAACAGAAAAATATTACCTTCTTGCTAGGTTTAATAGATTTGTCATTTCCTTTAATTTTTCCAGATTCTCTCAGAACACCGTAGTATTATAAGTTACCTGCAGAAGTTCCATCCTGATGAGGAAGGGCCATTTGGGATCACTGCCATGTGTTTGGAAACATTTATAAAAAGTTGTGCTGGCTACTCAGTTATTACATATATACTGGGCATTGGAGATAGGTAAAACAGTCTGAGTAAACATTTTAATGACAGGGAAATTCTTTCTAACTTCTCCAAATATATCAAACTTCAAGCTACCTAAATTTGGGCCTGCTTGACTAATTGGTGTATATGTCTTTGTGGTTTATAGGCACCTCGATAATCTTCTACTCCGGGATGATGGCCGCCTGTTCCATGTTGATTTTGGTTTTATTTTAGGTCGAGATCCAAAACCCTTTCCGCCACCTATGAAGCTTTGTAAAGAAATGGTTGAAGCTATGGGTGGTGCAGAAAGGTACTTTATTTTTAGTATGCATGGAATGCTTGCTAACACTGTACAAGGTTCTCGTATTGATATGAGCATCATATGAAACTGATATATATATCTGTGTTTCCTGTTTTTGTCTTCTACAGCCAGTACTACACCAGATTTAAATCGTATTGCTGTGAGGCATACAACATTCTCCGGAAATCTAGCAACTTAATATTGAATTTGTTCTATCTGATGGCCGGATCCAACATCCCTGACATAGCATCTGATCCTGAAAAAGGCATCCTAAAGGTAATATTCTGCAGGACTTGATTAATTTCTTTCAGTATCTTGTTGTACCATGTTAAAATGACTAAGCGGTAAGCCTTTGTTGGTGGTTAAAGCTCCAAGAAAAGTTCAGATTGGACTTGGATGATGAGGAATGCATACATTTTTTCCAAGATCTCATCAATGAAAGTGTTAGTGCATTGTTTCCACAAATGGTTGAGACAATTCATAGATGGGCTCAGTACTGGCGCTGAGTAAAATGTAAGGTTTATATCCATGCCTATGTAGTTGAGCTGTTTATACTTGCATCTGTTGTTTTAGTGGGAAGTCTCACAGCATCGTTGCTTTATATATATTCTGATCCAGTTCCTATGTCATTATGCCTTTAAATACATGGGCAACAATTAGATAAAATTAGCTCTACAATAATTATCTTCTTGGAGACCAAGCTAAATACCTGAGCATCATAATACTGAAAGTATCTCACTTAGCTGAAATAAGCTTCAAAGCTTTAATTAATCTGGCCATTGTTTTAGTGAGTGTGTGTGTGTGGGACTGTGCTACCTCTTTTTATTTAGTTGGTTTTTTCCTTGTGTTTTCAAATGTTTTCTGTTTGAATAAAGTTCAGACTTAAAATGTCACCTTATCAAAGGTTGACCTCAATGTGATAGTAATTGAGCCATAGTACTGTACAGAAATTATCAAAGATTATACAAATCTGCTTGGAACCTCTTATTTAATCAATGACTTGCATGAATTTGTGCATCACATGAAAATAATTATATCCGAGCCAATGTAGATGCATGGAAAAAAAGAGGCTTACATATACATTAATAAGTTGGTGTGACCTTATAATCTATTTATCTGTAGTGTTGGATCATTAAGTTGATAATTGCATCACATATTAGAAGTAACATACAGTTAGTTAAAGTTGACTCTCTTGTATAATTATTCTCTCCCTCTTTATTTTGGCAATAATTACAGTTTTTGCAACATTGATTGAATACATATAGGTTGTTTCCCTTCACCATATTTGGTATGTGGCGAACAAAGCAGTTGGCGTAGCATCCTGAAGCTTTGATCCCAGAGTCTTTAATGGAAGCTTGGTGGTAGATGAACCTTTGAAATTTAAATGATAGAACAAAATGGGAATGGCATTATCTTGGTTAGGGGTGGTAGCAAAAATTGTACACAATTTCTTCTCTATTAGTGTACAGCTTTAAGCACCCCAAAAAAATAAAATGAATTGTATATGTTACAGGCCTAGAGGTATAATGTATATTAAGATTCTCTTTTTTTTTATTATTAATGGTATACATATGAATCTTATCACGTTTGAATTATAATATCTAGATAATTATATATCTGTTTCCTGTGGAAAACAAATTCCCAGACTCCGTTGATATAGCAAGCCCCTTGTCTCAGACTTGAATTCACGTGAACCATTCTGTTGATCATCAATTCCATCTGATGGACTACAGGTACAACTGTACAAGTTTCATGCACCTTTCTGTTTCTTTTGCATACAAGGAAATCTGCAACATCTGAGGCATAAAACGTGAAGCTGTTACGCCTGTTAGAAACCAATATTCTGGATCCAGCAGTATTACAGTTTATGCCTAGCCCCATCGAACGAATGAGTAATGATTGAAGTCCCTAGACATCTATTTCTGCTATAAATTTTGCAATTGCACTACATTTGTATGACTGTTTTCAAATATAAAATGGAGACTCGATCAGGGTTAGTTTAGTTGAGTTGAGCGTCACAGAGGGTGATGAATAATGCTCGAAGAATACAGGTTCATCATGTCGTATCATATCATATGCCATAGAGCACTGAGTTGATTATTAAACTTTTTACAATTACATTACAATTCGTTTGGATCATGATAGTACCAATCCAATTAAGGGAATATGAATAAAATTCCAATTAGAAATGTAATAAAATCTACTTGGATCCATACAACCGTATTACAAGTTACAACTATTAATAAAAACCGCAAGTGTGCAGTATGTATCTAGCGTAAAAATGTATATAAAAAAAACGTGTATAGCATTGCATTCGATATTTTGGGTAGTTTGTTTCGAAATTGTGGTAAAAATTGGCTTTTCCCGGAGGAGGGCTGTCCCTGCCAAAACCAAAACTATAGTAGTTTTATAACTTCTATCAATCATTTACAATTTCCATTTCACACGCTTGTATCAGGACAACTTTGGGAAAATTAGATCATCACATGCAGAAAGAAAGATAAGAATTACCAAATGCAGATTTGAGCTTCTATAGCTAGGCATATAAACCTCTGTTCCATATTTCTAAATTCCGATAATATGTGTATGTTGTTGAACCTTGTCAAACACACGATTTCATAAACTAGGAAGTTTTACTTCCAACATTCAAACAGACTGCAGTAAAAGATCAACATATCACAAATTTGACATTTGAGTCGCATTCCTGATCTGTATTTTATATTGTCCTGGGTCATGAGTTCGATTCTCTCACCCGGAGAATTATTAGAAGCTTATAAACTTATTCACAAAAGAAAATACCTACACTAATCAACTGACATCAGCCCATCAGATTTGCAGGAGCTTCTTGAACTTACAGCAAAACCAATCCCTATATATTATATCACATGTATACAACACTATGACGAATCCTGCCAGATACATATATAGAACTTTCTCCTAAGATAACTTAACAAATTTACAACTGTCCCATCAAGCTGGGTGAAGGCACAACTTCCACTGGACAATAATCGATTTCATCATGAGAAACTACAAGTCTAAGAGTCCCGGTCCTAAGCAACAGATATGATTAATTCATCATACGAAGCTACAAGTTTAAGAGTCCTGATTCTAAAAACCCATGTAGAGAGATTGTACGTCAAATTCATCTCCAGACAGTTTCATTTGCATCGGTGAAAATCTCATTGTGATGTTCGATTAAGCATTGAACAACATCAATTGCACCAAAATCAGCTGGAAGGCCATCATCCAAGGAAATGGGTGTAGATGCATCAGCTCCTTCATTCTCCTCTGCATTAGCAACAACAGAAATGAAGCCACAATCTCAGGTTAACATTCATAACTTACATCTATAATAAAGTATATAGAAAGTGTGCACTATTTTATTTGGCAAACATGACTTGCCTAAGCCAGAAAGTGAGTAAAACAATTCAAAGTTTAAGCAAATTCAGTTCATATTTAAGAATAGTAATTGCATCGAAAAGATAAAGATTCATTTCGATACGTGCTTGTGAGTTGTGAAAGTTTATTAAGATGCAAATTCTCACTATCTAGCAAATAAATTATACATTTATCACCTTAAATATAAAAACGAAACTGATATTAGATGCCGTGATATAAATATAAATGAAAAAGAGGGGAAAATAGGGCTTTTTTTGCTAAATAAAATAGGGCTTTTTACCTGCAAGCATATCAAATTCAACATTATCTCTTGACAGATCCACATTATTCTTAGGTTGATTTCTCGAAGGATGACTCCAAAACTGTCTAAGAAACTCTGGCCTCCGACCCTTCTGCCACACTATGATAGGTGCCATTTCCATAGCAAGACTCCGAGCATCCATCTGAAAGAATCAACTAAAGTTAACCATCATGATCTAAGGGTTTCCTCAATAGACTATTCAAAAGATTTTAAATCTTAATTGCTACAAATTTGAGAGAAGCACTTTAACATCATTATATATATATATATATATATATATATATATAGAGAGAGAGAGAGAGAGAGATTGAAAATGCCTTGGTAAGAAGTGAATTTTGGCTAACACGCAGCAGGAGCGCAGTAACAAGTTCTAGTGTCATATAGTTAACGGTCGGAAGCCTTTTCAACACATCTCGTAACCCAAGTATGCGGGACCGTGATCTTTTGATTTCATCATGTAGTTCAAACGTAGTTATAGGCTCAGGCAGGCTTTCAAAATAGCACTTGATCAAGGTTGCAACGTCAAGTGGGTTAATACCTTCCGGCAGTGAAGCATTGGGATCTGTGAAGAACAAACACCAATTACGCTATTTACAGTATATAGTCAGTGAAATTATAATAATATTGCACTTTATACCTTGGTTGTATAATGAAACTAACTGCTGAATAACCTTTCTATTTCCTTCAGACTTGAACAACTCTTGAGAGTTTAATCCTAAATTAAAAATAGAAATGGTCATGATACGAAGAATGCAAACTACCATCATTTATATATGTACTAGTCATGCAGATTACCTGACAATACCAGATAATCTGCGCATTTGACTAATATATAAGGAATAGGTCTTGTTGACTCTTGCCTTTGCACAGTAATTTCAATTGGAACTCCAAATACTGAAGAAAACATAAAAAGGGTTAATACATCACATTTTGAATATATTGTTTATTGTCCTAATCAAGTGCATTAAAATATTTCTTAAAAGAGCAGAACATATAAAATTTAAAAAAAAAAACTAGTACAGGGTCTATAATCTTACTTCCCTTGTCAGATGCTGAGGTTCAAGCTTATAATTGTCTCTGTATCCAACTTACTTGACCTAAATTTAATGTAGAGTTCAAGGTGTATATGCATACCATCAGATCCCAACATTCCTATGTTACTATCTGTCTCTTGTCAAAAGTATATTCTAGGTGAGTATTAATCTGCATCAAATTTATTCTTTGAAGCTCACTGTAATGACCTTCAAGGTTAAAATTAATGGAAAGCAATTTTCTATAAATTTCTTAAGAATTTTTTTGTCCTCTTTTGTGATGTCCAAGAGAAAAGGAACTCTGTTCGAGAAATCAAAATAAGAGGATCAAACACAACCGGGTAGAGGACTCGTGTAAAATTGTTACTGTAGGTCCCCGTTTAGGAACAGTGGCGTAGCCAGAAAAATATAATTGTGGGGGCTAATTTAAAATAAAAATTTTAATTAAAAACTATTATATTAAAATCAATTTTTAACATAGAAATTCACCTATTCAGGTTTTCATGCATCGAAAACGTTCTAAAATTATATTATCTTTTATACTTTAAAATATATCAGACTCTATATATGTCACTAAACAATAATTAATCCATTGGTCTCCCATCCAATTACGAAATTCACAATACTCAGAAAATATCTTTTCCACACTTGCTGTTGCAACGGACAGAACTAGTACGTGATTAAGGAACTTATAAACAAAAGGATATGTTTCACTCTTTCTAGTTTTTACCAACTTTTCTACAAGATCAACAATCTCGTTTAAACAACAAAATTCATCCTTTGAAATACGACTCGGTAAGTGTCAAATGCAGTAAAATGGATAGAAGAAATTAGAAAGTAATGAAAAAAGAAACTAGAAAGTAATGTTATTATCTGCAGAATTGTGATTAAAAGGATAATAAGACTAGATTTATTATAATTTTGAAGGATTTACTTGGGAATTAAATAATTTCTTTTATTTCAATTATAATATTTAGTTATATTATATATATATATTACATTTTTAATGTGAAACTAAATTATTTCTAAATAAGGATATTGAATTAATATAAAATAAAAAAATTATTAAGGGTTATTTTTAAATTTTAGTGGAGGCTAAAAAATTAATATTAAATAATACTACTAAATTGTTTTTAACCTAGTGGGGGCTTTAGATCCCACTAGCCCCTGTGTAGCTCCGCCACTATTCAGGAAGGTATTTTTAACATATAATTGGAACCCCATTCATATCCGTTTTACTTAGATTCTAATAAACTAACTACTTGTTTGCTGACCTAGATGTTAAAGGTACTACCTAGTGAATAATTGGGTACTTGGAATATTAATCGGATTTTTTTACACAATTACAATTTCTATTACTAATATCTTTTTTATGCAAGATATAGTAATTACTAATATGATATCAGTGATTTATCTTTATGTTTTCACATACATTACTCTCCTCAAATTGTCGATTGACAAATCTATTATTTACTTCGTTTAATGATATGCCTAGTTAGATGTGAATATAGTGGCTGATTTAAAATTTAACATCTTATATCCATATATGGAGAGTGAATATAAGATAGCGGCCATATCTATTTTTCCTCTCTAGCTTTCCACTCTTCATTTTTCTTTAATAATAGGCAGCAGTTGTGATAATTGTAGAAATTAAATTTTGGATTCCCAGAAAGAGAGAATAAGTTAAGTGTTAACCCCCAGAAAGCTAGCAAGGAAAGTCTTACCATCTGTGCTTGCAACTCCCTGCAAAATAAATGTAAGATATAAGAGATCTCCAACTTGTAAAGTTCAACTTAAACAAATGTTAAACTATTTTTTTTTCAGTGCAAATATATGCATACGTATATATGTAAATACCTTCTGCCAACGCTCAAAATCAGTCAAAAGAACCTTACTCTTCTGTTTAGTTATCTTTGCAACCTGAAACATATGACCAACTCATATATGTCAATGATCCTTTCTCCAACTTTTACTGTAATTTTGACATTACTAATTATGCTTGTTACATATATATGTAGTGAAGACAATGTCTTGAAATAGTGGACTATTTTTTACTCCCAATTTTCACTCCTAACATAATTTTCTTTTCCCATTTTTCATCTTTCAATAATGAAGTTACAGATTTTATAATTTCTTGTTTGCAATCGAGAATCTTAATTACACTGTGTAACAATGTAATACATGAGAGGCTACAGCCGATTCTGGTTCCATGAAAGTAGTATACCAACATTGCCATTTATGTAGCTATCCACAATGCTGAAGACCTATTAATGGCTCACTCTCTTAAAATCAATGCAAAATGGTGTCATGCTATGTAAATCTACCACGTGCATTTATAACCTTTTTCAGCTATATGTTGATCAGTCTTTCCAAGAGAATCCCAGTTATCCACTACACTTCTATAGAAATTGTACCACGTTAATTATTAATAAAGTGAGGAACAGATCATACTGAAAACCCAACCCAAAGATAACAACAACATAACACATTTGGCTGAAGCCTCAGGTACATTAAAAAAGTCAAAGACAACTTCAATATTTAGCCCAGAACCTCTCCAGGGTATATGCAGTGTTAATGATGCATATAATAAACAAGCTATGCTGAATTACCTCTTCGACCTTTATCTTTCCAACACTGACCACCTCTTTTGTTTCTGAAACACCCTTCCTGAACAACATTCCAGTTGTGGCAGCAGCTGAGATAAGACGTTCTTGCATAGCATGTCTCGTAGACGGTTGTTGAAGAAATGACCAGCGACTTTTCACTATTGAGCCAACTTTTTCAGCCACATCTGCGACATTACCTTTGGCATCTTTTGCAACTTCACCTACAAATGTTCCCGCAGATTGCCCAGCCTCTTTAAGCTTCACTCCTAAATCAACAAATAAATATATTTACTAGGGTGATAAAGAGTCAATATTATATATATATATATAAATGCCGGAAATTATAATTTAATTACCTGAAGTTGAAAAAAAATCACTAGCCTTCTCCTGCCACTGAGGTGATACTGGTGTAGGCATTGCAGTGACCCTAAACCTAATTCTATCAATAGAAAATAATATCAAAATACGCGTTTTCCATATACGATCTCAACGAACATATTCAAAAAACAAAAAGAAATTTATGAACAGATAATAATCTAGTAAACTTCTTCAGCTAAACAAACTCTAATATGAAGAATTGATTTAAGATGGATTAATAAAAAAAAAATTGGCAATAGATCTCTCTCCCCTCTCCTCTCTCTCTCTCACACACTCTCACTCTCACTCACTCACTCACACGATGACACAGGTAAACAATCTTTCATTGATTTAAAATCAAACAATTCGCAAAAAAAACTAAACTAGAAAGTAAAAAACAGAATGACTGAAAATTCTACCTCAAATGAATTCAAAAAAAGCTAATATAACATATATACCTATACTTGTACATATAACATGGACATGAAAGTAGATATCAAATCAAAGATTCGGCAAAAAAGAACTCCAATATCAAGGACACATTTCGATAGATTAATAATTTAAACTAGGTTTAATACTTCCTAATTTTGGTTTTACAAATTCTAGTTCGCTCAGTCTCTAATACACACACTCACACAATCTTCAAACAATCTTTCATTAATTTATATCAAACAATTCCATGAAAATTAAACTAAGAACAGAAAGACAAAAAATTTCAACCTTGGATGAATTCATCAAGGCTAAATGGCTAATACAACATGTATACCTCTACTATACATACATATACATGATCAAATCAAACATCAAAATTCAAAAACACACCCACACACACATATATAAAATCACTCCAAGTTGTAAACTTTAACATCAATCTCAAAGAAACCCAAAAACATGAAAAAGATTAAATTTTTACACGAAAATCAAGAAAAACACAAGTGGCCAAGAAGAGTTTACCTTGTGTTTCTTGATTAAAAGACTTGTACACAAAGAGCTGTTGGTTTTGATCAACAGAGGGGGAGAAAGAAATATAAAAAAGAACAAATAAAAATAAAATTGAAATTGAAAAGTCATTAAAATACAAAGGCTAAAGCTGATTGGTTGTGTGATAGGGTGTAAATTCTTTTTGGTGGTCAAGCATGCAGGCTAAAATTACCCAAATATCTGGAGCGTTCTAACGAATATAACGGTTCTTCGATTCTCTCCTTTCGGAATTTTCACCTTATTTTGGGGAAATTCAGATAACCTAGGAATAAATATAATTTATATTATTATTATTATTACTTAAATTAATATTATAATATTTATTAATGAGAATAAAGTTCATGTTGGGAAAATTAACTATTATTTTTTAATGTGGGTATGTTTGTAAGGGTCTGATCCCTCACAATCGCATTTTAGAACCAGTTATATACTTCATCAGTCTCACCCAATTGTTTACATTTGGGAGAGGGTGTTCGTCATGCATTTTAAGGTACATATAAAGTATAGTTTTATAACTTATTTTTTAATTTTTTCTGAATAAAAATTTAATATTTAAATTTTTATTCAGAAAAAAAAGTTATGGAATTATACTTTATATGCATCATAAAATGCGTGCCGAACACCCTTTCCGGAATGTAAACAAATGGATGGGACGGAGAGAGCAACATTTTATGTCACATCCGTTGGATTGAACACTTTGTTGTTCGCTTTTCTGCACTTATTAATCGCGGATAGATTGTTTGTCGTTTTTTCTTTAATTACTGTCGTTTCATTGAAACAGTATTTCTGCAATTAAAAAATGTGGAAATGATGTCTTTCCGTGCTTTTTAATCACGGAAAGGGGTAAAAAAATTTAATCTGAACCGTCTATAGTTCGATTCAACGACTATGGTATAAAATGTTATATAACCTGCTCTGACATGTGGTCATGGACCAAGACCCTTTTTATATTTGTATATGGTTCTCTGTAATTATAATAACACACTTCTGTATTTATATGAGAATTTTTTTTAATCTCATGAAAGTTACGTAAAATAATCTCAGAAAAATTAATCTCATTTATTAAATATTTTAGTTATTTGAAGGTTTCTTAAGTCCGGGTTTTTCCCGTCAAAAATTTTGATAACCTAATATTTATAGAAATAAATATGGTGCGTGTACTCCCTTCATTTCAAAAGAAGTGTAATTTTTTTTCTTACGTATTTTAAAATGTAAAAGAAAATTTACTTTCATAATTTATTTTTTCAATTTTTTTAATAAAAAATTAAATGATATATTTTTATAGAAAAATAAAATTAAAAAAATGAGTTATAGAAGTAGTATTTTTTTTACACCTTAAAATACATATAAAAAGTCAAAATAACATTTATTTTGAAATGGAGAGAGTATATAATTAAAAAAATTAATAATATAATATTAAATATTTTTATTATTTGGAGGTTTCTTACTATTATAACTATGTGTCGGGTCTCTGATAAGCGATTGTTAAAACCATTCATTCACATTTTTTCTCGCGGATAATATTAATACGAGAAATTTTTATTAATCTGGGGGATACATCATCAATCCGTCATTCTTGTAGGGCTTCTAAGATTTTTTGCGTGAAAAAAACACGAATAAATTGTTATGAACAATAATTTGTTCTAAACTAGCTGCCTATAACTATAATGTTTTTCGATTCTTTTTCCATCCACATTTTTTCCTTTTGAAAAAAATTGACACAAAATTTTAATCAAATTTTATTTAAGATCCTGTTTTATAGCTAGCGATTGATATAATTATTTATTGGGAAAAAGGGACTAGATATCACATTTTGAATTTTTTTTTGAAGTGTCACATTTTAAAGTTAAATGGCCTTAAATATCACGAGAGAAGACCCTTTTCATCACAAAGTAATGTAAGATTTAATTGTGTTTATGAAATTAACCTAATATTTATCTTTTTTGACCCGATAAGTCAAGTGACTCTCAATATTCACATTTTTACAACTGCAATTTAGTAAATCACGGTGGAGCTGTTGCGATTTGAAGATCTACTCATTAATCACGACTGTCCTAATCAAAAATCCAATTTCTTTTCAAACTAATTACAATGAAGATTGGTATATCATGTATGTATGTTTTATCTTTTTACATTTTTACAATTAGGGGTTTATATAAAAAATATGGGTATGTATGGATAGAAGCTCCCGCTTACAGAGACAAAGAAGATAGAGAAGCAGTGCTGTGAATATGGAGAGAGAGAATAAAAGAATTTTGTGTATTATACAAACTCAAATTTAACTTGCGTTGCTGACTAATAAACGTAAGTTAGCATTACGTTTCTACACAAACGCAAAATTCTGTTGCGTTTTTTGTTTCTTCTTTTTAAAAAAATTACTGATATTTGGCAAGTATAGGAAGCAACGTGCTTGGAAGTTGCGTTTTCTAGAAAACTTCAATTGGCGTTTCAATGTGATATTAGGGGCCATTTTCTTGACATTTAATGTATAAATTGTGATAAAAAGGGTCAAAATCCTATTTATCGTGATTTTTTTAACGATTAATATGTTTGCATTTTTATGTGAATGTTAAAACTCAAAGTTATGTTGGGAGAAGTATTATGATTTTTAGCTATTCATCATAGAAAAACATGGATAGATGATCGATTATTATTAATAATCAGTTATGAGGACCTATTCCCATTTATTTATTATTCATATAAAAATAATACAGGAAAATAAAAAAAAGTTATCGGTGAGAGTTTCATCTTCATCCTCTTATCAAACATGGTGCAAGAATTCTAATTAAAGCATATGGTGCAATATTGAGTTATGAAAACCCCAAGCTAGTTGAGGGTTGGGGACTGAGGTGACTCTAATCTAGTAATCTTAACCACCTCAGAGTGTTCCATATATATACAACAAGTGCAGTTACATTGATGTTCAACGAAGTATTTATGTGTTAGAATGTTACGTTAGTTCATATACACTAATCACTTCAGTTCTTATGTAAAAAAAAATCATTTTTATTTCATAGATATGATAAAAGAGGAACTTTAATATTATACATTGTATGACTATGTATCAAATTCTCTAAATCTCAAAGTTTCATACTTAATACATCATATAACTTCATTATACTTGTCTTCCCCTACCATCTTCTTCCAAAACCAGTGTCCTTTCCACACTCTCTCCATTTGTTCAATTGGCACATTCTTAGTCTCGGGCAATAATAAGTAAACAAACCCTGTCATCACAAGCACCCACCCTCCAAAAAAGAAGAAAATCCCAGACCTTAAGTGACAAAGCATAGCTAAAAAAGTTTGAGCAATTATAAATGTAAATAAAAATCCCACTGCCACAGTGATACTTTGACCAGCTGATCTTATTTCTAGTGGAAATATTTCACTTGGAACTAACCAGCCTAATGGTCCCCATGACCAACCAAAACCAGCTACATATAAACATATCAATATCAGAACTATATATGACCATTCTTTGCTTATTGCACCTTCATCCCCTAGTTTAGCAGCTAGTACTGCTCCTACCATAATTTGTGACACAAACATTATAACCCCCCCAAACAAAAATAATGTGCGACGCCCCAGTTTATCAACGGTCAACATTGACAAGAATGTTGTGACGATCCCTACAGAGCCCGTCGCGACAGCAGACATTAGTGATGCACTTTCACCTAAGCCAATTGTTCGAAATAAGATTGGTGCATAGAAGGCAATAACATTGATTCCTGTTACCTGTTGGAAAAATGGAATGGCTATTGCCATGACTAGTTGAGGCCTATAGTTGCTCTCTAATATGTTTTTGAATGGTTTTTTTTATGGTTCTTGTAGTGTTGCTTGCTTCAATAAGGTCATCTAATTCAGCTTGAACATCATCCGTGCCTCTTACTTTTTGTAGCATTTTCTTGGTCAAATAATTATTTTTTTAAATCTAATTTCTTCAATTCGATATAAACCAATGAATTAATAAGGTTTCTGAGTTCCCAATATAATAATTTATCCAATAAGTGTAACGGGCTCTTCATATAAAGTTATCATAATATCTTATATAATATATTAAATATTTTTATTGAAAAGATTTTGATAAGAAAAATACTTCAATCCTCTCTCATAAGAAAATTCACGATCTCTATTCATCTCTCTGTAGGGGTGTTCATGGGTTACAAAATCCGATTAAACCGACTCAGACCGACCCTTATTTCGGTTGATTTAGTCAAAAATAAAAAACCCGATATTAAGTTGAGTTAAAAATAGTTCAACCCGATTTAAATGGGTTGGGTATGGGTTGAAAATTATTTTAGTCAACCCAACCCAACCCGATACGTATATATTATATGCTACATAATATATAATTACATCTATTATTTTATCCGTTATTTTATACTTTCATGATAATTTATATATTAAATATTAATATAACAGTAATTATATATTTAAAATTTTAAATATTCATTAGATTAGTTATAAATTTTACTATTTATGAACATATTTCGTTAATATTGTTTTAATTTTGTTTTTATTTATGTTGATATAGTAAATTTTATTATTGCCATTTGATAAGTGTGTGTTTTATTTTAATATTGTCCATATATTTTAGTTATTTTGTATTGAATTAGATTTTTATTTTATAAATTTTAATATTTTATTGTAGGAATTAAGGAGTTATAACAGAAGAAGGATTGAAGTTTAAAAATGCAAGAGTGAAGATTTATTTGAATTAAATTCGAATTTTCTAAATAACTTGCACAGTCTTCACTGTTTGGGCCATAACTTGAGTTCTAGAAGTCCTTTCAAACGATTCAAGAGCCCATGGAAAGCTTAGGAAAAGATCTTTAATTCAGAGGTAGCCTTTAAATTTAATTCGAGCCGAATTAGTCCAGAATCAGGGTCAAAAAGTCAACTACAAATTTCTTTTATTGAAATTCTATTTTGATCAGGAAACTCCTTATTTTTCTATTAATTCATTAAAAGGACTTTTATTAGGGATATAAAAGATAATTATTATTCAGACCTAGTTGAGAGAGAGATCACGAGATACAAAGTAGAGAAAGAAGAACGAAATAGAGGAAGAATATCTCAGCCATTGAAGACATTCACTTGGATTTGTTTTCTTCATCTTTTTGTTTAGAATTCTCTCCTTAAACTTTTCTATCATGAATACGTGTTATCTACTCTTGGTTGATTTTGAGATTTTCATTATGAACTAACTTTTATAAAGTTGGGATTTTTATAGAACCCTAGCATGGGATTATTGGTATTTTGTTGAAGAGTATTATATGCAGTTTTATAATTTATTCATTCAAGTGATATTCATGTTAATACTTGCTATTGTCTGATCAACTCTAGTAGGTTATAAAGTTAATTATAATACTGAGAAGGTTATAGTTAATTGACGCAAAACTTGAATGGTGCATGATTAAGTCTTTTGGATTTTAATTCTGTTATGGTATAGACATATATTGTGACCATGCATAACTCTGTGAATTGAGGCTTCATTATATTCTAGAAATTGAATTGGAATAGACATATGTTAGTTTAATTTGTAGGATTTATATCATAGTAATTTGGAGAAAAATCTATGAGTGTTGAATTCTAGTTAGTAAACTGTGAATTTGCTATAATATTGCTTAACTCTTTTGTCAATCTTCACGTGTTAGGGGGAAATAATTATTCTGGCTTATCTTCTCATATTTGAAACTCGATATCTAGCTATTATTATATTATTAGTTGGTTAATTTAGTCTTTAGTTAATATTAGTTTAATTAGAATATCATAAACCACTTTTTGTGTTCAATAACCGAATTGTTTGAATTTATTTGTGATTAACATGAATATACAGTCATTGAGGAACGTATCTGGTATTTATTACTATATTACTTGCTTGCGATTGTGTACACTTGCACATCTAGATTTTACGCAACAAGTTTTTGGCGCCGCTGTCGAGGACTGTTTTAGTTGTTAATTATGAATTTAATATTCTTAGAGTTTGGTATTTTTTATTGCTTATGTGTTAACGGGAGTATACTTTATTTCGTATCAAGTTTCTTTGTGCATGAGTGAGAAACCCCCAAAATTATTTACATTTGATCCTGAAATCGAGCGAACTTTCAATAAAAGAAGAAGAAAATAACTCAAAGTTAATGGAGCAAAAATAATTATGGACAATGTAAATGTTAATCAGGGAGCAATTCATAATACTCTAAATGGTATGGTTGTGATGGATGATAGGGATCGTGTTATTCGACAATGCGGTGCACCCCGCTTTGAGGAACTTAACTCAGGGATTGTGCAACCTGATATTCAAGCAACACAGTTTGAGTTGAAGCCAGTCATGTTCCAAATGCTACAAACTGTGGGTCAATTCAATGAGATGTCTACCGAGGATCCACATCTCCATATGCGTCTGTTTATGGAAGTCAGTGATTCTTTTAAACTTCCAGGTGTTACAGAGGATTCTTTGAGATTGAAATTGTTTCCATATTTTTTTAGAGACACTGCAAGAGCTTGGTTAAATTCATTGCCATCAGCATCTGTAACTTCGTGGAATGATTTAGCAGAAAAGTTTTTAATGAAGAATTTTCCTCCTACCAAGAACGCAAGGCTCTGGAATGACATTAATTCTTTTCAGCAGAAGGATGATGAATCTTTATATGAAGCTTGAGAAAGATTCAAAGAATTACTGAGAAAATGCCTACATCATGGTATTTTTCACTGCATTCAGATGTTGACGTTTTATAACGGTCTCAATGCTCATGGAAGATGGTGATGGATTCTTATACAAATGGTGCTCTTTTGGCTAAATCTTATAATCAGGCATATGAAATTCTTGAGACAATTGCTACAAATAATTATCAATGGCCAACTGCGAGAGCTCAAATGGGAAAGAAAGTAGCTCGGATATATGAGGTTGACTCAGTAACTTCATTGCAAACTCAAATGTCATCTATTGAGAACATGCTGAAGAATCTGACGATGGGAGGTAATAATTTTATGGGACAGTCGGTAACTTCATAGGTCAATCAAGTTCAAAATATCTCATGTGTGTATTGTGGTGAAGGTAATATTTATAATGGGTGCCCTTCAAATCCGGAATCTGTCTACTACATGGGAAATCAAAATAAGGGTGACCCTTTTTCAAACACATACAATCAATCATGGAGGCAACATCCTAACTTTTTTTGGAGCAACCAAGGGGCAAATTCTGGACCTTCAGGCAACAACACTAGGCATGACCATCCACCGGGATTTTCTCAACAAGCTCAACAATAAATTCCACCACAAGCATTAGAATAATTCACTTGAAAATCTGTTGAAGGAGTACATTGTCAAGAATGAGGCTAGTAGATCTCAAACTGAAGCACTTATCCAAAGTCAAGCAGCATCTCTAAGAAATTTGGAGAATCAAGTTGGGCAACTGGATAATGAGATAAGGAATTGACCGCATGGTTCTCTCCCTAGCAATACTGAAAAGCCTAGGGATATCGGAAAAGAGCAATGTAAGGCTATAACATTGAAGAGTGGAAAAGTCTTAGAGAATTTTACAGTTGATTCTGCTGCTACTAAGGGTAAGGGGAAAGTTTCAGATAAGGAGGGAATTCAGAATTTTACAATCTCTTCACCAGAGAGCCCATTTGAAAAACCACAAATTCTGCCACAGCCGTCATTTCCTCAACGATTTCAAAAGCAAAAGCAAGATGATCAATTCAAGAAGTTTGTAGATGTGTTAAAGTAGCTTCATATCAACATTCCACTTGTTGAGGCTCTTGAACAGATGCCCAACTATGTGAAATTCATGAAAGACATCCTTACAAAGAAGCGAAGGTTGAGTGAGTTTAAAACAGTAGCTCTAACAAAGAAATGTAGCTCATTCTTGCAGAATAAACTACCATCAAAGATGAAAGATCCAGGGAGTTTCACCATTCTTTGCACTATTGGTAACTCTTATTGTGGAATGGCACTGTGTGATTTGAGAGCTAACATAAACTTGATGCCTATGTCCGTGTTCAGGAAATTGGGGATTGGAGAAGTTCGACCTACAACCGTCATTCTTCAACTGGCCAATAGATCTCTTGCTCATTCAGAGGGAAAAATTGAAGACGTTTTGGTCAAGGTAGACAAATTCATATTTCCTACTGATTTCATTGTATTGGACTATGAGGCCGATCGAGAAGTTTTCATTATCTTGGGAAGATCATTCCTTGCTACAAAAAGAACTCTGATTGATGTGCAAAATGGGGAGCTAACTATGAGGGTCCAAGATGAAAAAGTAACTTTCAATATTTTTAAAGCCATGAAATTAATATTCAGATAATTTCGAATATTGCTCAGTTATAACCTTTTTTGATGATCTAGTTTCTGAAAAATTAGATTTTAACTATTCTCATGACCCTTTGGAGAAATTAATACTGAATGTTTCTCAAGATGAAGACGATGAGGTTGAACTCTTAGCTTGGTTGGAAGCTAATTCACAGGGTACAAGAATAAAAGGGTACTTTGAATCATTGAAGTTATCATCGTGAGAATTTAAAACTCCAAAAATATCTCATCTGAAATATGCCTATTTGAGACATTCTTCTACTTTGCCTGTTATTATCTCTGCTGAATTGTCTGTAGTTCAGGAAGATAAATTGGTGGAGATTCTAAAAAAGCACAAGAAAGCTATCGGGTGGTCTATTGTAGATATTAGAGGTATAAGCACCTTTATTTACACATGATAGAGCCTCTTTAACTCCAATGACTTCTTCTTCAAAGATCGATGTTGGACCTGGTAGTCGGAGAGTTCTACCAGCCATAAAGAAACCTTGATGATCTCGAATAATCATACCAATCGAAAACATATCTGATCTTGGAAACACCGAGGCATCAACATTGAGTTTAAGAGCACCTTCTTTGGGTGGTGTCCAAGTATAACCAAGCCTTTGCATTTTCTTGCTACTACATTGAGTTGCTGTTACATGTGTACGTCTTGCTTCCTTCCATTCATCCACCATTCTGAAACTCCCTTCCATAGCAAAATTAGGAGAGAGAGATTTGTTTATCCAGACTTTCTTATTCCTCCGGAACCAAATTCCCTAAAGAAAACTTTAATCACTTCGGGGGCATTGGTTAATTTTTGTAATAACCAGTCCGGAACATACTCAACTGTACTCATATCATAACTTAGGCCCATTTTCTCCAGCATGCATAGCAATAATTTTATTTCATTAAAAATTCTCTCATTAATTTAACAAGTTTTACTAATTAGGATTAGTTTTTTTCCAATATCATCAATTTATTCAAATGTACAATAAATTTGATGGTATCCGTAATTTTATCAATAATAAGGATTAATTTAAAAGAAAAGAAAAATTTTAAAATGATAAGTTCGTTTTTGATAAAATCATGTATTACATTAAAATTTATAATTAAATAATTTTATGAATTAATATGCGGCCGTGATATATCATGCTAGTTTGTTTAATAGGGTAGGACACCAAAATTACTCAATTTCAATTATATATAGACTCCTGAGTCCTCATAGAGTTGAATACTATAAACGAATCCATTCATCGACTGCGACTCTATCAGACTGTCACTACGTGGGTTTCCCATATCTGAATACGATTCTACAAGTTTCGACTATCTGTAACTATGTAAGTTCTTTTGGACTCTAGATATTCTACAATCAGTCTCTATATGCCTTTCTCGAATAAACAGGAAATTGATCATGTTATAGGCCTGGGGGTGGTTGAACTCTTTAACCATGAATTGTATTGTTACACTGTAAACTACAGTTAAGTTTAGTTATATACTTATATTGCCATATATATTTTTCTCAACGTACGTAAACATTTGCAATAATCATCTGTATTGCCACTGCTATTGTTTATTGCATGTAACCAAGTTTTAATATTCATTACTTCGTATTCTAATTCTATACTAGATGTCGAGCTCCATTCAATCCAAATGATAATACAATTTCCACTCAAGAAACAACTGATATAACACAACAACCTATCTCTGAGGATAATTAAATTAAAAATTATTTAAATAAATTTTTAAACCACTAAAATAATTTAAAATAACATAATATCTTAATATCGTTATTTATCACTTTCATAAATTATTGTAAATAAATTTTCGCGTTCGTCATATGTGTTTGATATATTTGTGCATTTGATAGAGATAGTTAAGTGTCTTAATTTATAAAAGCTATACATTGGTGAACATGTATATTAATGGACTTATCATATATATCTATTACTTATACTATTAAATTAGGTTACTCCATTAGGACTTATAATTTATTGCACAATTACATTACAAAATTGAAAATTATTATTTGTTTATTAAATGTAAATATTGATTATGGGATATTAATCTATCAGGCTATCGAGAGATTTACCAGGAGCTAACTTATGGCGTTTACCTCTAAAGAAGGCATCAGGAATCACTACAAGTATATTATATATTTCCATCTTCATAGCTGCAGCATTTATGTATTCTGTGATAAATCATGTAAGTTTATATGATTTATGTAATAAATTTTACTATATATAATTTTTTCGTTACATAAATGAGTACATGATTGTGTTTTTTTATCTTTAGCAGGGTAGAGTTTATGTTGATAACGTGATTATTGTTTCCAAAGAGAACAAGAGAATAACACAAATAGATGAAGTCAAGAGAATCCCGGAAAAGGTTAAAATTCAAGAAAGAGTCGAAGTTGCACTTTATTGTTCACCTAAAAATGTGACGCAAATGTGTCCATCAAATTATCCAGAGGTTTTCAGTACTATGGAAGCTAGTGATGATTCAAGAGTAAGTTCAGCATGTCCAGAGTATTTTCGTTGGATACATGAAGATTTAAAGCCGTTTAAAGCAACAGGGATTACGAAGAACATGGTAAACAGAGCGAAAAGGACCGCACATTTTCGACTAGTAATAGTGCAAGGGAAGGTTTACATAGAGAAGTTCAGGCAATCAATACAAACTAGAGATGTGTTCACAATATGGGGCATTTTGCAGTTGTTGAGAAGGTATCCGGGGAGACTCCCGGATCTGGAACTGATGTTTGATACTGATGACAAACCAGTGATCAAATCGCATTTGTATCGCAGACTCAATGCTGCCACTCCACCATTATTCAGATATTGTGGTGATCAGTGGACTAGTGATATCGTCTTTCCTGATTGGTCCTTCTGGGGTTGGTAAATTTCGAATTTTAACTCAATCTTTAATAAAACAATTTGTGCCTTAAAATTTTAATATCTTATCAAATTCTTGTGGAATAATGTTGTGGATTTTGAGTGATATTAAAGATATAATAATATTAGTGTATTGTACTCAATGACACTAGATTAAATTATATCTATAAGATTAGATTGCGTACATTGAATCCCTCAAAAACTGAAAAGTTTTTAATGCATTTCAAGGGCTGAAATAAATATAAAGCCATGGGAAATTATACTGAAAGAAATGAAAGAAGGAAACAGTAAGGTCAAATGGATGGAAAGGGAACCATATGCTTATTGGAAAGGAAACCCTTTTGTCGTAGACAACAGAAAAGACCTGCTCAAGTGCAATATTTCTCAAGAACATGACTGGAATGCTCGCCTTTTTGTTCAGGTAAGAAATGATTTCATTAGGCTAGTGATTAAATATCATTTGTTAAAATAAATATGTTGAATGTAATTGAGTAAATTCTGTTTTTTTGTCAGGACTGGATTCGCGAAGGGCAACAAGGATTTCAACAGTCAAATGTTGCAAATCAATGCACTTATAGGTGTGCAAACGTTACCTGAATTTCATATTCTATTAGTTTCCGTTTTCATTCTTGTTTCTTACAAATTTAGACGGATAATAAATGTGTAGATACAAGATTTATATTGAAGGATATGCTTGGTCAGTTAGTGAGAAGTACATTTTAGCCTGTGATTCAATCACTTTGTTAGTAAAACCAGATTACTACGACTTCTTCCTGAGAAGCCTAAAACCATTGGAACATTACTGGCCAATCAACAATAATGACAAATGCAGATCAATAAAATATGCAGTAGAATGGGGCAACCTTAATACAGAAAAGGTATATATATCCCTTCTTCAAATATCATTCTCATCACAAAAGTTGCATTTATTCATCCTCTAATATTTTGCATATGCAGGCACAGGCAATTGGAAAGGCTGCTAGCACCTTCATCCAAGATGAGCTAAAGATGGATTATGTTTATGACTACATGTTTCATTTGTTAAACGAATACGCAAAACTCCTAAGATTTGAGCCAAAAATACCTGAAAAAGCTGTCGAATTTTGTTCAGAAACAATGGCATGCAATGCAGAAGGGACAGAGAAGAAGTTTAAGATGGATTCATTAGTGAAGAGTCCTTTGGAAAGTCCATGCACAATGCCTTCCCCTTATGAATCCAAAACTTTTGGAAAATTGACAAGGCAAAAGGCTGGTTTAGTGAAGCAAGTGGAGATGTGGGAGAAGAGTTACTGGAATGGTGTGAGCTAGAAGCAATAGAACACGCAGACATTCTTGATTTAATAGGTATTTTAAATTTTTTTCACATGTGTATGTATGTGTTATAACAAATGAAAAAAGAACATGTGAGACATTGACTAAGTTACATTTTCTGAAAAATATAGCATTATGAGTCTGCATTTAAGGCTAAAAAACTTAGCATAAACATGATTTTTAAATTAGGTTGTGTTTAGTATTTTTCCCTTATATATTAACCTCCTTTTACTTCTTCAAATATTACCTAGTTTTAGTAAAACCACCATCAAAACCCTCTTGGTTTTGATGAACTTCTGCACCATCCCCAGGTGCATCTTTAGTCATTGATCAATACATATTTAAGCTTATTATCGGTGCACTGAGTTTTTATTTATTGATAAAACGGGCTGACCAGCAGCCTGGTTTTTGGTTTGGGCTTTAGTAATGATCTTGCACCAATACGGACTACAAAAAGTGTATTACAAAATCAGGATGATCAGTATCATCTTCCCATGATAATGATCATATACAAATTTGGACTGCTGGCTTTGGACAGATTAGGAGACAGATTGTGACTTGTGGACAGATGTGTCTCAAAACTAATCATTTATCTGGTCCAATCATTTTAGTGAACAGATGTGTGTCAAAACTGTGGAAATTTCACCACATCAGAGTCGCTGCATCGTATATTATGAGTATATATTGTTTTTACTTTATTCTACCTGATATATCGATGTATGTGTGAATTGGAGTATTTTGCATTTTGGATGATTGATTTGTGAATTGATGTGTATTTTAAATTCTAGCTTCTGATTCTAATTTTTAAGATTATGGCAAAAGAAGCCACACTTCTCTCCTTTGATCAAATACAAAGAAGAGGCTTTTAAAATTTAACAATACTTTTTGTCATTTGACAAATAACAAGAAGTATAGATGCTTCACTTTCTTGTTTAGTAGGACAAAACGGAGACTTTAAGCATTTTGTTCTTTGGTTAGGGGTTAGTTTTGAGATTAGTAAGGTTTGTCTTAATTTGACGTTGTGAGAGCAAATTGAAAGGTAACTATGTTTGGACTTCATGTAATTCGTGATTTTGTATATTCTTATTTCTTACTGAGTATTTGTATATTCAAGTTCAATTTACTTGTATTGTAGGGTGATTCTGTTGAGTACTCTCTTTTTATTAATCCTCAATTTCATTCCCTGTTTCGAACTATTGATTTTTCACTTCTCTGTTCATATTAGTCTCTGTTATATTTGTATATCATTTAGTAGTACAATGTTTTTACTCATACCTTTATTGAGCTATAATGAGCTCGTTGTTTTATTTTAAACTCTATAAAAAAGAGACTAAAACGCATTTCTAGCGCATTTTATATTGCAGATATTGAATTATTTTTTATTTTTGCCAAGTCAGAATAATGTCAAATCTCTATTCTTCTGTTAATATTTCTTAATCCTGACAGCATACTTGACCTTTTTATTTCATTGTGAAATATCTTACTAAAAGAAACAGTTCAGTCCTTAAACTTCGATCTTAAATTACAGATTATGCTTAGTCTGGTATTTACTTTAGGCAAAGGAATTTGACATTTACCTTATGTAATTGTATTTACTATACTTGTACATTGTTGTTTATCGATGAGAAAAGGCCAATTTGGGAAGATAATGTTCTAAATGACACAAGTCGTAACAATGACCCTAAATAGCAATCCAAAACACTATATCATGTAGCGTGTAGAAATTTTATTTTTTTTGGTTGAAAACGTGACATAGTCTTACGTTTGGGGTTTGGGAGAATTTTTTTTTCAAAACGCTACACGATCTAGTGTGCAGGCCCAAAACGCTACTTTAAGTTGCGTTTTGAGTCCAGAACCCAAGATAAAGTAGCATTTTGCTTTGAAAAAAAATTTAAAAAAAAATAAAAAAGTGCAAAACACTATACGAAATAGCGTTTTCACCCCTTTTCCAGCACGCCACACTATGTAACGTTTTGGAGTACTATTTAAGGCCATTTTTTTGGAGTATGCCATTTAGGGCATTTTCTCCCCAAATTGTGACATATAGGGTCAACACCCTTTATCAATATGGTAAGGATTTCGATTTTTTCAATTTTTATGAAGTATCATGATTTGAGTTGCGGAATTATTTGAGTGCTCGTGTTTAAAAATAAATAAATATATTTTGTAAAAATAATGATAAATGCATAAATAATTATTTATATATATAATAGTAGGGGGTGTCAAGGCCAATGTCTTTCCAAATACGTTTTTGTGCCTTTTCACTTCATTTATCCCTAAAAAATTAAAATAAAATTATCTTTTTTATATACTTACAATATGTATAAAAAATTAAAAATACAAACATCAAAAGAGCGTATATTTTAAAATAAAAAGAGTATTTTACTAGATAACAAAAAAACATAACTCTCCAAATTTTCTCCCTTCTTCTTTATAATTTCTTATTTCTTACAACTTTTGTAATAAAATATATAAATAATGAAGCTATGTTTCACTAATACAAATTTTTAAAGTTAAAATCTGACTTCACAACTAAATTTTTTATCTTATAAATAAATTACATCAAGATTATATCAAAATAAATAAAGCTAAATATTAGGGGTGAGCGCGGTTCGGTTCGGTTCGGTTTTTTACCGAAACCGGAACCGGAACCGCATATCTTCGGTTTTAAAAATTGAAAACCGCAACCGCAACCGAACCATCGGTTTCGGTTTTAAAAAGACCGGTTCGGTTTTTATCGGTTCGGTTTCGGTTAAAAAACCGGATAAATAAAAATGAAAAAATATATATAATTTAAATCATTATATTTTTACATTCAAATTTTATACAATCAAATATTTGATCACATTCTGCATAATAACACTACAAAAGAAAGTTAAGAAACTTTAACAATCAAATTTTACGGTTGAATCAAAGTGTGAATGTCATTTATCGTAGTATGCAATCTAAAAAGCACATAATCATGTCTAATGATGTTTATTCCTGATTATATTCTTTTTAATTGGAAACTAGAGGAATAAAATGTTGTAAAGAGGTTGTCATATTCTCACATTCAATATTAGTATAGTTGATGTTATAATATGAAATATAATTGAAAAAACTATGTTCTAGAGAAATTTAATACTTAAATTATATATATATATATATATATATATATTATATAATAAATTTATTTATTTTAATGATCGGTTCGGTTCGGTTTTTTCCGGTTCGGTTTTGACCTATAACCGGAACTGGAACTGAAAGTCTCGGTTTTTAAAAATCAAAAACCGCAACCGCCGGTTCGGTTTCGATTTCGGTTTTTTTGGTTCGGTTTTCACCGGTTTCGGTTTCAATTCGGTTTTTTGCTCACCCCTACTAAATATGATACGAAAAAAATAAATAATAACAAATAAATAAATTATATATTATAACAACTTAAACACACAAATAAACATATACTAATTAATCAAAATAAATAACAACTTTGATATAAATTAATTATATACTTATTTTTCTGAAAATTAAATGCATGAAAAAGCTAGCATTGAAATTTTAATTAAATTCTGCCTCCTAACTGAGAACTCTTTAATACATGACAAGGAATTTAATAAAGGGGGTGTTTGGGGGAACTTTTTTCCAGAATAAGTCAACTTATTTTAAGACAAAAAGTTAGAGATTCCTAACTTTTTTCTGAAAAAAGTTAACTTTTTTTTGCAACTTATAGAATCTCAAATATACATTAAATACTTATATAAAAAACATTTATCAAAATATGAATTTTTTACCCTAAAATAAGTCTAAAATAAGTTATTTTAAGGCAGGCCAAACAGGCCAAAAGTTGCCTTCAGTTCACTGGTAAAGTACATTTTATCCACAGGAACAAACCAGGTTCGAATCCACCCAGCTCTCCTTTTTTTCTCCCCTTTTTTAACCTAACCCTAACTATATTGTTGACAGATCGGAGATCTATCGCCGGAATATATGGATAACGACGGCAGCCCTTCAAAACCTAACGCCAGAAAGGTCTCTCTCAGATTCATATCACTAATCACTCTTCATTTTTATGTTCTTCAAATTTTACTAATTTAATTCTTAATTATACTAATTTAATCACTAATTGATCTCGAATTTGATGTGTTTTACAGGTTAGATTTGCTCCTAAAGGCCCTCCTCCTCGTCGGAGGCTCGCCGTTGCCCCTAAAACGTATGTTTATCTCTCCCCCCTTCCATCTATGCATATATATAAGCTTGTATGTATGTATCTTATGATTTAAAGGACGATTTGAACCCTCGACATCGACTTTTAATTACGAGATTAATTTTTAGTTAAAGTTTGATCAATCTGATTACGGAACGATTTTTAGTTACGAGATAATTTTTAATTGAAATTTGATCAATTTAAGTACGGAATAATAATAATAGATGTATATTGTATCTGCAGGGAAGAGGAGACTGACGAAAGGGACGAGGAAGCTGCACAGGCACTCTTTCGGAGAGTCAATGTAATTATTTGACTTTTCTGTTTTAAAATTTTAGTTATTAAATATATGTGATTTTTGTTGTTGGGGAGTTTTGAACCTGTGACCTAGTAAGCTTGTGTGTTTTTAAATATTTTGTGGGTTGGCTGAACCAACTGTGCTAGGGGCCATTATGTGGTTTAGTGAATTGCTTATATTTGGTTTTATATATTTCATGATACCCCAAGAGTTGACCAAATCTTAGAATTAAGTGTTTACTAAATGAGCTCACTTTAATTGTGCACTTTGACTTGTTTAGCCTGTACAATGCATGAGCCTTTTAGCGGGGCTTAGCAAAAAAACAAAATCGAACCGAAACCGGTAAAAACTAAATCGAATTATTAATGGCCTGTATATTGTTAATCATGCCGGTAAAAATCACAACACAATGGCCTGTATATTATTAATCATGACATGTATTTGAATCTAGTTGTAACTAATCGATAATGAGGACATCTAAAGGACTGTATTCTAATTACGCAACGTAGACTTTACAGTACTATAGGGATTGTATCTTTTATCATCATTGTAACTTTGTAATTCATATAATTGTCTGATGTTTTCTGTTTTTACAGGAGCGCCGTGGGAGACGAGAACCTAAAGGCGACAAGAAATGTAATTCCTTGTCAGTGCTTTTGGTTGATTAACTAAGCATAATTTTGTGAAACTTGTTCTTTGTCTTAGTTGCATGAGTTCACAAGGGAGTGCTTGTGTGTATCACGTGCATAAATTATGTATATTTATATATAGTTTCACTGTGAAATTGTTTTTCAGGTATTTAGTTGTTCCTTCTGTATAAACCAAACTGTTTCCCGGTGAACTTATTTTGACTACAGAACAAGTTCAAGAACATTGAATTCACTTTTCTTGCTTGCAAGTTGCAACTATTATGAAATTAGATTGATACAAAATGGGTTACAAAGTCAATAATGTAAATAATACTTTTTGTGTGTAGCAATTGTGCTACTAATGCATTAATTTGGTAACCATTAAGACTTGCAAAAAATGTAAGGTGTGATTCAGATGAATTTCTATCGACTTCGTTTCATATTAGATGCAGACAATACTACAATTCTGGTAGTTCCTGATACTCCGATTTCACCTTGCAGCATCAGTGCAAGTTGCTTTTGGTCAGACATCTGAAACTTCAACTTCTTTAACCAAATGGGGAAGGGCCAAGGAAGGAAGTGTTCGTAAAACTGAGGATCTAATGTTACAAGATTCTGTCCGAGGCATTAAGGAAATCACTGTTTCTTCCCTTTCAACTTCTTCCACAGATGAAACCAGAGGAGGTCCAATAGTTCATGTGGATACATCACATCAGAAGTTTGAAAAGGATTACATAGAGCCCTGGGTAACAATTGTTTGTAACATTTTCGTCTTGCCCCATACTTGCTGATTTATTTATTTTTTTAAATGTTTGGTAGGATTACAACCACTCACTTTATCCCGTCACTCTTCCCTTAAGGAGGCCCTACTCTGGAGATCCAGGTATGCTACCACTGCATCTTTGTAAGACCTGCTTTTTTTTCTTTATTCAAGGGACATCTATAATCATCATCTATACCAAACATATAATTAATCTGCGGGTAACAATCCTAAGGTCCCTTAATGGAGCTTGACCGGAAGTCTTGACTCTTGCATCAGTAGTTTAAAATCTTTGCATAATGTTTGTAGTGAGGTCCATGGCATCTTAGTTGTAATACAACCTCATGACGTTTGTGTTGCAAATTGCCCACCTTCCGAACGAGAGACTTTTGAAAGTGTTGTGTCAGTCGGATGATTTCATTGTGTAGAAGTCATCTATAGCAATGATAGTCCACCAAATAGCAACATCAAGTTTCTACAACAGAATTTGTTGGGATTTCTGTGTGAATCACATTTACGAAGCTTTTTTCTTTTGCCAGAAATTCTTGATCATGCTGAATTTGGGGAGGGCGGAGCTACTAAGGAGTATGATGAGGATCTTACAAATTCTGCTGCGGAGCTTGGCTTGCTGGTCTGTAATCCCCAAAAGGAATACATTGTAGTATTGCATACATACCATATACCTGCTATATGTTTGTATCTTGTGCACTCGTTTTAGTAGACTGTTGATTTTGTCCTGTGTATGTCGGACAGACTGAAAGCAAGGATGCCCAGATGTTTTTTTTCCAGCTTCCTCCTAATCTGCCACTAGTCAGGAGTCGGACTGATGCAAATGCTGCAGTTGACAACTCAAGGGTATCTAAGAGTGAAAGTGCTCTGCGCATTGGAAGGGAGCAAGAAATTTCTAGAAGCTCAACACCAGTACGAGAAGCACATGCTTTAGCTAAAACAAAGGGAAAAGAGAAAGTTGACCAAGGGGGTACTGGTATTTTACATGGTGTTTCACCTGCTTCAAGGGGGATGGAAATTGTTGGCAAGTCCATGCTTTCAAGGAAGAGAAATGAACATTTGGAAGACTTACCAGCAGGATACATGGGGAAAATGCTAGTTTACAAGAGTGGAGCAATTAAACTAAAGCTGGGAGACATATTATATGATGTGAGTAACATGTGATTCAATAATTGATTGCATTTTAATTTCATTCAGAAATCCCATAATTTTTAGTGTATGTATTCAAGTAAATGAAAGAGTAATTATGCTTGTTAGAATGTATGTAGTTTGTATTAAAGCATTTTAAATTCTGTGCAGGTTTCTGCTGGTTCCAGTTGCCTGTTTGCTCAAGATGTTGCAGCCATCAATACAGTTGATAAAGAATGTTGCTTTCTTGGAGAAATCGGAAAGCGAGCTATTGTAACACCTGACCAATCCCTTTACGACAATGTGATTGACTTGACATAAAAGCTACCAAGTTTCAGTTTTACTATAAATTGTACCGAGGTTAGAGGTGTATACTTCAGGGCAAGTAATTTGTTGAATCTGTTGAGTATGTAGGAAAATCTATGAGACGCTAAATGAGGAACTTTTACTTCTGCTCTACATTTTCTATCTTTTAGGAAGCGTATATTTGTATAAAAGAAAAAAAAAATTAAGTTGAGCCTGAAACTTGCTATGCCTCCATGGCAAACTGATTTTCAGAACTGTTGTCCTCTCAATTTACTTTATGGCCTGTTTGGAAACATGGATTTCATTTGAAATTCTGGATCTGATCAAATGACATATTTGGATAATCATAAGAATTTAGATTTGGATTTCATTTGAATTATAAGGAATTCAAATATTAGTAAAAATATGAGAATTTGAAATGACAACTTGAATCTTGTCATTTAAAATCTATCATTTGAAACGAAATCAAAGTTTTCAAACACAATCTTAAAAATTACCCCGCTACTCTTGTTTGTTTCTTTTAGTTGGAACTTGTCCAAGTAAACTTTTCATGGGTGTTGCATTGCCTTCTGACCTCTAGGTTATGATTTTAAAACACCCACCCAGACGAAATACATCCTTTTACCTGAACTTTTGATCGATAAAATATAAAGGGGAGATTTATAATCTTCAGGTATCATCAACTTGGCTCTTTGAGATAAATAGCATCAGTAGTGGGTTCTTGAGAGTTGACAGTAAATTTGCAAGAACCAAATAACAATGCAGATTTGTTTAAATTTTCCTTTATATTCGGCACTTGGCTCTTTGGCGGAAAACCTTGAAAAATAGTAATGTATAACTACATGAAAAACATTTTTCTTTTTATCAAGTTGGAATTACACTTTCAGTTCTGAAAAAAAATGATAATTATTCAAAATTAGAAATATCTATATATAACTTTATCTTTTGATACAAAGGGGGACTACATGATTATGTTGCTTTAAAAGTTGCTATAGCTGGCTCTTGCTTAGATCCCTAGTCAACAATCCCAGTTCACCATAGAGACTACTTACATCAGGAACAATACCTCCATCAAGCTTTGTCAGAATTCCACCACCTACAAGATCATTCAACAGATCTGCTGGGTCTTTGGCTCCACCATGTTGCAATAATCTCATTCTAATAGCAGACCCGGTGGCTCGTGATAGCGGATCATCCTTGCATATCTTTTGCCATATGGTTGCAGCAAAGCACTTGGCGTATAAGTAGGTATAGTAACCTAGATATTTAAAGACCATATGAAGTATACATTCAATGTGAATCAGATACTCCAGTTAGTTACTAAAATGTAAGGGCAAACAAAAGTTCATGTGCTGATCTGAACTAGCAGTTTAGCCAACTACCCCCCCCCCCCCAAAAAAAAAAACAAGGAATATAACACTCCTATATTTGGGCTAAAAGTGGGATTTTGCTTGCTATTTAATGTATTGATTTGTGAGTGCCAATACTAGCACATCTTAGTCAACTTTTTTACAAAATGATTCTTAATACCATTATTATATCCTATGTATAATTAAGAGGGTTATTGTTCCATGGTCATGGCGCTTGACCCTCGCGATTTTGAGGAAGTCTAAGGAAGGTCAAGGATTTGATTCCCAACAATTACAGGAAAACAACAGTAATTTTTCTTATTATAAAGACTAAAGATTAAAAGTTCGATTTTGCATATCTGTTTAGTATCAAGAAAGAATAAAATTAGATCATAACATTAAAATGGCATAAATATAGATTTTTTTTCAAGTCAAACTAATAGAAATATTTAAAAATATATATATTACAAAATGCACCGTGCATTGCACTTGCAGAGGTAAAAAGCTAATATTCAAATCATGCAGAACAGAGAAACCCTTTTCAAGGAGGGCAATAAGGGATAGCATGGTGAAGGGCTCTTAAATATGCAAAGCTTACTAAAAGATATAACACACGTAATCAGGCCATGTCTAAATTAGGCTCTTACATATGCAAAGCTTAAAAAGCTGCTAATTGAAGATTTCAATATAGCTATCGAAGTCCCAGAATCCATATTAAGCAAAACTGATAATGATCAATGTTCTAATATCTTTTTTTTGGTCAGATACTTAGCTATCATATCAAAATATTACAGTGAACCTCTAATGGAATCAATAAATTATACGACAAAGATACAATTATCTGTAAAATGAGAAATCAAAGTTACATAATACCTGCTCCATAATTTAGTAGGTGGGTAAATCGGGTGTGCCAATGTGTACCCTCCATATGCTTCCAGCTTGTATGTTGCGTCTTTAAATCCCTAAAAATAGCAACTGTATCCTTTGGTACTAACGATTCTTCCGCATAAAATTTTTGGTCAACGATTGCATAAAAAATCTGGTGATATATGAAACGAAAAACAATGTCAGAATAATTATTTTTTTAAGAACTGAAAAAACGAAAATCAATAAATTATTGTAGTCTGTTCTTCCAGAAAGGACCTGGCGTTGCAACTCAGTTGCAGCAAACATTTTTCTGGCTCCGTGCAGCGCCTCCACCAATTTTTCAGGTATAGGTTCACCAGTTGAATAGTGTTTTGAAAATGTCCTCAACACTCGGTAATCCCAAGCATAGTACCTACATAAAAAAGCAAAATTTGTTCTTACATTGAAGGGAATTGTAGAATATCATGACACAGCACTACATGCATATAGTCTGAATAGTACTTAGATATTGCCAATTTGCAACATTAAATCATTGAACCAATTTGCAACATTAAATCATTGAAACAGATCAATATAATTGTTTTACCACATACAGAATGACATTGTTTCCATGTACAAAAATAACTTTCAAGAAAAAGTTTGCATTCATTTCGTAGCATGCTACTTACTCAAATAAATTTGATGGTGTTTCAGCGAGATCAAACGCGACTCTCGTGCCCGAAAAATGTTGGTAATCCTGGAGCAGCAAGTTGGTTCAATATGAGATGGAAGCCAACATAAACAAATTAAATTTAAAGATATCAACATATTACCGTTCTTGAAAGCAATGAATGTAGGGCATGTCCAAATTCATGAAATAGGGTTTCTACTTCCGAGTGGCTTAGCCTTACTGTCGATGAATTACGTGATTCTGAAAAATTGCATACAAGGGCTACAACCTACACAATATTGAACAAGGTTACTTAAAAATATAAAATAAACATATAATTAACCTTTAAAAAATGAACAATTAACCGTAACATGTAAACAGATGTTAACATACATACAAAAATAAAAACTTCACAGAAAATAAACATCATTATCAATGATAATAAAGTACTACCATTATATATGACTGTTTATAAAACGTGCAAGCGACTAAAGTAAGGAAAGGAGGAAGCTCCAATGATAATAATGAAACAGATATGATAAATGGCGTATAAACTATGCATTCTTATTACAAGGACTGATTGCCTGTCAAATTAATAAGCATGTTATATTTTATCATAATATCATCATAGGTATTAGTGACATAAATGTCACCAATCCCACATACATGTACATCATGTACACATTCATCTTCCAAAAATCATGCTTTTTATCTCTTTGAATTTCGCTTCAAAAACAATTTAACTAAGCATACAATTTTAATATTTATCTTCAAAATCGGAGAAAATGTTTCATCAAAAGATTGGTATGTACTTAAAACTGAGCCTCAAAAAACCACATCACTGCATTGATGTCAAGGTGTTGGCTAGGCAGTGCCGTTCTAGATATGGTGTTGGACTAGAATTACAACATTCATTTTGATCATTTACCGCATTCTATAGATAGCCAAAATCATATATATAATACATAATTGATGGTAAAAGAAAAGATCGAATAAAGAGAAGTTGAACAACTTTTACATACTGGAAGTTGATAGTCTGATTCCGAGATCCTGCGACCCCCTTTTATGGAATAATGTGCGCAGCCAGGATACTTGCCCTTTCTTGAAGTCAGATCAAGGTACAAGTACCCCAATTCACCCTGAACAGAGAGTACACAACACTAGTTTAGAATGTAGACGGCACCGTTACAACAGATCAGACAAAAAATCATATAGTAAGCATTTTAGGGTTCGTCTTGTTTATAAATGAGCCGAGCTTCAGCACAATTCTGAGGCTAGGTTCAAAAACGAGCCGAGCATGAGCACGAAAAAGCTTGGACCGAAAGCTCACGAGCAAGCTTGATGAAATGTTCATTAACAGCAAGCTTGGACCGAAAGCTCACGAGTAATAAGCGTTACTCTATAATACTTCTATGGTCAAATGATTTGCATTGTAGTTGAAACAAAATACGAAAATTTTCAGCTAGAAATCCCAAAATTCATTACATAACAAGCTTAGCTGGTTCTGACAAGGCCATGAATACAACTCGATACTTGTCATCCATATGTAATCCTTTACTTGTTCGTCAACTCAAAACTAGCAAATTATAAAAGACAGTGTGATTAATCTTGACCACTAAAAACTAAATATCCATACAGATTAAGAGGAACGAGTATTACATTTTGGAATGGTGAACTAGGTAAAACCAAGAATAATGAAAAGCATTTTGAAACAGCTCCTATACGTTTCTGGTTTATATTTCAAGAATAAAGTTGCCAAATATCCAAATCAGAGGAACAATATGACCCGCAATTCACATAATACAACGAATAAAATAGAAGACCAATTTTGATTATTCAAAGGAGGTGGAGAAAGAGAAATACATGAATCACTTGTTTTTTATATATATATTACAACAATTAATTTAATTTCGCATTGAACAAAATAGAATATTGCATTTCACAGCTGAAGTACTATCTAAATTATCTTCTCTACAAAACTTGTCTTTGTTTGCTTTCTTTTTCCTTTCAAAAGAAGAATTTTTCTTTTCCTAATATGGAAACCTCTAGTTTAATGATTAGAGCAACTCCAATGGGACACTAAAACACCAAAATAGTATCAAACCAACACTATTTTGGTGTAAAATCAACTCCAATGGGACACTAAAATAGTGTTAAAGTTACACCAAATGAATAGTGTGACACCAAATTTGGTGTCAAACATACATTTGGTGTAATCTTGACACCAAATTTGGCGTCCTTCAAAATGTCAATCGTACCCTCATCCTTCTTAACAAAAACAAATTTATTCCATTCAATTCCCAAAACTCAATTCTTTTTTATTTTGATTTTCTTTTATAATTATTTTATCCTTTTTATTTTAATCAATTTTATAATTTATTTATTTTTCAAAACTTCATATTTATTTTTGTATCCTTGTTTCTAATTTTTTTAACTCTAACATTTTTATTATTTTTATTCTAAATTTATATGCAATAAAAAAACTAATAAATATTATATAAAATACTACAAACTTCACATAACATAAAGTTAAAATGTATAACTTATTAGTATAATAATACTTAAGTTATTAAAATAAAAATTAAAAGTTATGGGTGTTTATTGAATATGTCGCATTTCAAAGTAAATTTTATTTGGATTTATTAAAATGTATAATTTATTATAAATGATTATAAATAAACTTTTATATAAAATTGTAACAAAAATATTATATAAATATATTTTTTTAGTACAATGTAGAATTTATGGTGACAATATAAAAAATAATAATAATTTATATTTGTGAATTTATGTGTTAATAAATGATTTATTAAAAATTATATTAAATATAAGAATGAAAAAATGTTAGAATATTCTATTTTATATGTAAAAGATTCCTTATAGTGTAAGATTTAGTTTCATTGCATTGGAGTTGATTTTGTAGATAGTGTCATTTTGACACCAAAATAGTGTCAAAGTGAGTCCATTGGAAATGGTCTTAGAGCTACTTACTCTATAACAATTATTTAAGCACAACAATTTCTTAAGGATCCCATCACATATATGATTCATCTACATTCTACAAGTTTGATAAAGAAAAGCAAAGTAAAAAAACTTCCATTTAGAAGAAAACTAATGCTAAATCATACAGACTGTAATTGCACAACTCCGAACATAATCACTGGGTTTTTTTAATAAATTATCATGCAACAGCAACCCTATATTCTTGATATGTTCTATTTTGTCTAGAAATAAAATTACAAAAAATGCCAATAATTAAATACACCATTTCCAAATTTTATGAAGATAAAGATTACAAATTGAAAGGACAAAGACTACACAAGGAAATTGGGAAGAAGGGGTGAAAAATCTTTTGAATTATTGGATTAAATCATGGATCTAACGTGATTGGCCCAGTTATTTATGTTATTTGGTGGATCTAAAACAAACTCATAGGATCAAACTGACTGGAGCTTGGGCCCACCATATGAGATAAGTCAGACCAGAACTGGATCAAGATGTCACCCATTAAGAGGCATACTAAGGATATTGCATTCATCAAAACTCATTCCAAAATATTAGACAAGGCCTCTCTAATTAAAAAAATCCATTAACGTACACAAGAAGACTTCTGCTGTGTAAGAGGATACATGGTTTAATATAGTTTTAACAAAAATTGGTTAGTCCTCATTCGTACCTCATCTGGATGATATAGAGACATTTTCATCACATCTGGATGCCATGTCTCACCATGTGCTAGAGGGATACTACAAAATGTCATACCAAATAATGACTCAGCTAGCACTTTAAGACCCTCAATACACTGTGACAAAGGGAAGTACGACGATACAGCCTGCATCAACCCAAAATGGACAAAATAGCATATGTATATATTTTTTCCTCAAAAGGTGAATTACAAAATTATAATAACATTTGAAAACATAGAAAACAGAAAACTTACGGAGAGGTTCAACTCAGAAGCAGAAGATTTCATCAATCCTGTCAAGTATGTCTCATCCCATGGCTCCAGATCTCCACATCCTTCACCGTATTTTTCTTTTTTAAAATTCCAAATTCCCTTACACTCCTAAGAAAATATCCAGGTAAATTTTAGTCTCAGAGATGTGAGAAGGTTTTAAGGCGGGAATATAGAGAGCGAGATTTTCAATCAAAGTAGTTCAGAATATAATACCTCGTCGGCCATGGGCCTCACCATTTTGCTCATCTCAAGCAAAAAATTAAAAACAACATTAGGGCTCGAAGACAAATTCAACTGCATGCAATATTCTGCATACGATTTATAGCCGACAATCTGCAGAAATCCATTACTTGACATCAATATAGGATTGTACTTGCATCCAATGTCTTTATATTCAATACTAAGGCTGTTGTGAACAATTGTTGCTAACCTAATTAGCTGACATGGTTCGTTCAATTTTTTATTTTCCATAAAATTTAATGCATAATTCCAAACAGCAGTGTTGATATGATGTATATATAATTATACTTCTATGCATAATCACCACCTTTCCTCTGAGGAAGGATAGGCAACAAAGGCCATTACTTAATCAGTTGAAATGTTTCTTCACGTTTTTAGATATCTACAAAATTCAACTTATATTTCCAAACAGCAGCCTTGATATATGATATGGAATTACAATCTAAATTACCAGTAGTGTGACTTAACAGACAGGATTTGTATAAGAACGGAGCCTGATACTTGGAATCCCTACATGGTGTTTACTTTAGATCATCAATGTTTTATACTTGTTCTATACCAGTAACAAAGGTGTCTCTGCACACACAACCATAGAGACAAACCAGAGTCTGCAGAAAATTCTAAAGCAATAGCATATATGCACTTTGCACAACCTGAGAACCGTAGAGGTCAAAAAATGTTTCTAAACAATCGAATTATTTATCAATACACAAATATTTTATATGTATGTAACCACCCAAAAAAATTGTTATGAGCATGCATCTGACTTTATAATATACTGGATGTTACTGACCTGAGCAAGTTCATGGCGGGCAGCTATTAGCTTATCGAGAACAGCAAGGTTGGCTTGTGGGACGGAATTTCCTCGGGCATATGCCATCTTCCTAACCTGGGGAAGGCCAGAAAAAACAGAAGAAGAATGGTTATAACAAAGGCAACATCAAATCATTCTGAAATAATCGCCACCAGACTGCATGATGGCCTTGATCTTATAAATTTAGTGTTGTTCAATAAGTAAGCATATGAAAGAGGGGGGGGGGGGGATCTCACAACAAAAAAGAGAAGGAAGAATAGAGTCTCTAGACAATTGACAAGTAAATCCACTAGTTAGGTCATATGAGAAGCAAATAATGAGAACCTTATCATCTGGTACATGTTGCAGAACTGAGTGCAGAGTATTCTGCTCAGTAACTATCCGAAATTCCTTCTCTCTGTGTTTATTGATGGAAGCCAATGGTTTGTATCTTTTAATTGGTTTCACTAGATGGTGCAGATGTTTTGGTATAACTGATGCTGGAACGTCCACATGACCTGGATCATTGTCTATATTTTCACTAAACCTACAAAAATACAAATAGATATAAGCATACAAATCACACAACTGTACATATGCCATTGTATGAATATTTTGTACATAGATTCAATCAAAATGACTAAAACTTAGACTGCAATTATACCACTATTGATTCCCAGTTATATATTTTTAAAATGTTGTACATGATTGTACATGAAAAACAGATTCTTTTTTATATAATTTATATTATATTAAATAACTACTGTGAGATATCCTGTAGTTGACACAACCATTCACTACCGAAAAGGTCAACTAATAAAACAGAGGAAAAATGATTATTTGTTTAAACTATGAATCTTTCACCATTCCCCAATGTAGTGAAACAGAAAATGAATAAAGGTGCAATAAAATTTTCTATGTGTACTATCTACCGTTTTACTGCTGTGGGATATCCTGTAGTTGACCCAAGTATTTACTACAGAAATAGGTGAACTAATAAAAAAAAAGGAAAAGTAATTTATTTTTTATTTGTTTAAAGTATGAATCTTTCATCAAGCCCCAATGCAGTGAAACAGAAAACGAGAACACTTACTCCATACAGAGTTGAGCAATATCCCTATTTAGCTTGTTAACTCGATCCAATTTTTCTGGAAGCAGATAAATACACTTTGGTTCAAAATATAGAATTCATAACATGCAAATGCAAGAACCACCGCAAGTAAAAATGATTACCACTACATAGATGAACTCCACCCTTCTCAAAGTCAAATCGCAAGTGATAGGCAGCCCTCTTATCTTCCTCTGTAGGCAGATATTTATCTTGCTCAGCTTTTACCACAGCATTGTATAAGCTCTTGTTCGTGTTAAGAAACTGTAAGATAGGAGCCAGAGAAAAAATGATGATACTGGCCTACTGACAATTCATAGCTGAAAAACTAATAGGTAAATGAATAATTTAAAATTAAGATAGCAGTTCAGCTGTATGAGATGTTTACAATAAAAACATTAGTATATTAAGAAGCGTTATTGAGAAGCAAAAAAATCGTTCTTTATTATGAATCATTACTTTAAAAAGCTCGTATAAGAAAATATTAAAAGACGAAAATAAGAACTGACATTATCCATCATATACAAGACCACATACACGTCATACTATAAACAGATAGAAATAACCTTCATATTTAACCTAAGATCATTAAATTTCCAAACCTATCCTTGGTCACCTCACATGTAGATATTCGTTCATTCTCATTGATGCCGTTGTTGCCTCTTGAACAAACTCTCTGTTACGAAATAAATGTTGAAGAAAATACTCATGATATTGTAAACTTCAAAAAATCACACAATAAACAAAATAGTGGCACTTTACAAACTATAAGTAACCTGTCTGGATGAGTTTGCCTGCAAAGTGTTGTAGAATCAAGAACCGTACAGATCTGGAAACACAAAAATACAATCAACCATTACATACTAGACACTCAATTATATTTATATTTATACTATACTATTAAAATAACCGAACCGGAGTTCTATTGTAGTAGGTCACTTTGTGTTCGGTTTTAGTTAACTTCGCTTCACAGAATATTTCAAATATATTTTTTTTTTTAAATACATATGTACGTATATTATAGAAAATCACTAATTATAGAAATCCGAAATGAAATTCACCGAGATTGTCAGCCAAAATATTTGTATACAAACACGACCCTATAGATACATAAAGCAAGCTTGTAGTTTAGGAAGTGAAAACATACTGCATCCGATATCTCATCCATTGCCTGTAAAATTTCTTTCGAAGACGGCATTCGAGAAATGTAATCAACAAGTTCCCCTGACCTAACATTTTTACAATTATAATTCAAACTCATCAAATAATAAAAGAAAGATCCACGTGAGCATTGGCCAGGGACATTAATCATAAAAATAATAACGTAATTAACTATTTTAATATTCAGAACAATTAAAGTGATATAATTAGGGTTTATAGATTAGTGCCTTTCAATAGCATCATCGACAAATCGTTGAAAGCCTTGAGGAGACTTCAATTGGTGAAAGCCATAGAGTCCGGTGGCATTAGATGATGAGGTCCAGAGGTAGCGAGTACGCCGGTCGCCGGTGAAGTTTGATCGGAGATTCAAAACGGCGCGGCGAACTAGCGATGACATTGGTTTCTTTGTGTATGTATTAGTTCAGTTAGGTTTTATGGAAATTACAGAATGGCAGTTAGGGTATCTATCAGTCGTTAGAATTGTCTTATATAGTATATTTTTTGAAATTAAATTATTTTGAATTTAAATTATTTGTTTAGAAATTATTTTATGTAAATCAAACCAAACCAAATTTAACCGGTATATCTCGCTTATCGCAGGGTCCGGGGAGAGTATGATGTACGCAGCCTTACTCTTATTCAACGAATAAAGAGGCTGTTTTCACAAAGACCCCCAACTTGTGTGTGAATATGTGTAACATATATAAAATAATACTTCGCATACAATTTTAAATAAACATACAATTGATTACTCAATTTATAAATTAAATCGAAATGATACATAAGCTCATGGTTTTCTTCACACGTTATCTGTAAAGATTTTACTTACTAAATTCATAAAATGTAAATTTGGCGTAAAAGTCTTTGATGCCCAAATTGTGTGATTTAGTTTCATCTCATTGCACGAGTACGTCGTTTCTAAATCAATTTTGACCGCTGGTCTAGAATTTTCGCAATGAATTGGGATGCGCCGGTGATACTCATAACATCTGAATTGCTTCTTCCTCGTGAAGTCTCTCTATCTCTAATACACTCGTGTATATATGCGAAATTAAATTAGAGGTAAGAGAGAAACTTGAGAATTTTCCAGAACGATGTCGACTCTCTCAATCAATAGTTTAGGTATACTGATACACTCCTTTAGAAATTATTTTATGTGTTATCAATAAATTTATTGATTAGCAAATGACTCAGTTAACGATAAAAATAATCGACAAAAATAATTGAATAGTTTTAATAAGACAATAAGAAAAATAAATGTAAACTAATAGTAGTGTATAATATAAATCTTTTATTAAAACGTACTGCAGATTCATTCATTCAACATCCACTTCTGTCTTTGATTTGTTATGAGACTTGATTGAACTTGAAATCATGAATAACAGTGTGTTAAGCACAAGCGAGAGACTCGATGTATGGTATGCAGGGCATGTTCGGTTGGAGAATAAAAATGAATTTTCGTAGGAATGGAATGATCATTCTGTCGGAAATGAAAAAAGAGTTGTTCAGTTGAGTATTTGGAAATGAAATCTATCATCCTCGTGTCATTCATATCATTGCTGATAAGTTAATTTTGTATCACACCCTCCCACGTAGAATAATCATTTTTATTTTTACTAACAATTTTTTTTTTTTGCTCTTGAATATAATATGTTTGTAATTCAATATATTTAATGGAAAAAAACTTGTTTAGCTATTTAAATTTTTTAATTGTTAATTTTTTAATTTAAATTATATATATAATCTTATTTCTCATGTAAATTAATTTTGCCTTATATTTTCTATATTATTCAGTAAATTTATTATTGAATGAACTTTTTTTTAGAATTCATTTTATCTATATATTAAATAAATAATTTAATAAAAATGATTATTCCATTTTCAATAAAATTAATATTACTAAACAAACAAAATAATGAAATGAATATCGTATACTTTCACTTGTAAGGAGAGTAAAAGAAGAAGAAGGGTCTCATTTTAAGGACCGTCCCCTCCAAAGTCTATACTCCGCAAAACCATTCCCCCAGTGAAAAGAACCATTCCAATATACTCCTTCCGGCTCTATTTACATGTCCTTTTTTAATTTTTGTGGTTAAATCGACTAGTTTTTTATTAAAAATTAAAAATTGTTCTTTTACAATTTTGAAAAACTAAAATATACATATTAAAGTAGAATATATATATATACTTTTTAACAATATAAAATTTTAATTTTTTTTCATTTATATATTATATTTAAATTACAGTCAAAGACGGATAAATTTGATCACATTAAAAATAAAGTGGACAATTACAGGGAGACGCGGGAGTATACAAATTTTGAATTCTGCGCACATCGGTGTGGTAAAAGGCTGACAAGAGATGTTTATTTTTTGTTAAGCATAGCTGGCCAGTTTCTAAAACTCCTTACTCCTTTGACTTACCATCATTTTGTACAATGTCACCTTCAAAAAAAAACAGCACACTGCTATTACGTACTCTACTCTTGAGTCTTGACAATGCTCCAGTAATTGTGATAAAATATTACTTCCAGGTAGACCTGGCCAAACGAGCTTGCCGGGTGAACCGGGCCGGTTCGCCTGCGTGCCGGTTTGGCCAGGAAATGAATCGTAAACGGCCCGTCTCGGAATTCCGGGCCGTGCCGGTTCGCGGATAGGTTGACTCGTGTACGGCTCGCGAGTTAGGCGGGTTGGCAGGTTTATTATTTTTTTATTTTTTTAATTTAAATTTCATTTTTTAAATACTTATTTCATACGAATATTTTTAGAATATTTTTTATTTCATTAAAAAAAATACTTATTTCATACGAATATTTTTGAAATAAAAGAGGACGGTACCTCTACAAATTTTATTAATTAAAAAAATATTTTGCAAATAATTTGAGAGGACTCCTTTCTAAAAAAACGGAACAAACCGCTTGTACATAATAAACAAATACAAAACAAACAAAAATAAAAGGGGCTTGTTGTCGACCACTTTGAATGCAAAGCAAACAAAAAGCTTTAAATTTGTTCGGATCTTCCGTTGCTTGCCTCAAAAAATAAGTCCAAACGTGTGATGAATGTCTAGTACTACTAGAACAACCTATAAAAATAAATTGTATCCGAATTAATTCGAATAAATTAAAATATAAAACAAGTAATTTAACGAATTGAATTTAAAGCAAGTAATTTTTAAAATATAAAACAAGTAATTTTTTAAACAATTCGAATATTTCACATAATATAAAAAAAATAACAAATGGATATTTAAAAAATCAAAACAATTGAATTTTTAATATAAACGAATTGAATTTAAAGCAAGTAATTTTTAAAATATAAAATAATTATTTTTTAGAATTGTTTTAATTCTAAAATAGAAAACAAATAATTTTTTAATATTCATGATCATTATTATTTCAACAGATTACTACAATCGCTGGCTTTGCAGAATTCAATCCAAAAGGGTAAGTCTCAGATTTTTATGAACTTTAATCATCTTAAATTAATTACTTCATAGATATATCATATATATATAAGCAACTTAAACTCCATGCAGTATAAATCTGAGACGTGCCGGGCGGGCTGTCTGTGCCGGGCTGCCGGACGGTCCGTGCCGAGCCGTGCCGGTTTAGGCGAGCGATCCGTGCCGGTCTCGGTTCAATTTTCTCCAACTCGTGCTCGGCCCGGTTTTTTGCCGGTTCAGAGCTCGGCCTGGTTTCAGGCGGTTCGTGCCGATTTTTTTTGCGAATCGGGCCGAGCCGATCCGAGCTCCGGGAGACTTTTTCGGTTGCATGTCCACAACAGCTTGCTGAGCTTCCTCTGCATTGAAATTTTGCAACTACATTTGATTAATTTCATCATTTACTTTGCAATTTACCCAATTCACTACCTCACTAATGTCATTCTCCAATGGGCAATGGCCAGGCCTTGTGACCCTTGTCGATTTAAATAAATTCAAGTAAAATATTTTTATTAACAATTTTGTAATTCCATCCATGTGATAATATTAATTTGAGTCTCAAGATCATGCCCCCCCCCCCCAAAAAAAACCATATTTATGACTCAAGAATTTATTTTTTTGGATTATATATGTTCTCTATATATTCTTGTTTTTCTTTCGAATATGCATTTGAGTTATGCAATATATATACCTTGCAATCCCACATACTAACGTGATATTTTAGATCTTTTTCTGATCATATATAAGCTTATAACCCACGTGGAGCACAGGATAACTAATATTTAAATAAATTAATTTTTTATTTATATTTTTATTGATATTTAATATATAATTTTATAATATTAAGAATTTATGTTAATATTATATGTTCTTTTTTTATATATAAATTTATTCTATTTAATATAAATATGTTATAATATGAACCCGTGTTAAAAATAAAATTTTAGTTAATATATATATATATATATGTATATAGTTAGAGCTCATATTATAATAAGTAAACTTATATAATTTGGACTCATATTATAAATATATAATTGGGTCTAAAAAATAAAAATTTAATTAATATAGATAGGTATATAGTTAGGGTCCATATAATAATAAATAAAATTATATCTAATATATGTATATTTTTTAGGCCCATGACCCAGTATCGACGACCGACCGACCAACGAACCAAAATTTTTAATCTTTCGGCTATAATAATATAGTATAAATATAGTGTATATATATATTCGTGATATATTTTGGACCTTATAATTTATAAGCTACAGATTAAATTTAATCACTTTAGCTAGTTTTATTAGTTAAAAAACCTACTCTCTCCGTCTCACCCAACTGTTTACATTTGAGTTGTGTACGGAGGTTAAGAAAATTATATAAAATATTATGAAAGAGAATGAAAGGTAAATGAAAGAGAAGGAAAAGTGGGTAAAGTGATGGGGTCAAATGATATTTAATTGATAGATTTGAAAAAAGGGAGAAAGTAGTGGGTGAGACTAAATTTTATAATATAAAAAATTTAAAAAAAAATTGAAATATAAAGAATTGAGTGAAATATTAAAAAAATATATATATATATAAAAAATTGGAGGAGCAGTAGAAGTATTCAACAACATTTTTATTCTAGAGATGGCCAGTAAAAGTAGCTTACAAATGGTTAGTACAAATTACAAACAGATAAACTTTGTCAGTCAACATTTCCACTTCCCGTGAATTTTCTCCCCTCATTATTTCAACAAACCCTCATTTACCCTTTTATCTATCTTCCTTTCACCCTCCATTAGGTTTTTTCTTTCACCTTTTTCATCTTCATAATCTTCATCATCTATATATAAAGTCTATAATGCATGCACATATATTTGACAAAACCTAAATTATCCTAAACTAACATCTATATGCATGCACATACACATACATGCATGACAAGATCCAAGCTATAATCACCAGTTAGTTACCATAATATATTCTTCATATTCAAAACTGAACAATAAGCACTAGTAATAATCTTGTACACTCACAATGCAATGAAGAACATTACATTTCTACGACTACAATGTCGTGGAATCCACCTGATGATTCTTCAGATCATAATCAACAACCTAATATTAATAAAAGTTCGGATTCATTGCCATCTTCACCTTCAATTGTGAAGCTGAGGAAAATTCCTCCGATTCCAATTCGACAAACTCAAGACACATCATCTGATTATTCGGAAGAATGTAGCGATGAAGATGATGATGATTCTAATAATGATGAAGATCCTGTTATTGTTCAGGCTTCGGCTCTTGGCCTTAATCATATCAGGACACGGTCAGATCCTTCTCGTCTTCGATTTTCTTCTTCGTTAGATCGTAAAAACTCTAATCTAGGAAATGCTGATCAATTGCCTTCGGAGCCGCCTAAAGATGCAGCTAAACTCTCTATTCCTCTTCAACATGCAATTACCTTGGAACCAGGTGATCTCAATTACCCTTTTTTTTATATTAATATGACCTTTCTTATATATGTCTGTGAGGCTCGTGTTCAAATATAAATCGTATTACTGTACAAACATTGAATTCTCTATATATGTATTCTTAGGGACTTCTATTTCGAAATTGTATTAGTGATTCTTTATATTTGTGAATTATAAACTATATTTTTATGTTTAGCTAATATGAAAATATAATTTTTCGAATGAGTGAATCTTATTTACTCCATATTTAAATGGTTTGCAGTGGAACATAGACTCTGTATTTGTATCTGTATAAAATGTTTTAGGTTGGGAAAAATTGATAAATAATCTTGATGAGATCATGCCAATATTGATATCAAGGGAAGCTTAATCCCTAGGTAATTATAGGCCGGACATAAACACAGTATATTATACTTGCTTGTTTGTTATATGGTTTTTTCCATGGATTCTGAACATGTAACTAAGTTGTATTTAACCGGAAATATGGATTTTGTACAAAAGTAATTACTTGAAGTAGTTTATGATTACATACAGGCTTGAAAATGCAATGGGGTCAATCCAAATCTTCTAGAATCACAACCTCAGTGACTCCAGGATTTGAGGTATGCTAGCTAATTTTCAGTTTAATTTTAAGGAATTAGTTTGTTAGTATGCATCCTCATTTTGTTTGTTCTAGGGTCACCATGCTGCATTGGCCAAGGAGATTCAATCTCCACGCTTCCAGGCTATACTGCGTGTTACTAGTGGTCGTTACAAGAAAGCAACAGATATCAAGAGTTTTTCTCATGAGCTTAATTCCAAAGGTGTGAGGCCTCTTCCATTCTGGAAATCTCGTGCATTTGGTCGCATGGAGGTATTAATCTTCTTAGCTAGTACCTTTTTGTATCCATTTGAATATTCCCCCTACTTTCAGTTTTCCCTCTTTGTTGATGTTAAGTGTTGCTCCACTTCCAAAGTTGATAGCTCATTCACCTGCATCTTTTTAGGAAATCATGGTAATGATGAGGTCGAAATTTGACAAGTTAAAGGAAGAAGTTAACTCTGACTTGGGTATATATGCCGGGGATTTGATTGATATACTTGAGAAAACTTCAGAATCTCATCCAGAATGGAAAGATAACTTGGAAGATCTATTAATTATGGCTAGACGATGCGCCAAAATGACATCTAGTGAGTTTTGGACAAAATGTGAACGCATTGTTCAGAATCTAGATGATCGACGTCAAGAACTACCAATGGGCACCCTCAAACAGTTACACACACGCCTTTTATTTATTCTTACTCGATGCACTAGGCTTGTACAGTTCCATAAGGAGTGTGGCTATGAAGAAGACCATGCTTTGGGTGGAGTGTACTCTGAACAAATTAATGCGACCTCACACCAGGAATTCAATAGCTCATTTGGTGGGAAGGAGGCAAGACATGGACAATCCCGGAAGAACCGTGGCAGTATCAGAAGCAATTTGGCTAATAGTCAAGGTCAATCTAATCAGAATTTAGAGGCCAAGGCTGAAACTGTGGAGGTCAGCACAGCCAAAAGTACTGCTTCATCAACAGGCAGCTTTAGGATGTCATCCTGGAAAAAGCTTCCATCAGCAGCTGAGAAGAACCGGACAGGCACGGAAACTGCTGATATCTCATCTAAGGATAAATCAGATGGTGTGCAACTGAAAGATGATAGTGTCAGGACCTCAGATTCAGTCGTCTGCACTTCTGATCATTCAGATACATCCTTGAAAGTCCAAAGAGTTGCTTGGGGTATCCCAGGAGGCCATCACCATGTAACATATGAGAATTCATTGATCTGTCGTATATGTGAGGTTGAAATCCCCACTGTACATGTTGAAGAGCACTCTAGAATTTGCACAATCGCTGATAGATGTGACTTGAAGGGCTTAACAGTAAATGAACGACTTGACAGAGTTGCAGAAACTCTTGAAAGGATACTTGAGACATGGACTCCAAAAGGCAGTGACTCTGCCGTAGGAAGTCCTGAGGTATCGAGAGTGTCTACGTCAAGTGCATCTGAAGAATTGGATGATTTTTCCCCTAAACGACATAGTTTGTCTCGTCGATTCTCAGAGGACATGCTCAATTGTGTTCCTGAAGTTGATACTGCATTTTCTGACAGTCTGTCTCCCGAGATGTCATGCGAAACACGTGGAATTTCAACACCAAAGAAAGCCTCATCACATGGTAGTTTGACACCACGATCACCTTTGTTAACCCCACGAACAAACCAGATTGAATTGTTATTGAGTGGCAGGAGAAACATATCTGAGCACGAAAGCTATGATCAGGTACCTATTGTGCAATACATTCCGTCTTCTATTATCTTAAGTCAAATATATTAGCCCCTAATACACATATCAATTGTGGCCTCTATTTCCATTTCCCTGCTTAACTTCTGCTTCTTAGATTTTAATGGGCCTTCACATTCTTTGCATACGAATTCGGGAAGAGAGCATTTTATTGTTTTCATTTAACAAAGTTTGCTGTCTCTGTTCTTGTAAAAAATCAGTGGCAACAAAAAAATTGCATATTATGATCTATTATGTTGCCATTGACTGACAGATAAATAAGCTACTGGAAATTGCTCGATCTATAAGCAATGTAAACACAAATGAGTACAGTGCGCTGGAGTATATGCTTGATCGTCTAGAAGACCTCAAATACTCCATCCAAGATAGAAAGGTGGATGCTCTAGTTGTTGAAACCTTTGGCCGACGCATAGAAAAACTACTGCAGTGAGTTTTTTTCTTTTTGGTAAAAAATTACTGCAGTATTTTAAATACTTATCATATGTTTCTCAACTTTGGTTATATTTAATTCTTATATCATACCTTTTGTCTTTTGATGAAGACATGAAGTACATGTCTGTAGTGATATGCCTTTGATTTCATATATAATATCTCAGATTGCTTAATTTCCATGTGCTTTAGATGCATTTTCTCATTAATATTTTGCCTATCAAACTCTACAGGGAGAAATATGTACAGCTATGTGGGCAGATTGAAGATGAAAAGGTCGAATCATCAACTAACGTAGCTGATGAAGATAGTTCAGTGGATGAAGATGCTGTGCGCAGTTTGCGTGCTAGTCCTATTAATCCATATAATAAGGACCGAACGTCTATTGAAGATTTTGAGATTATAAAGCCTATCAGCAGAGGGGCTTTTGGACGAGTTTTCTTGGCCAGAAAAAGAGCAACGGGTGATCTATTTGCTATAAAGGTATATGCTAATATCTTGTGAGGATTAAGTAAATGAATTTGATTTTTTTAGCCCCAAAAGAATGGATTTGATTCATATGGAAAAGATTTCAGTTTTATGTTGCAAATTGCAATGGTGGTTATACTAGCATGCACCACTCCTAATTTAATATAAAACATAGTTGAAGCAAGAATTGTTTTCCCCCAAATAGAAATTGAACTTAATATATAGCCGTAAAATATCAGTGTGGATATGTTCTCTACAGGGTGCTGTAAGCTAAACTGATACAGAAAGTAAAATTATGGCATCCTTCCACAAAGTCTATGATTGCAATGGTTGTCTGGTTACACTTCATATATTTGGTTTCTTTTCAGGTTCTAAAAAAGGCTGATATGATTCGTAAAAATGCAGTTGAAAGCATTTTGGCCGAACGTGATATTCTAATTTCAATTCGAAATCCATTTGTGGTGAGTAGGTCACAGCGTTTGTACCATGTTAAACTACGTGTGTGCACATGTTCTAATGTAGCCATAGTTTTTGTGATAAACAGGTCCGGTTCTTTTATTCCTTTACGTGTCGGGATAACCTCTATTTGGTCATGGAGTACCTGAATGGAGGAGATCTTTACTCTCTACTGAGAAATCTTGGCTGCCTGGAAGAAGACATGGCACGTGTATACATCGCAGAACTTGTAAGGATACGATAACGGTCTTCCTCTACTGTACCCTTGATGTTGGATAGGGGTTAAGGGCTTGAAGACAATTCATTCTGAAACCAATTACTGATAAGTGAAATACTAAAATGCATTATATAGAGATTCTATACCTTGGAAGCCAAGTGAAATCGCAATAGAAAATAAACTACTCATAATATAAAGGACTTACAAGTCATATTCACTACTAGTCTACTATAACATCTAATGTAACTCTACTTCCATATTTGAGAATTTAGCATACAATTAACCTGATATGGAAAATAATCTAAAATAATTTATTTCCCAATAATAATATAAAAATAATTGAGTATTAGAATTACCTGCAATGTATTGCTCTTCCAGTCAGGCAGTCACTTCTATTAATATTATTTTACTAGTACATGTAATCCACTAATATTTCTGATATTATACTTGCAGGTCCTTGCTTTGAAGTACTTGCATTCCATGAATGTTATTCATAGAGACTTGAAGCCCGACAACTTGTTGATAGGTCCAGATGGTCATATCAAGGTCACTATATAGTAAATACAAATTTGTTTTTCTAACTGTTTGCATAAGACAATCACCATGTCATTATTTGTTTTATGATATGCAATATATTTGCAATAATAATTCCAAGTCTTTGAAAAGCGTCCAATTATATGCCCTATCCAAGGATATTGCTGATTCAATTGTAGTGCGTCTAATTTACATAGAGGTAAACGGCTGCGTTCTCCATTAAGGGTATTGAAGATATTTAATGAAGTCATTTTTTACTATCTCAATTTGTAACTTCTCTGTCTTCTATCTACTTTAATTACTATAATGTAATTTCTTTCATATAGAGATAGATCTTTAATGTTTTTAGGAGAGTTTTACATAAAAATTTTGAAGTATGAGGGAGTGAGCTTCAAAACCATAACAATGGGGAGAGGGGGGGGGGGATGAGCCTTTGCCACTAGGTTATCCTCGATCGTTAATTATTAATTTTATGCTAAATCATCATAAACTTCCTTTTTTGCCAAGTAATCTTAACGCTCTTACTTGCACCAGCATCTTTTATGAGTAAATGTTCTCTTGTAAGAATATATAGATGCAATACAGTGTCTACTGTGCTATGATTTTTTTATGTCCAAGCTAGATTTTATTTGAACTTGCAATAAGCCTAATAATGTGGTACAAACCTTAAAGTGGCTGCTCCCATCCTATGTACGTTCAAAGTAAGACGCATATGTCGCTTGTCAGATGAACTTGCACATGTCAGCAGATTGATTTCATATATAGCACTCGTGTTTTGGGCTGTATGAAGGTTTGATGAGTCAAACTTAAATAATAATCTGTGAAGCTCAATCTGGTATACCCCTGAATACAAGATTTATGTAATGGAGCGCTAAGATATAAATAGCTTTATTGTATTTTTTAGTGATGAGACGAGTATGACTTTAATGGGATCATAAAGAGATTGTGTTGCAGAATTCTTAACCAAATCCTTATTCTATTTAATTTCTATCTTTTTTCTGTGCTGCAGAGACTTGAATGTCTGTGATGCTCTGTTGGGGATATGTATGTAATCACAAGGGATAGACAAAATATTGAGCAGATTATCACAAATTCGTATCATACGAGAAATTCAAAAAACAAACTAATCAGACATTATATATCAGCAATTAGATAAAAACTTTAATCAAATGCTCTAAATTCAATCCATTCCAAACATGTCTCACATGAAGAATAATAAGAATAGGGAGAGAATCAAAGAACATGTGAAGAATTAAGATAACTCATCTGAATAAACGTCGTGGCGTGAACTTAATCACTGCGCTAAAGTTGAATTTGCCCCGCTACATACACACGGACTCATGGCAATCAACCTCCAGCGTTACACGACATCTGTCTCACTGGTGTAGTACAGGGAAACAGATTGAGAACTTTCTTGATCATTGCCCATAGATTTGTTTATCTATGTGTGAGAATAATTTTTGGTTGTCAGTACAAGTCCAAAACCATGGTAAAGACATATTTTTGTATTGATCAAAAACATGCAACTCGAGTAGAACCCTTCTTTTTATATCGATCAAAACTTTTAAAAAAACCCATCTCTAAAAGACTAGAGAGCCATGAGTCACCATATATAACTGAAGAATTCCAAGAAAAACCAAAAGTCTCAGTTTTTAAAAGTCTCTTTCTTAAAAAGTCTCACACATAAAATTTAAAAAATATATTAAAAAATAATATTATTTTTTCTTTTGAAACTAACTGAAATTGGAATAATATATATAAATTCCAACATGCTCTACATGTCATACATATTATGACCACATGACTGTTATGATATTTGGTGGTAATTCTTGTCATGTCTCACAGTCTAATTAATACATCCTGTTGCAGTTGACAGATTTTGGACTCTCCAAAGTTGGTCTTATTAATAGCACAGAGGATTTATCAGCCCCATCAGCCGGTGGTGCTACTGCTGTTCATGATGAATCTGAAACAGACACACAATCATCAATAAAAAGAGACCAGCGCCAAAAGCATTCAATTGTTGGCACCCCTGACTATCTGGCACCTGAGATACTTCTCGGCATGGGACATGGTTCATATTTATATTACTAAGTTGTCTTCATTTTAGTGAAGCTGCTGATAATTTTAATTTTTATTTGCATGGTATTATAGTTCTTCCATACCATCCTATTCTGTAGGTGCAACGGCAGATTGGTGGTCAGTAGGTGTTATTCTTTTTGAGCTTATTGTTGGCATTCCTCCTTTTAATGCAGATCATCCTCAAGTAAGCCACAGCTCTACCACTCCAATTGCATCCAAAACATAACAATTATGTTAGTAACATCAATCTATATAAATTAGTAGGTAAAAAGAGGATCAGGAGCTTGTAAACATCAAACTACCTGTGTTTGCAGCCCTTTTTGTTGATGTTATGGCGTTTTTATAGATTACATGAGAATTGAGATCCACAAAATGTAACGATAAATGCTAGACAGTAGTTACATGGAGAAGGTGAAAACGTATAATGAATAGAAAAACTAGAGAAGGCGATTATACATGGTATGTGAGAGCAGAAGAGAGTGCATCGAGGATTCAAAAATAGACTAGTGGCAAAGACTCATCTCCCATCCCTTCCTCCCATGACAACGGCATGGTTAAGACTCTTCACACCCCCTCTCCTTGCACATCAAATGAACTATGAAACCTACCAAAAAAAGAGAGTGCAGTGGTAATACATGTCGGAGAAATAAAATATAAGAATACAACATTAAACTCAAGTGTTTGGCCAAATCTAAAATTGAAGCTTTAAATCCGATACTGGTCGGTCATTAAAATTTGGCAGATCAATACTAATAACTGTATTCCAATGCACAGAAAATTTTCGACAACATAATGAACCGAGACATACCTTGGCCTAAAGTCCCAGAGGAAATGAGCTGCGAAGCATATGACTTGATTGACAAGTAAGCTTTATCTCATTTTCAGAGTCATCACATATAGATCAGTCTATTCTTTCCATTTCCTTATTCTGTGTTACCGTGACTTGGAGAGTCAAAAGTACTATAATCGCATTATTCATTTATTTAAATTGCGATTTCACAATTCAGCCTGTAAATATATGTTCTTAACCATTATTGATTTGCAATTCAGGTTGCTGATTGACAATCCGGTTCAAAGATTAGGTGCAACAGGAGCTAGTGAGGTACCATAATCTTCATTTGTAAAATGAATTAACTCTCAACTGATGTTAGCAAATCAAAATTTATAAAATCCTCTATTATGCACCGTTCTGGTAGGTAAAAGATCATCCTTTCTTCAGAGATATAAATTGGGACACGCTTGCGAGGCAAAAGGTTACTCTATATTTTCCTATATTTCTGGAAGGCATGACAACAAATGTAACAAGTTCAATTACTAAAAGTTTCCGATTCCCGCAGGCTACATTCATACCAACAGCTGAAGCACTTGACACTAGTTATTTCACAAGCCGGTATATTTGGAATCCAGAAAATGAGCATCTTCATGGAGGTAGTGACTTTGATGAAATGACTGACACGGGCAGCCATTCATGTAGCAGCAGTTCATACAGTAACCTGCAGGACGAAGATGTATGTATACATACTAATATAAATCATGAAAACATCGTTTATTTGCTGTAACTTAACACTTCAGTTTACTATAAAATATGTAAAGAATTACTAGTTTTAATCAATAATAATCTAATTTATATATCTGCCTACTAATCATGTGATTATGAAGTTGGCAGAAATGATATATAATCAGAATTTTCCTCCTCTGGAATATATATAACCTACTATTATCAGCCACTTGACTATTGGTGTTATTGTGTTAAGAGGTTTGACTTTCCTTGTTGTTAATTAGGACAACGAAAAAATCAGTGCAGATGTATTCTTTAGATACTAATCGTCTTGTGACATTGATGCAGGGAGATGAATTTGGTAACTTAGCAGAATTCGGTGGTCCAACTCTTGATGTGAAGTACTCGTTCAGTAATTTTTCGTTCAAGGTAAAACATCTTTTGTTGACAGTTTAATATTAATTGTGAGTGGGTTTATTTTCTCTTTTCCTCTGATCTTTATGGTAAAAGAACATCATAAAAATGGATGGCACTGGGTGTCTTCATTTTCCACCGGTGGCCATTTTGACCTTTATCATAACTCAATTGTTATTGCTGTTTGTTTTCAGAACTTGTCTCAACTGGCTTCTATCAATTATGATCTACTTATCAAAAGTGCTAAAGAATCAGTAGAAGCTTCAAAACCAGATGTTCCCTAAATAAATTCCATTTTTCCCAGCAATTTCATCCTGCTTCTCAACTTAACTTCCGGATGTCTAATTCCTACCTTTTCCAGATCTAAAAATACAACTCACAGGGACAATGTTGAAAGAAGGTAATGCATATATGCAACTGAGATTACTTCACAATAACTAGCAATTGTTTTAGTGAAGACGATGGTGAGTGAGTGGTGTACATTCATCTTCAATTATGAGTTAATGGTGTCCTGTTGGAATCTCATCCTCAGTAAAGATTTTCTCAGATAAAGAATGGACCATTGAAACTGGATTTTGGAAATACGTTCTTGCATGATTGTAAACCGTATGTTTACTGCATCCAGGAATTATTCGCACAAAGCAAACGTTGTAATAAGAACTGCACATATGTTTCAGTTCATGTTCAATTAGATAGACAGGCAACCAACTTTGTTTTGTACTAAGCTTCTATATAAATTCATACAGAATAATATAATTTAGCTTGGTAGGAGGAATTTCTTCGTAGCTTCTCGAAATTCTTTTTTTTAAGAAAGTCAATTTACAGATATTTTACGTGCCTTTCACTAGGCTCCAAGCCATGCGATAGTTTCTCGAATCTGGTTCTTCGGTTGTATGCAAAGAATTTACTTTTCATAAAGTTGGTTCTGCACCAAGCTTTGCCTAGACCTGCCGTTTACGTGTCCAGCAATGCGCAACAGCAGCTTCAGATATTTTTTTTGATGGTGCATAGTGGCGCAGTTGTCAACTTGTCATTACCATCCATACCGACATACCGTAAGCATGCTGTTTCTGCATGTTCTCGTCTTTTTACTGCTCTGTAGTCCATAAACAAAATATAAAGAGTAACGACAGGGGTATAAAAATATTTTCCAAATTCAGGTCAATGACATGGCAATAATGATGTTATCGAATATTTTAATTGATGAAATTCATGTGAATGTGAGAGGGTCCGTTATTATTAATTAAATTAGAACCAATCATAGCATTACTCAAACATAAGTATAAAAAACAGTCCTTTTTTTGGAGAAAAGGCGAAAATGACCTAAATGACACAACTCGTAACAATAGCCCTAAATAGCACTCTAAAACGCTACATAGTGTGGCGTGCTGGAAAAGGGGTGAAAACGCTATTTCGTGTAGCGTTTTGCACTTTTTTTAATTTTTTTCGGGGAAAGACGCTACTTCGTGTAGCGTTTTGCACTTTTTTTAATTTTTTGCCGGGGAAAAACGCTACTTTATCTTGGGTTCTGGGCTCAAAACGCAACTTAAAGTAGCGTTTTGAGGAGAATTTTTTTTCCAAAACGTTACACGATATAGCGTTTTGGAGTATTATTTAGGGCCATTTTTTTGGTGTGTCATTTAGAACATTTTCTCCCCAAATTGTGACATATAGGGCCAACACCCCCTTTTTTGGTCCCTACTACACATAAATAAAAAAATAGTTACAACAATTTATCCGACAAAAGATATTACCTGAATTTCAAATAATTTGATGCTAACAAATTTCAACTAAGGCTCCGTTTGGGAGTACTGTTGAAAACTGATCTGCTGTGAGAAAAAGTGTTGTCAGGAGATATAATATATAAAAAATAATGCTTTTGAGAAGGTTTGTTGATGAAACTGATAGCTACTTCCTGCAAAAGCTGAAAGCAGCTTTTTCCAAAAGCATGGGGCATGTTTTTGCTAACAGCAACTTTTAGACTAAAAGCGTTTTTCCACACAGCGGTTTTTATAATTTACCAAACACCTTTCTGACAGTTTTTCAGCAAAAAACAGTTGTAAATGTCTGCAACAGCAATACCAAACGGAGCCTAAATTTATAAACGAGGACTTGTATAATGTACTTTAAAATTTTGATAAAAGAAAAAGGAGAAACTAATTTATAAAAGAGCATTGATTTTTTAAACAAAAATCAAATAAAATTTACATCTAACAATCGACTTTTGCTAGTGATATTAAATAAAGAGAATATAGATATGTAAACGATAAGAGTACACGAATGGTATGCATACGGTGATCATCCGTGACTGTGACCAGTTACACCGTTAATTTTTAATGCGACGTTCAGTGTAGAAAGGCTGTTAACTTTGACGCCAAAAAAATCTAGGTTTATTTTGCTCAACACGAAATCGTACCTGATTGAGCACAAAGTGTTTGACAAAATGCTCAGCTGAACCAAAACAAACAAATCTCACTCTCGCAACTCACTCATTGTAAAAGCAAAGCATAGTAGAGCAGAGTAGATCGCAGCGATGTGGAGACGAGCGTCTGCGTTGTCTCATCTCCTTTGTGCCTCCAAATCATCATCTCCTCTACTTACTCCGGTATCAGATCTCCTCATTATTATATAATAATACTTATTTGTTTTGTTCGACATTATGATCGCTGAATTTAGATATTTATTCGGCACTATTCGTTTGTTTTTATGCTATCATTGTCACTATATTTTGTGAAAAGTCGGTGCTATTTACTTGTTTTTAAGCTATGTTTATGCAGCAATTGTTTGTATGTACTAGATCAACATTGATTTGCAAGATATTGTAGTGTGTTTTTATGTGTTGGTGTGCTGTTGCGGGTTAATTTTATCAAGTCGGTGCTATTGACTTGTTTTTGAGCTATGATTATCACTGTTTCGTATTAAAAAGTAGGTGCTATGCTTTGTTTGCTAATTTAGTCGTGTTATTCACTTGTTTTACGCTATGATTGCGCAGCAGTTGCAGATTACGTGTTTGTATGCAACAGATCAACACTGATTTGCTGGAGACGATATCTAGTTTATAGGTTTTGGTGTGCTATTGTGGATCCTGATTCAGTCGTACAATCGTGTCAGTCTTTTGTGTTGAAATTGGATATTTTATGTACTTGCCTGATGCAATGTTGTATTTCGTAGTGGTATGGTGGACTGTCTGACAAAAAAAGTGTGTTAATTTTATCGTTGATTATCCTTTTTGCATTTTTCTGTATTTACAAAAAAAGTATACCGAAAAGGTCTCCCTGAACATCCAGATCATTTACCTCGTATATATGTAGTGTCAATTATGCAATCTAAGGAATATATAAGGGAACGATCCAGATTTTGAATGTTGGATTAGTGTTTACGTTATGTGCAGATTGCTAAAAGTATAGAGTTCCTTTAGTGCCTTCTACTAAAACCTTCATATTTTGGTAGACTTGATCATCTAACATGGTATCTGAACTCATGTTTAGGAGAAGTCTCGAACTCATGCTCATATTGTGTCCAATAGTAAAATCATTTTGGTGTCTCACTCGTGAGAGTGAAGAGAGTCTTGAAAGTATAAGATCTTTAGTATCCTCTACTAACACTTTAAGATTTTAGCAGAGTTGGTCGTCTAACACATTTTTTTTATAGCCAAACTTTAAGATGCTTCTGACTTCTTCTGCTGGTTGGCATACAATTGTTTAATTTCCTTTAACAGTAATAGTTCAAAATTTCAGGCAAGCTATGGACTGAAGATCTGGGAAACACTTGCTACGGAGGTATTAAAATAGGTCTAGAAAACTCCCTTATTTGTTCTTGTTAGACTAGCAAGAATTTTTGTTTGCCTAGATCTGAGGTCTCATCTAATATTCTATAATCGCATTCCATTTCTTAGACCATTATTTTAATAATTGTAGTTCTTTTTTATTATTTTAACTATTTAGTTATGCTGTCTATACTTCCACTTTCAAAATTAGTTTACCTCTGAAATTTAAATTTGTTTATCTATGTTTTAGTAATCCGTTTTGTTTGATAATTTCCAGATGTTATATTATGTTAATATATTTCACTTATTTGGATGCAGGCAGGAGGTGGAATCTTCACCAAAGAGAGAACTCCATTTATTACTTTTGTCTTGGGTAATTAACTTTAGTAATGACGTCACTTTATTTTTCGTTTCTGTCATAAGTGTAAATCTGTTTTTTCTCTTGTATTCTTAGTTCTCATATTTTATCAGATTGTAGCTCTTTTCTAGCTTTTTTAAAACTAATGGAAAAATTTGTCTGCACTTCCTTTGTAGGTTTAAGATGTAGCACATTTGTGGTTCACATCTCTCCTAACTGACGGTCTTATATACACTTCTTGCATTGCAAAACTATAATATGCAAAACTGACTTATTTGCAGACTAAATACCACAGTAATCAGATGGTGATAGTGCTAAACCTTAAGATTTGTACTTTCAGGAGGCCCAGGTAGTGGAAAAGGTACACAATGTTCGAGGATTGTTGAGACCTATGGATTCACCCATCTAAGCGCCGGAGATCTTTTAAGAAAAGAAATAACTATGAATAGTGAGAATGGGTAGGAGTCAAGTTTTTTCAGCTAAGAATGTCTCCTCTGCACACCTATGCACTTTGTAAAATGGTGCACTGATGCTTTAATATGATTTCAGCGCCATGATTCTTGACACAATTGCGAAAGGAAAAATTGTTCCTTCAGAAGTGACAATTAAACTAATTCGGAAAGCAATTGAGTCAACTGAAAATGATAAATTCCTGATCGATGGATTTCCAAGAACTGAGGAGAACCGTATTGCGTATGAACGTATTGTGAGTTTTTTACATTTTAGCCAAATATCTATATTCTGCCTCCACCATTTATACATGAACGGTGCTGTATCAATCGGTCGTGGAGCAAATCATCTAAGATCATTTGATCACTATACTATTGTTGCAAAATGATAACTATAAGAATGTTAGGTGCAGATCGGAGCAGAACCAAATATTGTGCTTTTCTTTGATTGCCCTGAAGAAGTGATGGTGAAACGAGTGCTTTGCCGTAATGAGGTACTCGTTTTTTCATTCTACCATATTGAAAACAAAAATTGCTTTGTGCTGCTCTTTAAAATTTTGAGGGAGGGCTAAGAGGTGTTTTATTTTGGCACAGGGGCGTGTTGATGATAATATAGATACGGTTAAGGAACGCCTTAAAGCATTTAGATCTTTAAACCTTCCTGTTATAAATCACTATTCCAACAAAGGAGTACTTTACAAGGTATTATTTCTTCCATTTTATTAAGAATTGTCGTGCCTATTAATTTGTCATAGGCATGCATAATGCTAATGATTACCAAGCAATTAGAAGATTATTTTTTTTACCATTTGAATATTGTGTTTAATACCGAATGCTACTGGTTTATTATGTTTTTCAATTATATTTTGTATTGTTTCGTAACACTTTGTGTTCATTCACCAAGTTCCCATCCATGCATCTAGGATATGGACTTATGGTCTCTTCTGGTTACGAATATTTTTTTTTGTAAGTTAGTTTTAGTTTTGTGAGTCTTTCTTGAGAATTGTATGTAGATTTTTGTAATGGGACTTTTGCCTGCAGATTGATGGTACTGGGACAGAAGATGAGATCTTTGAACGAGTTCGTGCAGTTTTTGATGCATGGAAGTATGTGCATTTTTTATATTCTAAGATGCAAATAAGATAAGATCTAATTTATAATTATTGCCAAGTCTATCTTATGGTACTTTTTCCTAACTTATGTGGGGGGGGGGGGGGGGGGGGGTCCAAATACTTGCTTGTTGGGTTAGGTTAAGCATAATGATTTATTACATACAAAACTGTCTTTTCTTTCCAGATAATCGGTGTGCTCCAACAGGTCTTCAGAGAAGAAAAAGCGAGTTGAAAACAAAGATATTAATTGAGAATTTCAATCGCAGTTGCCTTGTTATTACTTTTAAAGTAGGTGCAGCATAGCCAAGGCTGAAGTTGAAGGTTAAAATGGTCGGATTCGGACTGAGCGCCTATACCAAAAGATAGGTTGTCCTTGCATCTTGTAAGCAACAGTACTGTATTATGTTTAGGTCTACACAGAATCTCAGAACATTAAACCTATGTTGTAGGTATACGAAGATGTTTTTCTTTCTCCTTACTTTAAGTAAAATAATAGTGTATCTTAAACTTTAAATACAATGTAGAAACTGAGAGCTCACCCATGACCCAACATTCTCCTTTTGTGTCGTTTGTGTGAGCTTACAAGTTAAAACTACTTTTTTTATCACTAAAAATTAAAGTTTTATTGATTTGGTTCTTAAATGATATATTTCTTTCAGTTTAGAAGTTGAAAAGAGTCGGTGTCTTATCGCCAAGCTTAAAAAAACAATTGGTTGGCCCTGGCCTTTTCAAAGAATTTGAGGTCTTAAGAAAAGAAAAAGTACTAAATTATTAAGGCGTTAAGAGTGAGTTTATTACACTAACACACCGTTGTTAGAATATAATATAATATAAGATCCTGGTAAGCCCTCCTTCTAAGTCCTAGAATACAATATAAAATCGTGATAAACTCTCCTCCTAAGACTTTACGGTTTTAGAAAAACTGATAACTTAACATTATATTAAAACTATAGTCAAAGGTCTCAAGTCCATCCTCCTAAGATCTTAAGGTTTTAGGAGAACGGTAACTAAACAACCCCCAAGTTAGGAGGTGGATGAAACTGATGATCATATAACTCTAACTTTATCTTCTATCTCCACTAGTTACAAGAAATCGAATGTTATTTAGATTTCAGTAGGTTTCAGGACAATTCATATCTTGGAGATGCCACAATTTTCACTGAAATCAGTTCAGAATTAACATGCTACTATTTAGAATGCACAAGTTTTCGGAGAAAATTCAGAACTAAAATAAAATGAATCAACTAAGTTTGGAGCAATGAAAAACTAGATTAGATCACTCAGTTCTAGATCAGGGAAAAAGAAGAAGAAGAATCAAGAATGCAGTAGGGTACATTGTTATCTCCAGATGGGGAGTCAAATCTGCTGCCACAAATACTGCTGTTAAACCGACTATCTTCCTAGAAAGCGCAAAAGAGTAAAGATTACTACTACACTAATTGCAACAATGAACGGTTTAAGCATTTATGCATACACAGCATTCAGAATGGCGGCGCAAACTTGTAAATAGCACAAAAAACAATTTTGAAGTGCAATTCGCAAAGCGCAACTGAATGCATGCTTTTGTATACAATACTTTCTGGTGTTACGCGGCATTTCCCTTTTGTTCTTAGTAGGTGGAAGGGAGGAACCATTCTTCGAAAAAAACTGACCAGATGGGTAGACGATCCAGAGTATTGCATGATGAAATACATATTTACTTGTTTAGTATTGATTCAGCATCATATACAAGTTCCAGGACGGACTTTGATATGTTGATTGGAGAAGAATAAACCAGACAACATAAACATAAATTTGATCACCATATTTATCGATTTCTGTAATAAAAAAACAGAGTTCTATTCACGTTCAATTTCATTTGATTGTTGATTACTGACCGAGTTTATTTTTAATTTTTGCTAAATGACCGAGTTTATTTGCTAAGCTGTACATAATGTGCGTTAATAATGGATGGAAATAGTATGACTTATATTGGTAAGAATGTTTATTCTTCGTTGTAGATATAGCCTGACAATTGTTTTGAATCTTGTTTGGGATCTTTACCTAGGGAAACGGGACCGACAATGGGAACAAAAAAGAACCTTGAATTACATATGCCAATAAACTACATTACATTTGAATAGTGAAAACAAATTTCGGTATTCATGGCAGCAGTATCCTTCTGCATTGCCATTCTTGTATTGCTGTGCTCTCTTCTGATGAAACAAAAAACTCAACTTTCCAGAACTCACGACAGAAAATTAGGTAATATAAACCGACTTCTCAAATAGAAGCTGTCATAAGAACATACGAAATACATCTATATCAAAATTGAGAGGAGCAGCAGGCAAGACAAGAATATCATCTATTTTATACTTGAATGCGTCCAAGAAAAGACCCAGAGTAACCCCAGCCTTCCAAAAATTAAACATGGAAACAAAATTCTTCATCTTTCTTAGTAAAGGAAATGAATTGTTATACATGAGAGCCCCGATTCCCTCAACCACAATCACTGCTAGACCAGCAGCTAAAACATCCCAATCACCAGTTTGTCCAATGACAGTTGCAAAACCTGTTGCGCAATAAAATCCCACTAAGAAAAAGAGCAATTTCATTGGAAATTCATTCTTAATTTCTTCGACTTTTGCAAACAGCTTAATTTGAAAATCTTTAATAATCTTTATAAGCCGAGATGGACCATTGCTGCTATTTCCAGGAGGGGAGTTGAATCTGCTGCCATCCATACTGCTGTTAATTGACCAAGTTGTTTTCCTAACCAATGTACATGTAATCCACATTATATTTAAGACTATTTCAACAAGAATGTTCGGTGTTCATAATCAAGTAAATTAACTATAGTTATTAATAAGAATGTTAGAAGTTCAAACTCATTAATAATAAAGGGCAAGTGGTAAGTTTAAGCAGTATATAAGAATGCCACACCAGTAATATGAGCTACAGGTTCGCGGCTTGAAAAAATTTAACCTTTGCTAGGTGTATTACACTGCTTAAAAATTATACCATGTTCGAGAATATAGAATGACCAATCTTCTTAAGGAAACTCTATTAACAAAAGAAACTATATGCAAAAGTGGATCGCAACAATAGTAAGATAAGTGAAACATTAAATAGCTCTCAACTTTGCAGGTTGCAACACAATACAAACACAAAAATGTATGTTTTAGCTCAAACTTTGTTGAATATAGATTACCTAACCCTCAAGATTGATGCTTGAGCAAGTCCAAAGACACTCATATTATATAACTAGCAAACAAGAATAATACATAACAAAATTCAGATTTAGTTTAGATTCAGAATTATTCAAAAATTCCAGGACTTACTTTGATATGTGGATCGGAGAAGACTGGATTAGAAAACATAAACATAACTTAGGCGATCTTCTCCACTGCCACGACAGTGCACTTTTATACGAACGAGTAACAAGCAAAAAGTTGAGCATAAAACCGCTGGAAGGCCGAACAGAACACTGAAAATAGTTCAATGACGTTGTCGATGCTGACAGTACCATGTCACCTTTTAACATGATAAAAAAACACAAAATATTAAAATTCAGTGTCACATACTAAAACTCCATCTGGTCGAAAAGAAAAAATTTGTGTGGGATTCAAATGAAATTTGTACTACTTTACAAGTAATTATTCATAATTTTATTTTCTTCCTCTATCCCATTCATTAAACTATATCTAGAACTTGTTCCACCAACTTACCGTTGAATGATCATTCCCACTTCCTACGTGTGTCATTCACAATCCCTCATCATAGAAAATTTGCACCCTCCCATTTTCTCCAACTGTCTCTCTTACATCCTTCTCTTCAACATTTATCTTTGTTAGAGCAAGTCCAACAGGCTAACAGCTTATCTATTTGATATACTAAGTTAAAATATAGGTAATGTCATAAAAAATGACACTCTTAAATTATCCTAGTGGTTACCTAAAACACTAGAACATGCATCACATTATCTATTTTTAGGTAACCAATGGTCATTACCTATTTCATTTCTAAGAATAAAATAATCATTTCCCTCCTGTTTTCTACATCATTTCTCTCCCTTTTTTCTTTTCAAGAGTAGATAGATTCAAATTTATTATTATTATAATAATGGGTGATGAATATAGGAATTGTTGTTAGAGTTCACATGTCTTTTAGTCATTACCTAAATTACTAGGATACATTACTTTACAAGATAACCAACTAGGACACTTTTGGACTTACTCTTAATAAATATCACAATTCTATACTTACACTTCATTCCATTCTTTCCAACCAAACAAAGCATATATTAACAATAACAATATTGTGCTATAAAATCCACAACATGATTCAAGAAAATATTTCGCATTACTTTCCATCAGTTCCGAACCTTAAAGACTTGCACACAAATTTAACACTCTTATCTAGTGTTGCAGGCAATATCCTTAACATAAATATATATATTTCATCCATTTTTCTTGACAAACATTAACTAATCACATTTCCATTAAACTTAAAGGACAAATGCTCTACACACACAAACACATATAGTTAAGCAATTCAGTATTAAATTGAGGCTAAACAGCACTAACTTAAGAACTAACACACTGTACATGTAGTAAAATAATGTAAAGAGAGAAATGTACTTACAGAAATTATATGTATAATTCTGGTTGTGGGTATCGTCTCTGTATAATTGATTCTTTGAATTGAATGAAATTGAAGCGAAACCCTAGCTGCACAAAAAGGGGTAAGTACTGTTTGGGAGTGTAGGTTCGTTTAAGCTGTTTATATAATTAAAAAGTTAATACGGTCTTGCAAGCAGCCAAGCTTAAACTGTGAGCTATGAGGTTTGACTCAGACTTGTTTGAATTATGATTTAAAATTTATTCTTTGAATATAGTTATAGAATTTTTTTAATAATAAACTAATTCATTAATTAAAAATCATAAAATATTTATAAAAATAATTAAAATTTAATAAACAGGTACTATAGATTAAATAATCAAAATTTAATGAATACGTAATATAGATTAAATTGATACTTTTGTTATTAAACTTATAATTATTGAGTAGATGTGAAACATTTTATCCCTTATTCCCTTGTATCGGTGCTGGATTGTAATTCGAGCCGAGCCGAGACGAGCTTAATCGAGTTCAAGTTTTTTTTATTGAGCCGGGTTGAGCCTAAAAATAATCGAGCCTGATATATTTGTTCGAGGTCGGCTCGATTATTATACGAGTCGAGTTCGAGCCATTCGCGAGTTTTCGAGCTTATCAAATTTTAACATGGTTTCGAGTTTTCGGGTTTTTATCGAGCTTATCAAATTTTCGGATTCTTGTCGAGTTTATCGAGTTTTAGCTTAATATTCATAAAAATTATCCAATTTTTTTTAACTTAAATCTAAAATTATTTTTCCTTCTATTAAAAATGATAAATAAAATTTTAAAATAATACATTTATATTATGTGAAATAGCATATATTCAAATATAATTTGGTTGTATTTGTGAGTTAATGTCAATAATATTTTGATAGTTAACTTTTCAAATAATCTAAATAATGATTTGAACTATTTCGATAGTTAACTTTTCAAATATTTTGATAGTTAACTTTCAATAGTCATACACTGATACACGCATATTTAATATCACTTTATTTTTGTAAGTTGTATATCTTAAATATATGATAACAAATAAATAAATAATAATAACGATAATAATATGATTCTTTTTTTTGTTGGGGAAAGAATCCAAATCAAATGTACGCTATGCAATAAGTACCAAACCATTAACAATTATAAAAATTTTAATTTAATTGAAGTATAGCAAAATAACAATAATAATATGATTCTTTTTTTTGTTGGGGAAAGAATTCAAATCAAATGTACGCTATGCAATAAGTACCAAATCATTAACAATTATAAATTTTTTAATTTAATTGAAGTATAGGAAACTACGATAATGTCATTTTAATGTGTTTTTGACTTGGCGTGTTTTAGAATAGAATTGAATAAATTATATTATTATAAAATTGGAAAAGTATTCATTAATAATTAATCACAAATTCATAAGTGATAAGTATAAAATATTAATCAAAAAAAAATTAATAATGTAAATTATTAAATTATATTAGTTGTACCTGTATGACTAGATTTGTTGTACAATACACTTTTAAAGAAGAATTTATAAATAAGATCAAGGGCATATAAACAATGAAGAATACACATGAGAAGAAAAGGGGAATTTGTGCACTACGGCAGCATAAACAATACTCGTGTTTAAACACGCAAATTGAACGTAATAGCAGAAGTAAAGAATGAATGAATTGCTCTTAAATGTACAGTATGCATCCACACATCCATTCGCATGTTGTTTTCAGAGCATTGCATAACAGATTTATCTAGAACAACATACCATTGCGGCACTAGTAGCGTTGTTAACTTACGTGTGTGTCATACTCGTACATATATGATATAACATGGGTTTTTTTACTTTGGCAAAAGAATGACGCAAGTTTTTTTTTTGCTTTTTTGCTAAATAACATATGCGTGATTTAACTCTTTTAAGTGAGATTATTTAGAGATTTAAATTTAATTTTTTTAAAATGATGTAGCAGACACGGTGGAATAAAAAGTTTTTTTGTCTAGTGAAATAAAAAAAATTAATTAATGTATTAAATAATAAATGAAATAAACCCTTTTTACATTCACATTAACCACACGAATTAAAATTTTCATTATTATATTCTCAATCTCACACACATGTGGTGATTTAAATTTAGTATATAAGATATAAATAGAATACAACTATCAAATCTATATTATATTATTATAACCGAAATATTAAAAGTTTTGGTCATAGAAAAGATCCTAACTTTTCAATTTTAGGTGAACCATAGAAACGATCTTAATCCTTCAATTTTAATAAAATCTAATTTTAGAAAAAATATATATCATACATACAACTCTAACCCCCGATAGTCATACAACTTCTCACGGATAATATTATATTATATTTAAATTATATTCGTATAATTTTATTTATTATAATACGAGCCCTAACTATATACATATTTATATCCACTACTACTTTTTCGACCCAATTATATATTTATTATAACAAGGGTCCAAATTATAACATATTTATATTAAATAGAATAAATTTATATAAAAGAAGAGAACATATAATATTAACATAGATTCTTAATATTATAAAATTTTATATTAAATATTAATAAAAATATAAATAAAAAATTAATTTATTTAAATATTAGTTATCTCGTGTTTCGCACGGATTATAAATTTGTATATTAATAAATTATGATCTTCTAAAATTTGTGAATTGCTCAAATTATTATATGCGGATCGGTATGCTATACATTTATTTATGATATCAAATTAAGACGTTACCGAATTAGTTAGGAGGAGGCAAGAGACTTATCGATTACATATCACGGTCACAAAATATTAAATACCAGTAGTATTTGGGATACAAAGTACAATTCAACCTCGATTAATTAATAATCGATAAAATAATAATGTTATTAAAATAATATTTTTTTTGGTACCAACATAATGGAGACTGTGTGATTTTACTCTCGATAAAATAATTTTTTCCTTTGTCCCGGCACTATTATTTTAAAGAAGTTTAACTGTAATTTTCCATGACATGCAGGGATTTTTAATTTGTGATTTGTATATGTATATATGGGTCCTCCTCATATCTTGTTTATATAATTAATTAAATCCAACTATATTTCATAATTTTAAAAAATAGAAATTATAATATTTCTCATTAAAAACTTTCCTATGATTTGTCGTCCTATATGTTGCAAAAAAAAAAAGTAATAATCAAAAGATAATTTATGGGCTACTCAAAAAAAGAAGAAGAAGATATTATCATGGGTGGGGTAGATCTAATAACGGATTTTGAGAATATCCCCTTAAAAATATTAATTTTTTTATTAAAACTAAACTTCATAAATTTTATTTGTACAAAATAATTCGATACATCCCTTAAAAAAGAAGATTTAATCCGTCCCTTCACACGCACCATATATTTTTATTATTTTTTTGAGGGCCAAAGGTAAACCCCTTGACATTGACATGGCCACATGGGGATATAGAAGTCGAGAGCAAATCTGCAGTAAGTATCCAAAGTAAGTCGATCAATCAATTTTGTATACTCGCAATTTACGTGTCAGACCATTTAAAATACTGCATTTTATAAATTACCACGTGTTATATTATTTTTCTAATTTTTTTACACATTGCATGATTCCGTCAAATTCATGTAACACCGTGTGTTTAATTAAAGATATTTCTGACATTTTATACGGCACCTTCATCTCTCGCACCTCCATTCTCTATGTCCCTTCTTCAGATCTATTCTCAATTACAGCTTTAGAAGCTGTTTTATGTTGCAACATTTGTGTGAGGGCTTCTTGCAATCTGGTTTTAGCCGCATCAATCCCAGTTCCTAACAATCGAAAGAGGGTAGTTAGAACCGGGCTCGACCCCTGCAGCTTGGAGAATAGATGGCGGTGCATGCCAAGGATGGTGTATTCTTTCGGTAAGCATCCATACGATTATAAAGAATTACCTGAGAATTATCCATACGATCCAACTCACGGCCATTAGGGAGAGTTCCAAGAGCATCATTTTCAAGACCTGCACATCCAATAGGGTATCCCAAAAAAATTTCACACTCCATACGCTCCATCTCCATGGAAGCTGTAGAATTTTGACAAAAAAACTGAGCACAACAACTTGAATTCGATCATATACCTAACCTGTAGAACATAACTCTCACATGTTTGGATAACCGATTCTATCTTGCTTCCATGCCTTAAAGTAGTCATTGTCAATTACCAAGGGAAAAAGTTTAGGTATCTAAGAAGATGCTTCTCATGGCTGTATGGAAAATTAAAAGAGAAAATGAATAATTATTATGAGATACTGTAGAACCAAAATTGTAAAATAAACTAATATTTTGGAAGGAATGCAGGGAGTACAAGAGATTGCTGAGTTTTTCTTGGAAGGAGATTGCTGAGTTTGTTAAAGGTGCTTCATTAATTTATTGACTTCCCAAAGCCGTTAGTTCGATTACTTAGGTAATTTGAGTTAAAAGTTCTTAACTTCTAACATTTTTTAACCTAATAACTTAAGAACATATTTCGTTTATGCGGTTTACATATGATTAGTTGGGACTCTTTAAACAACTTAGTAAGATAATACTTAAAAATAAATAAATAATAATTCATAAATAATAGATGAAATCTTATAGGAGTATTAAATTAAACAAATTTAGTAAGACAATACTTTTAAAACACGCATATTTGAAAGAGAAAAAAGTACTGTATCTACGAGCTACGTAGATTGTAGGGTAGAGAGACAGGTGGTGATATTGTTTTTATTTACTTGTCCTATTGATTGACATAAAGCCATACATTATACATACATGATTGCAGATTTACAGGCAAATTAGCCTCCACAAATCCACAATACAGTACACGTCCCTGTGATACATTTAAACGAATTTTTTATTCTCTTCATTTTTTATGATCGACCTCTAAAGTCTAAACTAATATATACGATATATAGAAACTATTAGGTTGTGCTCTCAAGTTTGTCACACGAAGGAAACAAATTTAAAATTTAAAGAATAAAATTAACACATTTATTTCACCTTTGCCCAAAATAAAATTCGAGAACATGTTAAACTACTGCTATATTTTTCCTACTTTTATTTTTCTTCTTTTGTACTGTCAGACCATACCGACTGAGACGATGTTTGTACTCGTTATTAGTCGAAGTCGGTAGCAGAATAAGTACTGTATAGTTTACTCTATTAAATCCTCCGTACTATTTTTTTCTTTGCATTTGACTTTTTAGTCTCGTTTTTATATGGGCGCATGGTGTTAATTTGTTAGGTTATTTGTTCTTTTTATTGGCATTATCTTGCTACTACTCCTTTTTATATGTAAATTATATATATATATATATATATATATATTAAATAATTTATATTATAATTTAACACTTCTGCATTTTTAGCCGCAAAAAAATAATAAAATTAGAAGTACATTTATCACTTTATTTGATAGAAAATTTTGATATAAAATTACTAATCGCGTTGATTTTAAACCATAAAAACGAAATTGTACTCTTGATTCTCTATTAATAGAATTGATTTTTTTTTCTAAAACGATCGATAGAACTATCGGACGAAAAAATAAGCCTAATATGTGTCGGTAACTACATGTATTTAACGACTAGACTTTATAGAAAAAAATGTGTTACGGGCTAATAAGACCAAAATGTTCAGCTCCCCGTGATTCATGGGTTTCATTTCATCATCTGTCCTTGACTCCTCTCTAATTACTAAAGGCCAAATCGTACACACGTCTTTAGTCATTCACACAGTGTACCCTATTTCAAGTGGGAATAAAACTAATAAAAACATAGGTGAAATTTTAAAAATAACTAATAATAAAATACGACGAAAGAAATAATATTTAAAAGAAACAGTCTCCACCTCTCCTCTATAAGTAGTGACATTCGCATGTGCAACTTCCAACTCATCACACACTATCATTGCATAAAAATACCTAACCACAATCTTTTCTTTACTCCTCAATATGAGTCTTTCTAAATCAGCCTTTCTGTTCTCTGCCCTACTCCTCCTCCTCACCTACACCACCGCCCCGGGATCCTCCGCCGCCGCCGCACCGGCCAACCAATTCATCAAAACATCATGCACCATAACAACATACCCTGACGTATGCGAACAATCTCTCTCAGCCTACTCTAAAACAATCCAAAACAACCCACAAGAGCTGGCTTCAACAGCCTTACAAGTCAGCCTGACACGTACAAAATACGCACAAACATTCATGACGAGACTCAACAAGTTCAAAGGCTTGAAACCTCGACAATACGCAGCCATTCATGACTGTTTGGAACAAGTTGAAGATAGTTTGGACCGGGTCAGCAGATCGTGTGATGAAATGAAGAATTTGGGCCGGGCCAAAGGAGATGACTTTACTTTTAGAATGAGTAATGTGGAGACATGGGTCAGTGCTGCACTTACTGATGAGACAACTTGCATGGATGGGTTTGCAGGGAAGGGCATGGATGGTAAAATAAAGGAGTCAGTCAGGGCACAAGTGGTTGCTGTTGCACATGTTACTAGTAATGCTCTTGCTTTGATTAACAACTTTGCTGCAAAACATAAGCATTAAAGGTGTGACTTGTTTCAAGTTTTGTCAGATCCAAATACTTAATTAAACAAACAGTGTCTCGAATATAATATATTAATGTATGAGGATATATGTATGTATCGTGTATGTAATGGAATGTAATATACAAGTCTCTTTTGTGTTTTTCTATTTAATCTTTTTTGTTGTTCGGCCACTTTTTGTGACCGGCAGTCAAGTGTAATATACACAAAGTTAAAAATATTAAATATTGTAGCCTTGGAAGTAGTAAACTTCAGTTGAAGTATAAATTTTTAACATTTTAAAATGTATGTCGTTTGTTGTTTTTGATATATAATATTAATTAAAATGCGTTTAAAAAATAAAATGATATGCATCTTTAAATAGAGGAAATAATTGAAATTTAAGAAAATTTTATCATTAAACTTTATAATTTAAATAAGATTAAAAAACAGCGTGCCGTGGGTAATGTACGAGTCACTCTGAAGTCTGAATCAACCAATTTTTGTTGGATACAAAGAGATTGTCCATTTGCAGCTGTCTGCTAGTTTTTTTTATTAATTACTTTCATTATCACTGTCGGTGTTTTTTTTCCTTTATTTATTTTTTAAACTAATACATACCAAGTGATTTATATGAGGTAGCTTGATGGAGAGAGTGGGGACTGCAGTGGATAGTTGAGCCGTAATTTTCCGTTTTTCCATTTCCGTAAATTAGGGAATTTTATTTATTTATTCTAATTATCGACGAAAATGTATTACGCAAAATAAATATGATATACATCTCTTACAAAGAATGTCGTTAAAGTAATATAGGTAGATTTTATATATCTCAAAGGTAGATATTGCTTTCGCAAATATTTTTATTTGAAGATTGACACTTTTGATAAAAATATTGATTAAACCAGATCTTCAAACTTGGACTACGTGTCTACGTCTATACTTGACGCGACGAAAATAAAAATATTATTTCTAGTAACTTCTAGTCTAGTCTTTATTTAGAAAAATGAAAAATAATTAGCGTGATTCACAAGGTCCAATAATTAGAGTCTGTTTGGCTAAACTTAAAATTAAGATTTATGACTTAAAGTGACTTAACGTGATAAGCTGGGAACTTAAAATGTATGTTTGAGTAATTTTGTATTATGAGTGATTTATGAGTTTTTAAAAATATAATAATAAAAATAAAAGTGACTTGTGAGTAATTTATGACATATGAATGCATTTTATTAAAATAAAAAAAATAAAAAAAAATTACTGAAAAAAGTACCTAATACTTATTTCTGACTTTAAGTCAGTTTATGACTTGTTTCTGATTTTAAGTCAGTTTCTGACTTATTACATAAAACAAACATTTTTCAGCTTAAAGTTAGAAACAACTTTAAGTCACCAAACGGGCTCTTAGTGTTCGTAATTCGTAAATCTTACAGTATTAATCCTTTTTTACATCATATCTCAAATAAACGTTTAGTAGGTTTTACGCTGGTATTATATTATAGAATAAAAGTAAAGAAAATTATTTATTAAGATGGAATGGAGTAATGAAAACCAACGTGACTGGAAGTCTGGAACGAGGAAAGCTGATTAGCTGAAGGCTGAAGTATGTGCTAAATGACCGAATTAATTTTCAACTCTTGGTAGTTAGTTATAAACTTATAATCTACGGAGTATTACTTAAATAAGTGCTAAATGACCTAATTAATAATCGCTTTAGGTAGTTATCACTTCCATCCTATTCATTTTTCAATATTTTTATTTTTAAACTGTTTTATTTATTTATTTATTAATAAATTTTTAAAATAATATTTTTTATTAAATTTAGCAAGTCCTATCATTCTACATATATTCTTTTACTTTTAAATTTCAAAATAGTAGCCGTGAAGAAATGAACGGCGAGGAAGGAGTATATTATTTATTATTTAATAAAATAAATAAATAAATGAACGGTAGTTGCGCGTCGTAGTCGTATCAGGAATCTTATACGCATTTAGGCAAGCTCGATTCTCGGGTAAGATTGTCTGAAAAGACTGAAATGACGGATTAAATAGATTATTTCGTAGTTACGTTTTAAATAAATAAACAACTGATTTGTTACTCTGACAACGTGATCAATCTTTGTCCGTGTATGTAAAATATACAGAACTAATAATAATTTATCAACAGAATCGGGGTGTTTGGTTTAGCTTATAAGTAATAAGTTACTTTTTTTTTAAATATTTTCATATTATTTTTTTTAAAATTAATATTTATTTTAGAAATTTAAGACCAAATTTTATTTCCAAATTTGAAAATAAGTTACTTATTTTCAGAAAAAGTACATATATACCAACTTTTCCAGCTTATAAGCAGCTTATAAGCTGCGCAAAACGGGGCCAATATTTGTCAATCTGTGAATAGGTGTGCCTTTGTTTGGCGTCTTTTATATTAAGAAATAAATTATTTATTTTTTTAAAAAAATACATGTTTTCATATTTTTTAAAGATAAGTATGTATTTTTAATATTTCAAAATAAAATATACATTTATATACTTAGAGCATCTCCGAGAGTAATACGTAAAATGGTTAGGCTAAATAGTTGGCTAAATGTTAAAATGTAAAATTTTAGCTAAGGGGAGTGGTGTATACTCTAAGAGCATCTCCAATGGTAGCAAAATCCTTATCTAAATAATCTACGTGACGTCTACATGACATGTATGTGACACTTTTAGAGAATATGTAAAAATTATAGCACTCTAACCTTCCATGTTCTTAGCAAAAGATATAGACAACCATGTTTGGTTGTCTATATTTGTCGAATCAAGAAAACTCTTAGGTATAATTTTATATAGTTACAATTATAGATAATCTCATTGGAGCATGTATCAAACTCCTCGACTAAAATTTTGTATGATAGCCAACCATTTTAGATTTTACCATCGGAGATGTAATTATCACAAGGTAAAATTATACCTCAGGGTTTTGTTGTTTCGAAAAAAATAGTCAACCAACACATGCTTGTCTATATTTATTGCTAAGATGTTGCATAGTTGGAGTATTATACTTTTAACATATTCTCCAAATTGCGACACGCAGATGTCACATAAATTAATTTATCTAAGAGTTTTATACCCTCGGAGATGCTTTAATTCTAAAAATAAGTTATTTATTTCCAAGAATTAATCGTTATGTACGTGATATACTCTCTTCCTTTTAAATTAATTGTATTACTTTTTTATTTACCTTAAAATATAAAATAATTATTTATGTATCTCATTTTTTCAATTTTCTTTTTATATATCATTTAAAATTTAATTTAATAAAATTTTTTTTAAAAATAAACTATGAATATAGTTTTTTACTATATTTTAAAAAATATATAAAAAATTAAAATGATTCTTATTTTGAAACGGGAAGTTCATTTCAAATAGGTTAACACTTTATGATAGTTTGGCAGTCATTGCAGACTTTTTTCCTTGATTTTTTATTTATTTCGATCATCCAGACTTTCTCTCTCTCTCTCTCATTACAAAGAATATACGTAAAAACAAGTTATCAAATTAAATAAAAAAATAACTAGAATATTCGTTTTAAATAAAATTTTAATAATTGCGTGTACACCCTGAAATCACCCGTATATATATAGATAGGTTGGCGGGCAGGAGCTAGCACATGGGCTTGATGACTTTTGCAGTCTTTTTATTATGGCCCATTATCCGTTCACATAAAGCACATGTGTAATGCTGGACGGGGGCCTACTTCACTAATTAATAAACACGCAATATGATACGTCTCATTTAATCATTTTACGATTTTTAAATTAACAAAGTGATGATGGACGTTACGTATGCGTAATTCTTTTTTTCTTTTATACTCCATATGTTCCTTAAAACGTTTCCTGTTTTGACTGGACACGTTTATCAACGCACATTTTTGATCGTTAATATCTTTAATTTCGTATTAGTATTAAATATAAAAATTTCACTGTATTAAAGTATTCACAAATACGAATCAAACAAGATCACTCATGACTATATTTTGTCTTATAAATTATGCGTAAATTAGTAGTCAATCAATTACAATGAATAGTGTCAAAAGTCAAATTAAGAAATGTTTTTGGGAACGGAGGGAGTAATTATTTCCAACTTTGTACATGATCACATATGAACACTAGTAGACCGGGATTTTTGGTAAATGATACGGTACATACGGAAATACAGTACGATATTAAACAATAAATGATAATTATCAATTTTTTAATTTATTCATTTTTAATTATAATTATAATTATAATTATAATTATAATTTAAATTTATAATTTTATATTAATATTAGATGCTAGATTTTTAAAATATATTTTTATATAAAATATTTATATTATTAATTACGTGTCTAACCAAAAGAATCTCCTTTGATTGAATTTTATTTTGTTACTTCATGCATTATTTTTCTTTGTCGTTTTTTCCATTTTCAACTGCGATATTAATTTTTTAATAAATTTCTGCTGCAGATTTTCTCTTTCTAAATATTAAAATTTTATTGTTTAAATTTTCAGGACATCTCTGTATGCCGTTTTATATTCTCTTATGAGAAAATATTTGTTGTATAAAATATAATATTAAAATTATAAATATAAATATTCATTTTTAGTATATAAAAATATACAAACACATAATTGCATGATAAATTTATATATTGTCGAACATGAAGTTTTCACTTGAATATACAACACGACAAAAATAAGTAAATAAATTAATAATTATATATATATATATAATTTATGAAGATTAACCACTATTTAATTAAAAAAATTTAAAAATTAATATTATTAACTGGATCTTCAATTAAAAAGTAACGACAACACTAGCGGCCAATCTCGAGCCCGCCCGGCCATCACTAGCGGTACGTTGACAACACTTAACGAATGCATGTTCACGTGGCTTGGAACAAGCATTGTATATTTGTAACGTGCATGGTCAACGCACATATCAACTTCACTTTATGAAGCTTCAAACCAGATTAAGTTGACAGTATTAAGACTAATGCGAAGAAAACAATATTAATTCATCACATAAAGTTAATTAGTGGATAGTGGATATCTAATTACAAACCTTTTACAATAAATCAACATAATTAAAACGGAAAGATACATGATTTGCAACACCTAATATAGATGGTTAATGAGATATAAAGCATTACTGTTAAGTCTCGTAACACCTAACAGGCTGTTCTGGACCAACTTCTTGACAGATGCACTTACTTTCCGATCCGAAAAAGCGTCTATGCAAGTATTCTCATTCGTAATGGCAGCACTAGCCCATGTCTTGGCATTGGAGAGCTGAAATGCCTTATCATTACCGCGAAGATTGGCCATTGCAAGGAGAGTTTGCTGAAGCTGATCGACCGAGTCTTTTATATTCTCAATGCAATCGTTGATAATCTGAACTTCATAGTGTGTGAGCCGCTTGTTCTTGGCAAGATTTGATATGAAGGTGGATGAAGTGTTGGCGGCCTTGAGGGTGAGGGAGAGGGCGAGGTAAGTGAGCTTTAGACGACTCGAATTGATGTAATTAGCGTAAGGGGAGAGAGCTTTGTTGCATACAGAGGGATATGTGGTTACTTTGCATGAAGTCTTGATGAATTGTTGGTAGGCTTTAGGAACACTAGCAGATGAAGTTGAGGTTATTTGTAGGCAGAATATGAATAAGGTTACATACATAACAATGTATGTCAGATGAGAATGGTACAAAAATGGCTTTGTTCCTTCCATATTTGATTTGTGTATCACAACTATTCTAACACTTGAAGATTAAAAAGAGTTGTAGCTAGTTGTGCATTGGGAATAGAGAATGAATGAATTTATAGGAGAAGTTTTAATTAATTTTTTAAAGCATATATAGTAGATCGCTGGATGGTAATGTGCATGTATAATGTACGTTAATAATATCTTCCTTGCTGCATGTTATAACAAAGTATCATAATAAAGTAAAAGAACCAACAGATATACAGAGATAAGAAGTTACCAATAGTATGATTGTGTGGATGAAAGGTCAAGTAACTTGTAAAATTGTGATAGAATAATGGAATGGACGGAGAATAGCCAATAAGCCATACTTGACACTCAACGTGCACCATAGATGAAGGCGCGCTGCTAGGACTGGGCGTCGGAGTAACAAACCAACAATGTGCACACATTAAATTATACTTGCTTACAAGTTACAATTATTATTATTATTATTATTTTAAGAGCACAAAGCCACATGGGGACTTTGGAAAATTTAAATAAAAATGACCAAACCCATTTCGAACAAATTTTTGTAGAGTAAAGGGGGAAATCACCAACATCCGAATCAAAGTACTCAATTTAAAACATTCTAGTATTTCTTCTATGTATAATACCTTAGATATATGGTGATGTTATAATATTTTTATGGGTCATTGTATAATTTTGAGGGAAGAAACGGGGAGGAGCAATTATATATGTTAGCCTGTTAGGGCGACGACTAATTTCTGAAAAATGATAGAATTTTTATTTTATCTTCAATGGAGTACGAAAAACTACAAAAAAATGATTTATTTATGAATATTTCATTTGAAAATAATATAATTTTAATATTAACTCTATTTTTTGAATATAATTAAATTTTTTAATAATTTAGTCAGAGTTCAAACTAAAACTAGTTTAAACTAAAACTATTTCTTATTCTAATAGATATGCTAATTGATGTGCATTAAAAAAAACGTATTAAAAATAGCGGGAGTATAATTTCATTGAATCTGGTAATTTCGATAATTATACGAATATGTTTGAAGTTGACATAATCTGAATGACCAATCTAGAAGGGAGTAGAACAGCAAGAAAATATTTTAGCAGCCATAACACAAACAAATGTGTGAAACTACAGGCCCGCATGACTGCGCATAAATTTATGCATGAAAATGGGACTACAATATTTAGACACTACTAGAAGGAAGAGTGGCCGTTTTGAGAAAGTCAAAGCTTGATTATTAGGGACTGTACGGTCAATCACGTTAGGTGGAATTGGAAATTCGTAGTAATTAATTTAGAAGTACACAAATAAGTGTTGGCCTCTTGTGTATGATTATTCCAGTTCATTGCACGATTCACATGTTATAAATTGCTTCTACTCGGGACCGACCTTCTCATGTAGTAATGCTTGATTAGCAATGAATATCAAGTAAATCCCATCCACTCAAACACCATGTTAAGTATTGAGACAAAAGGCTAAAAAGCAAGTTTTATGATAATATTGAAGTAATTATAATTATTAAATTATGCGTTTTTATATTAACACTGTGTTCCCGAGTTGCGAAGTAATTGTAATAAACCTTAAAATCCCACGGACTCGGTGACGAAAAACAAACAATTACCAATTTATGTAAGAAAGTTAAAGTGATCCTACTTGACTAAGTGACTAACACTTGCACCGAAAAAATGAGACATGATTTGCACTTAAACTTCTACTTGAAAATGAGACATGATTCACAGTTGATTCCTCCAGTGCTACAGTTTGGTCGACATGAAATGAGAACACGAGCGATAATATTGTGAAACCAAAGGAGAGGCAAGCAAAGTTAGATATTTCCGAACTAGATATTGCAGTCGTGTCTGTTTTCCACTCTAATCCAAATGCTGATCCCACAGATAATCAAAGCGGCCCAGCGAGGAAATTAAGTTCTCCAACTTGCATTCTCCGTGTTGTCATGCCTCCTCACACTAGTTCAGTGTATTAGACCAACTGTTTCATTCATTCATTTAATCACTAGTACAAGTTATTACTACAAATTATTGAGCCATTAGCCCTTCTTTCAGTTGCCCCTCCCTGCTATTCGACAAAACAAATGTTTAAATCACCCACTAGGCCTTGATTAACTGAGATGCTACCCCCCCTCCTTGCATTGTTTTAATATCCTTGAACAAATATCCTCCAAACATTACTCAAAATCATCCTATAAATAGGCAACCTCTGCCTCCACTTTCATCACTCAATTAATTTATATTCTATAGCCTTCAAACTCCTGCAGAAAGTGAGAAATGGAAGGCTCCTCAATTGCGATTTCTTCTGCTAAGGCATTCATCCTTCTAATCATTTCTTTTAGTACATACATGAACTCGAGCCTGGCTATCGATTATGGGGCTGAAAAGGCCAGCACCGAGTTCATCAAAACCTCTTGCAGTACAACCACTTACCCTAGTCTCTGTTTCACCTCACTCTCGAGTTATACCAGTGCTATCCAAACAAGTCCTAGACTTCTAGCTCAGACAGCTCTATCAGTCGCTCTGAATCACGTGGTTTCGACATCTACTGCCATGCTAAGGCTGTCAAAAGCTCCGAGCATGAAGCCTAAAGAAGTCGGGCCAATGAACGATTGTCTTGAAGAGTTAAATGACTCGATAGATGAGCTCAAAAGATCTATGGGAGAAATGAATCAGCTCAATGGATCCCCAAAGTATGGACTCTTGATAAGTGACATACAAACATGGGTCAGTGCCGCTCTGACAGACGAGAACACTTGCATGGATGGGTTTGCCGGGAAAGCCGGGAACACCAAGAATGTAGTTCGTGGAAGAATCCTGAATATTGTTCATTTGACAAGCAATGCTTTAGCTTTGATAAATAACTACAATTCTCTCCATGGATAGTTCATAATGGAAATGAAATTAGTGGTGTGTGATAGTTTGCTTTGATTTTTAATGCTTTGTTATAACCAAGTCCGTTGAAATGTATGGATCCATTGTAGTACGCTGTTCTTATTACACCTTTCCTGACACCAGATTTTGATAATTAAGAACAAGAACAAATATGTTAAAAGTATAATATAAGATCTTAAGGTTTTAGATAAACTGATTTAAAATTTTAAAGAGGTTAGAAGAAGGGTCAAATTGATCTTATATTATACTTTAACAAAATATTATATTGGAAATAAAAAAAACTGCTTCCACAGTTCACCGTAAAAATCTGAAGCCAAGTTTACAATGAATCAATGATTGTTTACAATGATCACAATAGGTACATATATAAACCAATATTGCTGGCGAAAATTGCAATTTTTATATTTAAAAAGAGAAAACGGGTTAATCTCGATACTTTTTGCTAAATACCTTAGAAACACTTTCTAAAGTGAGGTGTTTTTTGTCCACATAACTAAAATTATTGTTTTGGTACCTAAAGTAAAGAAAAATTCTTTTTGCGAATAAAACTACTGTACTATTAATTATCCATTATGCTTTCTTTATCATCAAATTCATCACCCAACTTGCACACTGTATTTTAAGGGTTTCTAAAGGCTGTAGTAAAATTTTTTCTTCGAAAATCCAAATAACATGAAATTTGTATATAACACACTTGATTGGTTTAATCCGCGGAAGCAGTTTCGACTCTGATATTATAGGATAGAACTGCCACTTCCTCTACTATCTAATCTCCTAACCAAAATCAAATAATATATGTTTGAGGTAATATTACCTCGATATTACAACAATATCAATTTATGATAAATACTTAAAAATTTATATGAATATATAAATATATTCCCAATTATATTAATTGAATCGCTCCTACTGTTTTACACTTTTACATTAAATATTTGTCCTTTTAATCTTCAAACACAGAGATATACAATAAATCAATAATACAAATATAAATATACATGAAATTTGTTAAGTAATTAGCATAAAGTTGCCTTCTATTTAAAATATTCTGCTAAATCTTTTTAGTAGGAAAATCATTTATCTTTGTAAAACAAGGTCTTCTCTATAAATTTAATTGATGATAGAAACGTAAGTTTTTATTTAGTAAAATGTAAAAAGCTCTAAACAATTTAAAGTAATAATTTTAAATAATATTAGATAAGACATTTCCACCACTAGAATTGAATAAAAAATTCACATCCGGAAAAGCCCTTCTGATTTTATTCAAAAAATATTTAAAAAAATATTATATGAAAAAACTGTATGTTCATATTTTTTAGAAAGTCCAGTTCAAATCTATAAAAAGCCCGACCTGAAAAACTCTTAAATTTAAGCCCGAATCCCGATCCGATTCTAATTAATATTTTTTCGAAGAAAGGATTCTAATTAATATTAAATGCCAACTAATTTTAAAAAGTTCAATTTTTAAGTTAAAAAAAAAAGTTCAGTTTTTTTTATATTTGATCCGATCCAATTTTTCTGTATCACAAATTCACAATGCACAAGGTTCTCTAGCGACATCTCCTCCTCATATTACATTGATCGGTTTATTATTCCTTGACAAGTTCAGTTGATTTGATTGATTAATGAAAATGAGTTTCTTAATTCTCTAAATTCTGTGTTTAGTTACCAAATCCCTCACGGTGTCACTACTACTTTTTTTAAACATAACCTATCTATTTATTTATATTATCGAATTTCAGAACTTTTATAATCTATCTAGTTAATTCAATTTTCGGTTATTCTAGTTTTAAATTAACTAATATTTTATTAATATTAAATTTAAATTATAAACTAAATTTTATATACTAATATCATTAACTATATTTACAGTATAATTATTATATAATATAATTATACTCAATATAATCTTCTTACATATCTCAATTTCATCATCGTTAATTTTTTTTAATTCATCTATTCATTCTATATTATCATATCGAAACATTAAATATTATCTATCTAAACACTTACCTTATACGGGTCCAAATTATATACAAATCTATATTAAATAAAAATTTATTTATTACCCGAAATTTTCAATTATTATTAAACTAATTTTTATAATAAATATATTGTCACCCACTTCTTTAATAAATTTATTTAAAATGAAAAAAATCATATATATTAATTATATAATTTTGTAACCTTATAAAAAAATATATAATTTTTTATATCAAATACCTGTAAAAATATAAAATATATTTATTTAAATATTAATTAATTTGTACATGACATAAATTATAAATTTGTATTTTTTTGACAAGGATTATAAACTTATAGTATCAATTAATAAATAATAACTCAACGGAATACGGAAACTAATTTGAATGGCATAAAGGTAAGGTAGCAAATATATGTATGATCTATGTTGCTTCTACGTAAAACTACCAGGGAACATCCGGAACAATAACGAACGGTCCTCGAGTTGCATTATTGTGGAGTATCTTTTTCTAATTATAAATGTGGGTCCAAATTATATCTACTAGTTAGTACGTACTAGAAGATTCAGACCCTATTATAAACCGGAAAATACGTACATTTTTTAATTTATAAATTACTTGAATAATTTAGATAATTCAATTAGTAGAAATTATCTGTACGTATATTAATCTAACAAATCAAAATCGAATATTAGATAGAGTAGTATTATTTCTGATTTGACCTTCACCGTTACCTATCCGCATTGGACGATGCATAGAATGTTAGAGCGGGTTGAAATTGTGATCACTCATCAGTCATCCCTACTTGCAGCACTTTGGTCCGCATTAACACTTTGAACCGAAGGAGCGGGGCGGCAAGCGAGCAAGCAGACAGATATTATTTAATTGCATGCAGTGATGTTATTTTCATTCTATCCAAGAGTGATGTTGTTTTCATCCTATCCAAAGGCTGAGTAGATACACAGAATACTCACTCCTCATAAAGCTCGATCAGCCTCCGACCTCGAAAGTTCCGCAACTTGCCAGGTCCTTTTTGCCATGCATCAAACTCAGGCAGTCAGGCTACTACGAATAACAACTAGTTCCCAGAATCAGACCCTACCGTTTGAATTAATTAAGGCCACCCAAAATTGATTTAGAAGGAATACTTATTGAGCCATCGATCAACTTTCTTTTCAGTAATCAATAATCCTGTTATCCCGCTGCCACAATAGACAAAAAGTATGTTAATATCAACCATTTATGTTGTTATCATTGAACAAAATCTCCCAAATAATAGAATATTCAGATGTACATGGACTAATTTTTTTTACTATAAATAGGTAACGTCTTCCCTCTCTGCTTTCATCACTCAAATAACCACCTTTTATATATACTAGTCCTACAAACAAAAGTGAGATATGGAAGGCTTCTTAACCAAGATCACTTCAGCTAAAACTTTTCTTCTGATAATTATTTCCTTTGACATCTACATGAATTCGAGCTTAGCTATTGACTACGGAGCTGAAAAGGCAAGCATCGACTTCATCAAAACCTCTTGCAGTAAGACTACTTACCCTAGTCTATGCTTCACCTCGCTCTCAAGTCATGCAAGTGCTATCCAAACAAACCCTAGGCTTCTAGCTCAGACAGCTCTCTCAGTCGCTCTTGATCATGTGGTTTTGACATCGGCTGCCATGCTAAGGCTGTCGAAAACTCCTGGCATAAAGCCTAGGGAAGTTGGGCCAATGAAGGATTGTCTTGAAGAGTTGACTGACTCGATAGACGAGCTCAAGAGATCTATGGGAGAGATGAGTCAGCTTAATGGATCCCCAAACTATGCACTCTTGATAAGTGACATACAAACCTGGGTCAGTGCGGCTATGACAGACGAGGACACTTGCATGGACGGGTTTGCTGGGAAAGCGGGAGAAACCAAGAACATTGTCAGGGGAAGGATTGTATATGTTGTTCATTTAACAAGCAATGCATTGGCTTTGATCAACAATTACAATTCTCTTCATGGATAGTTCATAATAGAAATTTAATTAGTGTTGCGCGTGTGATAGTCTGCTTGATTGATTCCTACCAAACAATAGAATTGAATCAGTACGGTGTGATAATATGTTACAATTAGATTAGTACTGTGTAATAATATGCAATAATTAAGTGAGATATATGTATGCATCGATTGTAGTACGTTGTTCTTATATATATCTATATTTATGCGTCATATACTCATATGCATGCACAACCATTTGGTGTCGTCGTCACACCTTGAACCAGAACCTAATACTCTCATTCCCAGGGTTAGGGAGGTGAATTTGCTGAATTTGGGGGTTAAAAATCCATTCAGTCTTCCAAGAATAAGTTTGATGCTTTAAAGACAACCTAAACACATACAAAAATGAAGATATTCATGTGCTTAAGAAAACATAAAACAGAGTATGATTGGATAGCTCTAAGTGGTAAGACTTAAGAGTTTATCCGATAAGAGCTTATCCGATTGTCCCAGGTCCTTTTATTAGAATAGATATTCACTTTGTAAGCCTATAAGCCTAATTATTCAAAAAAAAACATCAAACATGTAGCTCATATTTTGTAAACATTTAGTATAGTCTACATATAAGTGATATATTGTTCAATTTAACTGATATTATAGAATCTCAGGGTACATAGTTTTTGAATTTAATATACTAAATAGTTTTTTTTTATCTGCTTTCGAACAAAAATAAACAATATCAAACATGTAAACCTTCTCTGAATTCCAAAAATCAGAGTAACCTAAGATTTTAGAATATACTACTAGGCGTTATCTATATGCACTATGGCTAGTATATATTTACAAGATTAAGATAACAGAGCTGTTTCAAGTCATAAGATTAAGGGCGTTGTCGATCTTAACAATATTTTTTGGAGTAGCTTGAAATCAATACATGTCTCCGCCAGTACTGCCATTTGGTATTATGGTGGGATCGATAATCTGAGATGACACAAGTTTGTTTTCCCAAAATTGTAGAGATATGTAGCATAACTGCATAACAAGGCGGAAATTAGAACAAACCTGTGAATCCTAACTCTCACGAAGGGGCTCATACTTTTCTTTATTTCCGGAACTTGATTTGAATGATGGTCCTGAAACCAGGGGACCATTTAGGCCCGCCCAACCCCTAGGTTGATGGTTACAGACTAGTATTAGGAAACATATGCATGATGTCTGTTGCTTGTACGGGAAATTATTAGGGAACCAAGTAACCAACAATCCTCTAGTTATTTACATTAATTTTTAATTATATATTATTGTTGTACTATTTTTATTTACTGATTTGTGCTGGGCCACATTATTTACCAAAAAGGCAACTCCAACTACTCTATTTGACCAAAATTTGAAGAGCACAAAATTTTAAATTTCTCCAAACAAGTTATTTATCAATTATCACTCTCTAAAAGTTTAAGAGCAATACATCTCTCCTCAGTAATGAGGAGCATATTTTCACTATGAACCCAATCCGGACGCCAAACATACTAATCATACTAATATTGTAATCAGACTAATATTGTCCAGTCGATAATATAATAATATTTTATAACATTGTCTAGTCTTGCATTAAAGTTGAATACTCCCTCCGTCCCTCTTTATGAGGACCGAATGCTTTTTCACGTATTTTAAAAAAACACTGTTCTAACTGCTTGATGATTGATTTAAAAAGCGGCAATATTCCTTCTCTTTTCTCAATACTCTTATGAAGCACTGTGGCGCCATTATTTCATTCTTTCCCTCTGCATATTTCAAAAATTCTGTCAAACCATTTCAGTATATATCTAACCCATTTCTACACATTAACAAGTTCTGCAAACTCCTTTGTATATCAAAATGGTAAAAAGATTTACACAAACTCAAAGAGAAACAATATTTCATTTCTTATTAGGAAAATCGATGCATGGCAAATTAAAAAGAGGTGTGATGCTTGAAGCTAGCAATAAATTTTCTTGTTCCATCAGCACTATCAAAAGAATATGGTCACAAGCAAAAACTTGATGATGCTAGGCCTCACATAAGAATTGATGATGATGAATTCGTGTATATGGCAAAGAAAGATGGATTTGATATTAACTTGATTTGTCAACCACCAAATAGCCCGGATTTAAATGTGCTAGATCTTGGTTTCTTTAGATCAATATAGACACTACAACACCAAGAAGCTCCAAAGAATATTGACGAATTGCTTGCTGCTGTAGATAAGGCTTTCAATGAATTATCACCACAAAGCCTTAATAATGTGTTGTTATCATTGCAATCATGCATGCTTGAAGTTATCAAGTCTTTTGGCAACAACACCTATAAATTGCCTCACATTGGCAAGGACCAGTTGAGTCGTACCGGTAGACTTCCTTTGACTATGAATTGTGATGTTGTTGATGTACAACAAGCAGTAGCTTTTTTACAAACTCAATAGCTACTGGGGTGTACTTGAGTTTTACAACAAGCAGTATGCCTTCTGTGTTTCTGGAGTAGTAGTAATATGAGTACTCTTATGGGTTTTGTGAGTACTCCTAGAAACATGATGAATTTTGTTTAAGAGAGTACTGTGTGAATGTATATGTACTCCGTAGTTATGTACTGTACCCACGTGAAAGGTGTAAAAAAGGCAGCAATATGTTCCCTCTATTACTGCTTACGAGTATATATGTATGGGTTTTGTAAAAAGTTTGATGACTCATGTATAGATTTTGTAAAAAGTTGTCATTGCACGTGAATCAATGTTACTCCCAAAATAGAGGGTTCATAATTTTGGGACATCCCAAAATAGAAAGTAACTCACATAAAGTGGGACGGAGGGAGTACATCATAAGTGTTTTATGCATTCAAGTAATAAATTATGAATAGAGTGTAAGGTTGCAGAGAACCGTAGGAGTAAGTATACAATTTTTATTGTTTAATTATTAGGAGGTTATTTAAATATGTTCTTTATAAAGAAAAAATTAGGTGCTTCTTGAACATGCTCCAAGTGTTAACCACACTTAAAAAATCAGACCACAAGAGAGCGTACTCTGCAAATTCAAGACTGAAGAAAGCTGTAACAAATATGGAACTCGCCAGCCTCAATGTAACATAGGCAACCTTACATTTGTTCCCAGAAAACACATACTGTCTAGCACGGATACGAGCAATAACATTTTAAAATCAAAGGAGCCACAAACCAGTTAGATAATTTCCAATAAGATTCTGCAGTGATGTTATTTTTTACTCTATCCAAACGCTGAGTAGACAAAAACACCAAAGTGGTCCAGCTAACAGCTTGTAAAGTTAAAAAATGGGTCTTTTTCGAGTTGCCATGCATCAAAATATGGCGACTACACTAATTGTGAGTATCGGACCGCAATGTTTCATTCATTCATTTAATCTAACACATGTTGGTATATAATTACCCACCAGGCTTTGATCAACTTAAATGTTCCCTCCCTTGCATTAATGTTAATATTCTTGAACAAAAAACTTCTAAATAATATCTAGGCATCAACTCCAAATTTTCCTATAAATAGGAAACCTCCCTCCACTTTTCATCACTCAATTAATCTATAACCTTTAAACTCCTACAAACCGAAGTGAGAAATGGAAGGCTCCTTCAAGAATATCACTTCTGCTAAAGCTTTTCTTCTTCTAATCATTTTCCTTGATATTTGCAGCTTGGCTATTGACTATAAAGCTGAAAAGGCAAGCACCGAGTTCATCAAAACCTCTTGCAGTAACACCACTTACCCTAGTCTCTGCTTCACCTCACTCTCAAGTCTCAAGTCATACAAATGTCATCCAAACAAGTTCTAGGCTTCTAGCTCAGACAGCTCTCTCAGTCAGTCATATCGTTCTGACATCTGCTACCCTGCAAAGGCTGTCAAAAGCTTCTGGTATGAAGCCTACAGAAGTCGGGCCAATGAACGATTGCCTTGAAAAGTTAACTGACTCGATTGACGAGATTAAAAGATCTATGGGAGAGATGAGTCAGCTCAATGGATCCCCAAAGTATGAACTTTTGATAAGTGACATACAAATCTGGGTCAGTGCTGCTCTAACGGACGAGGACACTTGCATGGATAGGTTTGCTACGAAAGCCGGGAACACCAAGAGCATTGTCAGGGGAAGAATTCTAAATGTTGTTCATTTGACAAGCAATGCTTTGTCCTTGATCAATAACTACAATTCTCTACACATGCATTGTAGTACACTGTTCTAATATATACAACATACTATATATTAAGTCAGAAATATTTACACATAAATGTTGTTTATGATAGATACTAAATTAATATTGCGTGACAACATACTATAATTAAGTCAGAAATATTTACACATGCATTGTAGTACACTGTTCTAATATATACAAGCCCATTTTGTGCTGCATCCAAAACCTAATACTTGCTCGTTTGCAGGTCTAGGGTAGTTATCTTCCCTCCAACCTCCATAACTAAGCGCCCTTTAATTTGATTCTGTTCTCTCCCCAAAATGCAACATTAAATTTTAGAATATATTATTTATATGTAGAACATATTTAAAATATTAAGACGACCTGAGATAATTCAAGCTGTTAGAAAGAACAAGGTTCTTGTTAGATTAAGGGTGAGAGTCCAAATCCACTACTACTAAAATAATATTTTGGAGTACCCTAATATCAAATTGCGTCTCCACTCCATCTAAACACTTTCTCTCCATCAGTACTATGCTTGAGATAAACAGGGACAAGTTTGTGCTGGAAGATATGCGGCATATAAGGGTGACAAGTGATAACCAATGGGATATGGAAATTGATTTGGATGATGAGCTCTGAGGGGACCTTTTGGGCCACCCTTTGGGTTGATGGAAGGATAAGGTAGCAAACATCGATCTGCATGACCTCCGTTGTAAAATTACTGGGGAACCAACAAACTTCTATATTTAATTATTGTACCATATTTCCTAATTCTTCTGGCCTCTGGGGCAAAATTTTATTTACCAAAAGATAAAATTTACTTGGCCCTTAGGCTGCTAATTGTCCCAAAGCGCAACTAGAGAACGTCCTTCTAGAAATGTAGATGAGCACAGATTATACAGGATACAGATATATAGAAGTGCTTCCTATAAAAAATGCAAATAATAAATTCAGTATTGGTTACAAGAAATAAAAACGAGTATGTGATTATATCTTATTCTTTTCGTAATTTAGTAGAGACCAGAGATTTTATAAGTAATTACATAGAAGATGACACATTCACAATGAATACAATAGCCCCTTCCTCTCACTCTAAAAAGTGGAAAGAGAATGAATTTCAGTGTTGAATGACTACACTGAGACAGAAAGCAAGCAAGGAAAACAACATACAAGAAATTAAGTTCTCTGTCCATAATTAGTTGGCACCCAGTTCACAACTGGGAAGATATTGCCAAATATCTATCCTGTCACTTACAATTATCCCATAAATTTTCATATTTAAGTACTTTTAATATCTTGATCATCATCGTTTCCTCCATCTCACATATGAAAGCGAGTTCTAATTTGGCTAGTTCCTACCTACATCTAATAAAAGCAATGGACCCCAAGTGACATGGCAGCCATGTTCTGCTAGGATACAAATGTTTGGTCTCATACATTGCACTCTAAAGCAGGTAGGATGCCAAGGTTCAATTTCAATTACTTAACTGAAGGCAAGTTAGTTGCAGTTGCTCTAGACCATTCATATATATATCATCAACCATTCTTGAAAATACATTTTTTTTAATGTTTTTTTCCTCAAAAAAAAGGCCCCACCCATGGAAGATATTACAAATACAAAATTAGTAATACACTATCTTTGAGTCATAATCATCAATATTAAAAACTTACGTATCATTCAAAGTGTACACGAATCCATAACAACTACCAAATAAGCTGTACAGGGAACTGACATGTGGTTTGATGAAATAAGTGATCTGAGATCCAAATGACAAATCTTGAAAAAGGAGACCTTTTCTAAACAGGTAGGAGAAAGGAAGCAACTGTTCCATATAGCTGTTCACAAATTTTAAGTGAATAAAGTTACAAAAAGCCTTAAGAAGCTCTCTTAGGAGGAGCCATATTACTGATTAAAGAAGCTGTCGTGCTGATGGACAATATCTGTGCCAGCAAACCTGATAGATTGAAGTGAAGGCAATAAATGACAAGAAACTTTCAAGACTTCTGTTATATGATGTAATTAGTTGTAACAAATATGAAACTCACCAACTAAGACATCACAAACACTGATAAGTTCAAATTTCTTCGCTTCCCAGCCAGTGGAATCTTGGATAACCTATTGAAATTAAATCGACTCAATAATAGCTATCACATTTTGTAAAGTGTGTAATGTTGGACATGAAATTGATTGCTCTATAGTCTATAATATCAATAAGTGTAAATGTGAACAATTGACACTTCAAGTATACTTCTTGAAATTGTTCCAAAGGGCACTGTAGGATCCCCATTTCTATGTAATCTAGGCCTTAATTACGCTTACTGATCATAGTAGCACGAATGCTCAAATACAGATATCGGAGAAGAGAACAAAATAGAATCAACAACAAAAGATTGCTTACTTTAACGCTCAAGTCAATGAATATAATGTGAACGTACTCTTTTCTACAATGGAAGTGGGAAGAATCATGGAATGTTTCCTATACCCATATTTCTTAAAAATTGAACTAATCTCACACAGAAAACCACGTAAGGGGAAATGACTACTACTTAATTAGTAAATGCCCTCCTCTTAAACTATTTAAAGTTTAACTATAGAAGAAAGTGAGATTGGCTTAATTTGTTATCTCGTAGTCCTTCACCTCACTACACCATCTAAACATAGGAAGGGAGCACTTCCACTTCTTTCCCCAGAAATTGAAATATTCTTATATGAAGTGTTAAGTGGAAACAGTATTCCAATAAAACTTATTGTATCCATAAGACATCCCTCACCAATTACAAACTTATAATTATGGTTCAGAGACTACATAACATTCCTATTAAACTCAGTGTTTTCAAAGGCGCAAATAATCGAGAGGCAACGCCAGGCGATCGCCTTTTTTGCTCACGGTTGATTAGGGAATGGTGAGGAAATTGACTAATTGCGCTTCCAACATTTGTGATAGAAATGAATTATTGTATAGTACATGTAAAAAAATATCTAAAAAATGATGGGAAAGAACATCATAAGCCACCAATTAAAGAGTAATTTTAAGAAGGTGAAGCTACAATCTAAGACTCATAGCTTTGACCTCTCTTAATTTCTCCATTACTGTACTTCTCATCTTTTTTTCCTCTTCTGTAACATACTCATATTTTACTATTTTGCAAATTATGTTTCCTCCTTTATAATACGTTTTTTGAGAAACATTATTTCATATCTATAATTAAATTTTCAATCCATTAGATTATGTGTCTATATTTATTTCTGTAACCCTAAACAAATAACTTCAATAAAGAGACGCCTCGCCTCTGATAACCAATAGACAGCATTTGTCTCATCGCCTCAACTGACACTGATATAACAGAACCAGATGATATCAAAATTTATATTCTGAAATCCAAATTCATGAATGTGGCAAAAGATACATTTAATTAAGTTAAACATGATAGATTGATATGACTCACGATGTCACGCATTATATATACACTGAAGGTAATTAACTTGTCCGATACTCTATTTCTTCATGTGTTTGGTTTTTAAAATCATTACAAATTACACTTGCAAAAACGTAAAAAACATTATAGGTGTCATTTGCTTATGAATTAAACTAACGATGCTACTCGGTATATACACATATGACATTTACAATAAGATTGAGAGGAGGGATATCACAATATACAAGATATAGACAAAATGATAGACAAAATTAAATAGAAGTCACCGATTCGTAGAAGTGAAAAACAAACACTAATTAGCAAAGTTTATAAATGATCATACCTCTTGCAGAATATTCCTCTTGAGAACACTAAAAATTGAAAGCAACATTCCTAGTGACGACGACACCATGTAAAACTTCAACATGTTTACTCGACTGCGCTTTCGTCCTTAAAAAACACCCAAAACAATTAGCATTAACACTAAAACCACAAACATAAAGAACCCGTATAAATCCAAGTACCTAGTTCTCCAATTAGTAGAGAAATGAAGTAAATAGAGGTGGACGACACAGTCAGCTGATCAATACTCTCCCCCTTGGAGTACGAATAGAATAAGAGCAATGCACCCAACAACTGAACAACAGCCTAACAAACAATAAAAAAACATAATTACGCAAAGTATTAAACTTCATTTAACAACATCTTCGAGAAGTAATATTAGGCTTTGTTTGGATGGGGGGTTGAGGAGGGTTGGGCTGGGAAGGGTTGAACCCCTCCCTAATTTGGATGAAAAGGTTGAACGAGGGAGGGTTGAACCCTCCTCATATTTGGATGCAAGGTTAGAGTGGAAGGTTAATAAAGGAAGGCGGTCAAAAAAATTAAAAATAAATAATAAATATTTAAATATTAAATATTAATAATAAGTAATAACATTTTGAGGTGTGAGGAATGAATGCTACTCTCTCTCATTTTTTTTATGCCAAATAAGAATAAATAGATTTTAATTTATATTGATTTTTTAACAGTTATAAATTAGAAATATATATGGTATAGTTTTGATATATTAATATTTTAATGATATTTTGTAATTTTTTAAAATAAAAAATATGATATTTCCTTTATACGTAATAAAAAATATATATTTCAAAGGGTGCAATAATATATTATTAATAATTAATATTTAATATTTATTTTCAATTTTCAATTTTTTTGATGTAACAAAATAAGTATACTGTATAAAGGAAATATCATATTTTTTATTTTAAAAAATTACAAAATATCATTAAAATATTAATATATCAAAACTATACCATATATATTTCTAATTTATAACTCTTAAAAAATCAATATAAATTAAAATCTATTTATTCTTATTTGGCATAAAAAAAAATGAGAGAGAGTAGCATTCATTCCTCACACCTCAAAATGTTATTACTTATTATCCCTTTAAAAAATGAAAGAGAATAGCATTCTATTTACTCTTATTTGGCATTAATAAAATAAATGAGAGAGCCATATATCAAGATGTTGATTCACAATGTTTTTTAAGATTTGCAATAAGCATCATTTTACTCTAACAAAATAAGTTCACTGAAACAAGACTGGTTTTTGCTTTCAAAAACCAAAAAAGATTATTTAAATAGTGTGTGTAGGCGTCCAAAAGAATTAATAGTATACTACATCCAGCAACTTATATTTGATAATTATACACATGGATGCAGGCCATAAAGCAGAAGAAAGTTTTCATTATAGATTACCATGAATTGCTGCTACCATATATAAACAGAGTGAGAGAGATAAAAGGGACAACTCTATATGGATCAAGGGCATTTAAGTTATAAACTATTATTGTTTAAATGTTCAGTGTGTATAGAGACAACGGAATCAGGGCGTACTGTGTAGTATTTTTCTTGCACAGGCTAAGAACTCATTGTGCAACAGAGCCTTATATAATTGCAACCAACAGTCAACTCATGAGAAGATATGTTAAAATGTTAAAGTACATGCTCGATGTAGTTGAAAATGATGTACTTTCAAGCAATATTGTCTCAAATGTCTCGAAACCTTTTTGTGCAATTAAAAGTTGACAATTTCCAGGTTCCAACTTAATTGTATCTATTCCTTAGGCAGTGATTACAATATCAACTTAATAGTATCTGGAATGCACTGGGATTTTAGCAACCCACAACGAAACACAGCAGTGCAACATTAATCAGGTTCTCATAAGCATTTTATCGAACATGTTACGAACATTATGAAAATAAAAAACATACAAACAATGTAATCCAACTACATTGGTACATAGACGACAGAGGTACCTGAGAGAGGATCAAGATAGAGAGACGAGACTTTCCTTCAGCTACTTTAGTGTATCCTATTAATTAATTAATAAAAAAAAAGAGAGTAAACAATTAGTAATTAAAAATACAAGAAATGAAGAATTAAGAACCCTAATTAAGCAATAGTAGAGGATGATAAGAGGGGAGCATACTTGAATCAACGACCATACGATACGAGAAATCTGAGCCGTCGGTGCCAGATGGCCTTCCATTCCCACTTTTCCTCTGCTGCATTCTCTCCTCCTCTCTTCTCTTGCAGTCCAGATGAATCAAGGGCAAATAATATATACAGTAATTTTCTTTTAATCTTGTTTTTGGTACTAAAAATAATATATATATATATATATATATATATATATATATATATATATATATATATATATATATATATATATCGTTTATTTGTTTTTTATGTTCGATACAAAGAATTCTTTCAAAATATTTTATAGAGCTTCTGAAATGAGAATATCTAGGCTCTAGCTTATTAGTTATTACTACTCTCAGTAATCTTTCAATTTTGGCATAATATTTTGGTTTAATTATTTTTTTAAAGAAATTTTTTTGTTACATATTGTGCAGCAAATAGAAAAAATTTAGAATTGTTCGAGTTATATGGTAAGGTTGCTGGTGCTATTTTTAAAATTTTGCGAACAAATTTGTAATACATTTTCTTTTAACTTATTTGTCTACTTTAATTTTCACGTCAAATAAATTTAGGGTTCGTTTGAGATTGAGGTTGAAAAGTGTTGTGCTGTGAAAAAAATTGCTCGCGGAAAAAGTGTTGTCATGAAAATTAGATGATTGTTTGATATATTTTTTTATACATATTTTGAAATATAATATATAAAAATAATATTTTTGGAGATATTTGATGATTAAACTTTTAAATATTTCCTATGAAAACTGAAAAATAGCTTTTTACAAAAGAGGAGTCAGCTTGTAGGCCAAAAACTCTTTTTTCAGACCATTGCTTTTAGGTTTTACCAAACACTTTATTTACAGGTTTTCAGCAAAAAATTGTTGGAATTGTCTGAAACAGTCATACGAAACGAGGCCTTAAATTGTGTTTTGGAACATAAATTTCATTTAATTTGAGTTGTCATTTCAAATTCTTATATATGTCTGGAATTCTAATGAAATTCAAATTCAAATTCTTTAATTATCCAAACATGTTATTTTATCAGATCTAGAATTTCAAATGAAATCAATATTTCCAAATATGCCATAATGTATTCAAAATACACCATAACTTTGTATGAGTACGTACTGCACTAAATTCTTCAGAAATTGAAGCACATTTCACTCCAAGTTAAGCATTGGTCTTGCACTCAATCACGAATGATGAGAGAATTTAAGGATCTCCCTATCATCCACTATAATGCTACATACAGGCCTCAAGTTCGGCTATCTATCATGCTTTCAAATACTGCTGCTGCAAGGATAATAGGATATAGATAATTTGTGTGCATCAACTTAGGAACATAATGGCCTCCTCGATCAAGGACCACAGGTATCTTCAAAGGGTTGTGGACTCACTTCATCAGGGTATGTTGACTCTGAAATCTGGATGAGGACATGCTAGTTGCATTAAGATATTGTAGTAGTACCTGTTAAAAAATAGTATAAGATTCATTTGGGTCTTTCTCTAAAATCTTCTAAAACCTTAAAATTTTAGATAAGTTAGTTACTCAACATGGTATCAGAGCTCAGGTTGATAGGGGTCACAAGTTCGACTCTCAGCGTCCCCCAATACTCTCACAATTTATGAATGATACGAAATCAAAAACTACGCCAAAAAATAGGTGCCCGTGATTCACTCTTCAACCCAAAAAATGATATTTTCGAGTGAGGGAGAATGTTAAAGAATAGTATAAGATCCATTTGGATCTCTCTCTAACACCTTAAGGTTTTAGATGAACTGTCCAAATGGATTTTATACTATTTTTTAACAAGCCAAGGCTGTCTCATACTACTCATGAATTCGGAAATATGCATTATGGGTTTGTGATGAACAATACAGGCTTTAACATCGGTGGATGGTGTAAAACGGCCACAAATGATCATATTCACAAGGATTATAATATTGGTAATGGTGGTATATTTCCACTATTCCAAGTGCCCTGTCTTTCAAAGTCCTCCGGGAAAGTTGCTAAAGACTTAATACCAATGTCTATTGAAAACCCCTGCTATCTAACTATAACAGAATTATACTTGAACTTCTTTCATGTATGAAGCTAGTCTGGTTTTGTATGTGCATATTTATTCCATATAATCGGTTTGATTTCTTTTCCCACTTAAATATGAATTTTTTTTGTTACCATATAAACCGTTAATCAACAAATTATCAATTTAGGCTACTGAGCTCATTAATATAGTAAACCATAGCTGAGATACTCATACTTCCATACCAACAAATTAATACTCCCTTCTTTTTTTTTTCTTTTTAACTTTTTATGCGTATTTTAACACACATAAAAGAATATAATTTGATAATTTTTTTTTAAATTTATTTTTCTAAATAAAAATTTGATATACCAATTTTATTTAAAAAAAGAAAATTCGAAAAATAATTTGTCGAACTATGTTTTTACGGTTCGCAGTTCATTTAACAATTTTGTTGGTAGAGATTGTATAGAGTTTCTATATGGGCTATAAAGATGAATCTTTAAGAACTATAATCTGACTTGAAATAAGCTAATAGACCTACCAGAGGTGCATTTACATAAGTTGCTGGTTCAGAATGACCAGCATCATGTCGAGTATCGTTATACTGGTCATTGATATCCGGACCTCCAACAATAGCACCGATCAGCAAATTATAATTAGTATTGTTACTCCAAAAATAATCCCATCCATGTCCAAGGTGTGGCACCTGATCAATGGAAGGCAAGGATGATGCCCTATGATGTATACTTTCCGGATATTTTTCTCCGTATCCCACCATGTATGACATGTTCATCGGATTTTCCCCCAATATATAATCCACCTGCAATCACGGAATTTATAGTTATTTTTCTCAAGTATTAGTAAGGGCTGGATTACCAAACTCTTAACTTCTTGTTACCTGTGTTTTTGCAAAATAAGTAAGCCTAGAAGGAGTGGCCACAAATCTGTCACAGGCAATAACTCGATCTGATTGCTTCAAATAGCGAGCATATACAACGAGAAGAAAGGAAAGAGCTGTTACACGTTGTGAGTTTACCATGCCTGGCCTAAACATTAACCCACCAGCATTCATAATATATAAACAATTACATAATCAGATAAGCTTCCCGCATAAAAATTTGTAGGCATGCTACAAGAAGAGAGAAACTTAATCACCTGGTGTAAATTCGACACTTGGGGATAATGATTCCGGCAGTAAACTACATGCAAACTTGTCTGCCCAGTCAAGAAATGGACTTGAATGTTGTTTGTTGTTTAATATGTACTGTTCACAGTATAAATTCTTTAGTATTTACATATGGAATTTACAGAAAATTGAGAATACGAGATATATAGTATTTAGTCGCAAATTGCAACACGAATTACCTTAGAAACAAGTACATTGATGCCTGCACTCTTGGTGTCCCACCCAAATTCACCCCAGCTGCTTGCATTTTGAGGACTTTCTACCTTGTCCAAGTTCTCCATAAGATACTTCCAGTAAGATTCCGATTTTGTTGCTTTATAGAGCCATGCTGCTCCCCACACCAACTCGTCCTATTGAAAATCATCTTAAATCTCTATTTAAATTATTAATTGTGCTACATTTAGAGAAAATAGAACTTATTTCATGATCGGTTTGACTAAGCTTAATTAGCTAAAAGTTACTTCGGACAACAAATTTTGACCGATACATATTAAGAAAAGATTAGCCAAACAAGCTATAATCGGACTAATATATACTAGCATTACATACCTGGTAACCACCGAAGTCACAGTAAAATGGACAGACCCAACGTTTAATACCATCATTATACGAACCCTGATACTCATCTGCAAATTTGAAAACTTGGATAGCTCTACGAAGAAGAAAATCAGAATATTTGCGATCAGAAGGCTTAAACACAATAGAGGAAGCTGCAAAAGCAGCAGCAATCTCCGCAGAAACTTCAGAGCCAGGAGATTGCGTACTAACTGCAAATGCAGTTCTTGGAGTGCTCATATCTTCGGGCCTTTCCCAGTTACTATGATCAACAACGGCATCACCAACTTGTGCATAAACAACACCAGGAGTGTTGGTGCATTTTATCAAGTAATCGGTTGACCAGCGGATGGCTTCAAGTGTGTGATTTAGTTCATGGCCCAAGGAATTTCCAAATTCTATTACACTCCAAGCTAGTACTGTTGTTGTGAATGCCATTGGGAAATTGAACTTGATGTTATCTCCTGCATCATAGTATCCACCTACCAAATCCACCTGAGAATTCAAGTAGATTATTATATACTACTATTACTGTAAGTATTTATTGATATTTTTTTTGCTTATTCCTGAGAGAGTGATCATGAAGAACTAATATTATTCGATATGAGAGGCTAAACAGATATTATTCCATGTGAGTGCTCGAAAAAAAATATGTTTTCAGGAAGTATAGAGTGAGTGTGATTTCCTGCGTAACACTCCCCTGAGTTCAAATCTTGTCAAATGTTAATTAATTACGACTTAGAAATTATCATAATATCTTATAGATATTAATCTTTTAATTTTCACGATACAATATAGAGAAAACTTCTCCTAAAAATGATATTAGGTAAGTTAGCTAATATTATAATAATTTTGTATATAAATTTAAGTGATATTTTTATAATAATAGAGTGCACCATGTATTTACAAAAATACATTGATGTGATATTCTTTTTTTTTTTAACCTTAGATAGTTACCTAAGGTGCAATATTAATCTCTACAATATATACAAGAAAATAATAGAGAAAACCTCATATTAGAATGTTTTCTACTTTAAAAAGGTTGTGACATTTTTGTAAATATATAAAATTTTCTTTAATTACAATAAAGTCCTAGTATATTTATTCGTTTTAACCTTAAATAATTAACTAAGATCATCGACCATAATACTCAAAATAATATTGTGACCGGGATTTATTACCTATGGGCTATTTTGTAATAGAAAGTATACAAGTAACAGGTGAAAGCAACAAATGGTAAAATATCGACTAAATAAGTTATGAAAATCTAGCAATTAAGAGCTTGTATGAAGGGAGAAACATAAACAAATGAATTGAGATTCAATTGTCAAAAATAAGTGAATTACCAGGACAGTCCAGACACCATGACAATCTAAGATATGTAGCATATAAATATATATATAATATGCAACGACAGAACTAAAGTTTCGAAATAGTTGAATTTAAGGGAAAATTATTATAATTTAAAAGTTAGTCGAAACTAGAATCTAGGCTAATTCTCCTTAATTTTGTTTCAAATGTATCAAGAAATGAACAATAGAGAAATAGATATATAAATAATGGAAGATGCTTACACCCTGGTCAAAGCCATCACGAAGACCAGAGTCTTTTCTCCAAGTCAATCTCTGGTTATTTGGTAATTTCCCAGACCTTTGACCTTCGAAAAATAGAAGGCTCTTTGTTAAAGCCTCCCCATAATCCAATTTTACACCATCTGCTATTACCAACTTGCCCTTCATGCTCATTAGCATCACCATAGCCAAAAACACCATTTTCTTAGCTTGTAATGTACCCATCATTTTCTTTATTTTATTTTCATATCATAGGGGTAAATGGACTCTTCTATTTATAATATTCAACAAGCTCAAGAAAAATGATTATTTAGATGTATGTACTACTTAATTATAATTATTTTTATATTTCTTTTGCATTTAATTGTAAAAGTAATATATTAAATGTTAGAATAAGATTTTTCCTTTTACTGTGTATCAACTTTTCGAACAAATGGCTTTTAGTATCAACTTCGCACAACTTAAAGTTCGCAGAGGTCATGTAATGGTACAAATTTAAAAAATTGAATTTTTGAAGTTACTTTTTGGCTTTCTATTTTTACGATAAATTTTGTAAACGGTTTGGAATCTTAGATTTGATTCGAAATTTTCTATTTTGCAAATAAATATATTTGGAGTGTTCTCTACGGGTCCAAAAAAAAATGGAGCCCAATTCATGACACTAATTCGCACCTATGGGCCGTTCAAACACTGAAAGCCCGTTTGTTTTAGTTTGTATCAGTGAAACCGATATTGCAACCAGAAAATAAGCATAATTTTTTTTTTGCATCATTTAGAAATTAAGACATATAATCATATTTTTTCCCTTAATTGTTTATCTATACTATAAATAATTTCGATTTTATTACCAAATTATTCTTTAAAAAAAAAACTTAGGTCATAAGTACACTTATACCTTCCATTACTTTTTTTTTAACAAGAGATACAATTTCGTAAATGAATTATATCGGAATACAATAGTCCGAAGCAAGTAATTCCTTTCATTCAACAAAATTATTATTTAACCGTCGGACATGCAAAGATGACGGGGAAAATTTAGATAACAAAACTTTAGTATTTGAGAAGAAAACACTCATACAGAATATCTCATCCAAACATCCTCAAAGAAAGAAAAATGGCCAAATTAAAGAACATATCAATCCATAAAATACAAAAGCATGAATATATATATAGGGTCCAGCTCAAATAGAAAATAACTTAGAATAGAAAATAGAAAATAAGATCTGCACCACATATTCAATCTAATCTAATGGCAAGGGGGAGTATCCACACACAAATCAAATACACCCTCATACACCCAATCCCACATAATCCCTCCATTTTTAATTTGATTTTTCCCGTTAATTAGTGAAGTTTTTTTCAAATCTAACTTCACCACATTTTTCTCCATCTCCCAACAATTAGTTTGCATACCATATATGATATATTCCGGTGGCTTTTATTTTTTCGACGATTTCCATTATTTTTTATGAACCCATGATATATAATTTAGTGATTTCTGTAATATAAATTAGTGATTTCTATAATACAAATTAGTGGTTTCTGTAATATAATTTAGTGATTGAAGTTTGAATCTGATAAGTGACGAATTTATTTTAATTATAAATTATATTTGCCGAAATATAGCACATATGGTATGAAAACTGATCGGTGGGAGATGAAAAAAAATGTGGTGAAATTAGATTTGAAAAAAACTTTGCCAATTGACGGGAAAAATCAAATTAAAAACGGAGGAGAATAGATGGGATTGTGTGTGTGAAGGTGTATATCATTTGTGTGTGGGTGCGACATGTATAATGATAAGGTTTTCTATTTCTCATTTAACCTATTTTCTATTTGAGCAGGACCCTATATATATATATATATAAATATTATGGAATTTAAAATCAAATACTATAATCGTTAATAATATATTAATAAAATAATATATAAATATATCATATATTGGTGGCAATGCAAACTCTAACCAAAGGGTAATCCTTTGGTTAGATACTAATTTAAATAAAATATTATCGATGGATTTACGGGAACAATTTATTTATTCTTAAATTTTAAATTTTTTATATTAGATTATTCTTTTCACACCCTCGAAAATGGACTTGTATTAATTCGACGAAACAAACCAGAGATACTTTAAAAAAAAAAAACAAAGGACTATTTTTTTTATTAAATTTCATCAGCTGTTTATATCGATAAGAAAAAATGGTATAAAAAATCATTCCTTACCATCAGTAAATAGTTTCTCTAGCAATAAAATGAGCTATCACAATCATATTCGTTGATTGCAAGTAAACCATAAAAGATCTTAAACCCTTCCATTATGAAGAACAATCATGGTGTTTTATTGATCTTACTGCTTGAACAACACATGGATATAAAAATTACCAGAAAAAATAAAATAAAATCAAACCCAAGTAAGACAAGACAGCACATAGCGTCAGCCTTCAGTTTGCTTATTGAAGGGACAATGGGTCTCGAATCTCGATTGAAATCTGAAAATTTACACAAGACAATTTATCAAGTAACCCAACAGATGCACCACATGCTTCCTGATCATTGCACTCACTCTTCAAACTAGCTACTTTTGATATGTTTAGTGATTTAATTTATTGTTTGCTAATTTGAAAATTCTCGTACTAATTAACATAATTCATGATTGAAAAAACAAAGATTAGAGCCATAAAGGCACGTCTAAAACAAAATAGTTGACAAAAGAAAATGTAAAACAATTTATAGGATATGAAAAATAATGTGAAACTTGGCTAATAATAATAATAATAATAATGTGAAACGTATTATAAATTGATTAGTGATTAATTAAGACGTAAACGTAAAGCAAGTTTAACATTAACCCGTCACTATTTCTTTTAAATAGTTTTAGCTACACATACACCGACCTTCCCCAGGTGGAACAAACGTTAAGATCAAGATTATGCAGCAATCATTTCTTTTGAATAAACAATGCAGCGATCATAACACATATATTGTATGGTGCTTCTGTACTTGAAATTAGATCAATTCATTGTCGTTAAAATTACAGGTTAGAATATTCTATTTTATGTTCTCACTTGAGTGTTATCATTACAGTTCTTCATATATAGTTGTATAATTTTTATCATAAATAGTAAAAAATATAAATTATCAAGTGACAAATTTAACGATGAAAAATATATTTATGTTTACTTAAAGTCGTTGATATATTTTGTTGTGTTTGTTAAAATATAATATAAAACTTAAACTCTAGTCTCTACCAACCACCAAAAATCAATCAACAAATGCAAGGGCGAGAGACCTTCATCGTTTATCAATATAGCCGTGCGGCTTCCATTTTTATGGTAGAAAATTTCAAATTCTTTAATTTGTTTTGTTTGTTTTTATTTTCTTCAATAATCTTCCTTTTTGAAAAAAGATTTATATCCATTTGGTTTGTTTGATTTGCTTTTTAAATCTAAATCATCAAGTTTCGTGTTTTCTTTCGTCTTCGAGTCAAGCGAAATTTATTGGATTTGAGGGTGGACCAATTATCTTTTATTGTGGTTTCGTTTTTCAGATCTAAGTTTTTTATTTGAAATTTCAGTTTATTTGTTCTCCTTGGTGAGAGTGTGTTTGTTCTCTTTTTTATTGTGAGTGTTGGTTCTGATTTAGTAATGAAAGTTTGTATTAGATTGCATTTATGGTCAATAGCTCAAACGGATTGTGGGGAAACGGGTACATGTAAATATATCATCTTCAACATATCGCTTGATTGTTTCCGCATGAAATCTGACGATTTGATCTATTATATGTTTGTTCGACTCGATCATTTTTTAGATGCCGTATAACATTTCATTATTAAACTAAATCCATTTTTTTTTTTCAAAATAAATATATATAATATAAAATCGTGATAAACCCTCCCGCGAAATTTTAGAATAATTAATATGGTATCATATGCAATTTTAATGCTACTTTTTAAAAAACCATTTGTAGTATGCTATCTTTTGTTGCACACAATATAATTGTGTAACATGACCGGTCGCATATATAACATACAGCGGGGAATGTTGGTTCTCAAATCTCACATAGTGATTAGTGAGCAAGACAAGTTTCCACTATATGGTCAACCGTACTAATTCCATTCCATTCGTACTGAATCTTATAAATTAAATTTCTGATCGATCATCAACCACAGGCCTCAAGTACAGCCATATATTACGAAAAAAAGCAGCCAAACTAGTAGAAGAGGAGCAACTTAGTTTACTTTCAATGGCAACTAAGATTTTACTATTGTTGATGCACATTTATATCTCCTTCATCATTCTCATCTCCCAATCCCAACCAGACTCCGATGAATTATCAACAGCCGGAAGCGATATTTCGTACTGGTGCCGCACTACTCCTCATCCCGAACCATGCAAATATTTTCTGGGCCATAATACTCATACTAGGCCAATAAATCGTGCTCATTTCCGACAAATGCTGTTCCAAGTAACACTAGACCGTGCTCTACATGCGCAGAACTGCACGACTAGGCTTCAAAATAAGTGTGAAAGCAAGAGAAAGAAGGCGGCATGGAATGATTGCAATAGGCTTTTTGGTGACACCATTTTCCAACTCAAACGAACGCTAGAAGGCATAAAAAGAAACACAAGTAGAAAAGGTTGCTCAAATTTTGACGCTCAAACTTGGCTAAGTGCTGCCCTAACAAATCTTGAGACATGTCGATCAGGGTCGTTTGAGCTAAATGTTACCAAATTTATAGCTCCAATTACTACTAACAATGTTTCTGAACTGATAAGTGATAGTTTAGCTGTTAATCGAGCTTTCTTGTCACATAGAAATGAAGTTGAAAACGACGAAGATCAAGAGTTTCCTAGGTGGGTTAGGGATGGTGACAGGAAGTTGTTGCAATCTTCACCGTGGGCATGGAGGGCAAATGTAGTCGTGGCGAAAGACAGATCAGGGAAATTCACATCAATACAGTCAGCTATAAATTATGCAGCAAAAGTGAGGAGGGGAAATGGAAGATTTATAATATATGTGAAGAGAGGTGTTTATTGGGAGAATATTGAGGTTGGATTCAACTTAAACAACATTATGTTAGTTGGTGATGGCATGAGATATACTGTTATTAGTGGCAGCCGGAGTGTTGCTCGAGGATTCACAACCTACAGCTCTGCAACTGCAGGTAAAATTCTCTCTGCCTCTTAATTTATTCTCATGTTTCATCGAAAAAACAATATAAAATCATTAGCTGCATGATTTATTTGAAACACATGAGTTTAATTATCCGTTGTGGAAGTCACTACACGAGAACAGGCCATTTCCGAGACATTAATCTTTTGAGTTGAGATATGTCTAGTAGCATCTAACAGACTAACACTGGTATTGTAAAGATTTAGATACTCTGTTTAGCAATCAACAGATTTCACTTAAAGTGTGTTCATGAGTTTTAAATTTGAAGAGAAGATAAGAGTATACATTTTAACTTAATCATGTAAAGTTTCAAGTTGTAAGGGCTTTAGACCAAAAACGACATGATTATCATTTGAGTGGCTTCTGTAATAAGAATTGAAGAAGTGGAGCACTTGCCACATATACCATGATCAATTATTATAAGTTATACATATTTACATATGCATCTGCACTTTTTTCCTAGAGCCTTTAAACTTTTTATGTTTGTATGTATAAATATTAGTGGAACTTAACTTGTACGAAAGATTTTACTGTAATAGTATTTCATATTCTTTCCCAATATACCTCTTCAAACTACAAATATGGCAAACTAATATTTTGTGATGTTAAAATAAAATTATTATTATTTCTCGACTTATAACCGAGGCAACTAGAGGTTCACTTATAGTTGTCAGCATTTAAATTTTAATTTACTTGATCATTGTTAAAAAATTATATCGGATTGATCAGGAATTGATGGCATTGGATTCATAGCCCGTGGCATAACATTCCGCAACACAGCAGGTCCACAAAGTGCACAAGCAGTTGCACTTCGATCCGCGTCTGATTTCTCTGTCTTCTACTCCTGTGGATTTGAAGGATACCAAGACACTCTGTTTGTCCACGCCCAACGTCAATTCTACAAATTTTGTTACATTTACGGCACTATCGACTTCATATTTGGTAACGCAGCTGTAGTATTCCAAAACTGTCTTATTAACGTTCGACGACCTTTACATGGCCAAGTTAATGTCATTACAGCTCAAGGTCGCATTGATCCAAACCAAAACACTGGCATTTCGATCCAATATAGTGTCATCAAGGCAGCACCAGATCTTAAACCGGTGGTAAGAGACTTTAGAACGTATCTGGGGAGGCCGTGGCAGCAATTTTCGAGAACGGTATTACTAAAGACTTACATAGATAATTTAGTAAGTCCACAGGGTTGGTTGGCATGGCAGAACACTAACTTTGCATGGGATACCTTATATTATGGGGAATATAAAAATATTGGGCCTGGTTCTTCAACTAGAAACAGGGTGAAATGGAAGGGTTATCGTGTCATTAGGAGTGCTAATGAGGCCTCCAAGTTCACGGTGAACAATCTTATAGCAGGACGAACATGGTTAAGAGCTACTGGTGTGCCCTTCAGTTCTGGGCTATAATTAATCAGTTCTTATGATTTAGCTACCTGTTAAATTATTGTGTACAATGTACAAAATATGTGTCTTGTATTCGTATGCGAAAATATTGTGGATTAAAATTTTTGTCATCACAGTTAGTGATGTGTTTGTGTTGAAAGGAAGCATACAGTTGTCTAATCTTTTAGCTGAGAGTCAGACTGTTAAGAGGCTTTATCCTTGTTTATTTTTTTTGTTTGAAATTGGGCCTTTTCCGATTTTTATTAGTAACGAATTCTGACTTGGCTCTTGTGGATTATTTTTGCTTAAATAATTATTGGGCCTGTTTCAGAAACCCAGATGAAATTGTGGAATCCAGATAGTGGTTTTTCCCCCCTAAAGAATGTATAATTTAGGAGTAATGGCCCAAAAAAAATGATAGGGAAAAAAATAATAATTTTTTACGTACATGATAGGATCAATGTTGTAAAAATGCGGGAATCAATATTAGTTATTAGTTAGTGAAAATATTTTATAGCGATCTATTGATTAATCAAAAAATTAATTGGTGATAGATAATTTGAATAAATCTTGACACACATACTAAAACATTACAAACTCACTACCAAGTGTTTAAAAATAGAAATAATAATAAAAAATTCAATCAGCTATGATAAAGACTAAAAAATATGAATACTATTCATTATAAAAAATAGGTCATACTATTTTTAAACTCTTAGTATTGATTTTGTAGTGTTTTAGTATGTATGCAAAAATTTATTCAGATAATTTAATGTAATAAATAATAAAGTTTTCATTATTAACTAGCTAGTACGTCCAATTAAAAATTGAAAATAATTAGTATTGATTTAGTGATAACTTTTGGTATTTAAGTGATTTACGATAAAATAATCAGTAACCACTATTAACTTAGTACGTCCTATAAATTAAAATAAAGTTTTCATTCATTATAATTTTCATTATAAAAAATAAAGTTCATTAAATTAAATATGACAATTCAATTAATATAAGCATATACTATTATCAAAATCATCTTTAAGAATAAATATTTTATAAGAAAATAACAAGTTATACTGAATTTCTGAATAACCAAATGATAGCTTGCAGTCTTGCACCTTTAAATATTACTAGAATTTTTCAAATTAATTAATTTAAAATGAGTTTAAAATTAAAATTGAGAGAATGTTCACTATTAGTAATTTTGGTCCATACATTTTATTTTTTTAGAAATTATTAATTTTGACATACTCGATCAATTAATATCGTCATCGTCTCGTCTGATATTTAACTAATTTTTTGAAAAATCATTCTTTCACCCGATTTTTATTTAATCTGAATCGTAATCCGTTCGTTCTATGATAATTGTCTGATTAATGGGATTAATCATTGAATTTTACAACACTGATTTATATACTACCAATATTAGATGCTCAATATTTGAATATAAATATAAAGTTTTGAGACTTATCTTTAAACAATAAATTATTAAAATTTTAATATATTATTTAATTTAAAACTTAAATACATATCAACGTGACTTTACAGACGAGTTAGGTCAATAAAGTTAAAAGTTGCCTTTGTTTTCTGATTGAAATTCTAAACCCTATTGATCAGAAAGTATTAAATTTTAATAATATACCTGCTTAATTATAGATTAATTTCTCAATATTCTCAAGAGAAATAGTTGGATTTGGTCCCATTACATAAGTGTGGGGCAGGTTGGGGAAGCTTTAAATTAGAGATACCGCAATATATATATATATATATATATATATATATATATATATATATATATATATATATATATATATATATATATATATATATCATGATTGCTTTACACTTTGGCCACTGGGGAAATGCCACATCATTAAAAAACGGAGTTATTTGTGTCCATTCAACGTTGGTATGGAAACAACGAGGCTATGATAGGGTATGATTTGAATGTAGGCCCACTACAGATCCACAGCCCAAAAGTCGGACTCTTTTTTTTATGTACTTGTAGTAGAAACAACACCTAGGGACTTGCGCTAGAAAAAAAGATGTTTTAGGAGAAAATATGAATGTCTAGCAGGATCGGACAACTAAAATTGTAAACGACCTGAAATTCAGATAATTTTTGTTTCATCAAAATTGTATAGAACTTAAATTAGCAAAAAAAAAAAAAAGAATTGTATAGAACTCAAGGTGATTTTCTTTTTATCAAACGAGTTAAATTTGCGAGTTCATTGAATCTTTTTTTGTTTGCATAAATTCATCAGTTTCCGTTCTTGATCGAATTAAGTCGGGCACAAACCATTACGTTTAAATTCATATATTAAATTTGAATCCATATGCTAAATTAAAAATTATCAAATTCAAATTTGTATAAATTAAACAAAGTTGGATTTTTTTATTACACTAAAACTTAAGTTCTGTATTATTTAATTAAGTTGGACTCGACAGACTTATATAATGAATTGTTCAGATTCGATATTCTTTTTTTTTTTAAAAAAATTTGGTGTCAGATTCGATATTCTTATTTTATCTGTCTTAACGAATTAGGTCAATTTATGGAATTTGAGATTCTTACCGAGTACTAATCGGTACATTTACAGGCGAACTGGATTAATTGATTTATCTATTCAACTAGAGTTCGGAGTAAACAAATACTGTACTTATTTTCGTTCAGCACCTACTTTTTTAATTTTAGATGTTATAAATAGCACCAAAAACAACGGTAACAAAGTAAGTTCCCAATTAATTAATTCAAGTATTCATGATATCACAATACTCATTCGTACTTTATGTTCTTTCTACTCCGTATCACTCTATCATATGAATATATGATATGAGAAAGTAGGGCGGGACCCAGTTTACACTACATTAGGACCCACACGCATAAGTCAGCCAACATGGAATATCTAATGATAGCGGCTAGCTCACGCCGGACCACAGAGCCGCCAAGTGCAGAGTCAAGCTATCATTTCGTCCTTCCTAAGTGGACCCGCCAACCCCGGCTTGGCTCACACCGCTTCAATCGGCTTGGCTTTACGTCTCTTTCAGTTGATTCTGTCATGACACAACGAAGAAGGGGTAGAATGGTAACTTACAATATCAGTTTAGGGCCATGCATCCAACAAAACATAATGGACACTCGTGCACTAAAGTAAAAATTGAGGGCAATGAAAACGAAGAAGCTTCAACGGGACGGAGCTGAAACTCATCAACACACAGCTTGAAGCTCCGTTATAATTAATTTTAATACCAAGGCTGCATGTACGCATGTACATACATATGTATTATTATACAGGTGTGTGTTATAGTACAACAAGTTGCGAAGCTGTATAATGATGGGCGTCGGTGGTGGATGAAAAACGTACAAGTGAAGATCAACAAAGAACGGGTACCGTTACTCTATTGTGTCGTGGAAATTTTTATATGTTATGGGTTATCATAATATTGATCTAGATGTGCTAATTACCTAGCCTATCTATTTGTGAGCAAAAATTGAATGATTATTAATAGTATTGTTTGGTTAATTAGTGTTGCTTAAGTAATTAGTGATTGAGTTTCTGCAATATATTTTCTCGTTTCATATTGAGATTTACACGTGAAATTTAGAATTGATTACATAATTAACTTTGATTACTGATTTGATAACCTGGCCTCCTGTCTCTCCCAATGGCCAACCTTTTAATGAAATTTAAACTTCGTAATTTCTTTAACATTATGTTTTATATTTACTCATTTTTATATGTTTATAAAACTTTTAGCAAAATGCGCTGGATTGTATTTTATTCTTTTGTACATTTGTACATGTAACCAGCTATACAAGTATACAACCTTTTAATCAAATAAATTTTCAAGTTGCAGGTACCCCAAGCTTTTACTGCAAAATTAATTTTCAAAATTTAAAAGAAAAAAAAAATCTTGCTGATTTTATTATCACCAGTATTTCGACAAATATAAAAAAAATCTGCAGTATTTTATTATCACAAGTATTTTATTATCACCAGTATGTCCGATCCCCTCCCAAGTTCCGTCAATCATACTCCCTCTGGCTTTTTATATTTGTCGTTTGACTTTTCTGCACGTAATTTAAAGTATTTTGACCGCATAGTTAAAATAATTATTTAAAAAAAATTATTTTTGTGAATTTTAGTATAAGTTATATATTTTTATTCAGATTTTTTTTTTGAAAAAATAATTATTTTAACTATGCGGTCAAAGCATTTTGAGATGTGTGCAGAAAAGTCAAACGTCAAATAGAAAAAAATAGAGGGAATATATATTATCCTTTATTTTAGTTTTATTTGGTGAATTTTAGATGATCAATAATTATTTAGAAAAATAGGATAGAAATGTTATTAATTACAGATATTTTGAACATTGGTCACTCGATCGCCAGAAAGTCTTCATGTTAATAGTAAAGAGTAGGCGAGTAGCATATTATAACAAACTCCATTGAGCCACAAATAATATTGTTCAAAATACATCAGAATTAATGTTGGAATGGTTTTCTGTATGTACGTATATTGGTTTCATACTTATAGGAATTGGTTCTATAAACGATCCATTTTACGAATAGTGCGTGTCTCATGGATTTATTGTAGCATCAACCTCCGAGCTGCTAACATGACGAGACGAGGGGTCAGGATTTTTTTCTGGAAATTAGCGTGTGAGTACGTGTGTATGTATATATATAAGCACCGGTTAGGTCAAGATGAGTAAAGTTCCGGGTACTCACTTTGTCACAACCAATATTTTACACTTTTTTTTAAATGTTCCACTAAATTTTTATTTTTTAAAATTTTTTAAAAATAATAAACTTTTATATTATAAAATTTACTCTCACCCACTACTATCCTCTACTTTTTTAAATCTATCGATTAAATATCAATTGACCTTATCACTTTACCCAACTTTTTCTTCTCTTTCATCCACTTTTCCTTCTTTTTCGTACTACTTTCCACTTTTTCAAATCTATCAATTAAATATCAATGAAACCCACCACTTTATCCACTTTTTCTTCTCTTTCATCCACTTTTCCTTCTCTTTCATACTCTACTTTATATAATTTTCTTAATCTCCGTGCCCGACCCAAATGTAAATAATTGGGTGAGACGGAGAGAGTACATATATATATGAAACCATATCCAGAGAAAATATATTGTTTGTGCTTTTTGTACACAATATATCGAGAAAGAGAGGAAAGCTATTATTAATTATTATTAATTTTAGAGTAAAGTGTATTTTGTATACTCGCATTTTATTCAAAATACTACATATTATAATTCAAAATTGAGCACTTGAAATATCAATATTTATATTTCATTACATTTTGTTGTATCTCCTAATTTGGATTAACTTCATTAATTATTTAGAGAGCAAAATGCATTTTGTATACTAACATTTTACTTAGTGTGCATTTTATGTACTCGCACTTTATTCCAGATTTTGAACCAGAGTATTGCAAGTGGTGTTTTGATTAAAGTGCAAGTACAAAAAGTGGATTTTAATACCTAAATTACTAACAGAGTTAACATAAATTAACTGAATGTAACAAAGTGTAATGAAATATAAATATTAATATTTCAAGTGCTTGATTTTGAATTACAGTATTGCATGTGATGTTTTGAGTAAAATGTGAGTACACAAAATGCACTGCAAGTGGTGTTTTGATTAAAGTGCAAGTACAAAAAGTGAATTTTAATACCTAAATTACTAATAGAGTTAACCTAAATTAACTGAATGTAACAAAGTGTAATGAAATATAAATATTAATATTTCAAGTGCTTGATTTTGAATTACAGTATTGCATGTGATGTTTTGAATAAAATGTGAGTACACAAAATGCACTTTACTCTAAATTTTAAGCCATGGTATTGGTAATATAATGTCATTCGCTCATCTGTGACGTCTTTCGTTTAAGCTTTTTCCCTGTCTCAATTTGATACGGACTAAAAGTAAGGCCTAAAAACATAATTAATGTTGTATTAATTGGACTTAGTTTGGTCCAAAAGAGAGACTCATTTAATAAGGCCCGAAATCTTAATTATTAAACAAATTTATAATTAATCAATTAATTAAATATACAGCTAATTAGTTATGTCCAACTGCAAAGAAACTATTCTAAAGAGTAGCCCCCAAGTCACCTCAATTAACAAGGAAACATATTCCTACATGGAAACTAATTCTATTACAAGAAAGATCCAGAATCCTTCAAGGAGTTGTCTTGTCCGTCAATGTTCCTAACCCTATTCTAATTGTTAGATTTTACACGTCTATATAAACGGATTAACCCCTCATTCTTAGAACTACGTGATGACTTGATTCTCAACACGCTTGAGACATGTACAAGAGGGCAGAATTAAGTCACGAAACACAAGCGCACGAAACACAAGTACAACCATTAAATCTCGATAAGTTCCAACATACATCACAATTAATACACCATAATTTTTAATCCATAACACAATTTATAAAGTTCTCTCTAGCTCCCATAATCAAAATCTCTCTTGATCTATATATATACATAATCATAGCAATCTATTATCATATATTTGTGTGTCACTTTTACATAGGAAAATAAACATTTCAGTACTGTACACAAGGGCGAGTTTTTATTAGTTGCGGGTGATGGAGTTAGCAGTTGCCGCATGCTGCTCTTTCCTTTTCTCTACCTCTTGTACGTGTATATTTTTACCCTTAATTATATATATGAGAAGAAAGAACATGAAGTTGATCTTATGAAATTTTCTAAGGTAATATGGTGTTTTAGTATAAATTTTTAATGGTAAATTTATAATTATACATAATATTCTGAAATTACAACAATCTCATTATATATAAGCAAAAATTCTATTGAATTCAATTATTATATTTAAGTATTTATCAGCACAATATATTCCGCACGCATATGCAATTTTATTTTAATATATATAAATGAGACTCAATAGATTCACAACCTATATTATAGATAGGGGTAACGAGCAAAAATGTGTGGGAGTAAATAAGTCCTTATAATTTAAAAAGATCAAATAAACCCTAAAGTTAATTAGTTAAAAAAATAAACTTTAAATTTTAAGTTGTTATAATAATTTATAATTTGAAACTTTTCGGATCACGGGAACTTATTTACTAATTCTACATCTAAATTTCATAGGCTTGTTTGCTCTCAACCCTTATATGTAGATATAATAACCGACGGGACATGCTTGAAATTTGTAAGATTTTAATATAATTAGGACCAATATATTAAACCCCATCATATATATATATATATATATATATATATATATATATATATATATGAATAAGGCTAAGAACTCCTTGATTAATTAGGTAACTGATGAACCAATTGAATTTAATTAACAAATAACTATAAAAGACAACTACACAACATACAAAAATTCATAGAGCACCAAAAATAATTACAAAATAAATAAAAAAATTACATAATATATAAAAAAATATAGAAAATAAATTATAGAACACTAATGCTAGTGTTGTGTAATTTTGTGTTCTGTATTTTTTTTTATTTGTTTTGTGATTGTGTAAATGTGTAAAGCCCCAAGCTGGGTCAAATTAAAAAGATTTTTCTACAGGATAATGTGTAAGAAAGATTTACATTTATTAATATTATATTACTCCCAATTTTTTAAAAAATTAGATAGATAAAAGTTTTTTTTAAAATATAATGTAAATAATGAAGTGTGATCCCGATATAATTTTATCATAAATAATGGCTTAATATATTAAGTAGAAATTAATACATATTTTTTTAATTAAAATACTTGTTTAGTCAAATAAAAAAACATTTTAACAATATTAGTGAGCAATGAAAATTTATTTAATTCAATTTTATGATGAAGTTTTTACGAATTTTACAAATTTTGTATAATTGAAATATTAAAATTGTAAAACTTATTTTATAAAATTTAATCTTATCTGTATACAAATATTTATTTGTATAATGTTATTTAATTTAGTATTTTTTTATTAAAAATCATATTCGTATGATGATATATTATAAAATATTATACTCCCTCCATACCAGTACAAGTGGCTTTTTCGACTTTTTGGGATCAATTTGACTAAATTTTGATCGAAAATTAGAGATTATTGTTTTATAATTTAAAAAATTAAAAGTTATATTTTAAAATAGATTGTAAGATATATTTTTAAATGATATATATTTAAAAAAAAATTATAATTATATAATATATGTAATTTCTTATCAAAACTTAGTTAATTTGACGTCAAAAAATCAAATAAGATACTTAAATTAGAATAAAAACATTATTATTTTTGTACAAATCTTATTTGCTTTCACAAAACCAAGGAATTTAAATTCTTTTTTTTGTTATAATATAATGCAAATAATGAAATTTTCTTTGAATATAATTTTATCATAAATAATGGCTGAAAATATTAAGTAGGAATTAAAACATAATATTTATTAAAATACTATGTTGAGTCAAACAAACAAAAAATAAATTTAATAATATTAGTAAACAACAAAAAGTTACTTATTTCAATTCTACAAACATAGAATTAAAATCATAAATGCATTTTCAATCCTTAATGATTCATAAAAAACGAGACATCTTGCACATCTTTTTGTGATTCCAATTCTAATTAGATTTGCATTTAACTATTATATATATAAGGTCCTGCTCAAATAGAAAATAGCTTAAATGAGAAATAGAAAACCTTATCATTATACCTGCCGCACCCACACACAAATTATATACACCCTCACACACACAATCCCGTCTATTCTCCTCCTTTTTAATTTGATTTTTCCCCTCAATTGACAAAGTTTTTTTCAAATCTAACTTCATCACATTTTTTTTCATCTCCCAACGATTAGTTTTCATACCATATGTGCTATATTTCGGCAAATATAATTTATAATTAAAATAAATTCGTCACTTATCAGATTCAAACTTCAATCACTAAAATATATTACAGAAACCACTAATTTGTATTATAGAAATCACTAATTTGTATTACAGAAATCACTAAACTATATATCCTGGGTTCACAAAAAATAATGGAAATCGTCGAAAAAATAAAAGTCACCGGAATATATCACATATGGTATGCAAACTGATTGTTGGGAGATGGAGAAAAATGTGGTAAAGTTAGATTTGAAAAAAACTTCACTAATTAACGGGAAAAATCAAATTAAAAACGGAGGGATTATGTGAGATTGAGTGTATGAGGGTGTATTTGATTTGTGTGTGGATGCACCTCTTGCCATTAGATTAGATTGAATATGTGGTGTAGATCTTATTTTCTATTTTCTATTCTAAGTTATTTTCTATTTGAGCAGGACCCTATATATATATATATATGAATTTTGTTTTAAGACTACTAAATCAAATAATATATATCTTATCATATGTACTATAATATATTTTACAATATACAATAAATAAAATATATTACAAAATATATAATAGCCCAATTAATGATATATACCCAATGTCACGGAATAATCTAATGAAATTTTGCCTTTATATTTTATACTTTGATCTGTCCTTTCCTGTTATATATGGATGGGCATCTTTCTCGATCCGCTCAATAATCCGATCCCGCAATGGGACGAAGATTCGGAATTTTTTTTTTAGTACGGATGGGGAAGGAAAACGGAGAACAGGGAAGATGGATTTTATAAAAAGTTAGGAGGTGGAGCATGGAAGGGGATTACTGTGTCCCGCCCTTATCCCCGATCCGTATATTTAATAAAAATAATATATATTAAATAAAATATTAAAGATAAATATAATTTTTATGTATTATTATATATAACTTTTAATTAATTTTATTAATCTAAAAATTTTAAATTATAATATCATTATAATATAATAATTTTATTTTTGTCCTTCATTTATATCATAAATTAATATTTAAATTATTGTATAAAATAACAATAAATATATATTATATATTATAAATTTTCAAATTAATTTTTAGTAAAATATGTAGGATCAAATATAAATTTATTTTTTGTAAAAAAAAGTAGAATTCTCGACCCTATGCGTGATTTCCATTCAGGCCGAAAATCGAGTTGCAAATTAATTCTCATTCGAAATTGGATTGAAATTCGAAGATTGGAAACAAGAATAGCACTAAGTTACCCGATAAACATCCCTATTTCCTGTATTGGTTTAGGGCGCCCTGAAACTTGTCCTCTAATCTAGCTAGCGAGATAGGTCTAACTTCGACAACGAAAGAACAAAAAGTGTTTGATCAGATCATAAATCCATCTAATTATGCCTACTAGCTACTACGATATATTAATAGTAGTGTAGTATCGTTTACAAATCATTTCTCATCATTAGGGCTTCCCTCTCTTCTTAAAATAATTACTTCCTCCGTTCCTTAAAACGTTTCCTCAAATCATTGTTAATATCTTTAATTTCGTATTAGTATTAAATATAAAAATTTCACTGTATTAAAATATTCACAAATACGAATCAAACAAGATCACTCATGACTATATTTTGTCTTATAAATTATGCGTAAATTAGTAGTCAACCGCTTGCAATGAATAGTGTCAAAAGTCAAAACATGAAAAGAATTTAGGAACGGAGGGAGTACTATACTACGATATTATAATACCGATAGTGCTGCTGTGTCATATATTACTCCAGTAATTAGGTGGTGGTGTACATCAGTACATGTCCGTCTCTATATAGCCCTAGTTCTTTTCCTTTCTACCATTCATGAGCCTTTTCATTTTTCTCCTTCATCCCTAGCTACCTTCTTAATTAGAACTTCTTCTTCTTCTTCTTCGATCTCCTCGGCCCCCTCGGGATCTGATCCACTTGTTTGAAGTTCAAGTCCCGAGGAATCTTGTTTTCTTTATAATCTTTTAATTGCAGTATCATTTAACTCTTGGGTTCATCAGTTATTGGCAACTAATAAGGAAACCTGTTACTGCTACTAGCTAGGGTTTCCCGATCTCGATCATGTTTTGGTGAACATGATGTTGTGACAAGAAAGAAATAATTTGACTTTGCCTATATCGCTTATCCATCATCTGTAGCTGTAAGTTCTTTTGAATCTATTCCTTACCTCATTACATTGGATCTATCATTTTAATTTGTTGCTGTTTATATTCCTTATTACATATATATGTATATGCCCAACCTTTCATGCATTTTCTTTAAGTAGTTCATCTTCTGATCATCTAAGAGTGTGCATGAATAATAAGAATAATCATATGTTGTTATATATGTACCATTAGCTAGCTAGTAGATGCGCTATATCATACTTATACAGTACTATATATTAATTAAGGCCTCATCATTCAAAAATTCTTGACTAATTATTAAATTAACACATGCTTCACCTCTAATAATAATAACTGTGATAACATGCTTTATTAAATTAATAATTACTCTACCAGTTTTGGCAAAAAAAATTATTTTTTACCACACGCGATCGAGATATTTTAATTGTTGCCATAAATAAATTTATAAAGATATAGGGACAAAATTATTAATCCATTGAATTTACGGCAAAAAAGCATATGCATGCATATTATAAATTCATTTCAATCCATTAATTTTTTTTATCATTGCATGCCACGTTTTCATAATTGCACCTCAATTATTTGACTTTTGTGGATTTATCACATGATCTTCATATATACAAAAGTGAGTGCATCGACAATAATAGCAATTATTGTTAAATCTCAATTTAACTGAGTCTACTCTAATATATATTTAACTTCAGTAATGTTCACGTAAACGAAGAGCTTTGATTAATATACATACATACATACATATATATATATACATACATATATATATATATATATATATATATATATATATATATATATATATATATATAATTGTTCCACCAAGAACTTGTTGATCGATTGTGTTAAGTGATTTGTACGCATAATGATCAATTGAGTACCCGATCGATACAATTATGTATTTTAATTTCATTGCTATCTATTATCATGTCCGCCTTATTCCACGACATAAGAGGATAATTAGTGATAATTAATACTGCCTCCATTCCGTCCATTTGTTTACAGAGAGACACGCAGGTACATAAAAAGTATAGTTCCATAACTTTTTTTCAAAAAAAAATTCTAAATAAAAATTTAATGTTTAAATTTTTAATAAAAAAATATATTAAAAAATAAGTTATGAAATTATATTTTATATGCATTTTAAAATGCGTGCCGTACATCCATGTAAACAAATCGGTGGGAGTATGTATTATGGATCTTCATAATTATTTATTGCTCCCATTTGTAAAATGTTAGACATATTTTGGTTTCTAGCTAGCGTATATTATTCATTGATTTTCGTATTCATGCATGGTTTGTTAATTTCTTTAATATTCGATTTGTGCTTTACTTTGAGTACGGGGTTTAGAGATTTGAGTGAGTTAAATGAATTTTTGAAGGGGTACCCGTTTTTGATTTTAAAAAAATTAAAATGTATATATAATATATACATGTATATAAATTTTTTGATACCATTAAGTTTGAGTCAAATATATCTAAGTACTCAAAAAATATGTTACTCAAAAAACATATATACCAATATTGTTAGTTGAGATTGCAGGGGAATTAGGTAGATAAGAAAAAGTTTTGTTAAATATATATACCAGATCGATGTATAGCTAGGTGTTGATGAATAAATTAATTCCTTCATTATTTGATTAATTGTGGCACTACAATCATCGATGCAACCATTACAATAAGTGAAAAAACATTAAAATTAATTGACAATTTGGTAATATGAGGAATTTTATACTCAAAATTTACCAGAATCTGGTATAGGTGGAAAATATATGCATTGATGTGTGCTAGAAATTATTTATGACTAACTAACTATGTCATCAAATTTTAGTTGGTAAATTTTAGCCGTGTTTTTGTAGTAAACTCATTTAATATACACTCATATATATATATATATATATATATATATATATATATGCATGTTGATCGACCATCAATTAATTAAACAAACTTCCTAACATTATATTTCTCCACTAACTAACTACATTATATGAATTTCTCTAGCAACTACTATATACGTACTAACTAGCTAGATTCGTTGCTCATGACGTGATATGATAAGACGAATTAGTTATGCCTATACATTGAACCGCAGGCATATGTATTGCTTCAATTCCTTTTAATTAGCTAGCTAGTAATAGAAGCATGGAGCTACTGGAAAATTTAAGATAATAAACAGAATATGATCGATATAACACTAATTAATGATCGATCAAGATAATAAAAAGAATTTAAGACTAAGAATTTGACCTTGTCATTTTACAGCTAGCTAGGGTTTTAATTAAGTTTCTGAATGAAGTTCGATTTTGCAGCTATGCTAGCTATTACACAGATATATCCAATTATGTGCAACTCCTAATAGTTTTTCATACTTAATTAAGGGATTACATATATATAGGGCTTCAGGGTTGAGCTAGCTATAGGCTATAGCTAGGGAGCCCTTCAAATAATTCTCTGGGGACAAACAGAATATTAATCAAGCAAAAATTAAGAGGGGGTTTGAAAATAGTTTTATATTAATCAGCAGTATTAAATATTAATCCTTACTTATATTAAATATTAACTTTACGTATATATTGTCTGAACGGGGAATTCTGCAAGCCTGCTAATTCAACCTTACATATATGGTTAGGTAAGTGATAAGCGTAAGAGGCCTGCATGGTTCCAGGTGGTGTTGCATGATTGAAATCTGCACCTGCCCTCTTTCAGTTTAAAATAAGACAATGAAAAAACTCAAGTAGTAGAGATCGATGTGCTAATTAACTTAATATCTCCCTTGATTTCTAAATATATATCGGATGGATACCTCCGTCCTTGGAGCCTAATCAGAGGTTACTGGTGTTTAATCAGAGGTTGATGCATGGTTTATTAATATTTGCATAAGCAGATATATAAAATGTTTTCTACTGCCTGTGTACGTATCTTATTTAATTAATCCTCTCTATAGATCAAATTAAAAGTACTGTATATGTAAGAGATGTATATATATAGTGGACTGTCTATAACTACTGGCAATTAACTATTATAAATTTGTTGCAGATCTGAAATATTGGATATAAATTTAGATAACTGAAAGACAATATATATTATGGACCCATCTTCTCATGTCGTCCCTCCTGGTTTCCGGTTCCATCCTACTGATGAAGAACTGGTGGATTACTACCTAAGAAAAAAGATTACATCTAAAAGGATTGATCTCGATGTCATTAAAGACATTGATCTTTACAAAATTGAGCCCTGGGATGTCCAAGGTACGTACATGTTGATGAATGGGTTATTAAAATTATTTACTGATCGACATGCACTTCATCATATATGGACAAATTAAGGAGTATATATAGAGTTAACACTGAATATACGTGCAGAGCTATGTGGATTGGGAATAGAAGAGCAAAATGAATGGTACTTTTTCAGTCATAAAGATAAGAAGTATCCAACTGGAACTCGCACAAATAGAGCTACAGCTGCTGGATTCTGGAAAGCAACAGGAAGAGATAAAGCAATCTACTCTAAGCATGATTTAGTTGGCATGAGAAAGACCTTAGTTTATTATAAAGGCCGTGCCCCTAATGGACAAAAGTCTGATTGGATCATGCACGAGTATCGCCTTGAAACAGATGAAAATGCACCCACCCAGGCAAGTTTAATTATAATGCATATGCTAGCTATACATGTTACTAGTTTTGCACATATTATTATTATTATTATCATCATCATAATGTGTGTATCGTTTTGTTGTTATAATAATAACAGGAAGAAGGATGGGTTGTATGTAGGGTGTTTAAGAAGAGAATCGCAGCAGTGCGGAGAATGAGTGAGCACGAGTCACCAATATGGTATGAAGACCAAGTTTCATTCATGCCAGACATGGATTCTCCCAAACAACCAAACAATACATACCACTATCCTTATCCTTGCAAAAAGGAGCAGGAATTTCAATACCAAAATATTTCTGGCTCGGACCATTTTCTCCAGCTTCCCCTTCTTGAAAATTCAAAATTGCTGCAAGCACCACTACCTATCATCAGAAGCTGCAATTATATGCCGCCTGAATATGGCCTTAACGTGAACCTTGGCAGAAACTTTTTGCAATCTTCGTCAATTGCACAAGAAGAAATCAGCTATCCATTGACTTGTGATCAAGCAGCTGAACAAGTCACCGATTGGCGAGTTCTTGATAAGTTTGTTGCTTCACAACTCAGCCACGAAGATGTTCCGAAGGAAAATCATGAATACTTGAATGTTAATGCAGCAGCCACTTTAAGCAGTGTCATTTCTGCAGATGATGATAGCTCGAGCACCCTTGTCAGACATTTGACTAACCAAGAAGTATTGGATCCAGAAAACACGTCGAACTCAACTTCAAGTTGTCAGATTGATTTGTGGAAATGATTTTACATGACCTGTTGAAGAAAAACCTCCCCACATTCTTGTACAGAACAAGATTACAAACTACATATATATATAACTCTTAACTACTGTTTCTGGATATTGTCTATTCCATTAACCATAATGTCAATGTATATAACACAGGCATTATTAGCCTATATAACAGAGCCAGATAACCGCAGGCCTTTTATGTTGTTCAAGCCACGCCTGATTTGTTTGAGCAGATATGTTCATCTTGTGTTGTATTCCGGGAGCACTATATATAATTTCAAAGAATATAAATATATAATGTCAATTTTATCATATCATCTTAATTTTTATTGTAGACAACCTAAACAACAGTACTGTAACTTATTACTGCATGTAGATTGAACCAGATCAGAAATCTCTACATTTGCATTCATATGTTATGCACAGTATTATATTTATAATAAGAAAGGCAAAAAATATTATGTTTTAATTAAGTGCATCCATGTAATGTAACGATATGTTCATGATCATGTCATTGTTAGCGAAGAAAAAGTATGAAGTCAGATATGATGGAGCTAGCCGGGAATATTATTGTAAAAAGAAAAAAATGTTCATTAAGCACAGGATGCAGAGTTAGTTGCTTTGAGCAAAGTATGTGCAAGGATTGTGTGTACGTAGCTAGTATATATATCAGTATATACATACCAATATCTAATTAATTAATATCATATTTCTCATCCAGATAGCTAAAATTGAAACTTAAGATGACATTTAAACGATCTCTACTTCTACTGCACGTCGATTGGTAGTGGCTCAATTTACTGCCATTTTCAATGTGTTTTCTGACAAAAAAATATTATAAATATAAGAATAGTTTAAAAAGAGCATACCGCCGCTTGCTATATATTTCAAGGGAAGGAAGTTAACTCCTAAACGATGCCAAAGATAATCAGAAGATCATGTTCTCCAAGTCTCTTCTAACTATAGTATTACCAGAGAAGAAGTTGCATGCATGCAGCAACTGAAAGCTCTTGCAACTCGGATAAAAAAAGTGACCATATATCATCAAGAAGACAAAACAAGGGGCCGGGGTATATATGATCGCACGATTCTATACAAACATGCAATTTAAGATTGTAGCCGGCATCTGACTCGATAGATCGAACAGCAGAAGCAATGCGGATGGATAATGTAATTAGACTATCGTTATCGAATTAATATATCTGAAAGAAAAGGGCTAGTAGCTAGCCTAGCTAGTATATACATTAGAGAAAAAGACTCAACAATGGAAGCTTAGGAAATGTAAAAATCTATTAGCTAGGTAGCTGGCTTCACTCTTTATATATAGCTTTCTACGTGTAGACGATTTTATGTATGAAGACGTTTGTAATTAATATGCCAGGGCAGATATAGGTGGTGGGAATGTGTATATATACGGGGTGTCCAAATTCTCATAGACATACTCATTGACTCATTGCGGGTGTCTGTCTAATCCTCAAACTCAATTTTTTTAGAGACAGAAAAGAGTTTGCATTTGATTAACAGAACGGTATCCTAGGAAAAAATTATACAAAACTTATCATCCAAGTCGATGCTACCTTCTTTCTGACCAAGTAAAAATGATTATTGTTGAGGTTCCACTGGGATTTCGTAGAATCGTTTCCTCCAACAATTAGTTCACTTGCAAAGGAATAGTTTTTTGTAAACCTAGTATATCTTAACAAGTATTACAAATTTACTATAGAACGGTATCACACCCCCTCGTTCAATTTAGAGGTCGATGATTCAAGTATATATCAGGGGATATTCGAGACGATGTGTGTAGTGAAGCAATATATACCCTTCATGGAGTAAATACGTAGAAAGAAAAAGTTAAAAATGATAATTAAGCGTGAAGGGGAAGTAACAATGATGCAACATAGTCGACGTAATCTTGCTATATAAATATACGGAGAAATACTACTCAAGTATAGTGCCCCCCTCCATCTTTCTCCCTACAAATCCCACTGTCACCCGGCAGGCCGGCCTCCCACTCCACTAACTTTACTGTATTAATTTAGTTCCAAGCCTTGCAAAAACAATATCAAGTCAACTGCGACTTTAGATGTGTTTTGCAGGAGTCGAAAACATGAAATGCGCATTGGCTTCTACGGTACTTTACAACCCCCTCTGCATACCTCAAAGCAGAGCAGCTCAGTAGCATGGGGGTCTGCGGTTCTAAATATTTCAGAGAGTCGAATTATGTTGGAAACTGTACTTAAAAATATAATGATTTTTCATAATTATCGTATTTAGTTTATGATTTCAGATATCTGATTTTCAAGGAAAAGTAAATCGGATACATTGAAATGCAAATTGAGACCACACTGTTATAAAGGAGTTGACTCGACTCAATAAAAGTTGTTTGATAATGTGTTTACATAGAAGGACTTATTTAAATTTAGAAGTCTAACAATATAATGCACACAACCAACCTATCAATTGACAATTTGACACCAAAATCTAACTTCTAACTTCAAAGAAATATACTAGTTGTTATGAAGTTATGAAACATAACTAAAGAGAAGCCCATTTATTCAAGAGGTCGGTAGATCCAGGGGCGGACACAGCATATGACCATGGGTGGCTGTGCCCCCAAATTCTGAGCCGAATGTAATATATGTATAGATATTTATAGTTCTAATATGAATTGGCCCCTACTTTTTTTTTATATTATTGCTTTGATCATTACTCGTTAGCCCAAAGTACTATTAAACCCAAATAAAAATATAAACCAAACATAATTACAAACATAATAATCTTTAAAAATTAATATAACTCCTTTGTAACACTACAGTCTGCTAGTCTCTATCTGGTCTGTTGTCTAATTACTCCTAGTATTTGTATAGATTCTATTATAAATGATTCATGTGCTATGAATTATAAATTCTATTTTGGCCTCCTTAAAAAATATTTCTGCGTCCGCCCCCGGTAGATCAACTTTGTTTCACCAATCAAGCCCAAAGAATCTTTTCTTGGGTCATACTTTTCGATTAGTTAATAATTCTTCTGTAAAAATGGGATATTGCTGAAGATCATTTCTTGGCTGAAGCTACACAAACTTTCAAACACTCAGTAAACCCCAGGATCTAAGAACTGGCATAAAAATTATCATGCTCCTCAGTCGGTACCAGTTAGAACCATCAGACTGCTAAAACATTTTTACAGTTTCTTTTTTAATACAGACCCCAGAATTCCATGATGTTGCATAAATAGCTCATCCAGCCAAGAAATACCGAAGGAAAAAAAAATCCCCCACTGACCAGCCAAGTTAAATAAACAAGATAGGCCTAAGTGGTTGAGTAGCATACTAACACCTTATACCCCTGAACTTCGACAATTATTCCCCATGGTGGCCGAAAACTAAATAAAATACCTTAAACGAACACAGCCAAGAACCCAAAATCTCACATATATTATTTTGGGCTGGACCATAAGGAAGGAGCAAAAACAACCTTTCCAAGAAATTTTACAAAACAGACCCCCCCACCTTCCAATAATTTGCAAAAGAAAATTCACAAGCTGGAAAATTGTAAGATGGGCTAGCCCCATTTACTTAAATGCAGCAAGCTTATTAAATCTAAACGAATCCAAACAAGAATAGAAACAAAAATATATAGACTGTCTCGTGAAACAGCGCCATACCTTGAACAAAATAGCGAAATAGCTCCTTCCTTTCATGTTCTGTCTCAGTTTCAGAATAGCATTACTAGCACAAGATAAACTGAGTAAATAACCAGACGAAGTCCCATGCACTTCTCACTTCTCACTTCTCTTGAAAGCTAAACTGGAATAGTAACCCACAAATTGGAACCTACGTTTGCAGTATAGTACATGTACACTATCAGCATTTCGAACGTGCAGGGAAAAAAGTAGTAACCCAGGGTTACTAACCCTCAAGCATCCCCATTTTTTAATCCTTTATAGCTATGTTGTCAATGTCATCACTACAACAAACTGGAACCTCTCTACACAAAAAAAGAACAATATTCTAAAAATAATAATTTCTTTAGTGTGGCATGCTTTTGAGTCGAATTAGTAGAAAACTAATCAGCTACAAGCAGTATCATTGTTAATTTCAATTCAAATACGTGGACAAACATAATTTTAAAAAGATATCAACTACCAAAATGATAAAAATGTAACTCAATGACAAATCTCTAACGTTGAAGTAGAATGAACAAATTCACCAACTTAGAGTTTGCTTGAGCTAAGTCCCTAACTACCTCGTTTATCTTTCATGTGTGATCAAGGAAAGTTACATTACAAGTGATCACCATTTTGTGGATAATGAATTAAGTTTGCAGAAATCATTTTCCAAGCCTTTACTGATGCTGTCACACTCACTCCCGTAGCATTGTTAAATACAAATACTTTTGCTCCTCCATTTATTGCTTTTGTTGGATAGACCCGCAAAGTTATAACCCTTCTTCCTCCTTGTGCAAAACTTTCTACTATCGAATGATCAACCTGAAATATTTCAGCCAATACTTTAACAATCCATTGTGTCCAGGAACTTTAATGCTGCTGAATGGTGTCTTACTTATTAAATTATTACATAATAAAGCAAACCTTTTGTTAAAACATTAATCTTGTCTTTATCGATCTTTTTGCATTCTACTTCATTTATTGCAAGGTATAATTATATCAATTTAAAGAATCAAAAATGAAAAATGGGCAGATCTTCACATACCAAAATCCTCATTGATAGTGTTTCACCATGAAGCACTGGAACATCACTACCATAAATCAGCTTTCCAACATCAGAAGCAGTTGATGATCTACATTAAATATGTAAGCAAAATTACTTGCGCTTCATCCCATAATTGGCCCAAGAGCAAAGGAGAAGCTATTTTTGGACATGAAAAACTACAGATTTATAAATGCTCAACTAGTTACATTGAGTCCATAAGCAAGCTACTATACTTCACAGATATATATTCTTTGTTGGTTAAACAATTCATGAAATTGAAATTTGATTTAAAAAACATAAATATCTAGATCACAAATCAAAAGAGTCAAACCGTGATTGATCAGCACAAAAATGAGTTTTGGCACTCCCGTCAGTTCCTTTACTAAAATAAAAGTAAACAGGAGTCAATTCGGACAATGATTTATCAGCGAGAACTAAAATGCCAAATGGTCCAAGAATGCCTCGACTGGCAGCACCACCACTTGAGCTGCAGTTGTAATCCTCATTAGCGTCTACTGTACTTTGTAATGCTTTGTCATCTATCTTAAATGTAGCGATTATGTCTAACTGCAAACAACAAGTATATATAGCCTTAAGCTCAAAAGTACTATTCACAAAATCAAATTGAAACAAGTGCAAGTCTGCAACTTAGCATTAGAAAACAGAACATACTTCACACAAAATCACAGTAAAACTGGTGCAACTTAGCCTCATGAAAAAGAATATAATGACAAACCTGTGTGGCTGAGCCAATACTGAGTGGCAATACTGATCCTGGTCCCAGGTTGAGCCTGTCAAAGTCATAACTTTCTGATCTCAAGCTCTCTACTTCCTCCACTGGCCATTGAAGTATATTGATTCCAGTTTCTTTATCGAATACAATTGTTCTTGGAATGGCCTGCATATATAATGTAGAAAAGGTAGTAAGTCATCTGCACCACAATCAACCTTTTGACTCCAAAAATATAGTAGTTATAAAGCTATGAAACAGGACATTGCCATAACCTGAAGAGATGCCCATCCCTTCAAAAGGTTAGTAGATTCACTATCACTTTCACCAACCCAAGCCCAAATAATCCGTCTTTTCTTATTTTTGTCATAAAATGTCTTTGATGCATAGTAATTTCCATCATCCACCCGCAGGCCAAGGCCAACATCTGCATTCGGGTCATCGGGTGTCCACTTGTCATTTATTGGGTCATAGGTTCCTATTGCATAATAATCCTGCATATACTGATCCAAACTTGCTTTCAGCACATGCTTAATTCCTGAGCCATTAGCTGATGTGTCTAATCCATCTGTGCTGGCCACTGACACCGGGTAAAAATCAATACATTCCCACATACCGGAACCAGGAACCTCATGTAACAACCCATCTAAAAGCTCAAATTCAGTGAAGTTGGCGGTCTTATATACGAGCGATAAACCATTGTTGTTAACTTTTGATCCAATAGTGATCCGCCACTTTCCATCAGGGCCAAGCCAGGCGGTAGTGGGGTCCCTAAAATCCTTGAAACCAATGCCGGGTGGTGGAACCATAACCGGGTTACCTGGATACTTGACCCATTCCAGGAGGAGAGGATCCGAAAGGTTTGCAGGATAGGCGAGGTTTTGCACCTCAGTAAGATTGGCAGTCTTGCCTGTGTAGAGCATAATAATTTGACCATCTGGGAGAATTGTGGCAGAGCCAGTCCAAACACCAGTGATATCGTACCAATTATCAGGTACCATTGCAATGGGGAGATGAGACCAGTTTATGAGATCCTTGGATACAGCATGGCCCCAGGTGATGTTTCCCCAAACAGCAGAATTAGGATTGTACTGGTAGAAGAAATGGTACCATCCCATGTGAAACAATGGACCTATGGTGCAGTACTTAAGATTGTCATCAAAGAATTACAGAGTGTCTCCCTAACAATAATATATTAACAGTATCATGATTCATGTGGTTACAAGATTCATACTTGCGGGGTTTCGTGTATAGAGTAGCATTAAACTGAACAACATGACTATAACATCCTTTTGTCAAACTTTATTGGACTTGTACGCTTTATTACAAGCAGGAAAATAAAGCTAAAAGAATTTAAGTTTTTTTCTTTTCCAAAGAAGACAAAATTTTAATAAAAATTGGAAATGTTAAGTTTACACAAGTGCTGTTACAGTACTTAGTCTAATTCGTCGTGACAAGACTTAAATTGATAAAAAGTAGTAAAAAAGTAGTGAGAAAAATAAGCTTTGATGAAGTTTTTGTAATAGTTCATTAGGGACTCTGAGTCCATCTTTTTTTTCTTTTTGGTAAATTCCAAGTCAATCTTTACTTGAACTGTTAGGTTACCGATGTTAAAATTTGTCTGAGCTATCTAATGTTCAAAGCAATCAAGGAAAAAATCTGCCGTAAAGTTGAAAGAACAAGAAGTAAAAATGACATACCATTAGGATCTGCTCCAGAAATTTACCAGTATCCCCAAATTCAGAAGGCATGGAATTGACAAACAAAGATTAACAATTTATCATTACTAATGAGATATTGAAAAATAGATATATGATTGTAAGAAAGAGTGTAGGTGGGCTAACCATTCATCCAGTTCTTTTGAGGTTGAAAATGATAAGAAGTTCTTTGCCAAGATAACATTTCATTGGTCCATGGGTAGCCCTTTGCTTTCTCACCAGACACTTCTAGGGTAATCTCTTTCGACACCCATCTCCATGCTTGTTCCAGCGATTTCAAATTCAGATCATCTTCACCATCCCTAGTAATTTTTGGTCCTTGTTGAACAAAAAGCAATACTAACAAAGTTGACACTAGAAGTATAGAACATAAACCCTTGATGGATCGTCGGAGTGTTCTCCGAAAATTTTCAATTCCGGCCCTGTCCAGGAGGGGACTGCATGGAGAGACAATGGTGCTGGTATCCATTGTAGTAAGCTGGCTTCAGAAGTCAGTACTACAATGGTAAGTTACAAGTTATGTTGTCTTAGAGTACTTGTGTATGGACAGAGAAATGATGATGAGCTGGAATAATGTGGGGTTTATTTAAAAAATCCAAGATTCAGAGACCTGAAGTCATTTAGTTAACTTTGTAGATCCAATCATAAGAAGCCAAACAGGAATTACATACGTGCAAAATTAGCAGCCTAAGGCTACCCCACCTACGATTTAACTGGAACAAGTGCATGTATCATGCGATCATCTGAAATTAAATCCTTAAGTTCAAGTTAAATAATCTAGTTGATCAACTTTCAGATTCATTTGTATCTTAATTTAGTATAAATTATAATATACAACTCCCAAGTGGCGAGTGGATTACAGAAAGGAAAAAAAAAGATGGGCCCAATAGAAATTCACTATATATTTCAAATTTCATTCAGATAAGAATACAATACATACATGCACTGGGACATGACTATCTTTTTAACCTTCCGGTTGCAAGTCCATCACAAGAAATACCATACCCCCTTTCAGAATAAAATCATTTCCAAATTTTGCTCCAATAAATCACAGTTTGCTGCCAGGCAAAACTCTCGTCCTTCAATTATTCGTTGACAAGGAAGGATAGATACACACTGGGGTAGCTATGATTACAAGGTTACAACTGATCAAATGGGAAAGGTTTAAGAGTTGCTGAAGCCATTTGCCATGCCTTAACTGATGCTGTGACACTCACTCCTGTGGCATTGTTAAACAAAAACACTCTTGCTGCACTATAAATTGCTCTGGTCGGATAAACTCGTGATGTGATAACTGTTCTACCTCCTTGAGCAAAACTCTCAACAATGGAATGATCCACCTAATTTAGTATACAAATATTAATTCAAGTTCATCCGTAAAGAATAAAATTTAAGTTCATTCACATACCTTTTATATTAGTAGTTTTGGTTAAGTTCGATATTTAATTAAATTTGAGCTTGAGTCATAGCGGAAATGGATTATTATTTCTAGAAACTCTTAATTACTAAATTTAAAAGAATAAAAAATTTAGGAATTTTCATAAGTTTATCTTGGCCTGTTAATTCCTTAGTAAATTACAGTCTTTTCATTCAAGTTCATGGCATTGACAGCTGATTAAGATTATAAAACTGTAATTAAGATAGATTTTCACATACCAATAACCTCATGGATAACTTTTCACCATGGAGCACGGGAACATCACTACCATACACCCCTTTATCAACATCAGAAGCAGTTGATGATCTGCATTACATGATTAGCTTTTTCATAAAACATGCAACATTAACGCAAACATAATTAGTGGTTTTTAAACATAAATACCGAAGGCAAACATATAATTTTAACAAAATATATATGAAAAATTAACGCAAAAGAAGAATTAAAGAACTAAATAGTAAAATATATCAAAAATACTTTAATAGAATAGATATGAAATTAACGCATAAGAAGAATTGAAGAAGTAAAGGCAAACATATAATTTTAACAAGATAGAAATGAAAAATTGACAAGTAGGAAGAATTAAAAAACTGCATAGCAAAACATATCCAAAACAAATTATAAACAGGCAAACCTTGATTGATCAGCACAGAAATAAGTTTTTGAACTTCCATCAACGCCTTTGGCAATATAAAAATAAAGTGGAGTTAACTCGGAGAGTGGATCATCAGCAAGAACTAAAATTCCAAATGGTCCTAAAATGCCTCTACCAGCAGCACCGGCGCTGGCACTGCAATTGTAACTCACATCAGCTTCAAATGATCCTTTTAATGCCTTTTCATCAACTTCAAAAGTGGCGATTATGTCTAACTGAATAATTACGTTGACAATAGCAATATAATTAGGTGTCAGTTTTTATTAAAATAACGAATAAGCTAACATTATACAAGGTTTACACTTGACATAATCAAATTAATGATACAAGTGTGTACCTGTGCTGCTGAGCTTATCTTTAGTGGCACAAGTGATCCTGGTTTAAGCTCCACATTATGAATTTCATAACTACTCGATCTCAAGCTTTCAACTTCCTTGACTGGCCACTGAAGTATATTAGTCCCAGTTTTTTTATCAAACACCACTGTTCTTGGAATGCTCTGTAGATTAAAACATTAATCGTCACATATTTATATTTAAACGAACATAGGTATGTGCCCAAACACAAACCATCAATATTTATTATCTAAGTTGTAGAACAAAAATCTCTTGCTCTTCAAATATATAAGCATAACACACATACTTGTTTATCAAGATAATAAATGTATATTACCTGAACAGAAGCCCAGCCCTTGAGAAGATCAGTAGTTTCACTATCAGTTTCACCAATCCAACCCCAAAGTAGTCTTCTTTCTTTATCCTGATCATAAAATGTTTTTGATGCATAATACTTTCCATAATCCAATCTCAACCCAATGCCTACATCCAACTCCGGATTATCGGGTGTCCACTTATCCTTTATTGGGTCATAAGTACCCAATGCATAATAATCGTGCTTGTCATCATCTAAACTTGATTTCAACACATGCTTAACTCCTGGACCATTAACAGATGTGTCCAACCCATTTGATCCGGTAACTGATACTGGGTAAAAATCCACACATTCCCACATACCTGTACCCGGAACTGCATGCAACAATTCCTCTGATAACTCGTAGCTTATAAAATCTGTTGTCTTATACACAAGTGAGAGGCCAGTTTTATTCACTTTTGAACCAATTGTGATCCGCCATTTTCCATCCGTGCCAATCCAGGCTGTAGTTGGGTCTCTGAAGTCTGTACTACCAATGCCAGGTGGAGGAAACATAACAGGATTATCTGGATATTTGATCCAGTTAAGCAGGAGAGGATCAGATAGGTTGGCAGGATATGCTAAATTTTGCACCTGCACAAAGGGTTGTCACATATCGGAAAACACAACCAATATTTAACATGTTAGGCGACATGATTTAAAGACCCAAAATACAAATCTCAATTACATATGACCCAATAAAATTTATTTATTAAATTAATCTTTTAGGCATATATAATTAATTTTATCAGAATTCCAAATTTTAGATCAATCCAAAATTAATTAAGGCCACAAGAGGTATTGAACGTAATAGTTAAGTTAGATTATTCTGATACTTGCGGCTTTCATTAAATATTGATCAGTTTATAAATACGAACACTGTCCGAAACTCGAATTGTCACACTCATACCTACCTGCACAAAATCATCCGTATCACCTGTGTACAACATTACGATCTTGCCATCAGGGAGAAATGTGGCGGAGCCTGTCCAGACACCGTTGATATCGTACCATTGATCTGGCTGCATTGCAAAGGGCAAGTGGAGCCAGTTGATAAGGTCCGTTGATATTGCATGTCCCCATGTAATATTTCCCCAGATTGCAGAGTCTGGATTATACTGGTAGAATAGATGATACCATCCCATGTGGAATAATGGACCTGAATGTAGTACAACACATTGTGTGCAATTTAATTATGATATCCACTTGTTCAATCGAGTAGCCAAAAAGGAGTACAGTACGTACTTTTGTTTCACATGCAATTGTTTACATGTTTATAGACGCTCTGCATAATTAAAAAATTTACAGATTTTTCGAATCAAGACAGGAGCCTAATCTCTAGCATTATGGTTCCGCTACTATCCTACTTGTGTATTAATCTAAACTAGAATGATAGAGTTTATTTGCTTATCTTATACGGAATGGACAAAATGGAATCATGAAAAGATTCAAGACATCAAATTAATAAAGCAATACAACTTAAAACCAGTTAACTTCACATCAGAAAGCAATTGATGATGATTAGCAACTTCCAACTGCCTGGCTATTTACACTTTACAGTACATGAAAGCTAGTCATAGGAATTTAGGAAATTCAATCACTTGAGATTAAAACAAATATTCCAAGACATTACTACTAAAACACTCTTAATAATTCGCTACAAACTATTTTATCCTACGATATTTTACAAATTTTCTCGATTCATTGAACTTTCCGAATTCATTAAATAAGTAACATATATCTTTTGTATTCAACTAGACTCTTCAATTAACATAACATGCAACAAAACATCGTTTAAATATTATAATTAATTAATTATACTAATCCATTTTAAATATAGTGTAATGCAAGTGAACTAGTTGTTAAAGTCTGAGAGTTTCTATCTTAATCATAGATTCTAAAGTCTGCATAGAAGTGTATTATTGAACTAGTACAGGTCATGTACACTAAGCAATCCTATCATCTCAACCAAATAACTACGTGTATTAGTGTGTATACATAATTGTCTATATACACGGACATATAAATCACATGCTTGAGCTGATACGAAATTATTGTTTTCTAATCGAAGTCATTTCAGTCGTACCAATAATACAGAAAACGCATGGAAATGATGACAGATTAAAAAAAGGGCCATGTTGCCTTGCAGACAATGAAATGACCATTCCAACAAATACATTTATGGTTTGCTGGGAACATGAATTTCATTTAAAATTATGAATTTGATTATATATTTAATTAATTATAAAAATTTGAATTTCATTTGAATTTTAAAAAATTCAAATATTAGTACAAATACAAATGTGAGAATTTGAAATGACAACTCAAATTCAATAATTCGAAATCATTCATTTGAAATGAAATCCAAATTCTCAAACACAATCTTATTTCATTCGTCCACAGCTCTAAAAAAGTCAAGAAGATTTTTTAAAATCTTCAATTTCATTATATGAATAATCGTGTGGGATTAAATCACCACGTTACTTAGCAAAAAAAAAATAATCAAAATAATCACCACGTCTGCTAATCAAATCTCCACAAGCAAATCATATAGTTTCATTACATGAATATAATTAATAATAAGATTGTCCCATTGTTATACTCATGAGTCATGATATCATTTTATACTATATAAATTATTTGTGAAGCTAATTCTTTTATGTAACTTGCCTTATCTAATTTGGCAAGTTTCTTACTTCTTTTGGCAATAATTGGATTTGCTAACCACTCAATAATAATAATACTAGCTTAGATCCGGTTGGCACGTGTTATTAGTATTATTTTATTAATTAAATTTTAATATTATAAATTTTAATATTCTAATATTCTAATATTTTATTTTTTCATTTTCTAAATTACATTTATATTTATATTTTTACTATTTTATTTATTTATTTCATATCTTGTATAACTATATTATTATATCTTAATCTTAATTTTATTAATTAGTTATTTATATTTTTATTTTACATATATATTATAAAAATATTAGCATATTATTATTAAATATTTTCTATTAGTTGTATTTTTTATGGAGTAATATTTTATTTGATATCATGTGTGAATATATTATTATATTTGAATTTTATTTATTGATTATTTGAAATACGTGTATATGAATATTATTATTAAATATTTTCTATTATTTACATTTTATTTTTATTTATGTTAAATAGAAGACAAGATATTGTTTTAATTTTTTTGATATACCTAATTTTTATTATTATGGAACCCGATAGCAACTAAACCACCACGTGATATCCTTTATTTCAATTATACTCATGCAATGCACATTGTTACTTTTTTAATAATAATATTATAGTCAAATTTATTAATTTTTAATAATTTATATTTATTCAATTTAAATATTAAAATTTAATATATTTTCTTTTAAAAATAATATTAAGTTAGTTATTGTTATTTATTGATAATCGAAGGTTTAATATTTATTTATAAATAATATTAAACTAATTTTTGTATTGATAGAGAAATCAATCAATTAATTAATAATACTTATGAATTTACATTTTTACTTACGCCCGACTAACTCCATTATTCCATATATATATATGGGATATAATTAGTGTCAACTAATACGTAAAATTTAGACAATACAAATACGTCCTATTAGCGATAAACATGATATATTGTTAAAATATTTACATTTATATATACTTTTTCCATCCCATTCATTCTGTGGACGAAAAAATGCATTTCTAATAATTTATTATAAATACATTTTATTTAAACAAAAATGTTAAAAGTGATTATTTACAAATACTTCCCCACAAAAAAATTAATACAACCAATTAATACTAAATATCCAAAAAGAGGGTGAGTAATGTTGCTACATATTTGCAAACAAACATATATAGGGTGATTAAGAATAACACAAAAATTAAAGGTCAAATTAAGAGTTAATTAGAAGAAGAAGATGACGAAGAAAAAGATTAAGATAGAAAAAACTGAAGGCAAATGAAGAAGGACCTACCATTAGGATCTTGAGGAGGAAAAGTTCAATCCCGAAACAAAAGAGATCGAGCGCACCCCATGAAAAGTTTTGGATTTGCAAGATAGAGACATGATTAGAAAAAGGATCACAAAATAGTAGTAATAAACGTGCATGTATTTAATACATACAATATATATTGTATTTACTATTTTATTCCATATTGTAAAAGGTAAGCTAACCATTCATCCAATTTTCTTGAGGTTGAAAATGGAAAGAAGTCCTTTGCCATGACAACATATCATTAGTCCACGGATACGCCGTCTCCGCCGTGGACTGCCGGAAACTCTTCTCCGACACTCCTTGTGACACTCCTCGTGACGGTGGTTCCAACATATCCGGATATATCGATGCGTTGTGATCATCTTCATTAATACTATTTTTACTAGTTGCAACTTTTTTACGTACAACTTGTTGGATATTAGGGTTGACTAACAAAAATATAACAAATGAAAAAATGAGCGTGGAAAAGAGGATAGTAGAGACAATCTTGATGGGTCGTCGGGGAGTAGTTGACGGAGAATGATCGGGTTCGGGTACTCGGGGATTGCCCGGAAGAGGAGTGTAAGGGCTTGCATGTTCGAGATCGTGAGTGGGGAGAAAATGTTTGGTATTCATTGGTTGGAAAATTAAATACTAGTAGTATTCAAGGGGTGTTGGAACTGCAAATATAGGTGAAGCATTTATAAAGATGGTGACATATAATGAAGTGTAGCTATGTGGATATGTCTAATGGGTTGGACATGTGGATAATTTGGGGATGGGTCGGGTTGTCAGAAATCGACGTGAACCTGTCTCCTGGTTTTTCGGACATTGAGACTTCAAAAAAAAATTGGCCAAGAGAGGACGAGAAAGAGAATTCAAATCGCAAACAGTTTACCCGAAATAATTTAACTATGGACACACTAACAAGTTTGACAATTTTTTATTGATGACGGTTTTTATCCATACATGGCACATTATTATTAATGTGAAGAGAATCAATGAAAATTTGAAAATTCGTGCATACATTGCATATTTTTATTAATTGTAATTTTATTAAATGTAATAAATGATGTAGTATTCACACAAATTTCATTAACTAAATTTTTTTAAATTGTCACGTCCACATCATTTAGGAGAAATTATACTCAATTTTCTAACCTAAACATTACAATTTATAAATTCGGTCTTCTATCTGTAAATATAATAAATTTATTCAAAATGCCATAAATATATCATGATATTGCCGTAAGACTCGAGTTTAACGATTACCTACGTTAATCACATTTGACATTCGAGAATGAATGAAATTAAGTAACATACTAAAACTTGGTACATATTCAAACAAAAATGATAACGGGTCGAACTTGAATTGTAACAAGAAAGAATGAAAATCCAATCCGAACCGGACCTATATATATCCCATATTCCCATGGTTGCCCCTTCACAAATAAAATTCCAAAACGTGAAGAAGCAGGAAATTGGTGGAATGACCCATTTACACCTATTATTTGTGAGCACTTGCGTGGCACCCAATGCACCACATACTCTTAGATTAAATTAATAAAATTTAAAAAATGATTTGATAACAAAATTATTTCTTAGTTGGACTATTTAAAAGACACGCGAAATACTCTATCCAGAAAATAAAATAAAATTATGAGCTTTCTTTTGGTAAAATTATAATGTTGACCTCTCGCGAGTAGTTTACATTGTATGACTTGTATCGTTGTACAAATAATATAAATCTTCCCATATTGTATTTGTAACTTTCTCCATCCCTTTATATGAAAAAAAACAAGGCGTGAATGGAAATTTCAACAAGCTAGTACAGTAAACGAATTGATGATATTGTTGTCGTCCTGTTTCGCCCGTTCTCTTTTGCAAGGTCAATGTGGATGGGCTTTAACCTTTAAAAAACATGTGTATACCCATATGTCAACGTGGCACACATGGTGGGCCACATTAGTACCATTATCATCGTGTTATTGGACCGGGGAGTTGATGATATGACTGATGATAACATAATTGTGGGTCATAATCATCATGTCTAATAATTATGTGTCTCCTAGCCTTTTTTGCACAAATTCATAGCAGTACTATTGGACATCAATTTATAAACTTGATAGCTCGTAGGCCCATGTTCAAACAAAATAGGCCTGGAGAATCCAAAACCTTTAAGGCCCATTTCCCAGCTAGTTTGTGCCACGAGATAATTGAATTCGAAACATTGTTTATATAATTTGCAAGAAGATATCTTTTGTACCGCAAATTAGTTACACATGAATAAATAACAAGAAAATAAAAGCGAAGATGAGTAGAAGAGATATGAGGTAGGAGCATTGAAACCTGTTGTTGCATATTGGAGTGTTAAAATATTATAATTACTATGGTAATAATAATAACCAGAACATCCGCAAAGTCTCAACACCAAGGTGGCTCCGATGACAAAAAATAATGCATTACTCATCATCATTACCAAACACCACCACCAATATATTTTCAATCTTCCATTCTTCTCATTAGCCTCATAATTACTAACATTTCCAACCCCGGCATTGGATCATTATTATCCTCCTGATGATCACATTCTTCCTCGGGACCAAAACACGAATGAGGACCAACTTTATCAGCATAATCAATCGAAGTTGTTCCGTAGTCTATTCCTTTAACATAACCTGACTCGAGTCGTGTGAGTTGCTTTGATATGGAGCGCAAAGGAGGAGGAATTGAGTCGGATGGGTGAGGAGAAAGTTCAGCTGATATAATAATATTCTTTAAAAACTCAATTCTTGGTTTTATGTCTTCATGTTGCGCTTGTGCTTGTTCTATTTCTTGCAGTTTCTTATGTAGAAATGAGTATGATTTCTTCATCTATAACTCCTGTTAATGAATATTCTCACAACATTTGTATTTTTATTTGTTGAGTAAGTTCTTGTTATGACTCACGAGAGATTGAGGGGGCGTTAATTGGGTTGCAGCAGTTACACTCTACAGACGTGGGTTCAGTTGTTCATGCATGATAATAACGTACCATATATAAATGTAGTTGCTGCATCTTCTAAGATTACAGGGCCCAAAAGGCTTTTTCTCTTGTTCCTTTATCCTGCCGAATGTGTAAAAGTACTTCCATTTATTAAGCACTTGAATTTTTGGGCCTAAGCCCAGTTTTAGATGCTGCTGAAAATGTAAAAATGCTGGTTAATTTCTGGTACGTCCTCCTCGATTAGAATTGACTCAAACAGTCAAACTCATTTATCATTGCATTAGGAAAATTGTTAAAATTATTTATAATTGCTATATACCAGTAGCTAAACGGAAAACAATTACTTGGTGTTCTCAGACTTCTAATCCAAGTTCATTATATTATTCAGCAACTTACAGCTGCAGAACTTGAAAAATAACTACAGGAAATTAGAACTAATACCGTCTTTATCAAAGTTATGTATCGGTTTATCAGATAATAAGAACTAGTAGTACTGATCATGTCATTTATTTAAGAAGTCAGCTTCTACATTCAGGATACAAATATCACAAATACTCTTCATTATAAATTATTCTGCAATCTTGACAATCTAATCATGTACTATATTTGATTAATATCACAACAGCAATCGAATCTCTAAGTGCATGATATATTCATTGCAGTTCAAATGAGAGGTTCATTTGTTGTGAATTGGCGATTTTCGCTGTGGTGGATTATAATCCATCTCCAGAACCACAAACCTTGCTTTAACTCCCTTATTTAGAGCCTCCCCTTCCTCATGAGGTCGTTGCAATTTTGAGCCCTACATGATAGTCATCCAATGACATGTTATGCATCTTTCCTGTAACTTTCCTGTTTATCAGACTATTTCAGCATATACTTGCAACGATAATTGACAACCCAATTAACTGTTTTTCTTTATGATCATTGAGTTCTTTATTACCAATTAACACATATTCTTTAGTCACTAAGATCTGCTTACATCCTATATTTTCACATACCCTGCTTGGAAACTCCTCTCTAGTATCTACTCCTAGGACTAAAGGTACGGTATGCCTGCTTACTATCTTCCACATACGTACCCTATTCGGAACTCCCTCTCCATTCCTAGGATAGGACTAAGGTCTGTCTAAGTCTACCTATCTTCTACATACCCCCGTTCTTCGAGCATGATACACTGGTATGTTTGGTTTGATCTAGAGGATATATGCCTTAGTTATGGACATTCTACTAGTAACTAGCTAATTAATTTTTAGTTGTAATATATTGCATGTTTTGATAAGTACTGGAGAAGATATCTTGATGGGAAGCTTAGAAATCACTATATCAGTACTATTTATTGACATATATATACACGGGACCGGAACTATTTAGTGCATAAATATGAGCATACATATATAATGCACACGGATCTTGATGCCTTTTCATACTCTGTTTGGAGACAGCGAAAGAGACATGTTACCAGTCGCAATCCTCCCCACTGCCTCCTGTATTCAGAAGTACTAACTCACAGGTACTGTGTAATTAGTAACTTAATTAACTAGTTACCTCTGGTAGAACTTGTTTTGCATTTGGCATAACTGCTTGAGAGGTTGACTGATCAACCCTGTTCGGGGACATTGACTCATCAATCCTTTTTCTGGACCGTGACACATCACTCTCACTCCCTGCATATTAATTACATCCCTATTAATGTTTGGTCATATGTTAACATAATAATACTCTTACGAATTTTTGCATATATCATCACAATAATCATAGTATAGTTAACACTTAACAGTGTCCTTTACTAGTTTCAGTAGCTCCCTTTTTTATGTATATAAATATTGATCAAATCTACAAAATACAAGTATCTTCAGGCTAGAAAACTAGCATATATGCTAGATCTATGAACCATAGTTGGGGATTTAATCATCAGTATGATTGTATGATTAGAGGCAACAAAATTATCGAGAAACTTGGAGTTGGTGGCTTAGTTGTGACATGGAGGACGTGTCCTTGGTCTTGAATAATCGGAGAAAAAAACAGGATTTTTGTGTTGGTTCTTTTGTTGCAAGTTCCATGACACCGAAACTAGAGACTTGGTTGAAATTACACCTCTATGATCTTCACTTTTTTCCTTCTGAGAAATATCCTCTTCCTTTGCGGCGTTTAGAATGTTAACACTATCCTCGTCCTGATTATGATCACTTCTCTCGAGCATCCCCTTGTTTCCATTTGTATTATTTTCTCGATTCATATTGAAGCTGACAACCTTAGCCATCTGAAAACAAATATCCCATAAAAACATAAATCACCAGAGGTAAACATTATGCCTGTCATTAGTATGCAAATTTTGTACATAGCCATCAATTATGTGAAATCTATATAATTCGACAGATAGTACAGAGTCGTTACTAGCTTCTATTTCGTGTATATTTCATAAGATAGAGAGCGAGGACCAACCTTGGCAGGAAAAATCTGTTGGGGGAGATCCTTTTCGATAAGTGGAAGATGGCGAGCAATGCAGGCATGCATGCAGAGAAAGATAAAGATGAGAAGAGTTGTAACAAAGTGCATGATTACGATGATGATTTCTCTACTTAGCTAGGCGAAAAGGTTGTCGTAGTATATACGAATGTATACTTCTATATAGGCTAGCTAGCGAGGTAAGGACAAGCCTTTAAATAACATAAGATTATACTTATAATCAAGAGCAAACTATATGTATGGTTTTAGAAATGACCAAAAGGAGTATATTTATATGGGTTTGTAATGTATGTAGATTCAACTGATCAATCAGTGATGAATGATCAACTAGAAGAAGCTAGAGCATACTAGGGTTCTAGCATTAAATACAGGTTCCGAAAGAGAATAAAAAGAGTGTTATGGCGTTAAGTTTTTGATGAGACGAGACGGTGTATGGGGAAGAAAACTTTGGTCCACGTCTGGAGGTGGCCTCACCTTGTCTACTGATATTTTCTATCACTCGTCCTCTCAACTGTTGTTTATATTGTATGTATATATACCAAGCATTTGAAGGGGTTGGTTGGCCCTCCAGAACTATGCATGCATGGACTATTTATGCATATGCGTCCATGTTGTAAATATATAGAAGAATGTACATATGTCGTATGTGTATGTAATTGTTTGTAGATTTTCGACACAATGTACGGTCCAAGTTCGTGTGTGCCAACGGGTGCGAGATGGAAATGGAGAGATCGGGAGAGCGGAAAAGCGGATTTGAAATCAGTTGCGGAACCAGGTTGGGGCTGATCTCGTTAATTTGACTCTTTGCTCAAAATAACATATTAGTTTTTACGAATTTTAAAAAGTAGTTAAAAATGTCTTTAGTCTCTGTTAGAATTTTCTATAGTTTAGTCCCGGCTAATTTGAATTTGGTCACTTTTACAGTTATGCATAACACAATTTTAATACTTGGTATATTACTCCCTAAAATAGGATTTAACGATGCAAAGTTAAGTAATCAACAACAAACACTTCATTCATTTAAGTACATAGAGCAGAGGATTAGAAAATGGTTAAATAGCGTGGAATGCTCGCAACTAATTACGCATTTATTTTAGGCCTAGTAAAACAAAGCAGATGTATAAAGAAAACAACCAACTAAGAACCGGCAAAGACTAAAGCCAAATGGGAAGTTAACAAAATGCTAGAATCCACCTTGTTTGTTCAAACCGATGACCCCCTGCTTCTCACTCTGTCTCCCTGAATCCCTGTTCCATTCATGTTTCGTGGCTCCGTGTTTTCCACCACAATTTGTTACCATAACACAACAGCTTCATTGACCGTCTTTTCTTACAGAACTTTTTAATTTCTTGTGTACAGCTCCGCAAATACTACTGTATATGAAACTCTGTGTTCCATTCATTCATAATTTCATCCTAGTTAGAGTCTAGCTAGAGACCTACTTATGGTTGCCGGACACGGATATAACCGCATATAGCTGCTCAATTATCACTTATAATGCTTTAAATTAGACACACTGTTCATCAATATATGATATCTGTAATCGATTTGATGCAATTTTTTCGAAATTGCGTGCTAAGCGTCTCAAATTAGATCTCGCATGAGCTCTCAGATCCATGCACATGCGATGAGACAAACACACACATTTATGGAAACTAGTCATCGCAAATTTTGAAAATCTTGTTAGGATCCAACTGGAAACATGCAGCATTACTATCGGAAGACTAAAAACAAAAAAATGCACTGCAATTCAAGCTGGCACTTGGTAGGGAGCTTGGAAAAATTCGTGTGCGCATGTCTCATTAATACCCTTCAATCTTCTTAAACTCATCCCCCATTGTCCTTCAATCACAAAATGATCGTCCCCATATCTTCCTTCATTCATTAGTAAAAAAATATATAGCAGTAGTAAACTATATAAAATGTCTGTCTTGTATTCTATGTGGTATGAAATCTAGCAATTTATGAAATCTGTATAGCAATATGAGAAGAATATTTTACATTATTTTTGAAGTGAGATATTTTGACTTTTAGATATCGTAACTGTTAAGATCACATGTGTAGTGCTGTAATACAGACACAAGTCCCACATCTTTTGGCCTAGCCTTGCGAGCTTAAGTTGCTAAGTATGACAGTGTTCCCAGCGTCGACCATCTACCACTTGTTCAGTTGTTCACTACTCTCTCTCCCCATAATTATTTTGTCGTGTTGAAGTTATTATAAAGTAATTAGTTTTATTATATATTAATAAATATGAGATATCAATACACTATAATACTATTATAATTAATAAGTATGTTAAATTGATATGTATTTATAATGAAGGGAGCTAAATGTTAATTTTACATAATTAAATTGATAAATGAAGTGTTTACAAGGGTGTGATAGTAAAAATACTTTTGAATGTAAGGATATAAAAATAATATTACATTGAATAAAATGTTTACCAAAAGTGTGTGTTGTTGTATTATATAATAGGAAGATTCCTAAATTAAATATTTGTTTTGATATGAAAAAACTGTAGCAATTATTTGTATATAAAAATATGAATATTTATAATTTATATGGAATGAAAAATATTACCATAAAATATTTATATTCCTGAAACACATTTCAAAACTACATATAATTGGAATGTGGATGTAAATGAGTGAAATAAATAGTCCATGAGTTACTCGAGTTCGGCTCGGAAAATATTCGAATTCGATTCGATAATAATCGAGACCGAACCAAGCTCGAGTTTCAAATTATTCAGCTCGTAAGACTCGCGAGCCTAAATAAGTTTATATTTATATATTCTTATATATATTAAATATTTATATATATTAAATATTTATATATATTATATATTTAATTGAGTCGAACTCGAGTCGAGTTTATCAAATTCAAGTTTTTATAAATGTTTAGGAGAATTGATTCGAGTTTTCAAGATGAACTCAAAAATATCAAATTAGTGTCGAACCGAGCTTGAAAATCATGACTCGATTGAGCTCGAATTTAACATTGTTCGACTTGACTCGACTCGTTTTTTTTAATATATATCTATATATTCTGTATAATGGCTTTAAAGAATTGCACCGGAGGCAATGAACCATCATTTTCCTTGAACTCGTCGACTATACAACTAAAACATATATACTTATCAATAAATTTAATGTCAAGAATTGACCGAAAGATTCCGGTTATAGTTGTACATCCACAGATCGGCCAATACATTGAATACCCATATATTCCCAGTTGTAGCATGGACACCGAATTACGGTATATAAGATCATCTTCAAACACCTGTTGAGTAAAAAGTTTATGTGACACTACATTATAGATATTAATTAGCGCTTCAACTATAAGACCGGTTAGCATTAGCAAAAATTATAGATATCCTCTGTTTCATCTTCTATATTTGTCGAGTTTCTAGTCATTATCTAAAATATTCACATCAGCTTTTTACCTTATTTAAATTATACATAAAATATAAGATTATATATAAAATAACATTTTTGAATATAACTAACCATTATTGCTAATATCTTTGGAGTACAAACTCTTACAGTAAAATTTTACATAATCATAATTTAACTAACCATTTTACCTATTGTCATTGGAGATGCTCTAATATCACCACATAACAGTTGCATACCCATTTTTTGCTACTTCAAGGTACTCCAAAACTATACTGCCCGAGGAAGGAAACTTAGATTTGATTTACATAAAATTAGCAGCAGAATAATCTTTTTTTCATGCATAAGCAAAAGAGTATAATGATCTCCTGCAGAAACTAAACACAATTATCCTTCCATTTTTCTCTAAGATTCTATCAAATTCTAATCACATATATGCATCACTAAATCCTTCACTGTAAATATCATACTTTAAATTTCAGTCACAGATATGCATCCCTTACGTCATTGAAAGCAAACAGTATATTAGAACAAACTCGCACACAGTTGGGCAAATAGTGCCAACTTATTTATTTCCGGAAAAATGTTACATTTGCACATATTCTCTCCTCTCTTTTCTCTTACATCACTTACTATATACAGAAAAGGAAGCTTTTAGATATCACAACATGTTGAGGCAAGCCAAAGTACCCTGTAATTTGCAGACAGGTGACTTCTTGAACCTGCAAAATGTTGCCACCTCCCAGCTCCAGTAAATGCATTCATTAATCAGACTAATTAAGAATGACGGATGTAATTTGTGGTCACAATTATATAAATGTAATTTATGATCACGCTCGAAGAAGATTATTCACAGTTACTGTCACAGAATTTGTTCGCCGCAAATCCTGCATGTATCCAAAACACTTAATGAGCCTACTAATGTAGGGCAGTTAAAACACAAACAGCAATGCAGCTCAAGTCACTTACTAGTTAAAGGGTAATGAAAATAGTAAAGGAACTTTGTCCGTATTTATCTTCCCAACAAGGAAGGGTTGCAAGTTTTTTCCTCCCTGATGTTAAACTAAATTCTTATGATATGAGGAAGAAATCCAAAAAAATCACTACACTTTAGAAAAACAATACCATTAAAGGAAACTTCTAAGCCAACTGCAAGTAAAACATATTACTTCTAGAAATGTGGTATAAGTAAATGATAGCATGCAATACAATAGAGAATTTACGAACTTCCGAGTCTTTGATTATATACATATTACTGATTTGTAGCCAACTGCAAGTAAAACATATTACTTCTAAAGCAAAAAGGACTAATATTACTATCCCCGTCCTTAACTTATGCTTGCCATCGTAGACACTCACAGGCGTGTCTTTAAGCTTAAACTAGAATACTATATTCTCCATTTAAAAAATGTCGTTGAATATAATCTGATTCTTCAGAAATATGAATTGAATAAAAACACTAGTATTTATAATACTATAACCTATATGTCAATATATACCTGGAAGATTAATTCATCTGGAACATGGGGTAAGACCTCTCGTACTGTTTCAGCCATGGCAAGTATGCTTGCTAGGTTCTCATTAGCAGCACGAGATGTTGTCCTCACATGTACTCCACCTGCATTTCCGGGATATCTTACACTGCCAGGAGAAGGAACAGCTGAACTGGATGTGCTAGCTTGGGTTGAATTCGCAGGCCAAAGGTTCCAAGCATTGTCTTCCAGGGCAGTCTGAGCATATGTTTCCCCTACAGCGGCAAGATGTCTCATCATCATCTGAACTCCTCCCAACCCAACTGACCTCATAGTTGTAGACGGGCCTGCTCCATCAAAACCCAGCCAAGTAGGATCCAGGCCTCCACCCCTAAAAAAACATACAAATAAATATTATAATATACAATTATAAAGTAGTATTTCAATTTATAGAGTGACGGGAGAAACTTATTGCTGCCAAGTACCATCTTTAACATCCACATGCCAAAGCTTACCAAAAAAATCGTATTAAGGTACTCACAAGGGATCTAAACACTCAAGCGGCGAAAGGTGTGCCAAACAAAAGTAACTGCATACTAATAAAGCTAACTAAGCTGCTTGGATATTCATCTGGTACTTCAACTGTTTATATATCTTGTAAATGATTTCATGCAATCTGCCAGGCTTAGCCTAGCAGTACCCCTCAGAGGTCGAGGCTTCATGTCTCGGTAGAGGCATGTGTGCGTGAGTATTTAATTTATGTAATTGAACATAACAATAATAATAAACAATTATATAAAATGATTGCATGCAATTTTATAAAGACATAAAACCCTTGCATGCAAAAGCAGCAACTTACTCCCATCTGACTAACACGTAAGGATCAAAATTGAACAGACAAATTGACACAAACTTTAAACAAAACAAAAATTATGACATAAGCACCAACATGTGAGTGCAACAAACAAACCTCCAATCACCACCATCTAAAGGATTCACTGTCTGATCGGTCGAAACTCCTTCAGGCAAGTTAGGAGCAGGAGGAAGCCGATCAAGCCTCGAACTTATTTGTCGGGCAAGTTGCTCATCACTTGAAATTTCTCCAGCACGGGGGTTTGCGTAGTCTTCGGGTCTGCCCACAAAAAGCGGCTTCCGACAAGTAGGGCACAAGTAATTATTATTTAACCCTTGATCCAACCTGGTGTTTACATACCATTTTAGCATTTAATTAGGTCATACAATGCAACTCAGTCACAGAGCAAGATACACCATATTTAAGGCCATACCAAGATCTCAAGCATGCAAGATGAAAAAGATGATGGCAAGAGAGCTTCTTGGCTTTGGCCATCGGTTCCTATTATTTATAAGTTGTAATCAGAATATACTTATCCACGTCGATAAAAACTTGCACAGTAAACACTTATAACTTACCCTGCAGATAGCACATTCATCATCATAGGCTTGTAGCTCTTCATGTGTTGCATCGGGAAGTGCCCCATGAAGGGTGCCCAAAGCTATCGTTAACTTGATAAATCCTTTAATACGTTTTACAATTGCACTTAACAATGCCTAGAAATTGTATAAATTGCAATGAGAACGACGACTTGAGAGTAATACGGATTCAGATGACCCCAATCAAATGATTACTGAAGAATTCTAGCGACACAAGCAAGTATAATACTTACGCGTATATTTAGGAAAAGGACTGCATCGACAAGATGAAATGCCATCCCGTGAAGCCACCATATATGCACATAATGACCAAGGGACATCAACAGTGTCATCAAGTCTAGAACAAAGCCCAAATTTCTCACAAGAATGCCTTTCCATTCGCTCAATGAACCTACAGGCATACCCTCTATTTTAGTAGAGATTTATAAAACAACATCAATTAAAACAATATAAATAAATATATATTATAATTGTGGATTATTGGAATATTCTTGAGTGTGATAGTAAAGTAATAAAAGGTATAATTTCCTATTTTAAGTATGGTCGCGGATTTAGTATCTCATATTTAGTTATAGTCGCACATTGTGGTAGGTTTTAAGGGAATAGTATTTAATCAACTCATGAATCAAAACAAAGCAGGATAACAGTGTACTGTCCTTAAATGTCAAGACTTAACAAAAATCTTATATAGCTAAAGTCTTATGAATGCACGGAATTTATTTCTCAGCTTTTGTTCTATGGTACGTTCAACCATCCTTACAACAAGAACACTAAAAACCACTGAAACAATTAGTAAAAGAAAACGTAAAAAAGAAAAAGGTACTGGAAATAGTCACTTGTGGAAACAAATATGACCCGATTCAGATTTGCAGATTGCTCGAGCAAGATAACAATAACTGATGGGAGTCTTGCTCCAATTTCTAATCCTCAAGGACCACCAAGTCATATACTAGTATACTACCCATAATTAGGATATAAATAACTAAGACTGAATAACATAATTATCGAAATTCAAATACAATTGCAAGTTGGATTAGCTAACCTGCTGATATATCAAAAATATTTGATATTCCCCGGTACGTGCTATCTTTAGCAGAGTTATGGAGCCATATATCAAGCAATTGGAATCCATGAACTACAATAGCCTAGAGTAAACATTATACAAGCAGCAAGCTTTATCAGTATCCAAGTTAGTTAAACTCCAAATGGAGAAAAAACTCAAAGGTTGGAATGAAAACAGATCCTTCAGAAATAAGAGTACAAGATTTTGATTTTTCATAAACTTGTACCTGTGATGTCTCAAAAAGTACACTCAGAGGCTCATAGAACAATAAGAAGAACATAGATGACGCTATTGTTCCATAAAGCATCAGGCACGTCCTTATCCTACAACCATCATAGAAAGAATAAGATCTTCTGACAAATGAGTGTATCGGGTAATATATCTTGCATTTGCTGTTACTTGATTGCTCCATATTAATCTAATCTATGTGGTGTTAAATATCCTTTTTGAACCAAAATCCTGCCAATCATATTTGCATAGAGCACACTAACAACAAACTAAAATCTAATATGTCATCAGATGGTGATAGGCATTACCAGAACAAGTCAACGGAGAAGACGAGCAACAAAACAGAATACACACGGAAGTATGTCCAGGGAGTTGCAGAAGGAGACGCATTCAAACGATCAAGTCGATCTCTAGCTAAAGCTTGAAACATCTGTACAAAAATCAGATAAGTACAGAAATATTACTGATGAATCTCTTATGTTGTGTTTTGTTAAGTAGCATGTAATTGATGAGATCAAAGGAAAATAATGGGGTTAGGAAAGAAAGTTCGAAAAAAAATTGAGCAAGTGCAAATTTTCTGGGGTAGAAAATGGGTACTGATGGATAATGCAACATTCCTTCTCAACTTTGGGGGTTTGAGTTCTAGTTTAGGTTGTTAGGAACGGAATGGAGGATGGAACGAAAATTTTGAACATCTACTTCAAATTTCATTCCATTCCAGCAATTTTATTCATCCCAACCAATCACAACATTACAATCTAATATATATCACTACATACCTTTAAGGAGCACAGAATGACCAGCCATGCTGTCCATAAGCTCCCTTGGTATATCTTTGGCGGGACTACCAGTGGAAGAAATGTTCCCTATGAGAGTCATCAACACATAAACACACAACACGAGTTTCACTACTTAAGACTAAATTTCAACTTGCGAATGGTGCTTGAAAGTAAGAAATATCCAACGAGCTGAACAGTCAAAAATGTCTGTTAGCTTTTATCAGTTGATAAACGGTTATGTTTGAACGCATCAAACCACCAAATTAAGGGTCCGTTTGGTATTGCTGTTGCAACAGCTTTTTGCTGGAAAGTAATTAAAAAGGTGTTTGGTAAAATCTAAAAACATTATTTTTTATATTATATCTCAAAATATACATGAATAAAAAAAATTACCAAAAAATAACACTTTTTCCACCCACTTTTTCTAACAGCACATCAGGCAACCCCAAACGGAGCCTAAATCTACTCTCCATTCCCCCATACTATATAATTTTAAAAGTAAATGACCAAAACTGGAAAACCATAAAAGGTGCCTAATTACAATTACAACTACATTGAGTTATCTGAATAATATATGACCTTATAAATAACATAATTAACAAGCCGCTCAACCAGTTTTCGACTTTCTGAAGAGTGCAACTCAGCAAAGAATATGGTCTGCAGCACAGAGTAGAAAACAAAAATTAAATATTTAGTTAGGTGACCACTTATAATGAGGAAGAAATATAAATATAACTCACAGTATACTTACAAGACCACAAAAAGTGGCTTAAACACATGACCAGCATACCAGATATCACAGGACCAATTGACACATGACAGGCCAAATAAAACAAATAATAATGTACAGATCCAAATGTGACACCATATTACAAGTGTGCTTAGGGACCTTATCAAAAATCTCCTCGATAACACTAAACTAACTCCGCAAACAGTAGGGCACCAAACTTTCATAGATACATATAGGCATATAGCCCTCTCCAAAACATTCCACACAGCTCAAAGAGGAGCTGGTACTCCTTTTTGACAAGAAGTTGGTTAATTAACATGAATCACAACTATGGATGAACAAAGTCTTGCATCTTGACAAATGCTTCTCATAATCAAGTAAGTGCCTAGTGAAGCTGCAGTTTCCCTAAAAATTGAGCACAAATGAAATTGTTCACATTCCATTTCTAGATTTATGAAGTACGACACTGTACCATATATTCTGACAGTTCATTTTCACTTCTTATGTATTTAATATGTTGTCTACACTAATGAACAACTTGGTACAACAAATTTGTGATAAAGCTGACCACATCAGCATGATGGGAGGACCACCAGAAATTATATGAAACTCGTTTAAATAGTTTTTAGATACATAGTATATTGTTGCTACTGCCAATCCGTGACAGCCCCACAACAGAGTAAATTTCTGTAATTAGCAGATTTTACAAGAGATGATTGTTACCTTGAGAGACAGAATGGCCAGAACAAAAACGTTAATTGCAAAATTTGCTACCAATGCAATCGAAGTGTAAGAGTCCGAAAGGGACTCCAGAGCTTGGACAACATTATCAGAGTGAACAAAACTTTGACTAATTAAACCATCCAGCAATATTTTTTCAGGTGACAGCGTTGCCCAATAATGAAGGCCGGCGTAGCTCAACACAGTAGAGAATAATGAAATTGTTACGTAGCTCACACCCATTGACAATAAATTAACTCCTCTTACTACAACCAAAGCTCTGAAATTTCACGAAACCAAATATAACATAACCTCTTGCCTACATGTTGGTTCCGGTATACAAATAAACATCTCAATACTATTTCTCACTTCAAACAAATTTTCCGATCAGTGTCCAAACATATCAATCTAGAACAAAGAAACCTGCACCGTAAATTAAAAAGAAAATTAATAAATTCCTCTAACAAAAATAATTAATTAATCAACAAGCCAAACGTATTAATCCCTGATCATTCGATGTGTAATAAACCTGATCTACTCTAATTCTTGACAACTAGCAAACCGCTTCGGATAATCTCGTTACTTAACTCGAGTCTCATCGTCTTAACTCCAACCTGAGTTAAAATAAATATATTTATGTACATATTAATCCCTGATCACGCCCTGTGGAGTTATTCGATGCCTAATACATCTAATCAAATCTAATTCGCAACAACTACCAAACCGCTGTATAGTCTAAACTCAAACCTGAGCTAAAATATATTAATTACGTAAATACAGCTTCATCGAATTGAAGTCAATTCGAACAATTCCAGCTCTAATATAGAGTCAAATGATCAAAAAAGAGTTGAATTACAATACAACATCACAAATCATTCAAAACATTAGTAAAACTAATAAAATTAACAATAATTAACAATCAATTCAACATATTGATGAATAATTCATAGGTCATATATATATATATATATATATTATATGTGCATACATTTCAATTTTCAAGACCTAAACAAATAGAATAAAAATTATATGTGCATGTATGTATATGTGTATGTATATATAAAATTGTTGGAATCGCGAACCTGGTCGATTTGGGGGAGATGGAGATGGTGCGATCTTGTTTACCTCGATTAATGTGAAAATTAGGGCGAGATTGGGGCAATTTTTGCGGGAAAGCGATTAGTAAAACTCTCTTTTTTTTAGTGTTGATTTTGGTTTTAAAAGGGTAGGTGTAATAATAATACCTAATGGAATATAAAATTGGTGTACTAATACTTATACTTTGTCTTTGACTGTCAATAATTGGTCTTGGGGTCTTAGTTTTATTACCAAAAGTCTATTTTTTGTGTTATTCTGCTTTTTGTGTTTAGGTTGCTTTTGATGACTATTTCACAATCTGGATATTGTTTTTTGTTTTTTATGTTGGTCATTTTAATGATTTATATGTTATTTTTTTTATTATTTGGACTAAATTATCAATCTTAATTTTTGAGTAGTAATGATTTCGGGAAAATAAATTAAAATTGAGTTTATCTAAAAATATGAATCCGACTTATGACAATAGATTGATATATTTTTAGAAATATTATAAAAACTTTCATATCAGTTATAAAATATTCGTGAATAGTGATCACCTGCATATGTTATTTGATTTTTTCACACTTAAGTTTTTTAAAACAAATCCGAAAAAAAAGGTTTTCTGAAAAAATAATTTTTTAGTTATAACATTATTCAAATAATTTTTAGCTATGAACTTAAGTACCATGTATTTTAAAATAGAAAGAGTACTTTCTTATCGAAACTTCATCTCTTGCCTAGTAACAATGAGCTTAGATAGTTAGATTGTTAGATTGATACGTCTTCTCAGACATGGTGATTTTTACACCATGTAAATTCAGTTCAATTCAATTATTTAAAGACTTGACAAAAGCAATAACCTTCAATCTCGATAGGATCATAGGACTGTGCGTGGATTTAAAATCAGCCAACATCCAAAGATGGTTTGAAATGGGTTAAAATCCTTTAAAATTTGGATTGAATACTTCATCCATATTAGTGCAGTTTTTATGTGCCAAGTTTTTCTTCAGCTCTGTAAAAAGACTCTTGTCTTCTGCAGATGAAATTTTACTAAATGAAAGTAATGTACATTGACATATATATGTGCAACAAAGGTCTTCTAGCTATCCTGTTTGTTCATGTAACAGCCCTCCTCTAGTCCTCTAGTCTATCAACTAACTGATTTTCAATTTTTTTTCCTCCGTCTCAGTTCCCATCAACAGATTCTAAACCAAAACCTGGAATGTCACAATACAGTCTTGACACTTGATGTGTCATTTCTCAATTTTGATTGAAAATTACACCTCAAGTGCTGCAGGAGTTCTCGAAGTAGGTATGACTCTTCTTGATTGGTGAATCTTAGATCCCACTTCCGCCACGACAAGCCTGGTCAGAAACAAACCAGATACTAGAGCTGCTGTCATCAGCATTGTAAAAACAGCACTCCAGCTGTTAGTAGAGATATAACCAGTCAGCAATGGTCCAATTGCAGCCCCTATCGAGCCAGTTCCATCTATGATTGCTGTGACAGTCGCGAGTGCCCTTGCATTGCCTCTTAAGGAGCTGTGTGTTCCTAAATCAGCTGACACAGCTGTAGTTATAAGAGCATAAGGCCCATTTACGAACACACCGGTGATCAACATGAGAATTATATTGACAGTCATGGAAACATGTCCGTAGTTTCGGTATAAGTAGAGAGCAGGGATAGCACAGTACATGAAACTTGCAGCTGTTATGGCTCTAGCATCAAGGCGATCAGAAATGTGACCAGCCAAAATTCCTCCGACTACACCTCCCACATCGAATAATGTAGATAAATTTCCAGCAGCTTCATTTGACAAGTACTCCCCAGCTATAGCTGCAGCACGGTAAGGAAAAAATTAGGCTCAATTTACAATTTCGAAAATCAACCTCTAGAGTAACATCTAACTTAACATATGGAACTGGAATCAAACACCAGATTATAAATTTAGCTATTCCAAATTCTTTTAATAGAGAAATTTTAAGTAATGTCCACAGAATGATTTTTTTTCTCAATAACAAACTCTTTTCATCAATTAGAATTTAACAATTACCTACAAATTAATACCAGATTTTAAATAGTTCAAATAATTACCTGTGTGGCTAATGTAGAACGGAAGCCAGTAGAGAAACGTGTAAGCAACCAATTTCGCAAAGAAGAGGCAAAGGGCAAAAGGAGCAACCCCGGGAATCTTCCATGCTTCTATAAACCCCACAGCTGATTTATCCTCATCCTTGTCTGAGCTGAACAAAGGTTCTCTTACTCCCTCTCCTGCCTTTTGCGGAACATATAGCTCATCATCATTGCTATCACACCCAACAGCCCCAGGGCTAACTGGCAAGAACAGAAACAGGACTAATCCAAAGAAAATAATCATTATACCAGGAACAACCATAGACCATCCCCAACCATACTTTAATAAAGTTGAAGCAACTAAAGACCCAGTTATGTTCCCAAGCGATGTGTGTGCATTCCAGATACCCATTATAAGTCCTCTCTTTTTCTTTCCACACCAGTTTCCAACAACCGCAACTACTGAAGGCCATCCAGTTGACTGGAACAAACCAGCCAGCATCTGGACAACTAAGAAGTAGTAGAACACATGGATGTTCGCCCAGTATCCCACTCCATAAAGTGCTGTAAACACACCAGTTCCCACCATTCCCATTGTTAGGAAAATCCTAAGATCCATTCTATCACCCATATGCCCTGAGAAAAACATTCCCATGGCATATACAAAAAGGAACGCCACATCAAGCTGACCAAGCAAAGCAGTTCCATCTTCGCCATCAAAGGGTGCCCAGCCACTTCCTAGCACCCACGACTGCTTACTACTCTGTGTCAAATTATTAGAATCAGCTCTTTTAAAGAAGGACTTCAAGCTCAAGTCGGGCGATTGAGGATCAAGTGCACTTTTCACAATGCTGTTAGTTTTTCTCGTAGCGTGATAGCATGTGTATGCCAAAAATGTCACAATCAGGACAACTGCTTGGTTGGTTTTGAAGGATAGATTCGTTTTCTTCGTGTACTCCACGAATCGGATTCCTGGAGGCTTCCCGCACTTTCTCTCTTCAGCCGAAACCAAGATAGAACCCATGTATGGTTCTTATTGCAATAAAAGGCCTACCTTCTTCACTTCCGTAAGTAGCAAGCTGAAACAAGAAATTAAGATGAGATATATAGAACACAATTATACAAACAAGCTGCACCCACTTATATACAGAGAGAGTCAGAACACTTGAATCATTTAAGCAAATAATCACACAGCAATACTACTTTATACCCCCGAGATAACTAATATTTAATATTTAAATAAATTAATTTTTTATTTATATTTTTATTAATATTTAATATAAAATTTTATAATACTAAGAATTTAGGTTAATATTATATTTTCTTTTATTTTATATAAATTTATTCTATTATATAAATATGTTATAATTTGGACCCGTATTATAATAAATATATAACTGGGCCTAAACAGTAAAATTGTAGTTAATATAAAATTATATTTAATACATGCTTAGTTTTTAAGTCTGTCGTCCAATACGGACCGACCAAAACTTTTAATATTTCGGTTATAAGAAAAATTATATTTAATACATGTATAGTTTGTAATCACTGTAATAATATAGTATAGATTAGTACGCCATAGTTCATGTTTATAGTTCTGTTCAAAATCTATTTCTTCAACTAGCAAAACTCCACTAGATATAAGGATAAATCCAGTACTCAAAAGTTATATCAAGAATCAACTACTTAAAAGTAGAGTTGAAAACTTCGAAACTTACAATATACTATTAAGAAACCTCACTTTCACATTACATTAACACGAGACAGCCTGTTTTACGGGATTCAAGCCCGTGACAACCGTTTCGAGGAGCTCGCCTGATGTGCGATATCTCAACAATCTTGTACACGGACTTGATCAAATTTAAAAATGAAGCAACAAGTACACAACGTAAATTAAAATTCATTTTCTTAAATCAGACGGTAACTATATACAAAACAGATACCTAGTGGGGTTGTAAATATAGATGTCCTAACCTTAAAGTATGTGTTTCACGTAAGCAGTAACATAAAAGCAAGTCAAGTAAAAGAAACAATGAATAAAAAAATAGAGCAAGAACATACCTGGTATAGATCAAATGAACTTAATGAAGTGTTGTATGTGCTCTATGTAGCTTATGAGTTAGAGCTGAACTGATGAGTTAAAGGGCAAGGTGATGTTTGAAAATGTGGCAAAATGAATAACGTCCAAGGTTGTATTTTATACGGACGTTGCTTTTTATATGACGGATATACCCATGTTCTTTGTTCTTAATTACCAAAGACGAAGCTTCCTCAACGACAAACAGCTGCCCAATTTGACGATTATAATAGCATTCCCTCGGCCCCATTTGATTATAATAACGTGATATTTTTTGGGTGCATTATGCAATTTTTTACTATATAATAGGAATATAAATTCGAAAAAATTAAGGAATAGAGATTACGGGTGTTAAATCAATAATACGAGTGTTGTATAAGAGAAAGAGTGTACGTGTAAACCATAATATGACATTATTGTCTTGTTTTACTAAACAAGTCAACCACTTCTTAAATAAAATTCACCAGTATTGGAGGATGTGGTAGAAATTTAGTGATACGAATCTACTCCAGATCGTTTAGGGAAAACACTATTTTAATACTCGACCACATTTTTCTGAGAACCAAGTGAAACTAAGACACATAGATAAGTCCAAACTATAAGGAACTTTCGCATTTTGTTTGCTGATATATAATAACAGTGACTGCTTCTAGTTTTGTGGCCATCTATTCAAGCACCAAGTTTTTAAAAAGTGAACTCGTCATAGCTTGGCTCATGCAATTAAATGAAAGTTGTAAAAGTTTTACAACCACTTGTGACTCGTGAGTTGGAATAATTTTGGTGGACTCCAATATTGCTGATTCATGCACCTTTATGTGTCGGACTATATAGTATGTTGTTGATATTATATGTACAAGTACTACAAGTAAAACAAGTCAGCACAATATTTTTCAACAATGACTCCGCCTAGCTCGCATCCATAAGACTTGGCTATGAAGAAACTAGAACGAGGTGCAAGTGTTATGAAATTGACGTATATATTGACTAGCACAAGCACAACCACCAGTGACCAGTACAGTATTGGTTGGCTGAGTAAAAACTAGACAAGAGATCGAGTTGGTGCGTGTGATGTGATACGACCCTGGCCAACATATTTCGCACATTTCGTAGACTAATCCAAATTATTTGTATAAATTTCTATATTTTTAGTTTATTCGCTGTGTGCTCCAGAATATTATACAGGTCACGCATTTAGCGGATTAAAGTAAAATTATTTGGATTTTTTCTTTGCCAAGTTTCGAGTTGGAGGGTCTAAAAACAATCTCTTTATTTATGTATATTTTATCATATTGCTTTTTACAAACAGAATATGTAAAATATATTTTTGATATTTTAAAATCATGGATAGTTCTATCTAAACGGGATATCATAAATTTTAACTAAATTTGTTAGTATATTTCTTGATCTTTTCTTTTAGTCTTTGCACAATATTATTACTATAAATATTAGAGGAATTTAAGAGTACTCGATCGATATTGAGTAATTGTTTAAAATCCAAGCCATAAATACCTTATAAATAATTTAAGGTTATATAAGGTCATAAAGGTAAGAAATTGCAGAAGCAATTGCTCTCAAGGAAGTACTGTCGTGGATCAAGGAAGCTAACTTGAGTGTGCATCTAGCTTAGTGCTAGTGCAGACTATTAAAATTTAAAAGTTCTACTGATATGAGTTCTGCATTTGGAGGGGTGGTCGAGGATTGTAAACAATTATTGGCATCCTTGAATAATGTTTCTTTGGATTTTGTTAAGCGGTCTGCTAACCGTGTCGCTAGAGCCTCACGATTATATGCTGACTTCTTTTAGTTAAATAAAAAGTTCAGTTCAAAAAAAAAACTATATGTAGATAACTTAGTAGATAGCAATTATTATTATTTGTTAGTTTTATAGGCTGCTGGTTTAATTTGAGTGTTTATATGTCTATAGATAAGTACAAGAGATAAATACATTTTTCTAACACATTTTTATATATCCATTAACTTTAATTATGTATATGATATAGTTAGATTTTAAAAAAAATCTATTTTTTATTTTTTTTATAGGTATATTTTAGGACCAAAACTATAGGCATGTTGGTTGGGCAAAAAGAATTGTACATGGTTTTGGGAGGATGAGACTTCAGAGGGTAAACCGATGAAGTACTCGGTCATATCTTAGAAAGTTCAAAATTAATGGCAGCATTGTAATATTAGCTCCATGTAGGACCTAATCTTAATCTTATAAATCGAACTATTATTGTTACGATTTTGTGTCACGGCAACGCAGAGGCATATTCGCATATAATTGGAATAAACCCTCTCATATTATTTTATCCATTTTATTATAAGATTGTGTGTCCTTTGCACTCTTATTGATGATGCGGAATATATACTAATTGGACCAGATGATTCCATTGCCCTACATGAATCAATTTTAAGTTTATAAGCAGATGTTCATCGTACTCTTGGTGGCTATGGGATATGCACTTGTCCATTCCAAGAATATTATAATGGTAAAAAATAAAAAATAGTAGAAAATTGGTTTCATAATACTGTATTGTAATATTATTATTATTATAAGATGTTTGGATTATTATTCAAACCTGAAATCAAATGAGGTCCATAAATATTATGGGCTGTATGAAATAACCGACTATTTTGTCTTTTACTACCAATCAAATATAGCCATTTGGGTCTCCATAACATATCTAATGGATTATATGTCCATGCTTTGTTCTTTAATTGCCTTTTAGATTTTAACGTTGTGAACATTATTTTTTCTTTTTCAAAGAGTGTGACTGCATAAAATTTTGTATGAATATGTTTAACTTATTAAACAAACAAGGATTTTGTTCAGTTGCTTAATTTTGTTACTTAACTTTGGTTACAAATCATAATAATCACCTTAGGTCCACATCTCATTTGCTTGGCCGAGAAAGCTGGTTCATGTTATATTTATTGTTTGGTTTAGTGGCTTTCTATTTGGTTGGTTTGAGGTTTAGTGGCTTTATTTGGTTGGTTTGAGTTGAATTGTATATTCTTGGCTCTCGTTGTCAGAGAGCAAAATGAATTTTGATTGTGACAGTGTATAATATACATTTACTAGTGTAAAAAAAGCTAGGGTTTGATGACAATAGTCATTAATAAATTTAGAATGTGCGTGGGAACTTCGCTTTTCATTTCAAATGGTGAATTTTAAATAATAAAATTTAAGTTATTATTTTAAATTTTTAAATTTGTACTAATATTTGAATTTCTTGGAATTCAAATGAAATTCAAATTTAAATTTTTTTATTTTACTGTGGGAACCCGCAGCCGCTACTTTTTTGGGTCGGCACTAGGTAAACTCACGGGCTCACGCAATAACCCCATGAACCAGTTAAAACGCAAAAGTGTGACATAATCACATATTCTCCTCCCGTGGAATTCGAACTTGTGACCAAGAGGGTGATATTCCTCTCTTTAACCAACTGAGTCAATCCTTGCAGACAATTTTTCTTCTTCTTTTTTATTATTTGATCAAATCCAGAACTTCAAATAAAATTCATTTTCCCAAACATGCCATAATATAGGAAAGAGGTTATATGGCTTATTCATAATCAAACTCACACTCACCTTGCAAGTGGGTCACTAAACTCAAAAAACTTGCACTTCAATAACTAAATTAATATAAACTTGCAATCGACTAACTGAACTAATATAAACTTGCAATCGACCAATTGAACTAATATAAACTTGCAATCAACTAATTGAACTGATCCTCAACTTGCAACTGGGTAATCGAAGTCAAAAAATTATAAAATATTACATATTTTTATTTATAGAGTATTATAAGAAGAAACTTGTACAACAGTAATTTCGGAATCCGAATCCAACAAAAATATCCAGAAAAATATATGTATAATAATTATATATATCTTATTAAAAATATATTAGTTAATAAATATATATATATTATAAATTGAACATAAGAAAATTTTATATTTATATTATATATTTTTCTATATAATATATATAAATTCGGATTCGGATATTATAGGATACGGATATGCTCATATCCATATACGTATTCGAATCCGACTATTCGAATATGAATAATATTTGATTTATTTCTAATATGGATACAGATAATTCGAACAGATATCATATATCTCAAATTTTTTTAACGACCCTATAGTTTTGTATGTTGTAAGTTTATTTTTGTTCAATACCTCAGTTGCAAGTTTATTTATGTTCAGTAACCCAGTTACAAATTTTTATTAATCTAAGAATGTAAATGCAAGTTAGAGTTGAGTTCAATTTTGTAAGTTGCAAGTTTGGTTTTTATTTTGTTAGTAATGTTAACGACAGTTACCCAAAAGCAAGTTTTAATTACTTCAATTATGTAAATGCAAGTTTTTTGAGTTCAAATGGCTAACTTGCAAATTGAGTGCGAGTTTGATTATGAATAAGTCATTTAACCCTATAAGAAAGTATATGTTTACAAGTTTTATGTTTATCTATTGTTGTGACAAAATTATGTAAATAACATTTAATAAAACAAATTAATAAATATTTTAGTGGCTTTTTTCTTACAAATATTAAGTGTTTTATGTTTTATTATACCACTAATATATGTATTCTATTATTTATTTATCTGCATTCATATTGTCAATATATTATAAGGTTTTCTTAACAAGAAAATGTATACATGTGTAATATATTTAATAAATATATATTTGTTTATTTATTGAATATAATTAATTCATATTTTAAACCAAAATCATATAAATCTCATATATGTTTAAATACAATTTATAAATCAAATCACTTTTATATTACTAGTGAAAAAAATCAGCGCTTCACGATGGCCTTATAATAAATTTCAGATTTATCAAAAAAAATCCCACAAAGTTACATTACTGATTACTGAACTACAAATGGAAAAAATTGATATAACAAAATTATATTAAACCAAATAGTAGTATTAAATTTATAAATATTATAAAATCAAATAATAATTTTAATATATATATTATAATTAACAACTTACTAATTTGTTATTATTCTAAAATCTCTTTTTTCCCATCCGCCGTTAACAATATCAATGCCACCAATGTATGTCAAGTAGCTCACGACATCTAGATAAGTATTAATAACATTATGTAAATATTAAAGAATATAATTTAAAATTATGTGTGTGTGACTTATAATAACTTATTTTAGGAAAATATCTGACAGTATATTAGTATCATTAACACGTGCTTCAATTATATCGAGACATATAAACTCAAATCCATGTAGTGGTATGTTGATGATTCTTTCTTCCAACTTTTTTGGGGCCGTTGTACGTAAAAACATCACTTTAAACTCACGTAATAGTTGTCTATATCGGCTGGTACTTGCAACTACTTTTAATTTTTTAATGCTATATAAAGACAATTCTTCCAAAATATGTTTGAATCGAAAAAGTAGATCATTTTGAATTGTTACATGGATAAGATTTTCCTTTCATAAATTAAAGCATAAAAAAGTTAGTATGAATGCATAATTGCAATAAATTAATAAATAACAAAAATTTATTAACTTTCTCGTCAATTAAAATCATGTCAAGACTAAATTGATTGTATGTTTGTGTATTGATTGCATCCCACATCCTGCATACACTCACTTTTATCATCCAATCGTCTCTATCTCTCTGTTGTTATTCAAAGTATTCAAGAGAGTGTAATTTATGATGTATCGCACATGTTGAATGTAAATAGCTCTGTGATAAATTTATTGTGATTTATTTTTTGATACTTGATCTTTAATTTATATAAGTGTTGGTATGTTATTTTTTTAGATGAAACCACATTCAATTCAGGTAAACGAATAAATTAACTTTTTTTTATTATATATAGTATCTTTTTTAAAAATCAAAATAGTTTCGATTTTTAATAATTTAATGTCTTTTCTAAAATTTATAATTACCTCACGTATAATAATGTCTTTTCTAAAATTTTGAAACTTATCTTATGGATAATAATAATTTACTTGACTTGAGGAGAAAGTTTAGGAGGATATAACGTAAATTAGATTTATCATAATTTTGAGAAAATATAAAGTAACTTAGATTTTTTTATATAATTTTTAATATTTACTAATTAAAAATTTTGAGAAAATTAGAAAAATACATTGTGACGATTTGGGAGCGCCACCTAACCGTCTTCGTCTTCTCCTTTATATATATATATTGATATCTATACTATATTATTAAAGCCGCAACGGCAAATATTTGGTCTGTCGCGGAGTCTGATCCTTTTGTGTCTCACTCAACTTCAAATACACGTGTGTCTGTCTCCTACTCAATTTCAAATACATTCTTTTAATCAATATACTACCATATTTTAATTTCCTCATTAGTCAACCTCTTTAATTTATTTAATATTATAATTTATTAATTATTTTATTTATTTTAATTAAATTTTATTATTGCGCTCTGTCTATATTATATATACTCTTATATTATATTACTCTAAATGAACTTCTTTTTTAATTAGAATATAGAGTTATACTCACAATCTAATAGCATGTTTCAATTTTCTCATCTGTCAAACACTTTAATTTATTTTAAATTATAATTTTATAATAAACATTTTTGGATATTAAAATTATATTAATATTTTATCTATATTAAAACATACTCTTTTATTTAAATTCTAATTAAAATATTTCTAATATATTTGAAACTCTTTTTATTAATAAAAATTTATTAGTGCTTTGCACGGGTTATTAATATATGTTAATTAATATAAATATATAACAATATATTAATGAGAATTTAAACACATGATATAAATATGATTCAAAACTAATTTATCTCATGTACTACATTACATAAAAAATATTAATAATATAAATAATTAAATTAAATATTTAATTCATTTAAAATATATAATATATTATTTATTACTCTTCAAGCACGAGTTATAGGTTAGTATTGATATATTGATGATTGATTATTATATTCAAATTAAACCAATCACGTATTTTTGCACATGTAGTTGCGGTATTCCAAGGGCCCAGGATGGTTTGACTTATTGTAGTTTCTTATCGAGCTTAGGCCCATGAATTGCCGTTCAGCTAAATTCAACAAATCTTCAAATAAATTGACCCACTAATCCGTAATAATGCCATTTAATAATTGTTAACACAGCTCTTCAAAAAATAATTCTTAAACAGTTTTAAATCTTAAATTTTGTGAAAATTTTATTATAATTTCAATTTTACAAGAACCTTTTTATTTTTTTATAAAGTGATATATATTTAAGTAAAAAAGTGATTGACCTCTATAAATAAGTTAGTGAATAAGGATCATGAAGTTAATTTTAGAATATTTTTATTAAAATCACAACAAATACATGTAAACAAATATATCTAGTTATTTATTATTAATTTTAAATTATTCATATATAAGAAAAGTAAGTAATTAGATAGTTAATATAATACTCTCAAATCAATCCCTACTTTAATAAATTAATATTTATTTTACATTATTATTAAGAAAGTAATTAATTAAATAGTTAATATAATACACTTAAATCAAAAAAATTGTCGGGATTCTTATTCTCAATAAGTTATGAGTTAAATGTCAAATTTATAATTGAAAATAATAATAAACTAATTTAAATGATACAAACATATGTAATGTAAAATGATGATCACGACTATAAAAATGTTACGAGTAATATATTCTTGTAATTATTTAAAAAAACCCGATATTTTATTTATAAATATAAATGCAAAAATGAAATATTTATAATATTTTCAGTAAAAATAATATATTACCTTGACTTAATTTTGGGTACTTGACTAATTTATTTCCCTCTCCGGCCTCCCTATTTCACCTCTGGGTAGGAAGCAAGGTCAGTTTTCTCCCCAGTCACACTTGTGTGTATTTGTGTGTCTATATATGTATATATGTATGTATATAACATATTGCATTTTATTTAAATTATTCAATTGATTCAAAACCTAGCACAAATTTCCCCAATTTTGAGTATCTAAAACCCTAGTTATTTAAATATTTACACAAATTGCGAATAATTTGCAGGTGATTTGTTCATTTTATTGTTCTACGAACACTAATGGCTTTGTTGTTCAAGGTAATTTCACTTGTGAGCTATTTATACGCATTTATTCTGGTATTTTTTGAACATTTTTTCGATGTTGCTTGAGCTTTGGTACGTATAAGAGCTACATTATAGTAGTGTCCATGTAACTTTTAGAACCGACACGCAAGTTTGTCGAATCTTACATTGGTTGTATATAATTAGAAATGAATTTAATGGAACAAGATGAAAAGAAGGGGGAAATCGAACTTGACGAAGTATTATATATTTTACGATAGTTGCTGCATATTATTAATCTTAAGTTGTGGTAACAGCGTTGGTCTGGAAGTTTAATTTTCATATAATTGTAGTCTTCTGGTTCGTTTTATTATATATCTTATGATCACAATGCCTATGTAATATTCTCAGCAGACACAAATTTCTCAAGACTCTATATGAGAATTAGTGTAGTATGGTCAAACATGTAAGTAGAACGTAATTCAAAATTATGTTGGTGGAAATATCTGAAGGGTGGGAGGGGGAGGGGGAGGGGGGGGGGAATAGATCTTAAAAAATTATTGTATTTGTGGTGTATGTGTGTCCATGATCTACACGGAGGTAAAAGATGTACGGATTTTAGCCCAATGTTTAGTATATTATTTACACAAATAAGACCTTGCCTGGATTTTGGGTTTCAAATAGATGTAAACTACTGGTCGTTTTGTTATGTGTTTTATGATAGTTAAATTTTGGCTCAATGTTTGGGTTTGGAATTAGCGACATATAGGTCATTTCTCATGACTTTAAACCTTATAGAATTGATGTTGACCTAGTTTGTATATTGTAAGCTCAAACGTTTTCTGTATTTATATTCTTATATAACTAATTTAGATAGCCTTTCTGTATGCATTTTTTCTTTACTTTTTAAGTTGTTTCAATGCGTTTTTATTTGCTTTTTCACTGTTAGGATCCAAACAAGATCTCTGCTTACAGGGATAGAAGGTTTCAAGGTAGCCAAGAAGAATTTGAGCATGCTCTCCTGACCTCAACAACTGTTTATGTTGGCAATATGTCTTTCTACACAACAGAAGAACAAGCATATGAATTGTTCTCTCGAGCGGGAGAAATCAAAAAAATAGTTATGGGATTAGATAAGAACACTAAAACTCCTTGTGGATTTTGCTTTATCATGTAAGTCTCTTATCATCACAATTTTTTTGGTTAGTTTGTCATGTTTCTTTAGCAATAATTTGTGCTTTTATACATGTAAAGTTCAGTAAATATTATTTTAAGCTTGTTTGCAACCATGATTCATGTTAATAAATTGGCACACTTCTTGTCTTGGCAATTTTGACAATTTGAATCTTCTAGATGCACAAATTTCTCAGGCAGTCTTATTTGGTGTTAGATTTCTATCAGCTATCTTTTAAGTGCTTTTTATGAAAAAAGCTGATTACTGGATACTCCATAGGTTTATGGTGTTGTCTTGTTCAAGTTTATTTCTGACCCTGTTAGCAGCTGAAGTTATTTAACATTTTGTTGCTTTTAATTCAGTTGAAATACAGTCCAATAGCCAATGAGTAATCAAAACGGAATATTTGTTAGCATTCTAGGCTAATGCAAGTTTGGACTGCAATTTTGTAGGTACTATTCTAGAGATGATGCTGAGGATGCTGTTAAATACACAAGTGGGACAATACTTGATGATCGCCCTATTCGTGTAGATTTTGATTGGGGGTTCCAAGAAGGAAGACAATGGGGACGTGGTCGAAGTGGTGGGCAGGTAATCTATCTTTTAGTGTTTTACTTGTGGTTCTAGTTCTACACTTAAAGCTGCACTCTGTCTGACACATATATTCTGTTTCAGGTACGCGATGAATATCGCACCGACTATGATCCTGATATCCTTTTAACAGTATGAGATGTTATTCTGGTCCTATATATTTTTACTTCTTAAATCATTTGATAATATTAGTGACATATTCATTCCTTGTCTAAGACTCTGATGAATCATCAAGGCATGTCATAACAAGTAATCTTGAATAAAGCTCAAGAAACTGGGTGATGTTGGTTTCAGCATTCAGCTCACAAACACTCCTGATCACTAGTTTATTACCAGCTTATGATTCACCAATTATGCTACTTCCAATTCTTAATACTCCGTGAGGCCATGACTTGTTAGTTGGTACATTGGACCTGACCTAATCACTTTTACCAACATTTGAAGTTCCTATTTCTGTCAGAAGTCATTATCCGCTGCATGTCTGCATGCCTTCTCTTTTTTGTTCATCATGGTATAAGAACGTAGAAGTTAGAACTCTGCCTCTGTGTCTAAGGTCGAAGTTATGTGTCCTGTGCCACCTGACTCCATTTTCCTGCAATATCTCTGTCTGTTATGTATAAATTTTAGTTTCTCTGTTTAATTGCTTCCCAAGGTTCAGTTTTCGTTACAAGAAATGAAGTTCAACAGTTTTAGTTTTTAAGCAACCCAGTCTCACTAAAAAAAGAAGGTATTTGTATCATATTTTATGTCAGTAATATCCTTAAGTTATGATCAATGCTCCCTAAAAGAAAGGTTATGATCAGTGCTGTGATATATATTTCAATTACCCCCTTTACAGATCTTAACATGTTTAGATGTCAACCCTTCTTGTAATATCTAATTCAATTTGTGAGTGATTAATGTCTTGCATAGCAGCATGTATGAAGGTTCTAGTAGCATTTGGCAGAATGTTTCCTTGTTTGTAAATGAATCTAAAAAATGGTCCAGTTTGAAATCAATATATTCTAGGCCAAGGTTTACTGTGTTTCCTTGTTCCAATTTGTTTTCGAAAGAACAACTGCATTAGTTGAATCTTTAATTTTTCTTAACTAGCTTTACGCAGAGGTGGTTATGGAAAATTAGTTCAGAAGGAGTTGGAAGCACAAAGGGAACTAGTAGATTACGGTGTAGGGTCTCTGGGCTCTTTTCCACCTGTTATGCCATCTAATTGTAAGTTCAGAAATAACTTTATTTGTCGACAATTTGCTAAGCATTATTGTCGTATAACTATTATACTACTCTTGAGGTTTTGACTTGCAATATAATGGCTCGATGCTATTATGCGATTTAATAGAAGTTCACCAGTGTTTTAAAATATTGCCATTTATAAATATAAATATTTCGAGGGACAGGGATTTGAGTGAGAGGGGTCCCTTCTTTTAGTTACTCAGAGATGGAACTAGGGGCCTGGTCGACTGCCCCCAGAGCCCAAAACATTCATTAAATCAATTTTAAAATGTAATAATACACTCGCACACACACAAACACACATATTGTTTCTTCACATCTTGTATTTAAGAATCTTTTAATATGTAATATGCACACATGCATGTGTAACTTATGACTGTTCTGATAGAGTTGATACTTTTCTAAAAATTATAGTATAGTTAATTAATTTTACCAAGTTAATAAATTTAAATACCTATATATCTCTTTTTCATATAAATAGTTAAATTGTTTTGCTCCCTTGATCCTGGCTCTGTCCTTGTTGGTACTTTGATGTAGAGTGTGGAGAGGAGTACTGGAAATAGTATATCTTATCTAAGGTTGTCAAAACTAAGCTACGCGAAGGACACTAATAAGTAACATGATATAATTTAGGGTTCACTAGCTTCCCTTTAGGTTATTGTCTTATTATCTCGTAGATATGAACACAATAGACATCTCATTCAGTAGTCTTAGCTAAGGCCTAGCGTATGTATGCATCTGCAAATTGGTTAAGCAAAGGCATTAACCTTTTTAGAAAAAAGAAACAGATGAAGTAACAAAGTTTCTCATTATAATTACCTGGTTTATGGTGTTGAACCTGTCTTTTCTTTTCCTTAGTATATTCTTATTTCGATCAAAGCTGAATAATTAGATAGTTGAAAACTTGAGATTGCCCATTATGGGTATGAATGCTAATGCAAGCTTGTGCATGATCCAATTATGTCCCTCCTGGGAGAAAACCCCGTTCACTAGCTCTTACTTTTTAACTATTTAAATCTTTTTGTGGCTCATCTTGTCGACCAAGATGATGGAAGGTTAGTTTATTATAATTGTATTAAGATTGCTTCTATGTTGCTTGTTACAATTTCATAACTATCCCAAACCTTTGTTATGTTGTTTTTCTGTCTGTCTTGGCGTTGATACTTTTTAGGGTTATCTACATATCTTATGTATTGTTTGTATTCTATAGATGGTAGAAACAGTGGAAGACAGGGCTACGGAGGCTCTAGTCGACATGGTAGAGGAGGTATTGATCCTTTGAAGAATCCATCTCATCCCCAAACCATTAAATGTGATGCTACTATTGCTGTAACTTTTTTTTCTTTTAAATTTTGTATTATGTATGGAAAACTAGATTATCAGAGGAAGCGACATCGGGAGGATGACCGTTTCGGGCCAGAGATCTCTAAAAGAACTTCAGATCATGATTCTCGTAGAAATTCTGATCATGACTCCAGACCGGTAAGCTCTAGTGCTCATAAGTCACAATACTCTTATATTTCTGTAGCCAGCACATGTATATATAACTTCTTGACATAACAAGACTTGCAATTAGATTTACTGTGTTCAGTGATCCTCAGAGCGGGGTGTTTCAAGATGTGCTACTAATGTTGCATTGTATATTTTAGTGCATCAAATTGAAAGTCTCAATCCTCATATACTGACATTTGTCTGATGCAGCTAAACCAGCTAAACGAAAAATGCTAAAATTTAACATTTCCTTGGGCATTTTATATTGCCCGAGGACGAAAAAAGAGAAAAAAGAAGAAGTCGACTTTGATGATTCCTGTCCTGTAATTATCCTGAAATTTAATCCATATTTATTTCTATTTGCCAGGAAAAGAATCCACGTTTCCGTGAGAGTGGTGATTCTGACGAGGAGGAGGAAGATGATCGAAAAAGACGCCCTTAGCCGGGTCAAAATACAGACTTATGCAGCATATCAATCCTTTGTCTAAAGCCAGGAATTATATATTGCTTGTAACGTGGAACACATAATATTGTAACTCAGGATAATATTTCATTGCACATGTTTCTTGGAATTTTGATGTGCAGCGTAGGACAATAGGGCATTGCAATTGTTTCTCTGAATTTTACTAGTTGGCCATATTATTGTTGCGTAGGTAAGGGTTTGCAATTTTCTTTTACGACTCCATTGGGATCTAATGCCTTCTAAAAAATTGACTCCAACTTCTATATTTTGTCAGCACTTGTCAAAATTTTGCTATTAATGCATCAAATTTGCCATTGATAAATTTTAATGAGAGTAAAATCGCGATAAATAAATATTCGATAAATTAATAACCTCAATTAAATAATAATTATTTTCGGTCCCGACTTGGACTAATGGGATAAATTAATATTATTGCTAAATGTATAAGATAATAATTTTTGGAGAAATCCTTGAATGCTCTATATAAATATAAGATAATAATTCATTAAAAATATTAATTTTTTCATATATTACACATAGTACTTAAATATTTTCTAGACTACTTTACTAAAATATATTTCAATAGTTGACTATTTCAGTTTTTCGTGAGAATCAAATTCAATTTCATCCCTAATTATATGAATGACATAGAGCACATCCTAATTTTTGTATGAATTATAATAGTTTGATAGTACATGTGTTTAGTTTTATAATAAAATTGTTAATTCTCTCAATGAATTGTTTTAGAATTTACGATTATTAATTTTATTTTTGGTAGATGAATCAATTAATTAACACCCGTACTAATGTATATAATTTATTATGGTTGTTCATATGCATACAGTATTGGGTTTTGAATAAAAAAATTATTTGATATAGTATGAAATATTGTGTAAATTAATAAGTATTAATTTATTGATAAAATAATAAAATATTTATTGATCGATAAACTAATAATCTCGCTAAAATAATACTCCATCTATCCTAACCAATTCTTTATACTTTCTTTTTTTAATGTCTCACTCAATTCTTTACATTTCAAAACTTTCTAAAAATAGTAAACTTTTATATTATAAAATTGATTCTCATCAACTACTTTCCTCCATCTTTTCAAATCTATCCATTAAATATCAATTGACTCCATCACTTTACCAATTTTTCCTTCTCTTTCATTCACTTTTCCTTCTCTTTTATACTACTCCATCTGTTTGGAAATAATTGACGCATGATTTTTTGGCACACATCTTTAGGAACTTTGACTACATAGTTAAAATCATTATTTTTAAATTTTTCTTTTTTTAATAAAAATTTTAGTTTAATATTTTTATTCATAAAAGGAAAAATTTTAAAATAATAATTTTAACCATATAGTCAAAACTCCTAAAAATGTATGTCAAAAAGTCAAATGTCAATTATTTCCGAACAGAGCGAGTACTTTATATAATTTTCTTAACATTCGTACCCAATCCAAATGTAAACAATTGAGCGAGACGGAGGGAGTAAATTTTTCCGAGCACAAGAACTTTTAACATAGCTGTTCGAACAACTTTGTTTGAGGAAGCTACCATGACTGTCTGGTACTAATCTCGATTCATACACGATTATACTACCATTTAAATAATTTGTGTGTTCAGTCTCAGTCTCACATCAAGTAAATTGAGATAATTTGTTCAGCATATAAGTAACAGTAGTACTACTAAATGCACCAATTTTTTAGGGCATGTGATGGGCTCGTGGATTACTCAATTATTACATTTGGGACAGTTTACTCTGCGTTTTTTTGAATTCAGAAGTCGGGACTTGACCGATTTTAATTTGTGGTGACCGGGTTGTCACGTAAACTGTTAAAGTGAATTGCTCCTCTTCCCCATTTTTCCTTCGTAGAATTGAAGTGATACGTTTTGAAAGAACTACGAGGTACATCTGTACTATATTATTATAATCAAAATATTGAAAATTTTGGTCGGTAGATACAGGTCATGAACCTAAATAATATATGGGTATATATTAAATATAATTTTACTTTTCATAACATGCACTCCAACTATATACATATCTCTATATTAACAAATCTTTTATTTTGGGGCCAAACTTAATATATTTATTATAATATGGGTCCAAATTTGATTATATTTATTATAAAACAAATATAAATAATATATATTTATATTATATATAAAAAATATATAAAATCTATATTAAATACAATTTTACTTATTATAACACCAGCTCCAACTATATAAATATCTATATTAATTAAAATTTTATTTTAGGCCCAAATTGAATATATTTATTATTATACGGGTCCAAATTATATTTAAATTTATATTAAATATAATACTATTTATCATACTTAACTTTTATAAACACAAATAATATACATATTTATATTAAATAAAGATTTATTTATTATAAATAATTTTTAATTATCATCAAAACAACTCTTTTAAATAAAAATCTAACATAAAAAATAAAAAATAAATTTATTTAAATATGAGTCAACCCGTGCTTCACACGGGTTATGAGTTATATATATATATATATATATATATATCGGCGTAAGTATATTTTACATAACATAACATTGGGAAATTAATTAGGCACAAATATATAATTTTAAATGATAAGCAAAACTCTATTATTATATGGGTAAAGAGTTTCTATTTGGCATGGCAGAAAATTTTTCTACCCAAACACCTTAAATTCACGATTTTAATAATTTTTTTGCAGATCCAACCGTACGGATGAAAAATCATGCAAAAATAAGTATATGTACAAAATTTTATAAAATTTACACGTTAAGAGTATGATTATTTTAACATTGTAATTTGCATATATTTTGAATAGTTATAAAATGGTTCAGATTTTATATTTAATTGTGATTTAAATTGTATTGTATATAATACAAAATTTTATGTAACTTAATATATAATTTTTTCATCCGTATAGTTGGATTTGCAATAAAATTGTTGAATATATGAATTTCAAGAGGCTTGGATAGAAAAATATCAGGTAGATTCTTTTTTCATTATTATATTTATTTGTCTACATGTAAACAATAAGTTTGCTTTTGCATTAATAACTAATAGCAAGTACGATGTACAGTAGAAAAATATGTGTTACCCGTTTCAAAATATCAAATTATAAGAAATAGCTTTTAATTATATTTTATTGGCATAATTATAATTAATATAAAGTAATTAAGTAAACTTGAGTAGGAGAAGGGAACAGTTTTCTGTATGGATATTGAGAAATCTCTAACAAAGTATACATACATGATGCATATGCACAAGGCAACAATCGGGTATTTAGCAAAAGAAAAAAGAAGGCAACCGGGTACATCATACATGGTCATCTCCTATATATATATATATCTCAGCCAAAGCCTCGCCTCGCCTCGCCTGCCTCTCGTTCTAAACAAATTACACATATCCGGTGCAGGGATTGAAACTCGCTAAAAAAATATTTTAAACTCCATTCCTACCGAATTAATCACAAAAATTGTAGCTCGTGTAGCTGCATGTTCATCCGATGACTTGTTCAACACCACTTTAAGGTATTTTAACGTTAAGATCAATGTATTCAACAAAATTTGAATATCATCCCCCTATATATATATGTGTATGTGTTACCCAGGCCGTCACTGAAGAGAATGTTCCCTCTTTTTGTCTCATGTTTACGTACTGATCATTTAAATTAATTGAAGTTTGATTATTTTTTTAAACGTACATCGGTGACTTGCAATTGGAATTATTTTGGTGAAGTAAAAGAAAAATTAAAGATAATATGATTGAGATATGCACATATATTTTGTATAAAAACCGAATAGGATAAGAAAAGTATAGAAACTAACCGAATAGGACTAGGAGAAGAAAAGTACGTAATTAAACATGAGAAGGAAATAATTCACGCATGTATATATATATATATGGGGTAAATATATATATGAAGTATAGTGTTACGCCCATATTTCGCTTGAATTTTCCTAGAATCAGCCTCCTCATAGTGTCGAGTTTTTCCGGGAAGCGGTCTCTTCCTGGAAGGAGGAACGGCCTCCTCCTGATATCGGGCTTCTCCTAGAATCGGTCTCCTCCTAGTGTCGGGCTTCTCCTAGAAGCGGCCTCCTCCTAGTGTCGGTCTTCTCCTACAAGCGGCCTCTTCCTGGTATCAGACTTCTCCTAGAATCGGCCTCCTCCTAGTGTCGGGTTTCTCCTGGAAGCGGTCTCCTCCTAGTATCAGGATTTTCTTGGAATCAACCTCTTCCAAGAAGGAGGAACGGTCTCCTCCTAGAATTGAATTTATTATAAAGTTGGATAGACTCAGGCTTCCCCTACACTAGTTCAGCCGCGTCTTTTGCATGGTAAGGCGCGCCCTAGCTATGAAGGAAGAAAGTGAGAGACGTCAGATCAAGACAATGCTTATCTCCGGTTGTTATTGTGGCTTATTTTGAGCCGGTAGGGAAGCATCAAACGTCTTGAGAAAGAGGACTTGTCCTCGTCATGACGTCTTGAGAAAGAGGACTCGTTCTCGCCATGAGGGCTCTCTCTGAAAAGGGCTCCCCTTGAGGAAGAGGGCGCTCCCTAGTATGAAGAGGGCACGCTCTGGTATGAAGAAGGTTCTTCCTAGGGAAGAGGGCTCGCCTTGGTATGAAGAGGGATCTTCCTGAAGAGGGCTCGCCTTGGAATGAAGAGGGCTCGCCCTAGTATGAAGACGAGGGCTCTCCCTGAGGAAGAGGGTGCGTCATGATCTTGCACTGCAGACACTGTTTGAGCCATATCTCAAGTTTCAGAAGTCATAATGGGACGATATTACAGTCCACGCGAAGCTTGTGAAATGCTCTTTAATTTAGAAGTGGTCCAACAAGGAGGCATGCCTAGGTTCTTCCTGGCAGAGGGCGCGCCCTCCTCCGTCCGTTGTTGAGAAAGTCAGTCTGTTTCCTTGCATTCACTTACTTGTAATAATAATCGAAGGCCATAACTTCATATTCCTTAGGTTGCTCTCGCAGGGGAGTTATGATATGCTGCTAACCTTATATTGGAAGATCTTTCCCCTGTACTCAGACGGGTTGCCCTCCTCTGGGGGCTTAGAACGTGACCTACGATTTGTGGTGGATCTAGTGTTGGTCTCTAGTCAAAGTATCCTTGAAAATAGTTGTAGTGGACCGGTTAGAGTCCACGGTTTCTGGGTCAATGTCGGATCCATGAAGTCATTGGACCTTATACTGGGTTTTGACCTATCCAAACAAGTCCGAATGTAGAGTTCTCTTCCAAGAAGGTTCCACTTGCCTTTTCTACATTCGATTCAAAGAAGGAAACTCAGGTTTTCTAACGGGTCTCTGCTTTGCCAAGAACTACGTGGACTTGATCCTCTATTTTCCCTATAAATAGAGATACGTAGGCACGTTGTTGGGGGCCAGAATTATTAGAGCTCACAGCCGTTAGAGAAGAAAAACTCTAGTTATTTTAAAACTTAGCAATCTCAACCCTCAATCTCATACAAACCACCACGCTCCACCGTATCTCAGTCTTGTCAGATCTTTTTGCGACAAAAAATCTCGATCTTTGTTTGATTAACAGATTTCTCCATCGACACGTAGGAATTATTATTATCTCCATCTCATTTGCAAATTGCCATAGTAAACAACATGTACAATATTCTGAATATGGGTGTAGGTGTTAAAGCTACCAAAAAACAAATTGCAAAAAAACCAACAGTAAGAAAAACATATTAGATTCCATTCCTGATGAGTTAATCATAGATATTATAGCTCGCGTAGCAGCATCTCCGTCCCATGATTTGTTCAAAGCCAAGCTCAGGTATTTTAGAATTTCTGTCCACAATTTTTTCAATATAAATTTATATTATTGCATGCTTGTGATTAAATCCATTATGTGTTCATGGCTTCATGCAGCTGCAGAGCTCTTAATAAATTTGCGAATGATAAATACATAATTCAACGTGTTTCTCTTGACAAGTTTCCCGTAGTTCCATGGACACCGAAAAATCGCAAACAAGCAATCTTTTCAGACCGATGCGCCGATTCTGAGAATCCAGAGGCTCTATACCGGCGTGGAATTGTAGGTTTAAATTTTAGCCTATACTTTTTGCACAATTTAACACGATAAATTATTTCAGCCTATATACAAGTTTAAAGATCTCGTTCTAAAATTTCAGGTACAATATTTCGAGAAGATGGAGATGAGTTCTGGCATTGAGTGTTTGTCGAGGGCCACGAATTCTGGACATCTTGAAGCCATGTATGTTTTGGGTATAATCATGATATTACATGGAGATGAAACTAAAGAACAAGGAATGAAGACTATCATCGACATGAAAAGACTACAGACAAGGAAAAAAGTAGAAAAAATTAGAGAAATTTTTTCAAGCACACTCGAATCAATGTGGGTGAAAAATACTATGGTCGGGGGACAAGTAATGCCAACTTGTTGCACAATCCAAGAACATCCAAAGTCGTCGGGGTGGGAAAAGTCTGTGGGAACAATGTGAAGCATGCTCTCGTGATCAAGAAATAGTTCCATCTGTGGGAAATTTTGCGTTAATCCATCTAAATAGCAAAATTTTCAGGTTGTTTATGTCCGTCGTATCTTATTTCGATGTAGTGTAATGAATTAGAGAAAGGCCTTTTACCATATCTTTGTTTGAAAGAACCTTCAAATCTTGTTACTATGCCCGAATTTTCTTGTAATTTATACTGGCTGGATAGAAAAACTTTTTTGCCTGCATTTTTATACGAGCAACATTGTCTCACTTTGTATGATATATATTGAATATCCATTCTTCATCATTCGAGGAACACCAGATAAATTCTGATCCAACTGAATCATATGACTTGTAAGTTAAAGTAGTTCCTACACTGCTTCCAGCATAAACAACTTTGATGTTAACTCGCGGCAAATTATCTTCTTCATTATTTTTCTTATATTAAATTTAAATTTTAACTTGAAATCTCAAAAAATAAATATATTATATTTAACTTCAAAACCAAGCCGTAGAACAAAAATCACTTTGGTTCAAGTAGAGAAGAATCAGTAGCAGGGATATCATTTATAACAGATAGTAACCCTCTTCTAGTATCTAAAACACATCATACTGAAAAACAATATCTAGTATCTAAAACACATCATACTGAAAAACAATAAGGTAAAATGTTGAAAACTTTCCTCCTCAAGTACACATACTTTCATTCCCAACTCAAGTACATATGCTTTCATTTGTAGTCAGTCGTCTAGATCCAGCAAGCATCAATCACTTTTTTATCTTTGACCCTTTGCACCAAGGGTAAAAAGATACCAAGCATAACACAGTCGCACATAGCACTCTCATGCTAGGCAGATGGCAATAGGTACCAGCAGTTTGTATTATGGGAACACTCTTCTGTATACAATATCTGAAACAGACAATTGTACCACCTTTCCTAGTACACTGGTTATACAAATTCTGGAGTAATTTCATTCTATATCTATTTCCCAAGCCGTTGTATAATGCGGTTCTGCACATATACAAAAAAGGAAAGCAAACCTAGGATGATTCTTTCAATTCTTCAATATTGCAAAAAATAAAGTTACTTGCAGGACTTTAGGTCTTTTTTAGGGCAGTTTTTGCCACTAGAAAAAATTCTGAGCTTTTTCAAATTATTTCGCTAAAGCAATCATCAACATACAGCTCGCAATGGGCCAAAATACAAAAATTTCCTCAGGACCCATGAGCTTATAAGAACATAACGATAAATAAATAAGAGGACACTACATCCAGTGATTGGTGAAAGCCAGGGCCTACACCAATAGTTTGAGATTTATGAGTTACCTCACAGTTGGGAAAACGGTGATCCATTTCAGCAGCTGGTCTACACATGCACACTTACCGAGTCCATCTTTTTAACTATTTGAACTAAAGTCCCATGAATACCCAAAAAACCAAGTTAAAACTCCAGAAGTAACATTTTGGAGAGCATGTGCGTAAAATTAGTCTACAAACACACCAGGACAGTTAAAGCAACGAAGTTATACCTACCTCATCACTTTCTCCTTTAGTAATATATTTTGATGATAGGAGTTTAGTCTCAACAGAGCTGTGAGAACAAAAAAGAATTCCAACCATAAAAGATATAATTTATAATCCAACACAAATTCATCAAACACAACAAATCATAAACTTGTCTACCTCTTCCGACTTCAATGTTCAGACATTTAGCAACAGAATTCAGTAAAACAACTGGACAGGTCAAGGTGACCTTCTGCGACTACGCCTGCGAGGAGAACGCGACCTGCTTCTATTACGCTCTCGGTATCTCTCTCTACTTCCCTCTTTTCCATTCCTAGTACTGCTGTACTTCCAATCCAACCCTCTTCCCCCTTCACGGCTTCCTCTACCATTCCTCTCACGAGACCTTTCACGATCTTGGTCTCGGTACCTATCCCGCTCTCTGTCTTTATCACGATTCCGGTCCCTGTCTCTGTCACCAGACACGCTTCTTCTACGTCTACTCTCAACTTCCTTTTCCCTCTGCAATCTCCTTTCTTCTGCTTCCTTCTCCCTTGCTAACCTTTCCTCTTCTCTTGCTTTCTCCTTAGCTTCCTGCTTATTCAATTTTTTGGCCATTATTCTCACAAACAGAGTATATAAACAACAAAAACAAAGAAATAAGGAAAGAGAACATTAAAGGTGACATGCTGATTGAGAATAATACCTTAAACTCGGCTAGGAAATCACGGACCATGCCGTAACCAATATGCTGCTTGCCAGTGACATGAGACTGAGTTCTCTCAAGTACATCATTTGCTACTAAGAAAGAACCACAAGTTTCACATAGAGCCATCTTTTTCTCTTGAGCAAGCATTAAAACTTTGTCATTCTGGGGCTGCTGTGTCAAGGCTGTCTTCTCTGCATTAAGCACATCCACCTGTGAAGCATCATATGCGATAATATATTAAGCTTTATATATTCCAATACAACAAGACTCAGAACCATTACTCTAACAGTTAAAACTGTTTGTCACCTTTCTCATTAGTGCTTCAGCTTCATCCACCATGCCTGCTTCACCAAGAGACTCCACTTGTTCTAGAAGGTTCTTTATTTTTTCCTCCAACACCGATAACTGCTCAGATTTTTCAATTGGAATGGGTGTTGGAGGGGGAACTTCAACCTCTTGATCAAGACGTTCTCTCCCACGCCTTACTCTTCTGTCCAAGTCCATTACCTAGAACATAAAATTATCATGAAGAGAGACATACAAACAAATAACAGATTACGAACCAGTGAATTTTTTAACAGAAGAAAAAAGAGCTCACCAATTTCTCACAGAAATGGGCCAGGTCTGCTTCAAACTTTGGCACGTACACATCATGTCTTGGGGAACTCTCAAAACTAAATAAAACATCAACAAATCAAATCCGCATGAAAAGTAGAAGCAATACTTCTTTTCTTTCTTTTTACTTGTAAAAGTCAATTACAGAAATATAAATACACAGGGGGTAACCGCTAGGCTAAGAATTGAAGATAATGGGAAGAAGCAATACTATGCCATGAAACCGACACTGAAGTAGTTAAAAGGCATTAAAACACATTCAAAATTGTACTTCAGAAATCAGATCCTCTACGATTATCAATTAGGCACACCTGAACAGAGATGTGAATGGCTGCATATATAATATAAGATATTAAATATTTGTAAATATCACAAAACAAACTTATACTAAACTTATGCAGGTAACTGGACATAACAAATTCTAGTAACTAGTTCTCTTTTGAGTACCTATATTCTTATATTTCAGGAATGGTCTTGAAAATAATGAATTAATAGCAATTTGAAGCAGGAAGAAATATCCATACTTAAAGTGGAGAGCCATATGCTTTCAGATGGAACGAACTACCCATGTGATTATATAAATATGAAAAGTATCACAAAGTAAATTTTATACAAAGAATTATCATTTAAGTACATAATTTACACCCAAAACAGATTAAAAAATTGAGATCAAAATAAATGAAAAGGCTTGCAATTAGCACTAAAAGCCACTACTATCTGGACGGACATGCACTTCAATTTAAAGCTTGGAGTTCTTTAAAGTAGCTTGATACATTTATCTTCATCATGCAAATCTAATCAATCTCACAACAAATATAAAGATCTTACAAAATAAAATACAAATGTGATGCAAAATGTACTCATATTACTTCCTACACACTAAATTTCCCCCCATTAAGTGTTACATGTATTTCCAGCAGCCATTACAGTTTTGATGCTGTGATAATTAAGAAGGTTGGAGCAGATAGGTGAGTGACTGGAAATTTTAAGGTACTATAGCATGTAAAACAGTCTAAGATGAACCACAACATAGAGCAGAAAATGCCAGGTGAGGTAGCTATCATACACCAAATTTTTTTAATTCGGTCAATTTAATATGAATTCTGTTGGAATATAATTTCTATAGAAGATGGCTCACTATATAATTTGCAAACGTATTCTCTGACCTGATTCGCTACGAGAGTGGATTTTAGGTCTTTAATAGGCAACAGATATGTGCAACTACACACCAAATTTTATTTAATTCAGTTATTTATATGGATTCTGTTCAAATAAAATTTCTATAGAAGATGGAATCACTACTATAATTTGCAAACATATTATTTGACCTAATTCGCTATGAGAGTCTGTTTTAGGCCTTTAAAAGGCAACACATGTGCAACTAGTTTGTTACGGTAGCATCACTCACGCTAGGAAGGGAGAGGGTGCTACGACAGAACCTTTACCTGTGGCTAGTAAATTATATTGGTTTTCCATCTATGCAACTGATTAAAAAAGCTATAGATTGGTTACCTCAAGGAAAAAACTTGCAACTGCCAGAAGCCCAAATTCTTATTAGCATACCACGCATGTTACTCATATTTAGGGTCCACCCTACACATTTGCAAATCAGTAATTTACTAACAAGGGGAACTTTCGATACTAGCCAATGCATTTCCTTTTGGTAACTATTAAATCCTGGTAATTGAATTCAATACATATTTTAGTAACAACATAAAAAAGAAACACATATTCAAATCAATTATTCCACAAGGATGTCACTATAGATGTCCCAAGCTCAATGCATGTAAGTATGTAACAACATGCTCCTTATTTATACTGTAAAACCTTTCGGACACCTTTTCGGACAAGTCCTAAAAAAATAAAAAATAAAACATTTGCAGCAAAACTAACAAACACATTAGATAAAAGTAAAACAGATCTATAATGGACATCCATTTACCTTTCTTTCAATTTCTGGTCATGAATTTTTGGGCATGGTCCTGTGGTCACAATAACGAAACATGTTAGAGGGATACAATTTGAAAAAAGTTGAGAATTTTGTGTCAATATAATATTTGCCACATACAATTAAGAAATAATAATCTACCATTCTCGTTTCTTAATAATTATGTGGCTTGCTAATGAGACAATATACCAAATAATAATTTGACGTTTTAATAGATCAGTAGACCACCAACCTAGATCGCTCCTTGTGTTCACAAACAGGTCATGAGGACAAAATCGAACCATATAAAAGCCACACACTTCCTTGTCATCCCAAGTTGTTTCCTTGTAACCCTTTCTCTCTTCTTCAGTTAGATTGCGAGCTAATCCAATAGAAAATTGAAATTTTAAAAAAACAAGAGAAATTATGAACCATGAAAGCCAAATGCCAAATTAGCATGGAGTAAAGAATGTAGTGTGAAAGCATAGTAACTGCGATTAGGATTAATTAAACTGATTCATTGGCATATCTTGGTCAAAAAATAAGAGAGAAAAAGAACAACCATAAACAGAAGAACAACAACTACCATTGGAGAAATCACATGCTATTATTTGATTAACTTGTATTTTTCTTAAGCAAGACGAATGTTTCTAAAATTAACTTCCACGACAGAACTATTACCCACGGATTTTGAAACATATCATGTATGGATAAGGCTTTTCTAATAAATTAATTTTATAAGGTCGAAATTGAGGTAAAGATGCTCTACAATTCCACAATTCAAAATTAATAGTTTAAAATATAAAATTTAAATACACAAATGACGAATATATATTTAGATATATCATCACACATTACACGGAAATATGCAAACGTGTATATTCAAGTACACATCTCCCAAATACGCACAATAGCAAGAAATCAAATAAGAAGGGAATCCGCATTTACGCACAATAGCAAGAAATTAAATAAGAAGGGAATCCACATTTAGGAAATGCAGATTCTAATACTTTTTCTCTTCAAAAGATACGTATATCAAAAACCATGCCGCCAAAATTTGGGATATTTTTGGTCAAGACCTTCATCCGAAACTAAATAACCAACTTAAACTCGCTTTAGTTTTAACTCAACTCTATTTAAATTCGATTACGTATAACATCAAATCTGTAATGTCAAAGTAAAAAGACCATAAATCTAACCACACCGCAACATACATAAGTAAATCACACCTTATTAAACTCATAACACAACAGAATCATTCAATTACAGCTTTAAACAACAACAAAAAATCCATACACATCAAAATAACACAAACACACACACACACACACATAAACAGAATAAAATCAGGCAACATAAATTGAAATCAAAAAATAAAATTCATTCAACATAAGTTCGAATTACAATGAATTGATTAAAAAACAAAATAGATACAGATAAGATTAAAAAAATAATTAAAAAAAGGGGATTAAAAAGGGGGGGCAATACCAGCACCCATGAGTTCATCTAGCAAAGCTCGTTGAGCATCCATCACTGATGAGATCGATAGAGAGGTGGCAAATGTGTATGTATTGTATGTATATGTGCTCGAGGTGTTGGTTTCTAGAGTTTTTTAACTGGAAAAAATGATCGATTTATATAATATTAGGATAAGTGTAGAGTTTTGGGGAAGAGGGGCATTTTGGGTAACATGTTAAAGTTTTATTTTAGCTTTTTGGAGTATTTTAGTTTATTAAAATATTATTGTATAATAATTTTATATTTTATAGATCTTACCTTATTAGGCTGAAAATGAGTAAGGTGAATTTCATTAAATTGTAATATAATGAATAAAATTAAATATAAATAATGAGGGTTGAAGTAAAATTTTAACAAAAAGTAATAAGTGAATGTAAAATGATGAAAATTCTTAAGAAATTGGATATGATGGGAATTTCAATATTATTTTTCAAATTAGAAATTTCAAAATTTTAGGAATCAAATGGATAAATAAATAAATAAATGAAATTTAATCAAATAAATGAAAAGTTAAATACTTGTCTAAATATTCAAATTTTATTACATCCTCTTTATTTTTTATTTATATAATCTCAAAAATATTTTCATAAACATAATTAATTATCAAATTTATTTTCAAGTTTTTTCATTATTTATATTGGACAAGGTCTCCTAGTGTTTCTTTTTCCCTAGCTTTTTCACAAGAAATTGTTGTGATAAAAAAAAGTGTAGATGATTGTTCAACTTACGTTCAATATTGAGAAAAAAAATATATATATATATAAAAATATATAAATAGCCGAATAATTTTATTAGTTTAATTTTTTTGAAAAATGTTTTAAAATAAATTCATGGGGTATTAATTCTTGGTCTAAAATGGATAATATTCTATTGAGCCAATGAACTGATATTGAGCATTTAAAATTTAATTAATTGAGTATATTCCTTTTGAGGGAAAGGAGCATTTTGGTATTTATCATTCAGTATGTTTCCAATACATATATTCCATCGGTTCCATATTAATAGTGTCTTTTGGAAGAATAACACATATTAAGAGATATTAGTTGTACAATAATTTATGTGTGTATCATATTTATTATGACTATTTTATACTAAATAAAATAAGTTTTATATTGGAAATGATAAAAAAAGGGATAAATTTCAATTTTTTAACAAAATAGAAATGGACAATATTATGGGACAAATTTTTTCCCCAAAAATATGGAGTATTATGGTACAGAGGGACTATTTAGCAACAAAAAAACAAATGTTTTCCATATATATGTTGCAAAATAAAATGACAGCCAGATGATGTTTGAGCTCCAAATCTAAGTACCAGATGGGAACTTCCAATCTTGAGCTTTTCTAAAACTTTTACCTCTTTTACCAATTCCTGTTGATACCCGGTTTGCAGACACAAGTGATTTGTTATCAGGCCTCCATTTGAAATCCTTGAGTGTAGAAAATAATGTTGCAAGCATAGGTGTTATTTCACTATCCTTTACATTGTCACATGATATCACACTCATGCATTCAAGCTCCTTCCATAAAAGAATCACAGCCTCCAACCCTACTGTTGTTAGCCTTGAGCAACCTTCTAGAGACAAGCAACTGACCCTCCTGTAACAATATTTTAAAAAGATTTATATACGTTTCAGTCAGATATACGGGGTATGTTTCGTTTAATTTACCTATAAGTATAGGCAACAGTCAATAAGTACAGAGAATGGCAGTGATGTAATTTGCAAGGGTAAGAAAATCAGATATCATACCTGCGTACATTTTCTGTGCTGAAAATCTCATCTAAACCCCAACAATTTTTTATTACCATCTCTTCTACAGTTCTACATAGAAGAAACAAAGCTCCAACACTCTGCTTATCCCTTAATTGGCACCTCTCCAAATGTAACCTCTCGAGTGAAGGACAAAAATCCAACAACTCATCCACCTTGAGACCGCGATCAATACTTTTACATGAAAGAATCCTTAAAGTCTTCAGATTGTCGAAGTAAGCAAGAGCAGGTAACCACACACCTTCAAATCTATGATCACTCAAGGACAATTCTTCAAGCATTAGACAACACTGTCCAATAGCTTTCATCCCCTCATAGCTTCCTCCGCGACCTATTAGCTCAAGCTTTAGCAATGACTTACACCCTTGAGCTAAAATAGTCAATCCCAAAACCGAGACCAATGAATTATAAATACCAACAACATTTCCAATCAATTTCAGTGTCTGCAAATTTCGAAAAGCAGCTATGGCACGCAGAACCTGATCATTACACATATGTAATTCAAGTTCTTGCAATGAAGGACATTCCTCAGCAACACTCAACAACCCCAATCACAAGCATTAACAACTACAACTTTACCCAAATTTGGATAGCGGCTAGCTAATATCTTCAATCCTAACTCAACCCCATGAACAGATAAAATACATCTTTCTGAAACTAAACTTCTTGTTAATACATTGGAGTCAATATACTGTAACACCCCAGTCCCACATCGAGTAGATTGGGATAATTTGTTTAGTATATAAGCAAGAGTACTACTACTAAGTGCACCAACAAATCATGATCTTTTGGGGGCCTGTGGTGGGCTTGTGGATTACCCAAGTTGTTGCATTTAGGCCAGTTTACTTTGCGCTTATTTCGGATTCGGAAGTCGGGACTTGACCCGATTTTCGAAAAAGACTCGAGATTTGACCCGGGTTGTCACAGAGATGGCATCAGAGCTTAGGTTCTTTCTTGTAGAAAACCTATTTAGGTTTGACCTGTGAGTTTGGGTAGACATTAGGATGGGTATTCAATTTTAATATTTTATTTAGTTGCGTTCATTTCAATATTATTTCATTCTTGTAAGATTTTATAAACTACTTCGGCTTGTTTCTTTCTGCGAACTTCATTTGTATCCGTATCTGATATTGTGAATTCTTTTTAGACTAAGAGCTTCAACATTATTTGAATATGTTCAAACTCATTTTGTTGTCTCCTTCTCATCAGTTCAGAATCATGTAGTTTAGTCTTCGTAAATGAATCCTTTTATGTGCTTTCATGATAATTATTAAGAGTGTTTAGAATATGTAGGATATAGTCATCTAGGCAAACTTATTTTTGATAGGGATGCATGACCTTGATTAAATATTTAAGGATTTATTCATCAAACATTTTGGAGCAATTGATTGAAAAGGAAAGCGAACGATCTATGAAGATGCAAGTATGTTAGTAACTGTAGATTAAGATTTTTAAATGAAGGGTGTAATATCCGTAATTTTATTTAGCATAATATTAATTAGAATTATATTTATATTAGTGAGATTAATTAATAATATTATTTTTAATAATATTTGACTTATAATAGAATTTGTTTTTAATAAAATTTGATTTAGAATAGAATTAACAATTAGATTAGAAATAAGATTATTTATATTTATGATTATATATATATATATATATATATATATATATATATACATGTACAAGTGGGGGCTTGTTTTATTAAAACCCTAAAAATTGTATTAGAGAGAGAGCCGCGTCTAGGAGAAGAGGAGACGAGAGGAGGCTAACATTAGATTTGAGGTGGAGAATATTTCATAAACAAGTAAGTTAATTTTTACTATATAAGTAAGTAGCATAGTGTTTATAATTTTTATAACTATGAGTAGTTAATGAATTACAGCACATGGGTTTTTGGATTTTTGCGGATTCCTGTTATATACATATTACATGCCAATCACAAATTCATAAATCATGGTAGTGATGTATGTTATTACAGGGTGAATTCATATGATAACGGTTATGTATATTATTAAATAATACATAATATTAATATATTAGTTTTTTTTATGTTTAGCCATGCGGCCAAGGTGTGGTCAATGGTCAGGATATTAGAAGTTTGAATTCACTCTGCACATGCTAGCTTATGATTGATAACATGAGTTATATATATATATGTTGTTTAAATCGTTTAGTCTTTATTAATATACTAGATAAATTGTGTTAATGATACCATGACCATTAAATTGTATATATATAGACTTGGTACAGACTGTCATGCCTAGTATTATAGGCTGAGATGATTAATATTAATATTAATAATTATATTCTATTATTAGATCGGGAGCCAGGCGTGTAGCGAGTTATTTGGATATCATTAGTATTTGAAATCTCTATTTTAAGGTACGGATTTCGTCCTCTTTCTCTTCAGCGCTACTCTTTTAGGATTAATTATCTTTGATTCGTTTCATTCTCAAATCTGTTCCTTCTGTTATTAACTGTTTCAACTGCTTTGAATTTCTGAAAATTATTTTAAAGTCTGTTTTCAAAATATTTAAATATTTGTTCTGCGATTTTCGAAAATTATATAGTTGCGTAGAATATTTGAAATATCTGTTTCAGGTGATTTTAAAATTGTGAAATTATTTTATTGAACCCTTAGAGTGATATAGGGTATACCGAGTTAACCAGCTGTAGGGGTACTACAGCCATGTCATTGCGGCACCAGTGGCATGACACTTCCGTGGCAGTGTGATTAGTCACGGCGTATCCTTCTGTTAGCTCAGTGGGCGAGCTTTGGCCATTTTGATATTTGTTTGAGGATACGTGGGTGCACCCAGAGTCTGATTTGATTTGTGATTTGATATTTGACGGTGACGTTGTATATGCCGTACACGTTGTCCGGTTTGTTGCACGCATTAGGTACCCTATGATGTGTGTATCTGTTATCTGTTCTGTATCGGTATGAAATATCCTAACCCCTCTTTGCTTCAGCCTTGTTTTTAAAAATTAATATTTATTTATTAATGTCAAATTATATATATCTTGCTTCTTGTTTTATAAACTGTATTCCAATCCGTACTGGGCATTTGGCTCATGCCGTATTCTTTCTTCTGGCAGGTACTTAGGGGGGTCTTGGGCTGTGTGATGGAGAGCTCCCTTATTTCCATTTATTAGGACATTTGAACTTCTCAGATTATTTTAGTCATTTTCATTATTAGAGATTTTGGATTTATTCGCATTTATCATTTTGAATTATTTTGGAGGTTTTAATATTAATTTGAGAGACATTGTTGGACCTATTTATTTATTACAAGGTGGATTTTAGTACTCTGTATACAGGTTTGTGGTTTGGAAGTAACCCCTCATCTCATTTTGGGAAGAGAGTGTTACAGAGATGGTATCAGAGCCAACTCTCGAAAGCTTGATTCGTCAAGTTGCCGGAGGTGGGGACACGAAGGCTGGTGGTATTATCCCACAATGGACAGAGGTCCGGAGGTGGGGACACGAAGCTAGCCGGTATTATCCCACAATGGCTAGAGAGGTACGATCTGGGCCTATGGGCTATCTGTTCGGCTTGACGAGGACGTCAAGAATTTAAGTGGGGGAGTTTGTAACACCCCAGTCCCACATCGAGTAGATTGAGATAATTTGTTTAGTATATAAGCAAGAGTACTACTACTAAGTGCACCAACAAATCATGATCTTTTGGGGGCCTGTGGTGGGCTTGTGGATTACCCAAGTTGTTGCATTTGGGCCAGTTTACTTTGCGCTTATTTCGGATTCGGAAGTCGGGACTTGACCCGATTTTCGAAAAAGACTCGAGATTTGACCCGGGTTGTCACAAAGGGTGTATTTAGAATTATTTTGGATTTACGAGTAAGATAAGTTTTGGCTAAGAATTGCGTGGCTTTAAGACTTCCACTAGGGATACGATAAGCTACATATTAAGGATTATTGACTACCAATGAGTTAAATGTAAAGATGTATTAGGTTCGCTATCACGGCGAGACGTGAAATCAGATATATTAAATTTGAAATGTGGTGCGGAAATGTGAATGAGACTAGATGAAAAGATTTCAAGATAACAATGGATTGGAAATGATTTAATAATGTGGTTGACAAACAATATTTCTCAGTTGCGCATAAGGAAGCTTACCTTAGGATGTTATATTTAATTAGGTAGAATGATGATGAGAATATTTTAAATTACATAACAAGGTTTGTTAAGTTGGTTTGCTCGAAGGGTTGGTGATATATTTTTAAAGTAATGAGATATTCAAATAGAAATTGAGATCAAACCAAAGTGGTTCCATATAACTAGAGATGTTGGAGTATAAAATGAAAGTAGTAGATGGATTTTATAATTGTAGGTTTGAGAATACCCGAGAGACATGGAAAGATGTGTTATTTGACAAAAACATGTATAGGTTATTCTTGAATTTTTCATTAGGACTGAAGTTATTTAAAATGATTGCATAGGATGACACCATCAGAGTTATAGAAAATAAAAGAGCAGTTACGAGACTTGTTGGATAAGGGATTTATCAGACCGAGTGTATCTTCATGGGGTGCTCCACTATTTTTTGTGAAGAAGATAGACGGAACTATGAGATTGTGTATTGACTACAGAGAGTTGAATAAGATGACTGTTAGAAACATGTATCATTTGTCACACACTGATGACTTGTTCGATTATTTGCAAGGGGAAAAATATTTCTTTCGACGATAGATTTGAGATTGGGTTATCATCAGTTACAAGTAAGAAATGAAGATATTCTGAAGACAACATTTCGTACTTGATATGGTCATTATGAGTTTCATGTGATGTTTCTTAAATTGACGAATGCACCAACAGTATTTATGGATTTGATGAATCGTGTCCTTCACGATTAGTTTAATAAGTTCATTGTGGTTTTCTTTGATGATATATTGATATACTTTAGGAGTAAGGGAGAGCATAAGGAAAATTTGCGCATTGTACTTGAAATCTTGAGGAAAAAGAAATTGTCTGCAAAATTTTCAAAGTGTGAATTCTGGTTGGAGCATGTTGCATTTTTGGGGCATATTGTGTCTGGTAAGGGGATTGAGTTGGATCCTGCGAAAGTCGAGGCTATCACAAATTGGACGAGACCTAGCACTGTGACAGAGGTGAGGAGTTTCTTGGGTTTGGCAGGTTACTATAAGCGCTTTGTAGAGGGTTTTCTCATCCATAGCTTTGCCATTGACTCAGCTGATGCGGAAGGGTGTTAAGTTTGAGTGGAATGATGACCGTGATCAGAGTTTTCAAGAGTTAAAGAAGAGGTTGGTGTCTGCTCCTATACTTGTTTTACCATCAGGGAGTAGAGGATATCAAGTTTATAGTGATGCTTTTAAGAGAAGATTGAGGTGTGTTCTTATGCAGCATGAGAAGGTGATTTCGTACGCCTCTTGGCAGCTTAAACCTTATGAGGTAAACTATCATACCCATGACTTGGAGTTAGCAGCAGTGGCTTGACACTTATTAAAGATTATGATGCTAAAATTCAGTACCATCCAGGAAAAGCGAATGTAGTGGCAGACGCTCTTAGTAGGAAGAATTTAGGAAGTGTTGCATCTTTTATTACTCAGCAGCACCTTATTTCAGATATGGAGCACTTGGGTATGGAGCTGTATGTTGGAGGATTAGCTGCAAGCATGGCAAGTTTGAAGGTGGAATCAAATCTAGTCTCAAGGGTTAAGGAAGCTCAGAAAAATGATACAGGGTTAGAAGCTATTAGATCGAATGTGGCAGATGGTAAGCAAACAGAGTTTCATGTTAATGATCATGGTATGGTATGGTTGGGTAGTAGATTGTGTGTACCTGCAGACGTAGCGATTCGTGAAGCAGTTTTGACTGAGGTTCATAGTTCTTCATTCTCTATTCATTCGGGTTCTACTAAGATGTATCGAGATTTGAAGAAGCACTTTTGATAGAATGGGATGAAACGGGACATAACAGAGTTCGTGGGAAAATGTATTACATGTCAACAAGTGAGGATTGAACACCAGAGATCTAGTGGACTGTTACATCAGTTGGATATCCCGGTTTGGAAGTGGGAAAATATTACCATGAATTTTGTGACCGGTTTACCTAGGACCTTCAGGAAGAATGATGTTATTTGGGTGGTAGCTGATAGACTTACAAAATCAGCTCAATTCTTACATATTAGAGAGAATACTTTTATCCATGATTTGGCATAAATATTTCAGCGGGATATTGTTAGACTTCATGGTGTGCCTGTGTCGATATTTTCAGAAAGGGATACAAGGTTTACATCGCGCTTTTAGAAGGGATTTCAGCAGGCTTGGTGTACGAGGCTTAATTATAGTACAACTTTTTACCCACAAACTGATGGACAGTTAGAGAGGACGATCCAGACGTTAAAGGATATGTTAAGGGCTTAAGTTTTGGAGTGGTCTGGTGATTGGGACAAGTATCAGTATCTTGTGGAGTTTGCATACAATAATAGTTGGCAAGCGAGTATTGACATGCCACCATTTGAGGCGTTGTATGGTAGAAAATGTAGAGCACCAACTTGTAGGAATGAGGTTGGAGAGAGTGTCATTGAAGGGCCAGAGTTGGTTCGTGTAACTAACGAGAAGATAGAGCAGGCTAAAGAAAACTTAAAAGAAGCACAATCGCGTCAAAAGAACTATGCAGATCAAAAGAGGAAGTTTGGCGGATTTGAGTCTGGTGATCATGTGTTTTTGAAAGTGTCTCCTTGGAAGGGTGTTAAACGTTTTGGTATGAAAGGGAAGCTTATTCCGAGATATGTTGGCCCTTTTGATGTTATAAAGAGAGTAGGGGAAGTTGCTTATAGAGTAACATTGTCACCACAGTTATCTCATGTGCATAATGTGTTCCATGTGTGTGTTCTAAGGGGCTACAAGTATTATCCGTTGCACATAGTTCAATATCCATTGCATAATATTAAGGAAGATCTTTCTTGTGAGGAGGAGACTGAAACTATCTTAGCTCGAGAGGAGCGAGTTATAAGGAAGAAAACTATTTCGTTTGTTAAAGTTTTATGGAAAAACCATTCTGAAAGAGAGGCTACATGTGAACTAGAAGAATCTATCCGTGAGAAATATCCGCATTTATTTGATTCAGGTACGACTTTTTAGTTTCGTTAGATTCCGGGGACGGAATCCTTTTTAAGGGGATATATATGTAATATCCGTAATTTTATTTAGCATAATATTAATTAGAATTATATTTATATTAGTGAGATTAATTAATAATATTATTTTTAATAATATTTGACTTATAATAGAATTTGTTTTTAATAAAATTTGATTTAGAATAGAATTAACAATTAGATTAGAAATAAGATTATTTATATTTATGATTATATATATATATATATACATGTACAAGTGGGGGCTTGTTTTATTAAAACCCTAAAAATTGTATTAGAGAGAGAGCCGCGTCTAGGAGAAGAGGAGACGAGAGGAGGCTAACATTAGATTTGAGGTGGAGAATATTTCATAAACAAGTAAGTTAATTTTTACTATATAAGTAAGTAGCATAGTGTTTATAATTTTTATAACTATGAGTAGTTAATGAATTACAGCACATGGGTTTTTGGATTTTTGCGGATTCCTGTTATATACATATTACATGCCAATCACAAATTCATAAATCATGGTAGTGATGTATGTTATTACAGGGTGAATTCATATGATAACGGTTATGTATATTATTAAATAATACATAATATTAATATATTAGTTTTTTTTATGTTTAGCCATGCGGCCAAGGTGTGGTCACTGGTCAGGATATTAGAAGTTTGAATTCACTCTGCACATGCTAGCTTATGATTGATAACATGAGTTATATATATATATGTTGTTTAAATCGTTTAGTCTTTATTAATATACTAGATAAATTGTGTTAATGATACCATGACCATTAAATTGTATATATATAGACTTGGTACAGACTGTCATGCCTAGTATTATAGGCTGAGATGATTAATATTAATATTAATAATTATATTCTATTATTAGATCGGGAGCCAGGCGTGTAGCGAGTTATTTGGATATCATTAGTATTTGAAATCTCTATTTTAAGGTACAGATTTCGTCCTCTTTCTCTTCAGCGCTACTCTTTTAGGATTAATTATCTTTGATTCGTTTCATTCTCAAATCTGTTCCTTCTGTTATTAACTGTTTCAACTGCTTTGAATTTCTGAAAATTATTTTAAAGTCTGTTTTCAAAATATTTAAATATTTGTTCTGCGATTTTCGAAAATTATATAGTTGCGTAGAATATTTGAAATATCTGTTTCAGGTGATTTTAAAATTGTGAAATTATTTTATTGAACCCTTAGAGTGATATAGGGTATACCGAGTTAACCAGCTGTAGGGGTACTACAGCCATGTCATTGCGGCACCAGTGGCATGACACTTCCGTGGCAGTGTGATTAGTCACGGCGTATCCTTCTGTTAGCTCAGTGGGCGAGCTTTGGCCATTTTGATATTTGTTTGAGGATACGTGGGTGCACCCAGAGTCTGATTTGATTTGTGATTTGATATTTGACGGTGACGTTGTATATGCCGTACACGTTGTCCGGTTTGTTGCACGCATTAGGTACCCTATGATGTGTGTATCTGTTATCTGTTCTGTATCGGTATGAAATATCCTAACCCCTCTTTGCTTCAGCCTTGTTTTTAAAAATTAATATTTATTTATTAATGTCAAATTATATATATCTTGCTTCTTGTTTTATAAACTGTATTCCAATCCGTACTGGGCATTTGGCTCATGCCGTATTCTTTCTTCTGGCAGGTACTTAGGGGGGTCTTGGGTTGTGTGATGGAGAGCTCCCTTATTTCCATTTATTAGGACATTTGAACTTCTCAGATTATTTTAGTCATTTTCATTATTAGAGATTTTGGATTTATTCGCATTTATCATTTTGAATTATTTTGGAGGTTTTAATATTAATTTGAGAGACATTGTTGGACCTATTTATTTATTACAAGGTGGATTTTAGTACTCTGTATACAGGTTTGTGGTTTGGAAGTAACCCCTCATCTCATTTTGGGAAGAGGGTGTTACATATACCTTTTCGAGTCAGGAGTCTTCCTAGAAACAGGCTCGTTACTCGTTGGAGTAGTACTAAAGTTTATGCACATCTTACACTCCCGAGACCCCACTTTAGAGTGGTATATACATGGTATGTTTGCTTTAATTTGATATACATTGGGGTCAATATGAAATGACACAACTTGGTTAGTTAACAAAATGTATGAATTTCGAGGTGAAAGTACACAAGAATTAACCAAATCAACATGAGTAAGATTTGGAAATCTTGTAAAAATACGACCCGATAAAAGAAAGTCCCAATCAAGAAGCTTCACTGACCTAACCAAGCTGCCATGAAGATGCAACCACAGTTTCGAAACAACAGAATTTGAGTTTCTTTCGGATTGCGAGAATCTTGAGAATATCTGAAGAAGAATCTCATCAGAAAGCAATGAAGTCCGGTCCGAAACAAGTTTCGAGTAATCAAAAGCTAAAGATTTCTCAGGTGGATTAATGGGTTTGGCTTGTTTAGGGAGATCAAGATTTTGCTAGAAAATATGATATTGTTAAGAGTTTTAGTATTGTTCTTGAACCACCAGCTTCTAGGACTTGGGGTAACTTTTGGTTTTATTGGTGAAGATAACATTTCTATTGTTTCCGCCATGACTTGAGAGATACAAAACTAGAGCTATTGTTGTTTGGCTTCTCTCACTTCACTTTCTCTACTGATCTAATAGAGTTCAAGAAAATGCCTTTGAAATTTCTGTTTCTAGCTTTTCCAACGGCTTCTTTGACTATCATTTTTTGAATCATATTTTAAGAGGCTTATGTAAAGTTGTTTTGGTCGTTTCTTTTTCACAAGCAATAATAAATGTTTGGTTTTAACGGTTACTTATTTTGTTTATATGTGAAGACAAAATAAGCGTAACGACATTATAACATCATCTTACGATTTCATCGGTTTGAACAAATCAGTCTATACTGTCTACGAGTTCTAATTTTTACAGATTTTGTTGCGAAATTCAGCTACATAAATTTTATTACAGATTTCGATCTTAGTGAACCCTATGGGCTGGTCTCGATTTCTATATAACCTTTGCGGAGTGAACCTCTTCGAAAAGTCACTTTATCTAATTCTATTGTCACACTTTAGATTAATCGAAGGCGCTACATTAGTTTTTTTCATGCAAACACATCTAGTTGAACTAGACAACTTTGACTGAATTCAATAGTACTTTAAAACCAATATTTCACCTTTAAATCAAATTTAAATGTTCCAATTGACAAGGTATAACATGCATCCTCATTCCTCAATTACTTAAATACTGATTTATTTATTTTTGCTAACTTACTTTACAGATATTAACAATGTAGGTGGATGCTTGAATTGGCCAAGTGAAGGAAACTCTTGTCAGTGAAATATCTATTTCAGACTATAAGCAGCACAAGACGGTACATCGAACTAGTTTTATAAGATAGGTTTTACCTGATAAATGATTACCTTATGTATCATGAGGGGTGATAAAAATCCTCTGTGATCCTTGTGCTAGTGCAAAATCAAGTAGCATGCCTAGATGGAATTTTCTCTCTAGTGCATCTTTATAAAGACAAAAAAATAAACGGAAACTTGTTTGGACTCATTTGGCTGCTTCAGAATTCGAAAAAAATGCAGAAAACAAAATGTTCATTTTAATATATAACGACAGAATTCACTTTAGTCATGAAATCAATCATAGCTCGAGATAGAGCTTCCCTCGTTTTATGAAGAGTCAGTGCAAAGCATATGGTTGAGGACGACCGTTCATCGCCTGATCAAACATCAAGGACATAACTAATTGTAAGAAGTTTCACAACTGCTGCAGATTAAATCACATATAACTAAGTTCCAAAGCACATCAGTACAATAGGATTTAAATTATTCAATCAAGACTGCCCTCTAGAGTCTTGAACAGCATTGTTTGAGGCACCTTAACCTGAAAGTAAGTAATTTAATCTCAAGTAATAAGGAAAGTATAGTCCCAGCTTGAGATGCATAAAAAGTCCGGATTTTTTTGCAACTGGCCGAGATGGACATTTTTTAAAATCAAGCCCGACTCCTCTTTTTCATACGATGCCCCTTTTAGGCCTGCGGACAAGGTTTTTTTTATTTATTTATATATAAATATTGTATACTGAGACATCTCAAACTAATATTGTATACTTTCTAAACATGCACGTTTATACTAAGACCACGATTATTTTTTGGAAATTTGACTTTCAGTATTGAGGCGTAGTTTATAAGAAGCATTTGTAAATCATTGAAATACTCGTACAAAATGCATGCACGTAGATCATACTAGATTACTAGTCATTTGAACATGTACAGGGAGATATTAATTCTTTTGTCTTACGTGCTCTCCAACTTCTCAAATATTCACATACATGCACATTATACAACTCCCGTCAACTTCATCTCCAATTAATTAGACAGACTTGATGGAGGTTTACACCAAGTCCCTTAGACGTTATGAACCGCCAAGCGATGGTGGAACCACACGCCGGTCACCAGGTCCCGGCCTAACACGAAGCAAAAGCGGCAATACTATGCCCTTGTCATTTACCGAAAAGCCTATAGTTCCAGCTGTTCACCGGTCTAAATCAACTACTAAATCAAGAACAAAGGCGTATCCGGATCATTTAATGATCAATGCAGAACCTGTAAGTACTACAACTTCATCGAGAAATAAGAAGAAACTAAAAGCTGACAAGGATAACAACAAAGATGGCACATTTGTTCGGTTTTTACAGAGAAACACTCATTCTGATAAAAGTGTACAAAAGACTAGTAGTGCAAGGTTAAAGCCTACTTCTCCATCTGCATGGGCTTTGTCGCCAGCTCGATCTTTGCAGTTTTCTCCAGTGACAAAGACTTATCCCTCTTCAGCAACTACTTCTCCGTCTTCATGGACATTATCATCAACTCATTCTTCCCCTGCCTTTCCAGTGACACATAAAGCTTCTGCATCTTCAATTACCACGTCGGGTGTGAATGGTGTTTTGAAGTATTTTAAAAGGAAGAAAGAGTCTTCAATACAGAAAATGGAGCATCAGCATTTTTTGGTTTTGAATAATAATCTCTTGCAATGGAGGTGTGTCAATGCATGTGCTGAAGCTACTATGAATGCACACAAGTTAACTGCCCAGGTAAGAAATTACCATCCATCGCAGAATTAATATACACCAGTAATTAAGGTCACTCGCTCGTCCATGCCTTCACATTACATATTACATTACCGCAGTTGTGTTTCTCATGGTGTGTTTATTTTGCATCATGTAACAGAAGAAGTTTTACAATGTATCTGTACGAATCTTGACGATGAGGAACTCCATCTTAGAAAAGCGAGTTGAAATGCAGAGGATGAAGCAAGTAAACAAAGTCTATCAAATAATTCACTCGCAAGATCACTTGCTAAAACTTTGGGCTAAAATGGAGGGTAAAAATTCTGAAGCTGTTGGCAGGGTAATACGAAAATTGTCAGCAATATCAATAAGAGTTCCTCTAGCTGCTGATGTAAAGGTGTATATTATAACTACTTTCGTTTTTTTTATCAAATATTAAAATTCTGATTGTTTTCAATTAGCAATTTAGCAGTATATGAAAACTATTTGTACGTAGCTTATGTATAAATCGAAGCCGGCCTTGAAATTATTGTATTTGTGTATATTATCATGCAGGGAGATATTTTATTGGTCAACGATGCCATGAACAAGGCCACAAAAGTAATGGAAAATGTGGAAGAAACATTATTCAAGAAATTTGATTATCAGGTCAATATTCTAATTGTATCTTGATAATTTTTTTGGTGAATTCAGAAGTAAAGAACTGCTTTAAAGACAGAAAAATTATCTAACTTGACTTGTCACATTAGGTTGAGAGAACATGTTATCTAGTAACAGAGCTTTTAATTATAGTAAAGCAGCAAAAGGAATATTTGGTGGAACTGGAAAACAGTGTCTCACTGATTGCTTCACTAAAGGTGAGAAATCCCTCCGGTCAATCACCTTAGCACAACTTCTAACCTCACTTTTTAAATTCAAACAAGTAGTTGTATATGTTTGTTTCAGGACCTAAACACATGTTTCTTCCATATGATTGTGTGTTTGATATCAAGTCTATTTCTATGTGAAAACCAGGCTGAGGAGAAAAGCTTAAGGATCCAACTCATCCAGTTAAAAGAGCGGTATTGAAGAGCCAAAGTCCACTGCTAACTATACTATATACAATAAATCATGAACTATGTATCTTATCCTTTAACTCATTCTTTTGACGTATGAGAGGATATGAGCATCGAATCTGAATTTATTTCGACACTAGAAATACACCTTTATCATTGAGTTGTCGTGTGATTCATTTTTCAGTTTTTATACTATTTGAAAGTTGGTTGATAGCAGTTTAAATCAATGTATTAATTATCAACAAGCACATATGTATTTATAGAAGTACTAGTTTTAACGAATACTAGCTAAATTACATTGACAATGAAAAGCAATAAACTCTTATACCAATGCCCACGACAATGAAAAGATATTCAAAACGTATCAGCATTCTGTGACAGACTTTTGTCCATCAAAATCAGCCAATAATTTGTTAGCACCCCCAAAATCTCCATTTACAGGCAACTTTCTCTTCGGCTTGGCTTCTAATAACATCGATACCACATCTCTCATTGGCGGACGATCAGCAGGATTTCGACTAGTGCAAAGCAAGGCAACCTTTAGTACCAACATCATCTCCTCTCTTACAGGTGCACAAGAAGCACCTGCATTCTTATCAAGCACATCTTTAAGTCCTTCTTTTGTTTTGATCTTTGTTCTAATCCAATCCACAATGCTATTCCCATCTCCAAATTCCGCATTTACCGATCTTTTTCCACTTAAAATCTCCATTAAAACCACCCCATAACTGTATATGTCACTCTTCTCATCAACTTGTAAAGTGTAGGCATATTCTGCAAATGAAATTAATTGTCACAGTTAAAGTTACTTTTAAAACAAGATATATTAATATTTCAACTTCGAATGTTTGTTAGAGAATAATAGGGATAGGATCATAGTGGGGACCCGAGAAATGATAAAAAGAAAAAGGGCACATCACGCGTAATAGTACTGAGCCATAATAGCTAGAAACTGGAAAAAAGAAAAAGATGAGTTGGTCCATCCCCTACTCAACCTTAAATCGGTTCAATACCATTTTTTCACTTGAACTAAATCTTTCAATACTTTTTTTTACCGTGAAGAGCATACTCGCAAAACCACTTGCGAATTTGTAGCCATTAATTTAAGATATTGATCATCAAACTTTTAATATTTTGTTACAAAGTTGATAATACTGGGATTACGATATTAGATATGGAGTGTATAATTTTTTTTTAAACATGATGTCATAGACTACAGAGTTAGAATCAAGGAAGGCTAATAACGTGACTATTATCACTTTTTACGTCATTCAAGAAAACGGATTAAACGAGCAAAGACGTCCAAGTAAAAACAAAATATTAATCTGATATAATTTGAAAACTGAACTGCAGCCAACTCGTGCGCTATATGGGAACAGCATAAAAAGCAAATGCACAGATCAAAACAAAAGTGCATACCTGGCGCAATATAGCCATATGAACCAGCAATCACCGACATAGACTCGTCGCATTGGATCAACTTAGCCACTCCAAAATCTGCTACTCTGGCTTCCATCTGACCATCCAATAAAATGTTACTCGGCTTGAGATCGCGGTGAACAATTACTGGATCACAGTCATGGTGTAGATAGCAAATTCCTTGAGCTACTCCCATTGCAATCTTGTAGCGGGTTAACCAATCCGCTACAAGACTATCACCTTTATTTTTAGCATGTAACAAATCGTCTAAATTTCCATTAGGCATGTACTCATATAACAGCATTGTACACTCACTGTTACTGCAACATCCTAATAATCTTACAATATTCCTGTGCCTCACGTTTCCTAACACTTCCACCTCAGCCAAAACGCCTCTTCGTCGTCTGATTGTCTCTTTATGCTTGCCCCACAGCTTCTTCACTGCTATGATCTCGCCACCTGGCATTTCAGCTTTGTAAACAGTTCCAGTAGACCCCATTCCTAGAATCCTATCTGTCATAGACAACGAATCCAAAACATCATCTGCTGTGAAATTTAAACGCTGGAATGCTGTTAATTTCCATGGCCCGATTTCCCTGTCACCTGATGCAAATCCGCGGTGATATCTGGCATGATAGTACCTGATTCCTGCAATTAACATGAACAGCGCTATGCCAAATGCTGTCGCCATAATCCACACAATCGCGCCAGTAGTTTTTCTTGGCTGCTTGCGGTGAACATCTACATCTCTAGGAGAAGGAGCACTTGTACGACAAGGATTCTTAAGTATGCCACCACAGAGACCTTCATTGCCAATAAACGACGATGGATGGAAAATTGAAAGTATGTTTCCTGACGATGGCACTGGACCAGTGAGCTGATTATAAGACACATTGAAACTTTCCAGCGTACTACAATTATCAAAATTTGATGGAATTGTTCCTGCCAGAAAATTATGTGATAAATCAACATCAGTGATCGACGGAAGAGTTGAAATCTCCCATGGAATGATTCCTGTTAGGGAATTTCGTCGCAAATTTAATAAGATGAGCTTCTGACAGTGACTAATGTCCCAAGGAATGTTACCACTCAATGCATTTCCTTCTAATTCAATTCTGTACAATTTTTCACATCCAATAAAATCTGGTAATTTTCCAATCAAATTCGAGTGACTAGCCGAGAATATCTGCAAGCTTTGAGAGCTCCAGATATTATCTGGCAATTCATCGTGAAAGAAATTGTTGGATATGTTCAAGTACTCTAGCCTTGGCGCATTGATAAGATCTCTGGGAATCGATCCACTGAAATTATTTTTGCTTACGTCCATATAGGTTATATTAGGCAAGCGCCCAAAGCCTAATGGTAATGAGCCATTGAGATTGTTTTCTTGTATCCGAAACCTTGCCAGCGATGTGCAGTTTACTATAGACAAAGGCAATTGACCAGAGAATTTGTTTGAAAAGAGTAGGAGCTTTGAGAGTTTATTGCCCTCACAAACATGTGGAGGTATAGGACCGGATAGTAAATTTGAAGAGACGTCTAGCTTTTGCAACATTCCATTTGAGCCAAGCTTCGGAGGCAAGATTCCAGTGAGAGAATTGTTCCATATAGATAGGAATTCTAGGTTAGGAAGATCAGCTATGCCATCTGGTACTTCACCAGTTAACTCGTTTGTCATCAAATTCAGCGTGTTTAGTTGCTTTAGTGATGAGAATTCACTTGGAATGATGCCGGAAAGCTGATTAAAAGACAAATCTAGAAATTTTAGTGATGATAATTGAGATAAACTTGAAGGAATGTTGCCTGTAATGCGGTTAGTAAAGAGTAGCAGAGACTCTAGCTTCGTCAAGTTACCAAGCTCTTGTGGAATTACACCTGAAAGATTTGAAAATGAGATATCGAGGTAGTTTAGATTTGATAACAGAGAGAATTGTGCCGGAAGTTCTCCAGTGAAGTGATTGTATCCAATTTCAATTCTCTGAAGTTGCTTCAAAAGGCCTAATTCAGACGGAATTGCACCAGTGAGTAAGTTTCCAGCGAGGTCTAGGAACTTTAGGACAGGGAAATTGCCATAACTTACTGGAATCTCGCCAGAAAAGTAGCTGCCACCAAGGTTGAGGTGCTCGAGAAACTGGAGGCGAGTTATGTCTTTAGGTAAAGAACCGTTAAAATCGTTGCTGAAAGCGTCTAAAATGGACAAGTATTTGAGTTTTGAAATGGCGGAGGGAAACTCAGAACTAAAAGCGTTGTGACTAATGTCAAGGCTTATAAGAGAAGGTAATTCGAAAATGGCTGGTGGAAGAGGCCCTTGAAAAGCATTACTGCTAAGATTTAAGAAACGGAGGTGGCCTAAATGGCGAATATTGGAAGGAAATGTACCTGAAAGGTTGCGATTGGAGAGGTCAATTGACACGATATGATTGTGTTGGTCACATTTGATCCCGGACCAGTTGCACCAAACTGGATTAGAAGAAGGATCCCAATCGCGTAGATTATGTAAAGGGTCAATAAGTGATGATTTGAGTGAGAGTAAGGAGAGGAGTTGGAGAGGCAGAGTTGTAGTGGCTGAAATGCCTCCCAGAAAGTAAAGAAAGAATAAAACATGAATTTGTTTCATGGTTTTGAAATGTTTGAATTCTGTGACCTTGTTTTGGTGTTATGAAGAAGCTAGAAGAGTAAATTTAAGGAAGATAAATGCTTTTGTGGAGTGCAGTTTGGTGCAGGAGGGTGGTGCATTTCTCATGATTGGTTTTCTTTTCTTTGTTTGTTTTGAGTGATGGTGTGGGGAAAAAAAAGAGAGGGAGATAAATTGAAAGACAAAAGAGGTTACAAGTAAAGAAACTACTATTATATTGCAACAGTTTCATCAGCTTCAACTGGCCCTTTTTTTCTGTTTTGTCAACATTATAATGAAAACTGCACTTTATATTTCTTTCACCAAGAGTATGTAATATACATAGGTATTGCTTTGTCTGCTCTCAATACCATGCTTATATATATGATTTCTTTTTATTCACTTGTACTTTTTCATCATTCCTTTGTTTCCTTTAACTTTGCTAATTAACCATTCTGGCTATATGTAGTAGTGGTTAATGGATATATCTATCACCATCTCAGCCTCTCAGGATCCAAGAAAGAGATTTCCATTCATCATTTATTTTCCAACGTTAATTAGTTTTTAATATGTAATCTTGTATCTATATCATCTACTAAAGAAATTGGTCCCTCCTAGCTCTTTTGAGAATTTCTACTATTTTCTTTTTACAGTGCTTCTGCCACCTTGAAATAACCTAAATATTGTGAGTCTGTGACCATAGCTATCTTATGGACATGGACCACAGCCCCTTCCCCCTAAAGTACTTGTAGATAGAGTAAATAAGTTGTACCTACGCGTACACAATACTCGTGTTAGAAGTTCGTACTCACAATGTGACGTTTATTAAGTAGACACTTGACAATTGTAACAATCACGATCTTCATTATATTAAAATTATTAACAATCTAAAATATTATTAATGCATCTCGACCGTGATGAGGTTCCCGTTAATGTTGTTTTGGTCTTCTTTTTATCGGCAATCAGGTCTCTTCCAACCTGTGTATTTGATGATTTGATCGGTCTGTATGTGTGGAAGGGTGTTCTTGGGAGTTCAAAGTCTCTAGATATCCAAATTGTCCCTGTGTGTTATTTATTGTTCTGTTGGATAATTTGAGGACCAAGGGGAATCTAGTGATTAGATTGTAGTGTTGGACCAGTGGATTCTGTTTTTGTCAGTTCCAGAATATTAAGATCATTAGCTGAATGATATAGTTTTATTACTTACTAATATTGTACTTGTGATGCAAATATACTGAAATCTTCAGGTTTAAGCTCCAGATTACTACTCTTATCCATCTTTAGATATATTGAAATTCACTGAAATTTTCTGGCTCAAGCTCAGCATTATTACGATCATCATATCCGTCTTTAAATATATCGAAATTCAATATGTTAACGCAATTGAATCTAAATTCCACACTTCTTGTCTACTTAGAGAAGCATCGGCCAAAATGAAAGACTGCAGGATGATGCTGAATTAATTTACATTCGAGAGCGTTTTTAAAAAATTTAGTATGCTGCGATACAAGTGTATATAGAACTAACAGAAGTATTATTTACCGTACCATTTACGATACATCTTGTGTACGGCACAACACTAGTATCTTATACAGTCATACTCCGTATACATATACATATTGCACAACTTTGTTGCGTAACAAGGTATAAACTTCTAAGATTAAATCAAAAAAGGATACGTATATCAAAATTTTAAAGTATATATGTAACCGCCAAAGTTCTATTCCAGCTGAAAACAAGAACAAACTAGCTTTTAGTATCGTCACAATATGCTTTGCGTTTAGTAGTAGTATATTGTTTCTTATTGATCATCAGAAGCAACAGAAACTGTAAATACATATATTAAATGCGTACCAGATTGCCAAAAAGATCGATCAACACATTTTTTGTTGGGTGCTCGAGCAGTCCCTATGAAAAAATAACTGATTTTTGATTTTTGAACTCGAATCGAAAAATATATCGAGAGGAACCCCGACTGATCAGCCCCTTGCCTTATAAAAATGATATTCAATACAATCGTAATGGTTTTGTTCAAATGTGTGACAATAATAGTAACTAATACAGTACAAAAAAGATTATACCAATTGCGTAGTCCACTAGTCGTAAATAGTGTAGCGGTTTGATCTGAATCTTACGGTTCGAAAACACAGTATTTTGTGACACAACATAGTAGTAGGAGCTCAAGTTTATAAAATCTACTAGTTCAAGTTGGTTCAGATAGATGGCAAGTAGACAACACCGCAAGAGGAGGGAACAAAATGGAAAGAGAGAACATTCTGCAATTACTGAACAATCTTTTACGGCACAAGCCTGGGTCCACGGGCTGATTAGTGGGGCCAATTAGTACACCCCAACTAATCGGCTTATAATTTTTTAATACGTGGTAATTTTTTTATTTTTCACTAGGCCCTCACGCCTGCCAAGAGTCCATTAAACGCCCCCTATAAGCGCATACACGTGTTCATGCTAGATTTTATAATTTAGATTCAATACAAGTACACTCATAAGTCATACCAAGCTGCACATATTTTCAGTTTAATCAGAAACATACATGTTAAAGATGACTTAAATTGGTATTTCTAATTGAATTTTTATTTCCAATATTAAAGTAAATATTACTTCAAAAATGAGCTTCCGCTTATTTTTCTTCGACTGAAAAATGAATTTCCGGTAAGAAATGTTATTAAAGATCATGGAGTTATGATATTAATTTAGTACAAACAAATAATTTTTCATTCTAATTTTTTTCTAACCTCGAATTATCATTTTTGGAATTAGTTTTCATACAAACCAAAACTTTAATACATGCACAAGTATACTGACTTATAGGAGAATTTGCAAAACTGTGCCTACATAACCTGAAAACAATTTTATGCCAAAAAATCACTATTCACAATTATATCATGCACAGTATCAACTATCAAATGCTTGGTGCTACAATGTTTTACCAAAAGTTGGAAAAAAAATTAATACATCAAATTTTTTTTCAACGGGGCTTTTTCTTGAAATTCGAATTCTCGACATCTATTGATAAACTTTTGTAATCGATCGTCAGAATGTGTTTATATGCTGTATTAATGTATTATGAGCACACACCAAAATATTCCAAAAAGCAGGAGAGGTGCTATCAAGGTTCAGGTTGTTGAGAATCTGGGCACAAAATCTGAAACGCAAACAAAAAAGGAAAAAGGAAAAGAAAAAGGGGGTGTGGGCCCATAAGAGAATGATAGAATCAGAGAATTAAGCGGCCCAAAGAATGACAAAAAGCTGTCACATGGCTCACCTCTACAGTCCACAGTAACAAAAACAAATGGAGCACTCCTCTCATTTGACTTCAAATTGGACTTTGATTATAACATTTTCTCCTAGTGGACAACAAAATCATTATAATTTTTAAGTGGGTAGAAAAACTCAATAACACACATTTCAAACTATTTCTACACTTCCACTCCTTTCTTTCTATAAATTGGTATTTTTGTGTAAAACTATCCTACACCTACTACCTACTACCAAATTATATGGACATGTAGATTTTTGAAATCGATCGAATTGTTAAATAAATATTTAAATTAATGATTTAGAGATGCCAACATAATTTACATTAAGCAGAAATATATTTAGACGGGACTAATGAAATGTAGTGAGATTGGAATGGAACAAAATTTGCACAATATAAGAGTGCATACTAGGCTGTGAACAATATGTAGAGGAAAAAAAAACTACATGGAATCCAATAGCAAGATCTTGCTAATAATCACACAATTGAAAGTTTTCTTATCGGTGGGATTCTTTGGGTCCTAAAATAAAACTTGAATACAACAACATGCTTCATACCCGATTAAATATCTTTATTATATGTCACATTATATCATTTTAGTGCACTTATATAAAGTTTTGCTTCAAGTCAAGTTCTCTCTCTGTGTGTGAAAACACACCTCAACTAATATTTTGAAGTATAGGGCAGAGTTAATTGACTAGTTAACCAAATGATTAAGACCTCCTGAAGTAAATTAAAGAAGGACAGCGACAATTAGAATTTACCTGTTGTTAATTGATTAGAGTTATGCAGAAAGGAGAATATATTAGTGAAAGAAGTCTATCATAATTGTTAGAGCATCTCCAAGATAGAAGAGATAAAATTGTTAGTTAAAACATGATTATTTTGAGCGGGAGTTGACGTGGATTGATTTAGATGATGACAGTAAACTCTACAAATGTAGCGTGCGTTAGCGTGCATCCCTCTTGTTATCTAAAATTATATCTAACATGAGTATCGTTTAAAATGATAATATTTTACATATTAGTTATAATAAACTGCCACATATATATTATACCTAACACTAGCTTAGCGTTGGAGATGCTCTTAACGGGTTGTTTTTATTGCCAACCTTCTATAACACTGTAGTATTCCCCGTAGTGTTGTTGATTCTTGTGTTTAATTCACCTTTCATTCTTTCTATTAAGAGAATGATATGAAATTCATTGAATATACATTTTTTGTTACCAATGCAGAAGAGCTTAATCTTAAAAACCAATGCCCCCGGAACAATTAAGGAGTGCAAAGGATAAGAACTACGTATATCTTACCTCTCAATCTCTCATACATCATTTTTAAGTGGAACATACTAGCCAAAGTGTAGGATAAGCTTTGCAACGTACATCTCACTCCTTGGACACTGAACACGCCAGTTTCGAGTGGAACATAATGTGTATATTTGCTTTGCTTTGTAAGCAAAAGAACTCAACAACTTCAATTCTGCACTCATTCAATTTGCAGTAGTGGACTAGTGGTGATTGAAAACCCTATATGCCAGCACTTATTTATTTATTTTACGATTAAAAAACAAGGCAGTGCAGGAGATTCTTATGCAAAAATCAACCTGCGATCATGCTATATTATGGATTTACTTATAATGGTTGGATGCCTTTTTTTGGTTTCTTTTTCACCGTACACAGGGAATTGTCCACATCTTACTTATCAGTTTCATACTTGTTCTATTCTTTTTCCCCCACTCTTCCTCTATGAATGAGGAAAGTTTACTTTGAAAGCTTATAATTACTAGTTGGTCACTCTTGAAAACATTGGAAGACTACACACCCGTGGAGTCTCTTTTATCATCATGTTTACATGGTTCATCATCACTACCTTGCCCTTCATTCTTTTTACTCTTTTTTTCTATCAGTACGGCAATTTACCTAGTAACTTACCCTGATGGGATAAGAAGGTTGCATCACGAAGAGATTTGAAACGGGAAAAAATAACTGAAAAGGCCATCTTTCTCCAATGCCGATTGCTGTACAGCTTGAAATTTGAAAGAGTAAGATCCGGCATTGATACTACCACCAGGACCAGATCCTCTTCGGTGTATGACATGTGGGCTTGTGGAGTATGATACCCCGGAGGGCGTAGCAATACATTGTTAGTTTTCTGTCACTAAAAAAATTGTAGATTGTTTAGTTGAAATGGCAGTAAGTAATTTCATGGATTCTTGAAACTTCATTTGTTTCATGAGTCTCCAGGAAAATAATTTGTTACCCATCCAAGAGTAATATCCACGGACAATTAAAAAAAAAATCTGACAAATACAAGTAGACTGGTTAATTAAACAATTGCTTGTTTGATTTATGCTTTCAACAAACGAAGGTGCCTGATCCCAAGCAATTCTGTTTATGCCTGTCGTAAGTAAAAATAGAGTATGTGTTTGTGCAGTATCCTTATTCGTATTACAGGAAAAATGATCGTTTGTCTTTTCTCAAACAAAATCTTTCATGTATATATATTGACCATGATTATGGGGGAAAAACCTGCAATAAGCTCCACCAGGTAGAAAGACCTATAAGCATTTAGAAATTGCCACTAATCAACAGCAATTTGACAATATTATGCTATTACAAAATAGAAAATAAGATGAACTTAATGGACTTCGAAGTGTAGGCACTTGATTGTATATCAAGTTTAGAGAAGGGTGGATGGGTAGCACGGTGCAAAGAAAATTGACAAGTCTAATGTAAAATATAACATTAAAACAAACACAAAACTTAATATCTTGCACTCAGAACTTTAAAAATGCTTAAGAATCCTAGCCTTGAAAACAGAAACAGTACACCACAAATCCAAAAGGATGATGATCTTAGTGACTTGTAACACTCTATATGAGCATTAGTAGGGGGGGGGAAAGCTCTATGAGCATTAACGGTAACGTCGAAGAGACAATGTGTTGTTCCTCTTCCAAGTAGCCCTTCTTGAAGGTCGTGCTTTGTGATTTCGGTGACCCTTTCCGCGAAGACCCCTGTATTTCTTCCCAGCAGAGGTGAGTCCACGGAGCTCTCTGTGCTTGTGCACAGGGTTACAAATCCAATTGATTCTTGGGTCATTGCGGATAGTAGTGTGGGCAGCATCAACCAAAATTACCTCAAAGTACTTGTAGGTTGAATCCTGAATAATAAATGTCTATAATATTACTAATGGTATTTGATTAACATCTTTAGGTATAATGACATTGCAGTGCAATTTAAACATACATTTTCACAGAGATGCCTTGGAGAGAGCGCACATGTTCTGTGCATAATTCTTACACATGATACTATAATTTAGAATTGAAATTGTATGGCATGCGCATACCTCATTGACCCAGTAAGAATTGAGAACCTTCAGACCAGCAAGTTTCCGACCTGCACGTTCCTCAGCAACTGATCGTTTACTGCGCTGAAATTTCAGCTGAGTCACACCCTGGTTTGTAGGCTTTCCATATACAATACCCTTGGAAACAGGTCTCTTACGTCCACCACGTTTTACACGCACACGGTATACCACATAACCCTGCAGCAGTCATAATACTATAAGCAATTTGAAAGACCACAAGATTCTGTACAAACAGAATACAAAACCCCACTAATTGATTCTACAACTATCTAGATTTCATTTTTAATTGCTTCGTAATTTATTTTTTTAAATGTTTTGATAAGTTAGAATAAGTACTAACAGATTTTATTGTTTTTTGGATTAGAAAGTATTTAATTTCATCATTAGACTAGGTTTCTTAATCAATTGAACTTGCCCGACTTAATCTACCACGTGAGCTACATCTCAAAAAAATTAGGAAAAGGTCCCCTGCAAAAAGACTAGTATATCTATATAATGTGCTTTATAGTTTATATATCCTGAAATAGTTTCTTCTAAATTTGACTTCAATTGTGCACGAAGAAATTTAGTGTCCGTTAATGTTCTAGGTTAAACACACTAACACAACCACCGGAGGGGAAACTGGAGACCTTTTCAGTATAACTAGTCTAAATTTTTATACCAAAAAAATCTAGGCAAGGGTAAATGAGAAATTGTATGAGCAAATATCATCTCCAAACAATCAAGCTATAGCTTAAAAAAGAAAGTATGCAGATAACAGATTTGATATTTGAGCTTGTAAACTGCCATATCACAATTGAATGTACATATAACCTTTGAAACCAACAATAAAATGAAACAGAAATGTAAATTAAACAATGTCAGGCAAATAAATGTACATTAAACAACTCAATATACAGTGTTCTCCCAAATAAGTAATTTCTTGAGCAAAAAACAAACTTGTCAAGAGGCGAAGCTTCTATAGCCAAAAAGGGACTATGGCCAAGGAGGGATCTAGGATAATCTACTAGTGGGGGTAAACAAAAGAACTAATAAATGCAGGTTGAAAGTACAGTAATAATGTCGTGTAGAATCCACAAAAAAATCTGTTAAGAATTAACCACAAACTAGTTTTTTAGAGGTTGAATGGATGATCCCTGGGGAAAATCATAAGAATGTGCAGTAAATATACCAATGACATCTCTGTCATTTAGATATCATGCAGAGGCAACAACCTCATAAACCATTAAAAAAAGCAATTACCACTTAGAAATCTGTGCAAGGACATATATGGTTCGTAAGGAAAATATAGGATATATATCAATTATCACTGATATTTTTTATATAATAATTAAAAAATTATGTTAAAGAAAGTTAATTATTGACGTTCAAACACTAAAATCTAGCAGCCTCCACTCAATCCAATTTTTTAATTGTGTTCTTTATATTGTCTACTTCAACAATTCTTTGGCTTCTGTTTACAATGAAAATCAGACGAAACAAAATCGCTTTATCCAAACTCAATATTGAGGTCACTTTTTACGAACAAAATTAACTTGATCATACTATTGATATATTACACATATCAGGAATAAAATTTGCCTAGTTACTAGGTCAAAAAAAGAATACAGTCAAATTCGGAAGTTTTGATGCATTTTCAAGACTAAAACAGTTAAAGAACAAGAGAACTGTTCTCCCTTCTTTCTTTTTCATTTAAAATCATTGAATAATTAAAATATAAAATAATAATTACAATCCAAGCTCCACTACTGCCGTTGCCTATATAATTCAAAAATAACATTTAACAATTTTCACTTTTCCAGAAAACAAATATATAAAAGCTTGACTATTTACAGAGTAAAAGAAAACCAGAGTTTCGTAATTTTCATTTCCAGACACAATTCATCGACCCCTGTTCTAAATACATAATCCACAGTGCACACACACTAACATATCAACACAATTTTGCATAAACAGATAACTAATCTAAGACACATTAGTTATAACAACCTAACAAAAATCAGTTGCAAAACTAATCTCAACTGTGCAACCCAATGCAAATCAGTTGAACAAAAACTAAATACAATCATGTAAAAATGTTCAATATACGTATAAAAATATAAACCTGCTTAGCTTTGTAGCCTAATCGACGGGCCTTATCGGGACGAGTGGGATGAGTAACACGGACAATAGAAGGATGCTGACGATACTCCCAACACCTAACCCTCTGCACAAACCTCATCACATCTGATTGTTTCTTCCTCCATAGCTCCGATACATAAGTATATGCTCCTATTCATTTTCATCACAAATCCAATTACACACACACACTCACATTTATATATAAACATACATAACACAAGATTAAAATCAGCACTAGTGTAATCAATCATATTTCATGTCTTTAAACTGAATGTATCTAACTAATTATCAACAAAATTTAAATAAAAATCTCAGATTCACATATATATATATATTTATTTATTTATATGTGTGTGTGTGTGATTAGAATGCATACCCATTGTTGAAGTGGTAAGTGTGGCCGGCCTCTGTCGGTATGGTGTCAATGTATGATAAAGGAGACGACCTAATTAGGGTTTTGGGTTCAGATATAAGCTGTAAAAGGAGGGCACTGGGCTTTTATGGGCTAGGCCGATGTTTAAGATTTATTTTAGTGGGCTGGAAAAGGATGGAGAGGATTGTTGGGTTTGGTCATCATCAATTATTTGTGCATGTGTTTTAATACTGAGGAACGATAAAATTTTAATTTTTCTTTTTAGATGTTCTCGAGTTTTATTTGAGAAGAATTTCTTTTCAAGGATATATATAAAAATATGAAAAAAAGTTAAGAAAAGGGATCAGTAGTAAGGGGAAACCGCTCACACCGCACAAACCTCCTACACCGCACCGCAAAATGCGGTTTTTAATTTTCGCGGTACAGTTGTGGGTTGAACTTTGACAAACCGCGCGGTGCGATGCGGGTTACGGTTTAAGATTTTGATAATGCGGTTCAAACCGCACCGTAATTATATATATATAGTGGCGGATCCAAAATCATTTTTCAGTAGGGACACTATATAATTATATATAACATCTAATTTTAGACCGACTATCCTATAAATATTGTTAATATAAATTTTAAAATAATATTAAAGATATATATGGATATTTAAAATTTGTATTTTAAAATAAAATTTTGTTATGTTTATAAGTTTTTTATTTTAATTAAATATAATTTCTTTCTTTTCAAAAAAACATAAATTAAAATTAATATATTATAAATTTAAATATAAAAATTCAAGTTTTTAATATAATTTTTTTGTTTCATTAAATTTTAGTAAAAGCATTTATATTATTTGAACAGGAGACTCTAAGTTAAACATATGCTATTTTATTTTTCGGACTAGAAATTGAGTGGGGGCCTATTCCCCCGGTGCTAGGACCGTGTATATATATATATATAATCTTACCTTTATAATTAGTTATGATAATTTACTTACAGATTAAGACTAGGGTTAATATTATAAATTTATTAATAATGATATTTTTTTCTTACAAAACACCTCTATGATTATTTAATTATAAACTTTTTCAATCTTCATTATTATTTTATTACATTCTAATATATAATTCAAAATATTTATATAATGAATGGTTTAATGTATATTGAAAATTATACATATTATAGAACTCTATTTTATAATAATTTTTAATCTTTACATTATTTATATTTATATTTAAAATAAATATTTTAAAATTTATAAACCACATAGACCGCACAAACCGCACTGCACCACACTACATTTTCATGGCGTGGTTTACGCGATTTTTGAGTTACGCGATGCGGTTGCGGTTTGAAAATTTGACCAAACCGCATGTGCGGGTTGGTTTACGATTTTAGGAAAAAAAACCGCACCGCGAACACCCCTAATCATTAGTCATTCCAAACTGTTGATGAAGGAATTTGGTAATAACAAAATTTATGGTTTATCGCCGTAATAAAAATTTGGGGTGGTGTTTTCTACTTGAAAAGTCTTCGGAGTTTGGTGGTTGATGAATATTGGGAGCTGAGATTGTTAGGGTTTTTTAGTTGGTGAAACCCCTAACAATGTACATACGTACCCCTATTTATAGGGGATCAAGCCCATGTAGTTCTTGTAGAAGTAGAGGTTCGGTTAGAAAAGTCCACCTTATTCACCCCCTTATTCAACCCTGATTCGATAATCTAAACCTAGTTAGAAGAGGTCTACACATGGAGGCTTGTTTGGATAGTCTAAATCCTATTATAAGGCTCATGGACTTCATGAATCCGCCGTTGACCCGGAAACCATGGGCTCTAGTCGGTCCACTGCAGCTATTTCTTGGATACCTTAACTGGATGCTAGCACTAGATCCACCCCGAATGCAAGACGCGCTATAAGCCCCAGACGAGGACAACCCGCCTAAGTACATGGAAAGGGTCTTCCAAGCTGAGGTCAGTTGCAATCCAAAACTCCCCGCCGATGACAACTCATGTAGTACAGAGCAATGGTCTTCAATAATTAACCCCGAAGGGCCTTCATTAATGATTAACCCCGGAGAACCTTCAATAACAGCAACAATAATTCACCCGAACCATTATAAATTCAGTCCAATAAATATTGGCCCATAAAAAATAACACATGTTGAAATTTGGGCATAACAACTACCCCAATATTGTAAATATAAGATGAATTAAATATTCAACTTCTTCATAACCAAATTTCATGCTAGAGCTCGATGTAACAATGTTACCATCAACATACATATTTCTACATCTTTCATTCGTTTCCTCCAAAATTATGTACTTCAAACACTCTTCAAATATTTCACGCATAATAATAAATTTTACGACGTGCCATGTAAAAACAACCCCCCTTGTAACTCTTTTCTATCATCATAATATGTTCATGCCTAATAAGGCCGCACTATAAGATTTAGGCACACCATGTGTCTACATACTTTTTCATACCATTATAATTACCCTCATTATCAAACCAAATCTCTACATTGATATTTAAGATACGCCAAGATGATCATTTAAATAAACTCATTGAGAAAACATACCTCCATTTTTTTATTAAGTAACTCCATCAACAAGCAAGTTTCTCATGCCCCCTAGCCGTCAATCAAATTTTAAACAATGAAAGGCCAATAATAAAATTTTAACCCATGAAAGACCTTCAATAAAATTTCAACTCACACCAATAAAATTTTAACCCATGAAAGGTCTTCAATAAAATTTTACCCAAAAAAGGCCTTCAACAAAATTTTACCCAAGAAGAGTCTTCAACAAAATTTTAACCCATCTAGGGTCTTCAATAAAATTTTACCTCATAAAGGGCCTTCAACAAAATTTTAAGCCATGGAGGGTGTTCAACAAAATTTTAACCCCTGAAGGGTCTTCAACAAAATTTTAACCCATGAAGTTACTATTATATAAATTGATGTTGCTGCAATCAGCTCACAAAAAGCACCTGTCATTTTACATTTCAAACTCCTCACAAACACCAAGACAAATAAAATACAACCTCCAACAGCTCAACACCAGCTTCTCATATTTCATTATAATGCAATAATACACATTCACATCGCATATGTACATTCACATTATCACATACACATTTTTTTAATTGCTAGCCATAAACCACCATGGCACATCCCGCAATCAACCCAAAACTCCACATTACCCTATTCAAATGTGTAACCATGATTATATTTATCTCCCCACAATAAGCAAGCACAACCATACAAATACATACATGCAGTATGCATACAACCAGTTCTTCCAATTCTCAGCAAATTAATGTATCGCCTTATTTAATCACTTCCTTCAAGTTTTCGCCTTATTTAATCACCTCCTTCAAGTTTTCTTAATATTTGTAGTACATTCAAAGAATATTATGCATGCAATGAGTGCAATGAATGTTATGCATGCAATGAGTGTAATAAAGGTTAGGCATGCAATGAGTGTAATAAATGTTATGCATGCTATGAGTGCACATGCAATAACACATGCTGAAATTTGGGTATAATAATTATCCCTAATTCCTTGCAATATTATAAATATAAGAGGAATTAAATCTTCATTTTCATCAAATTTCATAGTTACCCCGCATATTCCTACTTCTTTCTTCACTTCTTTCAGAATTATGTCTTCCACACATTTTTTAAATATTCCACACACAACTTTGTTAAGGCTTGTACTATATAAACAACATTCATTGTACTCTTTAATATAAAAAAATACCTATAAAAGGCCTTCTATAAAATTTCGCTCATGAGGGGTCTTCAATAAAATTTTACCAAAGAAAGACATTCAATAAAATTTTAACTCAAAGGCCTTCAATAAAATGTAACCCCCGAAAGGTCTTCAATAAAATGTAACCCCGGAAAGGCCTTCAATACAATTTTAACTCTTGAACGTCATTCAACAAAATTTTAACTCGAAAGAGACTTCAAGAAAAATTAAACCAACTCATGGGGTCTTCAAGAAATATTAAACTCAACCCATGGGGTCTTCAAGAAAATTTAAACAACACACTTGAGTGTCTTCAAAATAAACAACACCTCTAGGGCGTTCAATAAAAATTAAACTCTTAGGACCATCATAATTACCCCTTGAGTTTTAATAAGAATTAAACTCATAAAAAATCTTCATCAAAAATGAACCCTTAAGGGCCTTAATTAAAAATCAACCCATGAGAGATTTCAAAATCAGCATCACCCATGAATGTCCTCTTATAAAATAGTACATTTGATGAATATTATGCATGCAATGACCGCAATGAATTTAAATACGAAAATTAACTCTAACATTTCACAATCATCCCATGATGGGCATCTTTATAAGCTAGAGTCATCCCATGCAAAACCATCCTTTAAAAAACATTCATCAATGGTGCATCTCAAGTTGATACTTCTTTATAATTAGCATATCATATTCGGGAAATTTCAAACTAGTGCAACTTGTACCGAGATATCTCGTATCGAGACAAATATTTTTAACTTCTTTTGAATTGAACGAGCGATTATAATTTGTCTTTCCTAAGTATGTATCATATCAAGATCAATACTCCAAGTTGATGATGAGTGTTTCTCATCCTTAAAGAAATTAATTACCCATGCTATCATACATTAGCACAACGCTTTAAATTAGTAGGGATCGAATTTGAGAAAATCATAATAGCAAAAGTTTGTATTTCTTATAAGAACACGTGAGATTTCAATGATAAGACTTCATTCAATCTGTGAACCCGCATAATAATTACTCAAATCAAATAACAATATTAGAAAATTCGAAACCAATAGGCCATGAGACTAACTTACGGAACTAAGAACATCAAGCAAATGCTCATCACGATAATCATTCATACCCCTTATTCTCCAATTTATAGGTCTCTAATTATCATTATCACCAAAATCATTCATGACCTCTTATTCTCCAGTTTCTAGCATGCTGAATAAAAATTTCTATCATCTTCGTTTCTTTCCGCAAAAATCAATATGTGCAACAACACAATCAACAACAAAAATATATCAAAAAAGTTAGATTTTTACCTGGAAGGCGTGTCTTGGGAGATGGAGATGGAGATGAAGATACAGCTCCGAATAAAACTCAGCTGTCCAGGCCTTTTTCTGGGTTTCTACACTTGAAAATAGAATATTGTACCATCTCCAAATTATAGTTATCTTCGCGTAGGCTGTAAAATTATCCAATTCTGATTTCTGAAACTCAAGTTACGGCCGAAACAGTGATTGTTGCGTAAACTCTCCCATAAATCCGAATTTTCATATGATTTAAGCCAAAATAAGCCCAATTCTTTCCTCCATCTGATGATCTTCAGATATTTTTCTTCATGTGACTTTCTACCTGTAAAAATCTAATCAACAACTGAAAATATTAAAACGTTAGGATTTACCAGATAGGCACGCTTTGTGGTATGGAGATGCAGCTCCTGATAATTGTGTCTCATTTGTTGAATTATCCTTCTTAACCTCCTTCCCCGAATCAGATGTGGATTTCATCATAATGTTTTAAACCAATTGCTAGTAGGTTTTCTGAACTGAGTAGAATTCTTTGATGAAATTCGCAGCTGTCTTTTCTCTCCAGTTTCGGACTGATGCCGGATGGATTTTCCTTTTGTTACCACTTCTGAATTAAAGAGAATTCAATAAGTTTCGAGTGTGCTGTAAATTCGTCCAAATCCGACTTCTATAACTCAAGATATGACCTAAACAGTGTATATAGCGTGTGTAACACAATACATACGAATTTTCTTCCATTTTGACTCCAAAATCGATTATCCATTAGCCATTAAGCCATACTTGAGATCGTATCCTTCAAACCATGATGAGAACCATAACCTATTGAATGCCAACAACCCCTATAAAATTTATTCAATATTTCCCCCTTTGATGTCTCTCATAGCCGCCTTTAATGCCTACCATGAAAATATTTAAAATCCTAGATTTGATGTAACATCTTTCCTCCTAAGATGTGAATTTTCCCCTCCTTCTAGCGCCAATTTGTTGATGGAGAAATTTGGTAACAACAAAATTTAGGGTTCATCGTCATAATCAAGATCTAGGGTGGTGTTTTCTACCTGAAAAGTCTTCGGAGTTTGGTGGTTGATGAATATTGGGGGCTGAGATTGTTATGATTTTTTAGTTGGTGGGGGATCTCAACGCCCAACCCCTAACAATGTGCCTATGTACCCCTATTTATAAGGAATCAAGCTCATGTAGTTCTTGCTGAAGTAAAGGCTCGTTAGGAAAATTTCACCTTATCCACCCCTTTATTCAACACCTTATTCAACTCTAATTCGATAATCGAAACCTAGTTGGAAGAGGTCTCCACATGGAGGTTTGTTTAGATAGTCCAAAACCCAGTATAAGGCCCAAGAACTTCATGAATCCGACGTTGGCCCAGAAATCATGGGCTCTAGTCGGTCCACTACAGCTATTTCCCGGATAGCTTGACTGGAGACTAGCACTAGATCCATCCCGAATGCAGGACGCGCCCTAAACACCCAGATCAGGACAACCCGTCTGAGTACAAGGAAAATGTCTTCCAAACTGAGGTCAGCTGCAACCCAAATCTCCCCGCCGAGGACAACTTGTGGAGTACAGAGCAAGGGCCTTCATTAATTAACCCCGGAAGGCATTCATTAATGATTAATCCAGGATGGCCTTCAATAACAGTAACAATAATTTACCCGAACAATTAAAAATTCAGTGCAATAAATATTGGCTCATAAAAAATAACACACGTTAAAATTTGGGCATAACACAAACAATTAGAAAAAGTTTCGAAAGAAATTTTTTATAATTTTATCTAAGCTTCACTTGATCACTTCCTTTTGGGAAAAAAATTCGGAAGCACGATTATAAATAAAATAATTAAAATCCGTCTTCTATTTTTTTCTACCCCTATCAACACACTAATAGATTGTTGGTAAATTTCGTTACGTCCATCATGTTAGACAGTCACATTAGTAATTATTACTATTTGTTAATCGGAACTTTATAAAAAAAGCACTCCAGACATATTTGTTTTATGCGATTATAATCCCTGGATTGGAATTCATGCATTATAAGCCTTCACCATTATTTCTAAACATTTTAATCTTTTAAATTATCCAATATTACGTTTGTTTGGAAGGATTAAGTTTAGAATTGGATTATAATCATTTACATTATAAGTCTATGTTTGTTTTGAGGGATAATATATGAATTGTACTCTTATCCTTTAAATTTTTTAATCATTTGTTTGTTTTACATTGGATTATAATGAATGGATTATAATCCTTTAAAAAATGACTTGATATAGATGATTAAATAATAGCCCATTCAACCAAGTATTAGAGAAGATTATAATCTTATCTTTATTTTATGAAAACAAACAAGGATTAATATTTTAAAAGATTATAATTTTTGATCTAATCCCAAATAAATTTTTATAAAACAAACGTAGGATTAAAAATTTTAAAGGATTATAGTCATATCCCATATTTAGGGGTCATTTGTTAAATCAGAACCATAATTTCTGAATGATTTATATTTCTGAATGAATGATAATCTGAACGCTGGATGAGTGATATCGTTTGTTAAATGTGAGTTTTAAAATTTCTTAATGATAATATTTATTCATAACACTATTTTTATATATTTAACAAGACACAATTTAAAAAATTACATATTATTAAATAAAATGTAAAAATTAATCATTTTTAAATAAAAACACAATTAAAATATGAGAAATTAATAGAATTTATTCACTTCAAATATAAACTTTAGCAAGAAAAAAATTTATGAAAAGATTAAATTATGCATATAAAATAGATTAATAATAAAATATATTAAAAGGAATATGTGCATTACACGGGTTATAAGATAATATATTATTATAATCAAACTTGATATATTTTGTAATTAATTTGGTTAACCGTAATTTTTGGTTATCTCAAATATATTATATCTAATTTTTAATTAATTAATTATAAATTATTAAACATAATCAAAAATTTGTAAGTTATAAATTTTAATGATAATTTATGCAAAATATAATAATAATAATAATAATAATAATAATAATAATAATAATAGACTTGTAAAACATTTAAAATCAATAATTTTTATAATATAATAGCACAGCTAATGTGAAGAATAAAAAATAATAGAAAAAATCACCTAGCAGCATATACATATATAATTATATATTGTAACTTGTTTTTATGAACTGTTCAGCTATATTTTTCTATCCGAGTCGTCCAGATGTATATTGAGTCGTCCAGGGATTTTTTAATATCACACAAACGATCTGAAGTTTATAGTGTTTCGTTCAGTTCGTTTGGTATCTTTCATGGCTTATCAAATGACCACTTTGTCCTGTAAAACAAATACGACCAAGAATAGTTATTAATATCTATGTGTTCGGTTAGAACGGTTAGAAGGATAGAAATGAGTTGGGATGACAATGAGTTGGGATGACAATGACGTTGGGATAGGAATTAGGTAGGACAAGAATGTTCATTCAATTCTTTTGTTCTTTTAGTAATATTAATTTTATTGAAAATGGAATGATCAATTTTATTTATTTATTTGTTTGATATATAAATGAAATGAATTTTTTTAAAAAAAACTAGTTTATTCAATAATAAATTTATTAAATAATAATATAGAAAATATAAATAAGGCAAAATTAATTATATAAGAAATAAGTTTATGTATATAATTTGAATTAAAAAGACTAATATTTTTTTAAAAATAGTTCAACACTTTTTTTATTAAAAATTTTGAATTACAAACATGTTATATTGAAGAGTGAAAATAAAGATATAAAATTATTTATTTTTAGTAAAGATAAGAAAAGTTATCTCATGTGCGAGGGTGAGATAGAAAGTTAGGTTACGGATACGAATGACACAAGAATAGGTTATGAAAAAAGATAAAAATGACATAAGAATAGGTGATTCCATTCTCAAGTACTAGCAAGATAAAATGGAAGGTAGCTTGGGTCGGTGAGTCCATGAACCAAGAGATTTGTCTGATTGCACGTCGTTATTAGTAATAAAAGCAGGCTTCGAAGATGAAATTTTGGTCCTACACCCTAGCTCCTCTTACGTAAACATTTTAAATTTGCAAAACTCGTGGGCTTTAAAGAAATTATTGAATCAAACTTGGGCTAGGGAGTCCATCAACCATGTATATAAATCGCAAAAATGGTTTGTTGCAAGTATACGTCGGCAATAATAGTAATAAAAAAATTACACTATACTAAAATACTAGTAGTGTAATACTCCGTAAATTTTAATTTTAACACGTTAAAAGAAGCGAACAATTCTCGAAAAACAAAAAAGAACATATATAGGTCAAAACTAGATAACCTCATCGAGTCTCTTCCTAGTATCTAACGGATAAATAAATATTTTTGGATAAGGATCATGTTGAGGCGGTCGTTTGGTAGCGGTGACGGCGCCGGAAACAAAGACGGTGCCATGCTAAGGTCTGTCCATCGAGCCGTTCGAGCCGGTGGTGTTGGTGGTGGTGGTGCAACTCATGAAACTAACCCTACTTCACCACCAGGTAATACTACACCTCCTAGACCATTACCATCATCCAATATATTCAACAAACCTAAATGTTTAAACACACTTTCTGTATCTAATACTACTCCTTGTACATCATCTCCTTTTTGCAATCCATTTCATGTTCCAATGTCCATTTTGCCTTCTGATATTTCTGAGTTTGATGAGTGGGAGTATGTTGATAGTACTACTGATGTAGTTGATGAAAAGGACGTGGGTGGTTTTTATTATGATGAGAATCTTGTTTTTGGGCCTGTCCCATCTGTTGATGAAGTTCAACATGCAGTCTCTTCTCTCCAGCAGTAAGTTCTTCGTTTATATAGTATTGTTTACCTATTTTACGGAAACAGTTTCTCTACTCTAGGTGGGCCGGAAACAATATGTTATGTTCTTCGATAAATTATTATTTTTTGTTATGTTTATTTCTAGATTTAGAGTGACTAGCTAATTTTTTGCATGTCAAAGACTTTGATTTTATGCAAGATGAAATTTTGGTCCTACATAAGAGTACCTATATTTAGTGTAAAAGGAAGTTGCAGCTTTGCATCAATATTCTTTGTTTTTGTGTGTGTGTATAACAAGAATTAAATAATTGTCTTGTTAGAGTCCATCAATGTTCAAACAGCTAATATTTACAAACCATTACTTTCGCATTGTTTTTTAATTTGAAATTGTCCTATATATATTATGAGGAATGAGGATGTTCAATGGGGACAGGGCCGAAGTGACAACTGACACAAATTGATATGCACATTTTCTAATGGAAGTATATATATTTTGACATTGGTTGTTTTTCCTTGTAATTACTCATTCATTCACGACTGACTTGCTAGTATGTGTTAGTTCCAGAATATTTTCGTAGTCATGGAAATTTGATACACATATGGGGATACATACAATGCAATTTTAAATTCTAAAAAACAATAGTCAAATAGTTTGTTTTTGCAAAAATATTATTAGTGTATATGAATTGCTCCTGCCTCCTCATAGACAAGTTCTCTACTCTTAGAAGGGTACAGTTTCTGTACATCTTACCCTGCCCTACGAGTGAAATTCAACGGATAGTTTAGTTTGATTTTGATAACTCCATATAATATATTTTGATCAGCATCAATAACAATATGTGTGAAATTGCACATTAAAAGAATTGCTGGGAGAGCTCTGCTTGTTTTAACTTAAGTTGTACTTGCCTATTTTGCGAAGTTGCTTTGACTGACTGAGACGTGTGCTGATCAGTTTAATTTCCTGCTAGCGAGTACTCAAGTGCAAGTAAATAGTTGTTCTAGTCACTTTATTGACATAGATGAGAATTCACCATGGTTGTGCTTTTGAGCTAAATACAGTAGTTTCTCTTTTGGCCTTCCTCAGGCTTTACTAAAACTTGGTTCCATCTAGGGTCCTAGACCCAGTGTCGTTTCAACAGGTCATAACGGACAATGCTGCTAATGACTTGGAAAAAAATTTAGCCGACCAAGCAAGTAGTCCACCAGGTTTTCTGCACAGAGTTCCTTCATATGGATCAGAAGTAGATTGGATGGAGCCCTCACTGCCACACTGTAATGCAAGTCTTTTGAATCCATTCGGATCTGACAGATTGTATGATGCATTTCATTTACTTCAGACAGAGCCATATGTTCAGGTAAGCCGCCTGTTTATGTTGAGCCTTGACAGATAATTATCCCACCTTCATAACTGAAACATGTTTGCTATCATAAAATTTAATAGAAAGAAGCCAAGGAAATTTATGGACCATTGTAAAGTTAAAAATATATTAAAATTCGACCTGCTGGCTCTTCTGGAATTTGTATTATATGCAATTGGTGAATGTGTATAGAGGTATATGTATTTGTTTTAAACAGTTAAGTTGAATGAGTATGTATGTCTTTATACTGGTAAATGCCTCTTATGATAAATGAGTTTCACTTTTAAATGTCAATCCACTGGCTCCTATTTTTTTTTGTATTGTACTTCTTACAGGTTACAGCCATGAACTACTTTGTCCAATCTAGGATGTTTAATTTTCTTAAGTTAAGCTAGTGTTGCATGTTGTATTATACTTGCCTACCTGCAACTTTTAACTGAAGCATCTCCTTAATTAGCCAAACACGAGACTAGAAGGCTTCTTTTATCTGTATGTAATATGTGGATGAGATCTTATTCATGTTGTGTTCTTATGCGCTGAAGTTACAGTTATATCTCTTACAGAAAAATGTAACTCCAAGTAACATTATGTATCACATTACATTTTGTGTAGAAAATGGTAATTTCCTTGTCTTCTGACAAAGCTGTATGGGATGCTGTTTTGAACAATGAGGTAGTGCGGGAACTTAAACAATCACTTGCTGAAGGTTTGTGTAAATATCTTCATTAATTTATTAGATTGTCTTAAATTTAGTCCAGGTTCTAATTTTTTGAAAGTCCTTGTTATGCATAGTGGCATGGATGTATTGGCGTATTGTGGGTCTCCTGTATGAGCATCTCCAATGGGGATGCTAATTAAAGTTGCCAACATTGACAAATTATCAAAAAAAATAATAAAATATTTTCTCTTTCTTCAATAATATTTTGGCACTCTTTCTAGAAAATTTTACTCCAATGATTGACACTCAAAATTGTCAATCTTTGATACATGTATAATTAATATTAGATATGAATGTCTATGATTTTAATGTGATATAACACATTTTTACCATTTTGGGAGGGTGCCAAAAGTTGGCAACTTTAGTTGGCACCCCTCTCACTCCAATGAAGTGTCAACAAGAATGTTATGTCCCATCATGTCATGTGACACTTTGACACTCTTTTCGGCACCCTCATTGGAGATGCTCTAGGTAGATACTGAACTGTAATTTCATCTGAACTGTAATTTCATCTGAAATGTAATTTCAGAAGCACACGTCCTGAAATATAAGGAACAATACATCAACTAAAATTGATGTGTTAAAGGGAGCTGATAAACGGCAGAATTTAATATCCGTAATGAGTGCCTGAGATACTATTATGTTGGTATCTGTTTCTCTGAGCAATAATATTTGTACTGCTGACTAGCCATTCCTTTACAAATGCAGCTGAAAGCAATTTCTCTGTGAGCTCTGTATCCAGTGATAATTCTGATGATGCAGAGACATCAGTAGACATGTTGAGTTGGATATTTGTCAACATGAAGGCAAAATTTATGGACTTCGTTGACAAAATAACAAATATGATGGATGGCTTGTTTCTTCCCCCTAAAAGTGTGAATAAAACGGAAAAAGTTGTGGACTCGTTTGAGGAGAAACTAAAGACTTCTTTCCTGCTCTCTGTTGTGGTCTTGTTGATTGTGGTTGTGGGTCGAGCCGGTAGGGCTTGATCATAATTTGCTGACTTACCTACACGTGTCTTCTTGGATTGAATATGGAGGTCTCAACCCCACTCATTTCAAAGTAAGATGCGGTTTGTCTATTATACTAGTACTAGCAATATTATAATATTATTAGCACGCCGTTTTTTAATCAGTGATCATCGTTGTTCCTGGCTCAGGGGAAACATAGATCTTTGCGATTCGAATTTCGGGATTTCATAGTGTAATGAATAATGGGACAGTATTGGCTCTTTGTCCTCTGCATTTCTCATGCACTTCTTGGTTTCATTTTCTTTCCTTTGTGAAAGTATGTTTTTTAGGTTCGATGTTCTTACAAAATTACCATCAATATGACTTTTGTATGCATAGTTACAAACTTTGCTTCATGAATTAAGAACTGTACCTGTCAATGCAGTATTCCTCTTTAGTCTTTACATTGTAGTTTTGCCTTCTATAGGATTCTTTTTAAAGATCCATCCTTTTTCGAGTAATAAACCTTTCTTTTTTGGAGCAAGTTCTCTTGCAAATGACACTTATACCATAGAGATTTGATACTAAGAGCGCCTTCAGTACATGACCAACCATTTTGATTTTTTCTGGGTCCCACTATATGCCAAGTAATATAAACTCGGTATACAAAAAAAAGTGGTCAACCACTTTCAATGCTAAGCTCATTTGCTCTATTTTGTAGGACTCAATTTATTCATATTATACTATATTTTTAGTTAAATGATTATTTATATTTATATTTTAATTTAATTTTATAATGTTAAAATTGTAATAATAAAATTAAAGTATTTAAAATTTTATAAAATATTATTAAATTAAAAACACTTTCCGTGATTAAATTGCATCATATTATTAAAAAAATATTAAATTGAAAAGATAAATACTAGTTTCTAACCCTAATTTTCTCAAACAATTTTGCATGAACCTTCCGCTGAGCATCATTCATTTTAGGGGTCGTTTGGTTCGTTCTATCTAGATATCACGTATGAGTTTTGTTCATTCCAAACTCATACATGATGTTTGGTTTAAAATTTTAAATTTTAAAACTCATACCTCAAACCCACAAATTATGAGTTTTTGATACCTTGGGGGAGGTTGGTATGAGTCATGGGTACGAGAAATCAAATTAAAATTTATTACTTTTATCTTTATTTATAAAATTACATGTTAATTCTTGAAATAAAAATTTTATAATGATATTGTTTAATATTTGAGAAATAATAATGATTTATTTTTCATGTTAACTGCTTATATTGTTTTACTCATTAAAAAATATAGTAAATTAATAAATTCATTTCACTATTCAACTAAATACATGATACCATGAATGATAATTCATACTCATACAACCTTAACCCGATTCCTGATTTCAACCCGATACCACCCAATGAATCAAACGACCTCTTAGTAATATCTATCAAAATGACTTATAAATCCATCTCAGTTTGCTTCGCCTCAAACTCTTTTTGTCGAGTCTCAATTTTTATTTGCTTAATTTCATTTATTGTATCCATTATGTTCATTTTTCTCAAAGTCATTAATTTGAATAGATTCATATTCTTGAATTTTTGCAGCTGTTGCCTTACTCTTTCCCTTCCTTTTAGCGGCTTTTGTACATTTAGGATGAACCGGTTCAAATTCATTAGATGTTGGTATATCGTTATTTCCTTCTAACGAGTAAGCTCCAAAACTACTTAATTTAGTTTTTTTAGAACTTGCACTAGTTGTAGGAGTTCTATGACAGTTCTCCACTTGGGATGTCTACGAAATAATTATCGTTAATAAAATGAACGTTATAAATAGACGTTATAATTATTAACATTATAAAAGAAAAAGAGAAACAGTTCAGTACTGTGACTATTTTACTTTGCATGCATATGAAAGAGAAATAATAAAAAAAAGGAAAGTAAACAAACTGTCATGACCACTAGGGTGGGCGTGCCCATTTCCTTTGGTTTCACTGCAATGCTAATATGCACCGTCCATGTCATTTAACGTCGCCCGATGCAACAAATATCCCGCGCTGCGCTGCTCTAAACCAGAGTTGGCCATTTATTCGGATACTTCGTATTGGGCTATATTCACTTGTGGAGTTATGGGTAGGGCTGATACCTGGAACTTACAGTAACAGCTTTCTTATTTGTCATTACGGCATTACCTAAATACTAACTAGGTCAAACTCAAACCTGTCATATGATTGTCCAGACTGGTTTTATAAACATTACTGTCATGCCAGTTATACAAAGAAATTGGAAAGTTCATAAAATCAGATATTGACTAGTTCCATAGTTTTTTCAAATAATAATTTGATTTTTAATCTGAATTAATCAGGATTTTTACACTTACGTACTCGTTAGAAACGAACATGGTACTGTACACTTTAGTTGGAATCATCATATGTTAAAACTTGAGAGGATTGTTCAGGTTCCCGCACTATGAAGTCTATTTATTTAGTATTGGCGTCTCATTCATCTCGAAAATTTAAATCCGAAAAAAGATTGTAGTTTTATTTTACTTTTTAAAAGATTTGGTAACATAGTGCAAGTACTAGCCTAGTAGGTACCATTGTCCATTGATGTGATAAAAATAAAAATTAAACAAATGCTACAGTCCTATACTAGGACTCTAGGATGGCCGGATGGGGCTGTAGCGCAAATAGCAGGTAGCCTACCTTTGGTGGACAGCCCCGTGCATCTTTTTCTATAACAAGGTGCCAAAAAAAAGAGTAAATAAAATGGTATGTTTGTTTGGTCCGTAAATTAACTTATAAATTATAAAATAATATTTTTTGTAATTTGTAAATTATTTATTAGATGAATATAAATTGGAATAATAATTTTTTCGACAACATAAAAACATTAGTCGAAAGAAAAATAAAAAAATGAGCATGTAATTAGGGGGAAAAGAAGTGAACAGGATGGGACCTCTGATGGTCTTTGGTCTTGGGATAAGCGTTGAAATCGTACTGGACAACACTCTGATTGGTGATATTGTACCTTTTGAGTGCTCACATATACACACACATTTTTATACATCTATCTCTGCAAGTGTTACCACCGTTTCACTAGACACTCATGTCAATCGTTTCTCATTCCTTTTTCATTGTTTTTTCTTATATTGCATCCTACTTTTCCTAAAGACTCGAAGTCCGTACCTGCGTTTATGGCCTTTATTTTCAAACATTAGGTTTAAATTTTGACCTTTATGCATACTGTTCTCATCAATAGGTATCCTATGTTGAGTATGCATTTTTTCATAAATTATTGTTCAGAAATAATTTACTTCGATTATACATTACACTTCAGTAATTGGTATCAATTACGTAACCAATTTGAGTTTGAACTTTTAATACAATAATTTTAACAGTACTCAATTTGACAATGAAACCTAAACAAAAACATTAAGAAAATTTCGAGGTTGAAACTTGTCTCAATTACTTGTGTTTGTTGTCCTCGTCTACAATTAAATAGATCGAATCGAATTGGTAAATGATTATTGAAACAACGATAAAAAAAATTACCATCAATGTCCGATAACAAGCAAGGAAAAGAAACAGAAGAATGATGAATTACATTCCAAAAAAGTGGGCAATGCAGAGCTTTTGCAGAAAATGAATCCGTCTACAACAAATATTACATTTTTTATCACTTTCGATGAAGCAACTTTTTTTTCTTTTTGTCAAAACAAACATTTTTCTACTTATACATCAATTCATAATTCACCAAAAGTGACCATTTTAAACTTGCTTGAACAAGCTATTACAAAACAACATTACAACACTAAAATTACAAATCAAGTGCATTAGGGCCAGTACAGTAATTTAACAAAGGGTTCCATATCCACTGCACCAAAAATTTCCTTCTCAACCCATGCATATTATACGTGGCACCATCCTTATCGTTGATCATCTGTCCCGTATAGGATCCACCTCCACCAGTTCCGTAAATACCTTCACAAAGATCCGCAACCTCAACGGGGAAAACCGGATCCGAACCCGCATACCAAGCATTCACTAACGGGTTAGTTGCCATCTCAGCAATCTCGTGACCAATTACACTTATCATTCCATCCACCCCAACGTCGTCGTTCGGTGACTTCACTGCCTTTAACCCGGGTATATAATCGGGTACAGCAAACGGGTAAGCACACATTCCGGGGCAAAACTTACCCGAATTACCCACCCATGCGTACGGTAAAGTGTACCCCACAATAGATGGAAACGTAAAGTAGTGGAACCCACACACATTCTGACAATAATCTTGTACCATAACATCATCCGACGTCAGTAACAAGTACACGCCCCCTTTCGGGTTAACGGGTAAGGGTCGGGTTCTAGCAGTAACCGCACTTTTTATCACAGACTGTATAGACAAACGGGTAAGAGATTTACCGTGGGAGTAAAACCGGTCATTTTTCTCCGGTCCAAGACGAACCGTACGTGAAATATTAGCACCGGTCTGGTCGGTGTAGAGCTGAACCGTCCTCCACCATTTCGAAACCGATGGTCGTTTCGGGTTCCGGGTCGGATCCGGGTCAGAAATGGATGATAAGAATTCACGAATAATTTTCTTCTGGGGTTTTTCCCACTTTCCATACCAGATGATATGAACAGTGATATTAGCTGTAAGAACAGGACCCATGTGGTACCGGAGCTTAACAAAGTCCGATGAGCCTTCATATTTCTTGGAGCCACCAAACTGGAGCTCCGACTTGGTTGTGTTGTTGGGCCATGGGCGCCAAGCAGTGCAAGAGGAGATGAACAAGATGGTTATGAGAGTGAGTGTGAGATGACTCCCTTGCATTATGAAGGGAGTGTTGGAGTGGGATGGGGTGGGGTGGGGTGGGGTGGGGTGTTAGAGATGGAGTATGTGATTTATAACACTACATACACTGATATATATACTTGGGAGTTTGAATTTAGCTCATTTTCATGTAAGGTGTTTTTTGTGAAAGATATTTTATTTTCAAAATTTCCTTCTACTATAATTGGGGTATTCTATTTCACATATGATGCTAAATTGTCTTTTTTCGATTTTATTATTATTCTTTTACTGTACTTTTCTCCTTTTTAGGGCATTTTTCCTGTTTCCTGTACTTTGATTTTGAGTAAATATTTTAAATTAAGATCCAAATGAAAAATTAACTACATTGTACAACTTATATGAATTTTAAGCACATTAATTTATCTTCAAAATTTATCACTTGATTTTGAAATATGTCACAAAATTTTAAAGTCGGGCCATAGTTTTTGTTTAAAGTAATGTTAGGGACATAAATTGAGTACGAAAAATAGTTTTTACATAATATATATATATATATATATATATATATATATATATATTGTTGATGAAATATTGTTATAATCTATATTATTTGGTGATATTAATGTAAGTTTAGGAAGAGTTTTTTCCCTTTTTTAATTGCAACATGAATTAAGATGCGTGGGCTGAAATCAGTGATTCATTTCGGAAAACATTTAATATTTGTTTTTTTCTTGTTAAGATAGTAAATTTATATTTTTAATAGTAACATATATTTATGGTTTTGAATGAATAAAAAAAATATAATAATAACATATATTTACGCAGAAAAACTATCTATTTGATAATTCTTGCAACATACGCATAACGACTAACGAGTATATAACAAGACTTCAGATTGTTACTTAATATTTTATTTTATTATAATAATATAATATATATGTTCATATTTTAAAATATAATATAAAAAGTATAACTTTTAAATAATAAATATTCTTTTAGAAAAATGCTTTTATTTCTTTTAAATAATTTTCCAAATATTTATAATTGAAAAATTACTCCAAAGGAGGTAAACAACAAAATTGTCATAGACAAAGAGTCACCACCCTATCAAAAATAATAGTAACCCTTTCGAAAGGCTAGAAGTAGCCCATTCATTTATTATTCATTTACTACTTTGGTTCGATTTTTATCATGGTGCATGTACTTAAATAAAGCTCTAAAACCCGTATAATCTAGTTGAATGATCGTATATGTTTTTATTTTTTATTATTAACATATTTGTTTTTATAAATATTCTATAAATTTATTAATAAGTAACTAAAATATATGTGAACTACTGCAAACTTGTAATAATGAATAAAACTCATTTTATGTATGTCTAATCTTATTTCAAAGTTCCTACACGTGTGCAAAATTTAAAGAGTAATCTGTATGATAAAAAATCAATTTGTCCTAATATTTCATAAAACAGGTAGTGTCTGATTATTTGTTTAGGTGCTAGAACTCATCATCCTCTTTCTTTTCTCGCAAATGAATTTGTTTGATTATACAGGTGAAAAACTATAAATAGTGGAGGGGTTGAAATTATAATATAGGAGTACTCAACTAACAATAGAGATGTAACCCATTTAGTTTCAAATTATTCCCGACCTCAAAATTTAAACCCTCTGAAAGTTGTTACATATACTATAAAACTCTCTAATGCACTGAGAATTTCACCCACCATTACTAATAGTAATGCAAAATGTACTCCAATTGGAGGAAAACGTCGAACCAAAACAAGTTGTTAGCCGTTTAGTTAACAAGAACAAAAACAAAATTTTCTCCTCTTCTGATAAAATAATTACAAACATGATCATCGAAATCAACATATATATTGCCGAAAATTCCCAAACACTTTCTGCCATTTAAGGGGGTGTTTGGCTTAGCATATAAGTAATACGTTTCTTTTTTTTTTAAAGTATTTTCATATATTTTTTTTTGAAAATTAATATTTATTTTAGAAATTTAAGACCAAATCTTATTTCCAAATTTGAAAATAAGTTACTTATTTTCAGAAAAAATACACATATACCAACTTTTTCAGTTTATAAGCAGCTTATAAGCTGCGTCAAACGGGACCTAAATTATTCCAATCACCTTCCGATACTTTTTTTCTTCCCTCAACTACCAAATGAGCTCTTCCTTCTTATACTAAGAATTCAAATTTTGTATCTCATGACGCCATTAATCCACTTAAATCTTATGTTTCTCTGCCCTAAGTCACTTTTTTCCTTAAAATGTTATTTCTCTTCTTGTTTTTACTATTTTAAGTCTCTCACTCTCCCTATCTCCGTCTCTTAGAAGTATGTATAATTACAATAAAGTTAAATAATACACCTATTGACTATAACAAAGAATTTGAGAATTATTTATTTACTACTTTCATTTGATTTTTCCTGGATAAAAGATGAATCTTTAATTGAACTAAACTAAATTCTTTCTAATTGTTGTTGTTATTCTTGTTTTGTTTAGTTAACTTTTTTTAGCATTGTACAATTGCCCAATGAAGAGAACTCATTTATAACTTCCACTACAAATAATTCTCAGATAAATACAATCTTGTTAGCATCCGGAAGTTGAAAGCCGTTATTGTAGGATTTTCCCCAAAATATGTGTCAATAATAGTTTATTTAACACTTTTATAATATAATCTATTTGAAATGGTTTTCTTTCAAATTAATTTGAATGCTTAAGTAGCTTTTTTAGATTTTAATTTCTATGAAAAAATTGTTGAAATTATTTATTTCAATATTATTGAAATTATATTTACAATTGTTAAATTATAGTATATATAAAATTTAAAATAGATATTGTGTGTATATCAACATGCTCAATATACTTGTCAATGTAATTCTTCGGATTTTTTCTAAATTTCATTTTTTAAAGAAAATTTTATGGAAAATATATTTTTAAGATTTTTAACTATATTTATCCTTATTAAAATAAGAGTATTTAGAAAACTTAAAAAAAATCAATACAATTTGGAGTCAGTATTATTAGCCTTAACATCCCTGGTCCATGTAACAATATTGTGTTAGGCTTTTTTTGTTATTTTTATATCTATATTCATGCGAACTTATTGGTAACCTGATTATGTACAGTCAACTTGTTAGATTTATTGTATTTTCAATGATAATCATTTGTTATATAATTTTATTGTTAAAAATGAAAGATCAAACTAAAATAATGTATGTTTGAAAAATTTAATACTACGACTTTTATTCTGGTATACAGTCATAATAAATTGCATAATAGTGAAAAAGGAAAATAATATAAAAGAAAAATACAATTAGACGAGGTTAAAAAGATATATTATATACATATAAGTTTTAATTATAAAACAATCAATACATATTAATAAACATGAGATATAATATGTAATAATTAAGGAGACACATATTAATTACAAAATAATTAATATACATTAATAATATGCGATATTAATATGTAATTATTAGATAGAGGTTAAATGATCATTTCATATAAAAAGTTATTATATATACTTATTAGATAGAAGTTAAACTGTCATTTTACACTATTAAATTTGTCCACGCTGTCCTATTAGATATATAATAAATAATAGACAATAGATTCCTTCATCTAAAAGAATATGTCAAGTACTCTCAGGGTCCAAAATAATTGTCGTTCTGATTTTGTGCACGTATTTGAGGTATAAAAAAAAACTTGCTTATGCATATTATTTTTTCAATTCTTTTAAATAAAAATATAATACCTATATTATTATTAGAAAAAAGAAAATTCAAAAAATGATATATGTAAGTTACTTTTTTTACAATCTTAAATCACATGAACAAAGTTAAAACGATATTTATTTTGGGACGGAGAGAAGAGAGTATGTGTATATTAATATTAAATGTAGAATAAAATAATTAACAGCTGCAAATCAAGAGGTTTATATATTAAGACGCAATTAGGTCATCCCTGCCATGAAACCGAAAATCGAAACAGTGGGGGCAAGCAAAAGTCATAGTAGAAGATAAAAGGAGGTTAAAAAAAGAAGAAACAGCCATTGATTTGCGGGTAATGGAATACAGACATATTCTTAAAAGAGTCGCTGCGAATATGGACCCCCCGTTTGGTGGGTCAGGGTCGGAGCAGAAACAAAGCCAACGGCGTCATGTCTTCTATTTTCTATATTTAAAATAGTAGAACAATTTATTTTTCGCAATAATTTATTCACATTTTCTTCTCGCGAATTGGAAAAAAATCCTAAACATACTTTTATAAATTTGGATAGATAAGGTGACCCTCTTGAATTCATAAAAACTTTCCTTATTAATATTATTTATGAAAAATTATAATAGGTAGATAATTGTGAAAATTATTTGTCAGAAACTCAAATGTATTTAAAATTTATATATCAAACCTAAAATATATGAGTAGTATAAGTTGCAAGTACTAAAATTTAATTTCGCCGCGACATGTACATGTAGTTAATGAGTGAGTGTACGCAAAAATTAAGTAAAGAAAAGTGAGTGTGCATAATGTTTGGTGTACAAGTCTGTTCATATCTGGATAACATTTTGTACTGTACTGTGAGTCTGTGTTTATTGTTTGGGCGGGAAACGTTGTAGTAGGGTTAGCTTTGTCTTTTTAACGTTTAAATTGCATTGTTTAGTACGCCCCCTGTCTGTGTTTCGCTCTTTTCTTGGTCCTCTTTTTTGGGACCGCCGGCGTTTCCCTGCTGGCGTTTAAGCTCATCACTCTGCCTCTGACGTTTAAAATTACAATTGAGAATGAGTAATCAAAATGTTAATATCGATTACATTTTTGTAAGAATGGATCGGACATTAATGTTAATTGAAATAAAGCATTCTTTTCCGAGTTCCCTGTAGACTAGAGTGATAACATTTGTTTAAAATATTTATGGTCATGAAAAAGTTCTCCAATTCAACCTCACACACTGAACCTCAAGAAATCTAGAATTGAAGAAATGCATTTAATACATAAAAAGCAATGTCGGATCTTTTCTGGTCGTCTAGAATTAAATTTGAATGTACTGCAATTTATAGTGTATATTTGCGTGCAGATAGAGATAGATCGGAGGTGTTCGATATTGTAATGATTTCTGTGTGTGTATTTAGACACAATAATTTAATGGTTCATCTGCCGTAGCGAGCCTTTAATTTTACTCGTGGAGGTGGATTGGAAAGTATTGGATAATAATAGTGTGGAGGTTTCTCCGTTTCGGTTTGTATACGTTATTGTAGTTATGTTCGACTATTAATTAAAACACTTAATAATGTTTGTGAGTTTAAATGGGGTGGATGGTTGAATAAGTATTTGAGTTGATTTATGAACTTGTGGGGTATTGTTGATAGAAACATTTTAATAATTAAATTAGGTTTGCTGACAACTTGATAGCTATAGATATTTTAATTTTTAGTTTCATGAACTGCAATGAAATTGTTTTATGAAAAAAAAACCTTGAATAAAACTAGGCTAGTATATAAATGTTATAGTATTGGCTTGTTCGTACTTAAGTTAAGAAAATAATTTGGAATACAAATCAAATTGAATTGAATTAAATTATATTACTATGTAAAATAATTTGAACTTTTAACTTGGAGATTTTTTATTATGGTTAGATATGAGCATAAAGCGTTGTTAAGTATGCAATAAAAACTAAAAAGGCCATTTCGCTATATAATTACATTTTTTTTTTTATTCCTTTCTGAAAATTATTCTAGAAGTTTAAATACCAACATGATGCAGGAAGTAAGCACTCGGCCCTTTTGGTTATTCAATTTTTCCACATCAATTATTCACAAAATTAGGAAAGTAGGTTATATATTTAATAAAAACTTAACATTTTTAAAAGATCATATAAAAAAGAAAAAATAATACCAAACAATATATGAAAACTTAATATCTAGAAATTATAAAATCCACTAAACAAACGAAATTATGCTATTTCTTAAAAATTTAATATTAACGGAAAATATTATTTATTATAGGAAGTTTATTCATATATATATATATATATTATATCATACCACCTCTAATTAATAGAAAACATATAGGTATTGATATTTGCAATTGTCCAAAATATATGTAATTTGACGGTAGAGTCCGATCAAAGATGGGAATGATGATGAGAAGCAGGTAATAAATCAGATGTTTTCTTTTTGTTTAGTTACGCAGTGGATTGCGCGGCTGCACTTTTCACTCATTGCACCCCAAGCATACAATCATAATGCCACTACTCTAATTATTATAGCAACAAATATTGATTTCTATCGTACAAATACATCAAAATTATAATCAAAGATTGATTATAGAAATTAAATACTTACGTATTTTTTCTGAAATTTAAATCTTTGTTTAAAAATAAATTGTTCAACAAGTCGTCCGAGAAGACCTCAACGAAACTTTATAATATTTTAAATATCTTGATGATTATTTGTATGTTCTTGTAAGAGGATTGATTTATTTTTTTAAAATTATATTGCGAGCAAGAAAAACTGCAAAAGTTTTGCAGAGAAAAGTAACGGGGCCATGGTTTTATGTTGGGCCTACAAGAGTGGCATGAATCGGACCATGCATCTCGTGCCAAATAATTCAGGTACTACCATTGTTGTTGTTCGAGTTGAGACTTGAGGCTGATGGGATGGGCCCATTCTCATTCTACAATCCGATAAGCTGGAGTAAAATGTTCTGTTGTCCTCTGACAAGTATTTAGGACCGCATGTTTGCCTTAAAAATACAGAGTAAAGTGCACTTCGTGTACTCGCATTTTGTATATCAGACCACTTGAAATACTGTATTTAAAATTATCACGGGTTATACTATAATTTTAAATTAATTACACAATGCATATTTTCGTCAAAATAGAGTAACATCGTTACTTTAGTGAGGATATTTCTGTATTTTCAAAACTACGATGAGTTAAAAAAATGGGTCTGGGTCTCACCCATCATCTTCCCCTGCTCTCTCCTCTTATTCTCGTTAATCTTAATACACCTATACACACAACACACACATCTCATCGGAAAACATGAAAGCTGAATAACTCGCTTACCTCGATAGAATTTCCAACTCACTCAATATCAATATCAATAACTCTTCCACAACATTCAGCGATTGCAACAATGATTGCTACGACGAGTTCTCGACACGTTGGCGTGGATAATCAGCTTACATTTTGGTGAACTCAAATGATATAATAGACGAACCGAGTTAGTGATATTATTTATATTAAACTAGTTAATACTCATATTTTGAAATTGGGTATGGTGATTATTGTTTTGTTTGTAATGAGTTGTTAATGGTTCATGTTAGGGGTTTTTAGTGATTTAGTATTTACGCATAATTTGTTTGGTGAGATGTCTAGAGAGGGATTTTGATTTTGGAGATGGGTGTGTTGATTTGGGTGGAGTAATCGGTTAGAGATTAAACGGAGGAAACTACTGCGGTTATTGTGGGCGGTGGTAAGGTGAATTACCACGGAAGGGATAGAGGAAAGATGACCATATGTACATTAAACCAGACTACTATAGTCATTAGCCAAACATCTCTTGCTCTAAAATATCGGAAAAAGATATTTCTGCCTCGTCAAGCACTCAAGCCCTCTTAATTTTGGAAATAGGCATGTCTGAACACCTAGTGAGATTAAAATTGTACGGGTAGTAATATTCATTTTAGGTGTCTGATAAAAGTGAAGATGAAGTAATTACATGAATATGAACAATTGATAAAGTTGTAGTTGTGTTGGTGGTGAAGGAAAGATCATTTGCAAGATTGGAGAAGAAAAAGAGAAGATAATAATGGGTAAAGAAAAAGAGACTAGTGAAAAGACTAAATTGACACAAATACCCTCAAATGAAGTCACGACATTAGTTGAAATTGACGGGAAATAGCAATGTGTAAAAAGTTTAGAAATATAGTATAACACGTGGTAGTTTTTGAAGTGTAGTATCCCAAGTGGCCTGACACACAAAATTTGAGTACACGAAGTGCACTTTTCTAAAAAATATATTGTACTTGTTTAATTTTCAAATATCTTAAATATATATATTCAACATTTTCTAATAATAACATTTTTTGGTTCATATTTAAATTTTAGGGAAATAATCAATGATACCTTTTTGAAATTGGCTTTTCTAGATGATATGTCAAATACTATTGGCTTATATAGTTATATATGGTACCCGTTAATAAAATGTTGTTTGACCTGTAATTGATCTTCATTGACTTTAAATTAAAAATACAATAATAATCTTAAATATCATATATGCATATTAGGGTGAGTACCCTAACGCCAGATTAGATTACAAATTAGGGTTTAAGAGAGTGCATATTGTTCTATTTCTCCTACTCTAATAAAGTGACGACGAATCCATCCCAATATATAGCAGTTTCTCATTCCTTCGTTTGTCTCCAATCTTCTCATAAACTGAGGTATGCTACTTTCACTATCATCTATCTTGTATCTATATATATGTATGTGCGCGCGCGCGCATATGTATATTTAATATCCCATGTTTTTTTAGATTAATAATAATATAATAATTAAAGATTAAAATCAAGTAGAGATTATGAATTAAAATTATATTATAATAATGGGATTTGTGAATATGAGTCGGATTTGAATCATAATAGATTTTGGTGTAGGGTTTTAAAACACTATATATAGATTAAGACCTCCTCATTCTTTTGTACTTTTTTAGCCACCAAGACTAAAAAACTATAAATCTCTCTCGACACAAATCTTTATTCTTTTTTTTTCGTCTTTTTATTGAAATTCGTAGAATTTTCAAAACACGAATCAACTATATTGTAAAATTCATAGTAAATTCATCGTAAGTCAGAATTCGTTGATTCTGGACTTTTCGGAAAGATCTTTTTATTCTCTACGACTTTCATGTTTTAAGTTTTTCCATAAAACATCGTTTAGAGGGCCAAAATGGTCAAATTCAGATCTGGATAGATTCAAGATCATGGAGATATTCGAAGTTTGAGATGTGATATTTTTAGTTGGGTTTTGAGTATTGAATATATGTTTTAGGATAGTGTGAATTCTTGGTTTTTGTGGTTGATGTAAGTTTTCAATCAATCTTTCTGGTAATTTCAAAATTATGTGTATATTTGATTATAAAATTTTGGGCTAAGTGATTATATTTTGAAGTGATGTGTATTATCCTATATGTGTTGTGTATCAACAATAATTTCGGAACTCTGATTTATGTCATAGTTTGTGAAAATTTAGAACCGAGGTCACCGGGTTCTAGTGACTATTTTCTAAAAATTTAGGACCGTTATCACCGGGTCGTAGTATAAATTATGGGTAACAAGTTATTGTTTTATGTGTAGTCAATGTGTCATAGCGTATCGAATTAGAATATGATAGTTTATCGAAAAATTATGTGTATGATTATCGTATCAAAAATTATGTTTTGTTATATGTATTAAATATTGTTTAGCCCAACTAGTTAGATCGATTGGTTATTTGCTCGGATGTGTAGCTCATTATATACAATTTTAAAGTTTGATGTAAGAGGAAGTTGAAATACGTTGAATTTCGAGGATATTAGATTTGGAGTAGATTCGTTGTTGACTTGTCATTGCTGCAGCTTTGTAATAGTTAATAAATTATTTTGTATTTTTGTTTTGCTCGAATAATAGTCCAAAAAAGGGCGAGATGTTATAATATATGGCTGTATGTTTGTGCAAATCTTTTTGTATGTATTTATATGTATTAATGTCTGTAGGCCCTATATTTGTATATGTATACACATCTATGTGTTTATTTTTCAGATTGTTGATTTTTAGTTTTTTTTTTCAAAATTACAGAATGAGTGATCATAAGATATTATATTTGATTGGAGGGATAAAGTTGTAGATATTTAAGTCATATACTTGAGTTATATATAATTTGTATCAAAATTTAAAGGACATTTATTATACTAACATTTATAACGCAGTAAATAAAGATATAATAAATTATATTGAATAATCAAATAAAACATAACGTCATAAATAATGTTTCTAAAATTATAATGTGTTACTTCTAAAGCACCTACAATGACACTAAGGCCCACATATGTATATAGATAAAAGTTTTATGAAAAATCTTAAATGAAGTATTAATCGGAAAACATATATGGTCTATATTATACACATATGGTGGTGTAGTATGATGTGTTGCGGGCGATTTTTGTGGTTTGATACTCACTCCTACTATGCAGTAGTTAAAGAGTATGTGTTTATTTTTTAAATCATTTTTAGCTACTTTTGTATTAATTATTTGTATAAATATTATACTTTCTCTCTTTATTTATTATATATTTTCACATATACAACATGCCTAACCCCTCTATCTTATTTTACATACTTTTCTGAATTTTCTCTATTTGGCTGAAATGATAAACCGAGATAAGAAAAATAAGCTCAAGAGGTTGGATGAGAAGTTGTTTCAGTGTATTTTGTGCGACCGGAACTTCACTGCAAGAGGATTCATAGCATATACAGTAAGTGCACATGTATTAAAAAATGAATTCGCTATTTCAATTTATTTGTGGCTTATCATATTTTTATTAATTTTATCCTCATTATAAAATATCTATACAAATATTTTTTACTGCAATCATTTACATATAATTTGTTTCTACTATAAATTACATTCTTAATTTTGTAAAACAAAGAAATCGTAAATGAGAAATAGATGAAAATGTGATATTCTAAATAAATGACGAATAATAAAATATTCAAATCGTCCAAGAAAATAGAAAAAAGTACACTAACATTAAAATGAATATAAACAAATATACCGGTATTAAAATAATATAAATAAAGTGTACAATATTAAAATTAGTGATAATTATAGTAAATTAGAAGATTTTTTATTGATTTTTTTAATACTCAAATCATATAAAATAATTAGTGTCATACTTATACCTTTGCAAATTTTTGATGTATTGATATGCTTGTTGGAGAGTGTTGGTTAATAAAAGTATGACACAAATTACAATATTAAATTTAATATGACAATGAATTTAACACTCATCGATCAGTTTAATTTTGTAAAATTCATATAAATTAGCACTTTGATATAAAAAAATAATTTATAAGGTTATATATCTGCATGTTTAACTATGATTTTGATACATTTTAAATATCTTTTCGTTATCGTGGACATTGATACATGAGTTTATTGCTTTTCATTGTCAATGTAATTCAACTAGTATTTGTTAAAACTAATATTTCTATAAATAAATATGTGCTTGTTGATATCACATTTATTTAAATTGCCATCAACCAACGTTCAAATAGTTAAAAAAAAACTAAAAATGAATCACAAGATATACTAATAATAAATGTGTATTTCTAGTATCAAAATAAAAAAAACAAGTAAAATAAAATAAAAAAATAATACAAGTTAGGTAAATTAGTTAATACAAATACAAACATCAACGCGTCTAAGTATTTATGGAATAGTATTAGACTATTAGCAGTAGGGGTACATGTAGGAATAATACATCAATATTCAATCCCGACGGATATATATATATATATATATATATATATATATATATATATATATACTCTGTGATCTTACTCACAATCAACTCTTCCCTTCTACCTCTCTCTCTCATTCTCTCTGACAAGTTTTAACCAGTTTATTATTTGGTTTTGTATAGTGTATGCATTCTTGTGTTTTTAGCCTGTTTGATAGTTGCTTTTGTATTTTTAGCGCAATTGACTAACAGATGGCAAAGTTAAGGGTAAAAGAATTGGGAAGGAGAAGATTAAACGCTTGGAGGAGAGGACCTATAGGTGTTTGTTGTGCCGAATAACAAGTGCTTACTTTATCGTGACATGATTGATGGACGTTGATACATGTTTGGTACATTTTAAATATCTTTTCATTTACTGGCAGACCTGTTAATATCTATACTCAAGTAATTTAGCAAAAAACAAATAATTTGTATTTAACTAATTGAGGAATGAGGATGCATGTTATACCTTGTCAATTGGACAATTTAAATTTGATTTTAAAGGTAAAATATTGGTTTTAAAGTACTAAATTCAATCAAAATTGTCTAGTTCAACTAGATGCATTTGCATGAAAAAAAAAGAATGTAACGTCTTCGATTAATACAAACTGTGACAATAGAATTAGATAAAGTGACCAGGGGCGGACCCATAGCCCATAGCCTAGGCTATGGGTGTGTAATCATCCACTCAATTTTCTATAATGATAAAATTATAAATAATTTTTAGTAAATTTATATTAAAAAATAATATAAAGAACCTATTAATATTAGAAATGTAATAGATAAAAGCCCAAAAATATTAAGAAATTAAAAATTTTAATATAAGAAATTACATAAAAATAAATACACAAATTTTTATATAAATATAAAGGTAAATATATTTTAAAAAATCCGTATTTTAAGTGAAATAATTATAAAATGTAAAAAAAATATTTTTTTATTTAAATATTTATATAAAGAACCCACTCAACTTTATTTCTGGGCCCTGAAAGTGATGATCTTCCGAGAGGTTTTTCCACTTCACAAAGCTTATATAGAGATCGAAAGCAGTCCATAGGGTACACTAAGATCCAAATTTGTTCATAACTTATATATCTCCATGTTTAACTATGATTTCATTTAGTTAATTTATATATATAATCATCAATAAATGTATACAATATATTGCCTTATATTGCGAAAATAACATATTTAATCAAATAAATATCCAACGTATACAATAAATGTATTACCTTATATTGCGAGAAGATTATTTACAAAAAATATCATATGCAAAACCTACAAATTAGGAAATAAATATCGTCAAATGATGAAAACTAACAAACCTCTTTAAGAACTATTATGTTACTATCTACAATGTAAAAGAAAAAAATATTTTAATTTTATAATTCATGCTAAGCTAGAACCTTAAAACTTTCGAATACTAAATGAATATTATTCTTTAATTCAATTATTTATCAAAAATCAGAAATTATCTATTAATGCAACACAATGAAACAGTTGGGGCCTTTGCAAAAAACTTGACACATCATCACTATTTTTGTCCAAGTACCTACCATGTTTAAGACTAATGTATATGTTGGCTACACAACTCAAAATGGTTTATCAAATGAGAACACCGAAACTGCATCATGATTTATGCATGCTTTTGCTCACAATCAATAATTTATAAAAAAATATGAATACTAAACATGTATGTTGATTTAAACAAAAATACATAAATGCAAAGTAATATCAACAAGAGTAATGCTAGAGACCCCGAATATTGTTCTAAATATTTTTCCCAAATGACGTGGCATGACATATGACTTATTTTAATTCCTGAGCGCACATGTATGCACGTTGAGTCTCGTATTATTATAGGAATGTTACAAATTATACATGTGACAATTCACTATCTGTGACGATTTTTTAAGCCTTAATCTATATCAACAAATGTAAGTAATATGATATTGTGAAATGTAGAAACAAGGATATTATGTAGTTTTTGAAAAAGATCTATTGATATATTTTATGACATCTATATTGTGAAATAAAGGTTAATTTCTTCAAATTTTTCATTGTTAAATGCACATGTACTTTATTTTCCTATCAATGCTTCCAATAAGGTCATCAATCATTTGGTTAATTATTACTCAATCTGTCCCTAATTAGTAGTCTTTTTTTTAACTTTTCGTGATCAAATTGACTAATCTTTGACTAACAATTAAAAATTATTCTTTTATAATTTTAAAAAACTAAAAAAATACATTTTAAAGTAGATTATATATATTTTTTAAAAACATAAAATTTTATTTTTTAATTATATATTATATTTAAATTGCAGTAAAAGATAAGTTAGTTTGACCGCACTGAAAACAAAATGGACAACTACAAGGGGACAGAGGGAGTAATATTTATTCCACTTTCAATACATAAAATATTTGTTGTGCAAATCTCAACTTGAAACTTGCTGCATAAATAAAAACTTTAAATACCGAGTTAAAGGTTCATGTAAAAATTGATTTTGCATCAAATTCAAAAATATCAAAAGTTAAGCATATACATTCATTAAAGAAAAACAACATGAATCAAATAATCATGAGTTTTGAACCTTCACGGCTCCTAAGTGATCAAAAAAGAAAGAAGAGATCATGAATTAGTAACTGCATCCAATTAAAAAAAAATCCCGGTATGGAATGAACTTATAATTATGGAATCGCCCAACTCATAATTGACGAATTCGTAGGTTCAATTACTACTGGATGCACGTCAATGGGACCCTCCGATAAGTCTATTGGAATTGGCTCTGTATCAATGAAATCTCAACATCCATACTGTTGTACACTATTTTATGCGGTATGGAGGCGCGCCCTCATTCCCTTTCTGCAATGGGCGCGTCCTCTAGTAAAGTCGATCAGAGCTGATGTCGAGCGGGTTTCAGACTGATGTCATCGGAGCCTATGATCATCAAGGTTTGGTAGATGGGAATCGATAAAGCAAGGATCAATTGCTGGTGCCTAATGTCGGATAATATCAGGCGCGCCCAAGGCTATAGTGTATGTCGGGGCGCGCCCTCTATGGAGGTTGGTCGAGCTTTGCTGTTCCTAGTCCGGTCAATTGTCAGTATTTATACGTATTAAAGATCATAGCTCCATATTCCTCGGGTTGCCCTCGTAGGGGAATTACGAAGGCATATTTGGCCTAATCTTGGAAGATCCTTTCCCTGTACTCAGGCGGGTTGCCCTCGTCTGGGGGCTTAGGACGTGACCTACGATTTGTGGTGGATCTAGTGCTGGCCTCCAGTCAAGGTATCCTTGGAAATAGCTGTAGTGGACCGGTTAGAGCCCACGGTTTCCGGGTCAATGTCGGATCCATGAAGTCCTTGGACCTTATACTGGGCTTTGACATATCCGAACAAGCCCAAAAGTAGAGTCCTCTTTCAGGAAGGTTCCACTTGCCTTTTCTGCATTCGATTCGAAAAAGGAAACTCAGGTTTCCTAATGGGCCTCTGCTTTGCCAAGAACTACGTGGGCTTGATCCTCTATTTTGCCTATAAATAGAGGTACGTAGGCACATTGTTGGGGGTCGGAATTATTAGAGCTCACAGCCGCCAGAGAACACAAAGCTCTAGTTATTCTAAAACCCAGCAATCTCAGCCCCAAATCTCATACAAACCACCACGTTCCGCCGCATCTCAGTCTCGTCAGATCTTTTTCCGGCAAAGAACCTCGATCTTTGTTGATTACCAGATTTCTCCATCAACACATACATAACGAATTAGTGTGGTATATTCATATCATAATATATGAACAGTAAGAACTAGCATTCTTATTGAGACTAGAACTCATAGGGAAGAAAATATATTTATGGATGGAATCAAATAGCAGTATTTACAGACAAAAGTAAAAATTCCCTTGCGGCAACGCACAATTAGCAAAAGATCATTTCCCGAAGATGATTCAGCCAAGTATGGTCGCGTATAAACAAGACCTTCTTCTATTGGAAGTGACACAATTTTTGTACCTTTAGTCCCTCTTTCTTTATCATCGTCAAGTTCACACATAAAAACACCAATGCCATTGATACATGTTCAAATAATTCAAAATTCAAAACATACATTTCAAATTCATTTACTTCTTATTCGTCTCTTCTCCTACTTAATACATAAACCCATATTTTAAATTTCAAAAATCTTAATTTTCTCGTTACTCTTTTTTTCTTTCTATTTTATATCTTTGTTTTTCCTCAAATTCTTTATCCTAATTTTATTTTTTTGTATTCATTAATTTGCATCGTTTGGTAATATTTACTTCGTTATATTTAGTTTGCGGATTTTGATTGATGATGCATGTATTTATTGTTTGTTGTATGCAACAAGGTGTTTGATTAAATTCCTGATAAGCGAGGATCATCCTTTTTTCCTAATTGTAAAAGCTCAAAGGTACCGTCTTTATTTTTATATTCAATCTGGAAATTTATTTTGCGGGTTATTATATTAGATGCTTATAGTGCTATCGAGAATACTTTTAAAATTGAGATTATATTCTAAAGAGCTACAAAATTTGCAGAGGTTGTTATATTTGTTTTAAAACCGTGTTAATGATATTTATGAAGATGACTAAGATTCTTTACCCTAACGTTTAACTGTAGTTGGTTGCACTCCCATTGTTTGATCAAAGTTCTACAAGAATTATGTAATAAGAGTACATCTCGCTCAAAGATTATGTAATAGAACCACTCGGAAGTATTACACAACTCATTTCTTGTTGTGGAAGTTGGAACTTGAATATTTAGAACATGATAAATCTGTTCCTCTGTGTAAATGGATGCCTATGACTGTTCTTGGAAACGAATCCATATTCCTTGGTAGAAGTTCATCTTTTTCGCTATTGGCATCAGGAACAATAAAGCGTAATTGCATCTATTTTACGGATGACTCTGAATTTTTGACCTTTATTGAAGGTGGCGGAGGCCACGATATGGGGATTTTTAGCATAGTGCGTCGGACCATTGAGCCTCACTTTATAGGGAAAAATCATTACATCTCTTGTCACCCCCACTATGGTATATGTAATATGCATACAAATGCTTATATGATTATTATCCTGTATTAATTGTATGTTGGATGCATACATTATTTTTATTTGTTTTCCAGACTACGAAAGAAGTATAGACTATAGCCACATCTTTTTTCTATTATGTGATTGTTCCTAAGAATTATAGAGTATTTTTTATGCTAAGCATTTGCTTTATCTTTCTGTTAAAAAATTTTATTTACGAATTTAGTTTCACAACGGATAATTATTTGCAACCCCAACCCTCTCAAATACAAGGTCGAAACTAATTATTTGTAAGTTGGTTCTTCTATAACAAATTGCATCGACAAAATGTGATGAGCTCTCATCCTCTCTTCAGTTGACACCATACTACGAACTGTCAGGACAAAAAAACTCAACAGCAAACAAAAAGTCAAGAGTGGGACTATAACGGAGGCACAACTCAACTACCCCGACAATAACAGATTAACATAGGCCTTTATGGTAATCCATATGCCCGCACTGTGAGAATCCTGAATTCTGACCACTTTCTCCGAAAATTTTTTTAGTTGATGATGATGAAAGATATAGCCATTTTATATATGATGGGAAAGGTGGAATTCAGACACGTATACAGTTTCATAGGATGACCAAGTTTAATTATTTGATTGGATTGGATGATGATCAAGCTCTCAAGTCAAGTACATGCTCTTCACCTGTACACCTATCTACTTGAACTGTCCAGCGGCTTCTCTTCCCTAGACCCCCATTTTCACCACCAGTGATCTCAACTCTTGCATTAACAGCCCTTCCCCGAAAGGTAAAAGATGAGTCTTAGAGCCACCCCACTGCCAAGAATTCTTGCAGAATGCATTGTTACTTAATACAGTAGTAAACCTACTCCTTTCAGCTGATATTTTCACAGCTTTAAAAATATCCTCATGGTTTTCAAGATTGCAGTCTATGGCTACAAGTTCCGTATTTCTGTATTCGATTGACAACAAAGTTTGAGGTTCCCCAACACAAACTCAACTTGACTGGCATTGTATTTATCGACAAGTTAAGTTCTTCTTTACTGCTTATAATGAAGATAACTCTTCCTCCAGTTTGATGAGCTGCAGGTACTAGTCCTAATGCTGGCAAGCCTGCTGCGGTGGCACAAGCAACAACCATCACTTGTACATTCTTTCTCGCAGATAGTGCTAGAATAAATTCAGCTACATTTAGCTCTTTATCATTAGATCCCTGCATAAGAAAGATAAAAGAGAGAGATAAAAAAAATGTTACAAAAATATACACAAGTAAAGGGTTTTGAGTCTTTAGACTGTGTAATTGACTCGAGAAATTAAGAAAAGGCATGAGAGAAGTTATCAAATGCTTACCATTTTGATGTTTCTAGCATGGAGTCATCTTCTCTAGACAACATTCATACCATCATTCAGAATAGCTGGTGGTCATTTCCCAGCTCTAACCAGGTGCAAGCTGTTGAATTTCAAAACTCCATCTCTTCTACTGGGATTAGAAATTCTGATAGGATCACTTGGGATGATTTAAAGCCGCAATACTATCTGGAACTCCATCAGACATTCAGACCTGTGGCATCTCTTCCATGTTGGTATGGTGCTATTTGGCATTCATTTTCAATTCCTAAATGCTCCACCATCTTATGGCTGGCTTTTCTTAACAAATTTCTTTTCTTTTTCTTGCTGTAGTTGTTCATTGCATATGGAAAGAGCGTAACTTAAGGTAGCATAATGTGGGGAACAATCAAGTCAATACTTCAGCTAACCTTATAAGGAAAATCAAGGAGGTAGTTAAAGCAAAAGAGTTTACTTGTAATAAATTTCAAAAGCTAGCCAGGTGAGATATATATAAGCTTAATTCAGTCCTTGTATTAGTTGTACTGTGAAGAATTCTTTCATATACAATCTATGCATGCGTCCAAAAGAAATGGAAAACTTTAAGGGTAGTGTATATATGAAATCAAATCCCATATGCATGTCAGCTGAAATACTATAATGGTTGACAGGTGAACTATCATGCATGATAATGAAGGTGCAGGCAATTAAAATACATCACACAATTAAGTTTATGATATCCAATTTGAGATCTCTAGCATTATTACTTACGTGCTAAAAATGAATTCGATAAAGATGCTTCATTCCATCATATTCGTTTAACTAAAGTCTAAGACCATTAATCCCAGCCGATAAGTACATAGATAATTAATTAGCATGTATATAAGAATCACCTAAACAGAATAATAGAAATTAAGGATATGGATTTTGCGTCCTGATAGCCTGACAGAGATCTGAATCTAACCAAGTTGTTTTAATTTCTTCACAGGAAAAAATTGTCCTTATTTGAGACATATCTTGTATATATTTTTATAAGAATGGAGACATGGAGTGGAATAGAAGGTAAAGCAGAAAATGTTGTTATATTGTGGGAGATGAATGTAACAAGTTAATTGTGGGGCAAGGCTTTAAACGAATTAATTGCTAAAGGATCAACATGTCTGCATGGGGGCACCCCAACATGAGCAGCATGGCGTGAGGAGCTAGTGAAGGACCATTGGGGAGTAAAGGACCGGTGGACATCATGGTTAGTGATATTGTATGTATGCTATATTTTTCTTATTTTTTGGATAAATATTTTTGTTTTTTGCGTTTTATTGATAGTCTAGATGGGCACCAGCCAGTTCTTGATAAATGATACACATACAGTGCATCAACAAGTTAAACTTCAGTTCATTGCTGCAACAATGTGGACTAGACGATGGGTTGTAGGTCCAGCTGTCCTTACTGTGTCCCTCCACTTTTAGACTTAATTTAAGTGTACTAGACGATGAAGATTCAAACCTTAGGTGTAGATATTATGTAAAAATCAGTATATTTAAACTCTCCAAATGATCATTAGATATAAATATAAGTAGATCGAGTACAAATTAATCATAAGCAATACTCCCTATGACATGAAATTTCTAATTAGTTCAAAAAGAAGAGAAAGTTATCGAGAATCACCCGAGTTATTTTCCAAAATAGTATGCCAAATGACCTACATTTGGACATGTTTAATTTGTGAAAAACAAATATACTAGTTCATCTGCAGCAACAATAATAGAGAATCATTTCATTCGATAAATATGTTCTCAGGAATCTCTCATGATACATTTATAAAATGCATTTCATGTTGTGTTTAAAGATAACATACATGATCCAACTAAATATTTTTAAACCTGACAATAATAGATTCATGACTGAGGATAGTTTACTAGTGTTAATGATATTATACGATCTGATCCAAATCATCATCCTTAAGATCTGTTATTCGAATATATAGGTTTGCATATTAATCTTGTACATATCCACTTCTATTTTAAAGTATACAAATATTAAATAAAAATTATCTAACTGTACTGATGGGGTAAACTTGACATATGTTGTGAAGGAATCACACAATGCATGACCCAAACCCATAATTTGTAGTATTTCCTCCCCATCCCCAGGCCCCAGCAGATGTCCAGCTTAGTTAACACAGTGTAACTTACGTGTGGACTGGTGACCCCTCTGGATTAACCGAGGATCACCATGTCTTCGTCATCATGGCTTCTTATTCTGAAAATACAGAATTGAGTGTCCATCAGCTCCTATCTTGTAGCTCGACAAAAGTGAACCTCAGGTGCATGTAATCCTATGTGATCACGGGGAGTAATACTGATTTGAATCCAACAGATATTATAGCTGATATGCAAAAAAAACAGTCCTTTGTTTATTGATGCATGTATCCATGGATAACGAACACTTATAACTATCTTTTCAATCTCTTTGCCAATGTTGTTCCAGCTGATCCTTCCATATCTAGAGCACTAACTGAGAAACAAAAGATTCATCTAAACCAGAAGAGTCATCATCATTTAATGTGTCATCAGTCATCACTATGACCCACAAACTTGCTCGAAGTACAGCTCAATTTCAAAATCAAAACCATCTCAATTTCAGTGAGTTCGATGAATCACAACAAGAAATTCAGGTATTACCAGCAGATGTTACCAATAGAAAACTTCCTGTTGAAGACGCGACCAAAAATGACCACCAAAGTACCAATGGGTTGCCAAATGATATTTAACTATGGATTACAAACTGAATAACAACAACTTACCAAGGGATGACCTGCTTGATCATAAAATCCCCAAACATATATTTAAATTGCCAAAAGACTATATGCTATTTACATTCTTGCAATCTTACATACATCATCACTCTCTGGGACGAATATAAATCATAATATAATAATACTATACTCGATTTATATAATATCAAGCATATCAGAATAAACTATGCCTTGATTATAGCTCTTCCATGAGATGACCTGACTCTGAACACATGCTCTTCACCTGTACACTTGTCAACTTTAACTATCCAACGACTTCTCCTCCCCAAACCACCATTTTCACAACTAGAAAGATCAACTTTTGCTGCTATTGTAGTCATCAACAGGCCATCTCCGATGGGCAAAAACTGAGTCTTGGAGCCACCCCATTGGCACGAATCCTTGCAGAATGCATTGTAACCTAAAACAGTAGTATTAGTCTTACTCCTCCCAGCTGATATTTGCACAGCTTTAAAAATCTCTTCACGGTTTTCAAGATTGCAGTCTATGACTACAAGATCCGCATTTCCATATTCACTCGACAACAAAGTTTGAGGTTTCCCAACAACAAACTCAACTCGATTAGCATTGCAGCCAAGTGTACTTGTCGAATTATGAAGTTCTTCTTCACCGCGTACAATGCAGATAACTCTTCCTCCGGTTTGATGAGCTGCAGCGACTAGTCCAAGCATTGGTGAGCCGGCTGCTGTGGCACAAGCAACCACCATCATCTGTGCATTGTTTCCTGCAGATAGTGCTGAAATGAACTCTGCTACATTTGGTTCTTTTTCATTATTTCCCTGCATCAAAAAATAAATAAGAAATATTAATTAAAGGTATACATGAGTACTAAAGAGTTTGGACTCTGTGAAATGCTCAAGAAAAATAAGGGAAGGGAGAACATTTGTAAAGCTTACCATTTTGATGGTTCTGAGATAAGCGTTAGTGGCATTTTCAGCAGACCAGCAAGCCATCTTAATTAAATTATCTGTCTTGTGTGAAACTTTGTTGTTCAAGTTTTGAGCTTGAAGAGGAAAGCAACCTTAACTATAGAAGATGAGTAAGTGTATTGCCTTGATATTCTGTCTATTGTATACTTGCATATATATAGCAAATCCGTAATGGTTAATTATTGAGGGAAGCCTCTCACCAATAATGCAAATAAAATATTATATATATGCAAATATTCATCTGAGCCTCTAGCCCTCTATGATGTGGTTCATGTATGGGAAATTATATTTCTAGTGATATATCAGCAGTATAGGTTAAAAATCTAGTGAATGATTAAGATAGCCAACACAGATAATGATTAATAAAAAGTGAAATATATACTACACAACATAACCAAAGGAAGGGTCTCGTTCTTGCCTCCCTAGAGCGTCACAGAGATCTAGATCTAACTATAGGCTGTTCCCTACAGAGAAAAAATTGCATTGTCTCTATTCCAGACATATATAGTTAACTTGTGTTTTATAAGTTTGTAGGAATGTAGTCAAAAAGAAGGATACGTTGCTATTTATATTGTGGGAAATGAATGTTACAAGTTGTGCATGCACGGGGTAATGCTTTTAACGAATTGTAATGGCACCATCGTGGGCAGCATGGGTGGAACTAGTAAAGGACCACCGGCCACTACTATAACCCTACTTATCAACTTCTAGTACTCGGAAATTTTGTACGTGTGCTTTACGGGTACAGCATGTTGCGAGTTAAATATCCAACAGTATCAAAAACAATTAAGGGGGCGTAATGAAAATGGAGGGTGTATATGATAACGAAGGTTAACGAGAATGATAAGGAATCCTAATTAAAGATTAGGGAGATTATGATTTAGCAAATGAATGAAGTTTCCATTCTCTATCACCAAATTACTAATTCAAACACTAACATATATAGTACTAAGATTCCGATTTCTGTTAGTCGGGTTCATTAATCATGAACCAAACCTCCTCTAAATACAGATGATATATAAAGAACAAAATTAAAATGTTTAGTTCAGTTTAACGAAGCAAAATGAAAATTGTAGAATAGTTCTTGGTTCGAGTAGGCTCGATCCATAATATACTTAAATATATCGAGTTCTTGAATTTGAATATTTAAGGAGCTAGCTAGGTAGCTCAAAAACTGATCACCAATAAATCGATTCGTTTGCACCTCTCTTCAATTATTTTATTAATTTTTCATTTAATTGTTCTCTTAATTAATTTTATAATTTAATTATATTGTGTTACATTTCAAACAAAATATAATTAAATAAACCATAAAAATTGTTGTATATATTCAAACAGTAATATATATATACAAGCTTATAACCCATGCGAAGCACGAGATGAATGATTAATATTTAAGTAAATTTACTTTTTATATTATATTTTATTGACGTTTACTATAAAATTTTATAACGTTGAGAATTTATGTTAATATAATATAATATTATCCGTGAGAAGTTATATAAAAGAGTACTATCGGGGGTTAGAGTTGTATGTTATTATGCAATGATATTTATATATTAATATTCATAAACTTTAATGATATATTAAATAAAAATTATAGGAGAAGTAAGAGTCTTAAAATAGAAAATAAAGAATATAATTTAAACATAATATAATATTATCTGTGATGAGTTGTATAAAAGGAGGACTATCGGGGGTTAGAGTTGTATGTATGATATATATTCTTTTTAAAATTAGATTTTGTTAAAATTGAATGGTTAAGATCATTTTTATGGTTCATCTAAATTTGGACGGTTAAGATCTTTTTTATAGTTCATCTTAGACCAAATTTTTTAATTTTTCAACTATAATAATACCGTACAAAAGTATATAACCTCCATGGATAGAAAATCATAGGTCGGCCAACCCAGAGACATCCGACAGTTGTTAAAAATGATACACATACAGTGCACACTACTTGAAATTAACTTCAATTCGCTATCTGTCGTTTCGTCTCTATAACAATTAGGACAACCGGAAGTTCCGGGGTAGCCCTCCAGTACTAGTAGTGATATATTCACATCAATACATGCATGTATATTCAAATTTAGCATTTTATCATTTCATACAAAATTAATTTCAGCTAAACCATGTGCTTGCCCTAGCTTCTTCAATTTCATTAATTATTTTAAGGGTGTGTTCGGTTGGAGGATAGAAATGAATTTTCGTGGGAATGGAATGACCATTCCGTCGGGAATGAAAAAAGAGTTGTTCGGTTGAGTATTTGGGAATTGAATCACTCATCCTCATGTCATTACTATCCTTTTTAATAAGTCAATTTTGTATCTCACCCTCCCATATGGGATCATCGTTTTTATTCTTACTAACAATAATTTTTTATCTTTATTTTTACTCTTGAATATAATATGTTTGTAATTCAATATATTTAATGGAAAAAAAACTTGTTTAGCTATTTAAAATTTTTAAATAGCTAATTTTTTTTAATTTAAATTATAAATATAATCTTATTTCTTATATAAATTAATTTTGCCTTATATTTTCTATATTATTTAGTAAATTTATTATTGAATAAACATTTTTTTAGAATTCATTTTATCTATATATTAAACAAATAAATTAATAAAAATGATCATTTCATTCCTAATAAAATTAATATTACTAAACGAACAAAAGAATGGAATGAGTATTCTTATCCCGCCTCATTCCCATCCCAACCCATTCCATTCCTTCCGCTCATTCCCATCCCAACCCATTCCTATCCTTCCAACAGAACACACCCTAAGAGTTTGATGACTTAAGAATAAACTTAGGTAATTACTTAACGTTATAATAAAACATAATACAACATGAGAGCTATTTTTATAAATACAGAAAGTTGTGCATTATTATTATAAAATTGCCACTCAATTTTATATTAAAATAACTTATGTCCTTAGGTAATTACTTAACATCGTAGAATCTTTTTCTCTTATTTTAAAGTTTTGTAGAGGAAAGATTAAAACTCCAACCAAAAGTGTTTCCTACTTTTCTACATGACATTTTTGACCAGCTGCTCCTCCGTAAAAAAAGATATATTAAATATTACTCAAAAAGAAATTCGAGAAAATTGTGATAAATTTTTCTCAATTTATTTTCTCTTCTCATTTAAGAAACTTAGCTTGAGAAAAATTTTAATTTTTTTCTCTTCTCTTATTTTATAAAATTCGGGAGTATGCATAAATCTCTATAAATAAATATTCAAAAATTTTATTTATTTATTGAGATAATTTAATTTAATTATAAAAAAAAATGAATCGAATAGTCTCTTTCAAATTAAAATCGTATCAAATCAAATGTATTATTAACTCGGAAGATATTCATTTATTGAAATTACATACGCTATACATCTTTTAAAGATCATTTATAAATAAATAAATAAATAAAATGCCTAACGTGTTTAAAGAAAAGAAATTAAATACAACTACTATTCCAACTCATAAGTTAAAGATGGGCCAGCCCATAAATATCTGAACCTTAAGCCGTATAAGGTCCAATTAGGGTTTTAAATTTACGAATTTGAATCCGACAATCTTTTACACCGGCCGGAGCTCCTGTCGTCACTTGTATTCTCCGGTAAGACCCACGTTTTACACACACATATGTTTTGTGTGTGTGTGTGTGTAAGTGCTTTATACTCAATATATATACTTGCGAATTGTATTTGAGCTATATATTTGATAAAGTATTTGATTGTTAATATAATAGAAACATTCACAACTATGAATTAATTAATTGTTAGTTTCTAAATTGACTAATTATTAATCTAGATGCTTGATTTAGTTGTTTTTGTAATAATCTTAGAGGCTTACTGTATTATTTTGTTATAGTGTTTGTAGTGGACTTAATTGATAAGTATAGTTATGGCGATATGGTTTTACAAGTCGATAAGTAGAGTAACTGTGAATTTTTATAAACTCGTAATGGACAATGTGTAAATGAAAGCAATATGTCGAATTGAATCATTTTGTCGAACTAATAAACCATTGTTTGTATATAAGTTAAATTTATGTTTGTTAATGTTTGGTTTGTGATTTTCGTAAGTAGGTTAGGTAAGGTAGCTCTTTTGGTGTTTGCAATAACCAGTGTTGTGTCTTAGTCCTGGTAGGCTGGTAGCCTTGTAAAGCGAGTTCCTTTTTTTTTTGTGCTTTTGATGAATATTTTCTTAAATTACGCCTCGAGTCATTGACGTAGGAAGGCTGAAATTTTTTAAATGCTAAGATTTTTTCTTCCTCATGCTACATGTTTGTGTGATTATGGATTGATGCTAGGGCATGTTTGTAAAGTATGTTTTTGGTTTGATCATGATATTAGGAAATGGCAGTGCACCAGAAAAGGCCTGCTGTGTTTGTTGCGGAAGCAGGAAATAAAGCAAATGAAAATTTTGATACAGATTCCTCGGAGTCTGAGTTAGAATTCGATGAGGTTGATGAAATTAGGCTAAGTGAACCTTCGGAAAATGCAATATACAACAAGGATGGATTACTTGATAAGTTGGAAGATATCAGCTGGCCTGAAAATGTGGATTGGATACACAAGCTTTCTTTTGATGTGAATCAAGAGCAGGAGGTGGATGTGAATGATGACCTGACACGAGAACTTGTTTTCTATACTCAGGCATTGGAGGGTACAAAGGAGGCGTTTCTGAAATTTCAATCTGTGGGGCGCCCCTTTTTGACGCCTGCCGACTATAATGCTCCCATGGTGAAAAATGATACTCACTTGGAAAAGGTTAAGGAGCAGATTCAGGCAGAAAAGAATAGGGTTGAGGAGGCTGAGGAGAGAAGGAAGGCTAGGGAAAACGAGAAAATTGCCAAGGAATTACAGGCACAAAAACTTAAAGAAAAGGCTAAGAAGGAAAAAGAAGAAAAAAAATCTGTTGAGAAATTGAGGAAGGAGAGGCAAGAGAGTGGTTTAAGCGGGCCGGAAGAAGATGGTGATATTGGTTCAGCCGATGAAGATAAAAGTACATATGAGAGTGATGGTTCTGGTGACAAGGCAAAAGATATTACTGGTAAGGGTAAAAAAGAAGCAGAGAAGAAGAGGAAGAACAGGGACTACAGAAATTCAAAGAGTGGACTTGGAGGGAAGAGACGTATGAAAAAGCAAAATAAGGCTGAAACCACAAATGATACAAGAGGAGGCTTCAAGAAAGCTGGTTTCTCCAAGAATAAGAGAAGGAAGATGTGATGGAAGCAGGAATGATTGTGCAAATTGTTGAAAATTGCTATAATTCGTTTAACTAAGAATGATCTAGTGCAAAACAGGGTTATACGTGCTATCTTTGGTAGTGTGTGGCTTTCTAAAGCTTAAATTTTGTCTCTTGAATGTTTTTTGACATGAACTTTGTTGCTAATTACTTATTTGGATTATTTAAGGTGCACCTTGTCTTGCTGATCTACTCGCAGTCCAAGTACAATTCAAGTTTATTTCAAGTACACTACATTAGTTCGTATTATTCATTTTACTTGGAATTCTAAACTAGATGAAAAAGAATAAACACAGGATATAAGCCTGTAAAGTGCAAGTTGTGGTATAAGTTGTTGGTGGACTACAAAACGGAGTAGTAGCCATGTGAGGTTATTTGGTGATTACAAGATTTGAATAATCGAGGGTTATAATAATAGGCCATTCCCAGCTTTTGGTTTGTGTCGAAAGCTTCTTAACTTTGTTTATCTAGTGTATGTGAGTAAACAATAATATATAACAATAATATATATGGCCTGTTTGGCCTACCTTAAAATAAGTCCTTTTGGACTTATTTTCGGGTAAAAATTTCATATTTTGATAAATGTTTTTTATACAAGTATTTAATGTATATTTGAGATTCTATAAGTTGCAAAAAAAAATTAACTTTTTTCAGAAAAAAGTTAGGAATCTCTAACTTTGTCTTAAAATAAGTTGACTTATTCTAGAAAAAAGTCCCCCCAAACACCCCAATATTTGGTCTATTATCCCCATTTGCTTTCACACCACTCCTTATCATCATGAACTCCTCAAAAAGTCTCCTGCAAAAGCTTCCATAATTACCCTTTTTTCCCTCCACGATTTATAAAAGAATTTGGTAGCACCAACATCTAAGCCTCTTAAGAGTTCATCTCCTCTTCTAATTTAATCTCTGTTGATTTACTGCAAGAATGCTCAATTCTACATTGGAGTTGATCAATTTTGTTGCTTCGAATTCCTTTATTGTCTTCTGTTTCTGCAATCTGATCATTGTCATTTTACTCGCTGGCACCTCGAAAACAGCTTCAGATACTAATGAGGATAGTGCTTCTCTTCCATCTCAAGAAATGGTACACGGCAGGAAGAAGAATATGACTGCTCAAAGTAAGAAAAGTTATTCTTCATCTAATGATAATAATGAATTGAGAAGCTTGATAAAGCCATGCACAGATAAAAACCTTGTAAATTTCGATGAAGTAGAGAGGAAAGAAGAAGATGATGAACTGAGGAAAAGAGTAGAAGCATTCATTGATAAGACTACTAAAGCTTGGAGGGCTGAGATGTTGCAGAAATCTATTATGATCCAATGAACACACTTGTATGCTTTTATGTTTAGTTTCACCATTTCTTATCAGGGGAGTTCATTTACCTCAGTACAACAGTAACAATATGCACTGAAGAAGAAAGATGATATCTGATATCAAAACTGATATGGTTCTTTGTTTTTTCAATATATATGTTGTACAGTTTCACTTTTACTATACAAAGCATTGCCTATATGCCCTGAAGTTTAGTGAAATTCTAGTAGAAACTGGAACTATTTGGAGGGCAGAGAACCATCAATCGAGGTCTATATCAGAGGGAAAAAAATCATCTTTCTGTAATTTCTCTATTTGTCGTTTTGTCTTCCTGAAAATTTTAATTTTTGTAGGGTTAAATGAATGGAGTAGCATATTTTTACGGTGCATGTTTTCATTTTGTAAACAAATTTTAATTCTGATTTGTTGACATTATTTTTAGCCTTTTAGCTACCAACAAATTTTACGATTTTTATTTTTAATTTTTTTAAAGATTTGCATAATGTTAAGTAAGATGTGTGTATATCTCAAGTTCACACACCCTATATTCCGGTGAGATAAACCACTTTTCCTATGTGCGCGTCTCAAGTTACGCTCTTCTCGATGGGACATACAAGAATTAGAAATTTAGAATTAATATTTATTTCCATATGTAAATTAAATTCTTCAGAAGAATGTAAGAATCACATGATAACTCAACCTGCACGGCAAATGCCTTCATTGCACGTAGAACTGTTAAACGAACCGAGCTGACTCGAACTCGACTCGACTCGACTCGGTAAAAACCCGACTCGACTCGACTCGGTTCGTTAACGAGCTCGAGTTCGCAAGAAAAAAAAGCTCGTTAAGCTTAACGAGTCGAGTCGAGTTTTTTGGTTGTTCGACTCGACTCGACTCGGTACTCGACTCGACTCGGTAGAAACTCGGTACTCGATAAAAAATATAAAAATATATATATTTTTTATTGTTTTAGTTTTTAGTTTTTATTTTTTAGTGTTTTAATTTTAGTTTTTAGTGTTTTAATTTTAGTTTTTAGTGTTTAGTGTTTTAATTTTAGTTTTTATTTAAAAAAATAAGCCCAAAAAAATAAAAAATAAAAAATAAAAAATAAATATCGAAAAACCCGACTCGACTCGGGATCGACTCGGTAGGCTCGTTACCGACTCGACTCGACTCGGGTCATTAACGAACCCGAGTTCGGCGCAAAAAAAAAACTCGTTTAATAATCGAGTTCGAGCTCGACTCGGTTAGAAAAACTCAAGATCGAACTCGTTAAGGAAAAACTCGACTCGACTCGACTCGTTTACAGCTCTAATTGCACGTTATACAATTTCAATCTTTTCCATTTTATGGAACTATCATCTTCTTTTTTCAATATTCGGTAAGCGGAATACTGGTGGAATAAAAGTACTTTGACAAACATTTTTTATAAAATGAAATGCGTCTACCAAACATTTTTGATTTAATACTTTCCATTTGTTCAATAATAGACTTAATTTAATTATTGGTTGTGGTTGTACTTTCAACATATGCATCTTTTTCATCCACCAACAATTTTACTTGCGAGATAAGTTGACCCCGAAAATAATAATTCAGGCATGAAAAATTCTAAATCATTATTTTAGACTCTACAGAAATTTATATAGTTTTCCCATAAATATAGAACTACAATTTGCATCCATATATTAAGGGATCTATAACTAACGGAATCTCATATTTGGTATACTTTCTCCGGGATAATTGTGGTTTTAGAACACTTTCATAATATCAAATTTTGGATTCACAACTTGCGAACGCCTGCATAATGCTTATTTTCCGTCCTAATTATACCAGGGTATACCGACTCTTCTGAACAAACTCGTATCCCAATGGTTTGGACCAATAACACTTTAGTATTTATACTTTATATAATTGCATAATACATTTCACAATTATTTTGGACGCTGCATTTTGCACCCTTTTCATTAAAATATTAGGAGTAGTTTAGAAAATTAAAAATATTTAATTATAATCAGACTTTTATTTTGAGGTTCTTGACCCTCTAAACGATATTTTTTAGAAAAATTTAAAAAACGAAAGTTGTAGAGGACGAAAAGATCTTTTCAAAACAATTAGTTTCAAAAAATTTGGAATCTTTTTTATAATTTTTTTTAATAAATTACAAATTTAGTAATCTTGTAAAATTCATAATAAATTCAATTCAGTTCGGATTTTGAAGAATTTTGATGATTCGGAAGTCATTTTTAATTATTTAAAACTTTTATTCATGATATTTTCTCATATTATATTTTGAACTATTCTCAAAATAATAAAAAAAATTAGAAATAATTTTTTAATTTACAAATTTATTAAGGGTGGTTTTATTTAATCCCCCCGCAAATTTTAAACCTTATTGTTTTGAAAAGACCTTTTCGTTCTCTACGACTTTCATTCTTTAAATATTTTCAGAAAATATCGTTTAAAGGGTCAAAAAGAATTTACAAATTCATTAAGCGTATATTTTATTTAATTCCAATTTCATTATAATCCCAAAAAATTTGAGCCTTATTATTTTGAAAAGATCTTTTTGCCCTCTCCAACTTTCGTCCCTTAAATTTTTCCAAAAAATATCGTTTAGAAGGTCAAAAACCTCAAATAAATGTTTGATTATAATTAAATATTTTTAATTTCCTAAACTACCCCTAACATTTTAACGAAAAGGTGCAAAGTATGACACAAAATAATTGTAGGATGCATTGTGCAATTATCTAAAGTATAAGTACTAAAGTGCCACTAGTCCAAACCATTGGGATGTAAAATGCACTTAACTCATGATAAAACCCTTTATGAATGATGAGCATCATACGACATGCGTCCTAACAAACTTCATTGAACTACAGTAGTTCGTAATTTCAAACCACACGGCTATAAAATATATAGAATTCAACTTTCGACCATCCAGATATAAGCAAGTCAGGAAAGTGAAAACAAAGTACTCATAAATCTAAATTCTACATCAACACCCGATAGCAAACGATTGCTGCAACTAAAGGAAAATTTGCTATCCTTAGTCCTAAACAAGAAGAGTTGTAGATATTGTGGGTTAAACCAACTTGGAAATAAACCTAGATTTGTCTCCGACCATAACTAGCCTATTCGACATGGGGATTGAACAGGGCTGAGCCTAGAAATTTTGGGGTCTTCAAGAGTGAATCTCTCGACCTACCCAGAAGAACTGAGATACTGATTGCAGCAGATCAGCATGAAACCATGCACTTAGATGGACTGAGTTTTTCCGATTCTCCAGGCTTAGAAATGTTATTTTCAGCAGCCCCGATACTTTGGCCATCTCCAGGCATAGATATGTTATTTTCAGCAGCTACAACAGTATGGCCTTCTCTGGGCAACGAAATATTATTATCTGCAGCAAAAGTAGTTGGGCCATTGACAAAGTTACCGGCACTCCCGTTGATTCCATGATATGAAGCAGGGGTGATGCTTCGCATTGTACCAGTATAAATTGCATCAGTACTTCCTGCATAAACATGATTAGCAGCAGGGATAGGGGTGATAGTTGGTGCAAACTCAGATCTCTGCTTTTTTGGCTTGTGCTCCTGCTGATAGCCAGTAATAAAGCTGCCAATCACAACCTGATGCATGCAAAGAGTTTGTCAGTAATGATTTTCAGGCATGTCTTCACTACAGTTTGAACTATTCACTTGTTTGTTTTCTTCACACATCCACTTGTGATATTATTATCACAAAACCATATAAATAAGATTATCAAGTCCCTTCTAACACCCCCCCCTCCCCCTCCCAAAAAAAAAACCTCCCTCTTCTCTTTCCCTACAACAATTTTACCTGAACAGGACCAGCAGCAACTAACAAACCAGCAAGTCCACCTCCCATGACACGTCCATCTGGGCCTGCCAATGAGACACTCATGCCACCAGTTATGCTCTTTGCTCCCTCACTATCAGTAGGCCTAAAGGATCCAGACAAAGAGAGGATCTCAAAACGTCCCTGCAAAAAGCACAAACAACAATCTCTGAAAAAGAATTTCCAAAATTAATGTGTCCTCAGAATTTTCTTCTGAAATTCATCAGACCCCTTGGTGTATTTTGGTTTCCTTGGAACAGATGGCCAATATTATCTTTATTTTGGGAGAAACAAATAGGCAAGACACGATTCAACCCCTCCTTAAATAAGTCCATTCAGTTTGGCTTTGCTATGTATACTACTTCATACCAAAAACTTCAGCTATCATTATAATGTATAAAAAAAAAGATGACACTTGTTCATAATTCAAAAATATAGTGGTCAGAATATTGTAATGGTGCACAAATTACTATCCTTTTCTGGTATTACTGCTAAAGGGAAACTTCTGATCATATGAAACTTTCAAATTTTTCATGCATGACTATTTTTACTGCAAGTTTCCTTGCAGAGAAGCAGGTGCAAGATACAAAAGAATATGATGCTCTACAAAGTTTCCTTTGAAATATATTATTGGCGACATACTAATTATATGAGGCAGATGTACAGCATATGACCTAGTTACACCACAATTTTGGAGCAATATTAAGAGGCTCAGAGCACTGCAAAAATCTCAGTGTTACTATATTCAATGCAAATTCATGTTTGTAAAGTTGCAAGTAATATGTTCACACTTCACACCTCGTAGGTCAAAGTACCCCCAGAAGAATTAGGCTGCCGAAGAGTAACATTTGAAACAGCACCATTCGCTGCAAGAATACATGTAGCTCTAGACCCTTGCTGAGAAAATGACATGATCTTCATCGAGACATCCTGCGAGCAATTACAAAATAGAAAAATGAAATTGACTCTAGGAAAAATGTACTCCAACATGTCGATGGAAAGAATGTGCCTCATTAAGATCGCACTCTTTTCCGCCAAGTTTTTAGACAAGTAAATACGACAATGAATATACCAGATAGAATAGGAAAGTATAAGGGCCTCCTGTGCATGACTTGGATTCTATTGTCGAAATTTAATTCGAGAATAATACTGTTGACAGGATAGTTAACACCAATGCTACATGGAAATATATATTTCCTTGTACCTTAATGATCTTCAATACACTAGACTACCAAGGAACATAAAATGGAATAGAAAGTATAGAACCAATATTTCATAACATCAAACTTACTATATAACTTTATCCAAACCTTTATTAATCATGAAAATTTTCAGATTTTTGTATTTGATTTGTTCATAACAGATGGATGCTAAACCTGCTCAGTGCTGGAAGGATAGAAATATTAATAAAGCATCATTTGTGTCTCCTCAGTCCCCATAAATATAAAAGAACTCGAAGCTTCTCATTTTCTGAGTACATTTAATCACAATAACACGCAGTTTATTTTTTAGATGGCCAGCCGTCATTAACACCGTATAATATACAAAACAGGGTATATACACATGCATACATATATGTTTACACATGGATACATGCACATATATATAGTATAAAAGATGCACATCAAAAATACCTCGCCAGCATTAACAGTAATTATATGTGGAGTAAAATTTGCACCAGCAGTGTATGCCTCCCTCTCACCTACAAAATAATTTTTTTAAGTCAGAGATTTGGTACCTCAGGCAAATTTACAGTTTACATACATTGAAATTGCACACAGATACGCTTCAAAAAAAATTGCATACAGATGAGCCGATGAGGTCCTAGCCTAGTGGCGAAGACTAAGATCTTGTATACGACAGGTCTCAGGTTCGATTCTTTCCCCAAGGCATTCAATTATGATGTCAGGCATTAACTACCACTAGGGATGACAATACATACTTTACCCGATACAGGTATAAAATTTGAATCTTAATTTAATTATGACATCATATATTGTGCATGTCCACGTATCTCAATCTAAAACATTGCACATATGAGGATGTACGTTACGTATTTATGTTCCCTAACTTTATACGAATGATCAAGTCAAAACATCACAATAACATTTTTTAGAAAAATCAGGTTCTCCAAATGTGTTATTAGGTTGACGTCACAGCAGATTTGCAAATAAACAACAAGATTATGTTACAGTATTGCATATAATGAGAACATCTGAGTAACTACTACTCAATTGTTATGAATTAGCTAAATAAGTATTATACAGATATATATAGAAGAAAAGTCTTATTCCTTTTCTAATCAAGCTTTTTATTTTACAGGATTTCACAATATAAGCTAGATCAGCCTTGCCATCATCATCTGTGTCCAGAAAAATGAGTCACCCAACTCCTGTAGTCCTAGTCTGACCTTACTTCATCCAATTATTAGGTAAAAGACAAACTTGCTCTGGTCAGGCATCACTTATATATACATGAAGGTCCCCAATCATACTCTGTACTTTTTTAAAGCATCTTGCCTAAGGTAAAAATAAATAACTTTGAGATAGAACAGGAAAATTCTCTCAATCTCCTGCAGTAATAACTTTTTACAGCATTTCCGGATAAAAAATTATTGCAGCCAGAATAATAGAATCTCACACAACATAACTGACTTCATAAATCTAAATTCAGTAACATTATATTCTCATCATGTCAAATGGAGCAACAATCAAAGAAATACAAATACCTTGTGGACTCCCATATTCCAATCTATGCTTCTTCATATACAAGTCAATTGGCTTCTCTTTCTTAGGCTTCCATGTAGGATAGTCTCCTCCAGTCAACGGAATCGAAGCTGAGATTGGCATCGGAGACAACGCCAAAGCCCCATCTGGGCCATACTTTCTGGGCCTCCCCCTCTTCTTCTTCCCCTCCGTACTCACCGGGGTTTCTCCTGCCACTGCCACTGCCACTGCCACTCCCTCAGGAGCCACCGCCGGAGCAGCCACGGGAGGTGACTCAACCCCAAAATGAATTATATTCTCAGTTCTTGGAGCCATTTGCAAATCTTCCTTTCCCTCCATTTCTCCAAAAATCAAACACAACCCACAAAATATATACTTACCAAATCAACTTCTAGCACCTACAAATCATAAATTTCAAATCTTTCAATCACCATTCTAACAAAAAACCAAAAAGATTCAATCTTTACAAACAACAAAGTCAAGAAACCATAAAAATTCACAAAACAAGTTACAACAACAAATAAACACACACATCCCATGATTACAACAAGATCAACATCTAACTACAACTACATACAAACACATATGCATATATAAAATCTACAGTTAAAATATACTTACAGTAACAGTAGCTTTGTCTGAGTATACACAGAGCTTCAATGGCGGGACTTGATTCATACAAAAAATATATGAAAATATATGTATAATTTTCTGATGATTTCAGAAAAATTATTGAAGGAATTGAAATTAGGGTTTTGCAAGAAGAGCAAGAAAATGATATTTAATAAATTAGAATTGTGATTATAATATTTCATATCTAATTATTAAATAATATATATATTACAAAATTCGAAGTATTAATTTTGGTTAAGAGAATGGTTTCAAGTCCGTCTTGGAAATTTAATAAAATATAAAGAAATTTGGAATTTATATTTAATTTTAAAGGGTGCATATTATTATTTTTATGTTATTAAATTAAATGTATTAATTGTTAAAGCTGTAAAGTAATAATAGTAGACCGCTTCCTCGTCTTTTCAACTTTTCAGGTAAACCTAAACTTGAAAATATAATTTCATATGCCCTCTAATATGTGAATAATTACTGTTTTGCCATTTAAAGTTTAACATATGCTTGATTTTGGCTTATTAATAAACTATATTAATTAATTAATGCTACTTTCTACTAATCCTTGACAAAGTGTAAGCCTGTAGTTTAGCAAAGTTTAATAACCCTCATATTTGCACTAATTTACAATTATGTCTCCTAATTTTTCAAGGAAAAACTACACCTTCCATTTTATAACGCATCTAAAGCAAAGAAATGCGACAAGTATGGTCCCACAAACATTTTCAATAACATGATGTCAAATTTTCAGAAAAATGTACCAAATAATTTTCACTTTTTTCAAAAAACACAAAAATTGGTATGTTATGGTAAGTAGGCTTTGCTTGCATACCATTCTTTACCAACTCTACTTCTGGTTAACTTTTTGTTACGATTTTGATTTTGATTTTAAAGTGGAATAATATATTGGAAAGCGATATAATTTGGTTGTAACAAATATTTTGTTCAGGAAGTTGGAAGCTGCTTTAAACTATAGTTTGTTTCAACATTTGACTGCTACAATCACAATATGCCGCCTGCTAAATTACAAGGTCTTAAATATTTCAAATGCTCACAGTTGTGTACAGGTGATAGATACATTACATATGCCATTCCAGCTCATATATGAGGAGTAGGCTATTTACAAATTAAAAAAGAAAAAAAGCCAGCTAAAATTGACCTTCACCAATCAAATTTGAAATATGCAAATATAAGATTTGTAACAATTAACAAATATGTCATGCAATCACCGAAATGTTCAGAAAATCAAACTTGCAACATTGTCTGCGGATGTAATCTGGCAAGTACAAAACCTGCTCTTCTTTCTTCAAATGAGTACTCGATCTCTTCATAAAACTCTTTGATCGGAGTAGCACCACAAGCAAATGGTTGAGGAGCCGGGGTCATTATTGTTTGCATTGGAACTGATACTGTTTTAGGTGTACAGGGTACGGGCAGTGTCAATGTTTTAGCAGGAGTCCTGTTCTCTTCGTATGCAATGGAAGTTAACTTGGTTGGAGTAGTGAATGGTGTAATGTTACTAGTACCTGTTTTCTTTAGCGTCCCCTCAAGTTTCTTGTTCAGGTCTTCTGAAACGTTACCTGCATGTGCTTTTGATGATTCGGAAGAGGATATGGGTGAGAAAGGCTTGCGTGTAATATAAGACTCTACTTCCTGAGCATTGTTAGATGCATTGAAAGAGTGCTTCTTCACAGGAAGACCAGCAATGTCCAAGCCCCTCCTGCCTGAAATAAAGAAAAAAGGGAAGTGAACTTTAACGGATGCATCAGTGACTACTCTCTCCTACCTGCATAAACCACCAAAAACAGATATACCCTAGCATCTTCCCCCACATTAATTCACTCTAAATACATAATTACAGAAAGAAGAAAATACATGACAGTTTAAATAAATTATTACCAGCGGATAAAGCAGCAACTTCATCATCCCTTCTGTAGTTTAACTGATTGTCTTGGTTTGGGCGCTCATTCCTTTTGTTTTGACGTGTATTTGAAGTACCCTTAATGGAGTGAAGCATATTAGCTTTTGGAGTTTGTAGCATAGCTCCTCCAAGTGAAAGTCTTCTATTACTAGGTACACCGCCACATGAATACCTAGCACCCTTTTTAAGGTTCTGGGATTTCATAGGGCTCGGTTTTGATCCAAATATTGCTTCCTGTTCAGTTATTAACTGCCCTTGCAGCTTCTTCTGGTCCTGAAACAGAGTAAGAAATAATGTACATGGATCTTCATTAAAAAAACTCAACTCAAACAATCCGTGTTCAGACCATGACTGAGAAACTATAATTTCATACTCTTTGCCTCTTGCGTTCTTGCTCTTTTTCTTGCCGTAAGATGTTGTACTCTTCAAGCATGTAGATAAGCCGAATCTGAATAATGTAAGAGAAGATTGAAATAAACTACAGGCAAGAACAATACCTAGACTTCATAAAATTAACAAGGCTCTCTCCCTAATCATCATCACTTTTCTCCCCGTAATCCTTAAAATTTCAACGCATTGAAAAATCTGTATCTTACCAAAAACGAAGAGGAAAAATGATAAATACTTACACCGTCATAAATAAACTCAATTCCTCTCTCACTTTCCCATGTGGCAGTTTTCGTAGCCAGCAACTCCACCATTCCTGTCCCATGTGGTGCAGAAAAACAAAACAGAATTGTCGACATGAGTAAATGATTAAGTACTTCTATGGTGGATGTTAGTGTGCAACTTATATTGTTTTATTTATTTATTTTCCAATTTTATGCTAGGTAGTTAATTTTTATGATTTTGCAATATCTGGGAAGTTGAGCCAGATTTTATTTCTAGATGTAGTGACTGTGGTCAGATTTTGACAATAAATAACACAGAATATAAAAAGGATATCAGTTTAACTTAAAATTTTACCTGGAAGTTTGCTAACCAACGCGCGAGCTTTCTCAGCACGCTTAAGGATAATATGAGCACCTCTTCCAGCATTGTATCGGTTTTCGTCCTGAAAAACCATGATTAGTAATTCCAAGGAGATATATGCAAACATGTTACATTATCCAAGAAACAATTCACACACCCTGTTATATTCATCAAGCCAGCACTCCTCCTCGCATGCCGCCATCCACTTCTCAACCTTTTCAAGTATTTCTTTTCTGCCAAGGGATTCTTCTCTCACTTTACCAATTTGAATCTCGATTTGTTCAAGGATGTAAGCAGGTTCCACAACTCCTTTGTTAAAAATTAATCACAAATCAGACATGGTGTTAGATTCAACATTACAACATCATGATTATTGTGCAATAAATAAATGATTTTGATTTTTTTCCGTGCATAAACCTACACTAATATAGTTCAGGATCAAATCAAGAAGTAATCAGCACAAATTCAAGTCTGATCAGCAAGAAGAATATCAAACGAGAGATTTATGCTAAATATGAAAAAATAGACATGAATAGAAAAGATGCAGAGAGGAATTTGACAAAATATGTTGTTTTCTAATTAATGCCAATCGCCACTTATATAGAATTGCCTAGCACGATAAAGTTCAGAATTATTGTTTCCTAATATACTTGCCATATCAGCTACCAAATTCTAACAGTATTAACTTAGTAATCCTGTATCATACACCTCACCATACCTGTTTCAATAGCATCTATAGCAGCTTCCATCGCACAATCAGACTCTGGAATCATGTGTGTCTTTCTACAGATATCCTCCAGCTCAGACCTTTTCTTGAAAACGAGTTCTTTCATTTTGCTTTCTTTTAACTCCTCCAATCTAAACACTTCTGCCTCCACCTACATTATAGTTTTATATAATTGATTGCAGATTAATTTATTTGATGAATATTTAGTTGATGGTGATAGATAAAGGTTCCTAAGTAGATAACGAACATGCAGATATGTGTAAGTTGAAGTGAAAAATCAACAACTCACATAACTAATAAATTCCTCCGAAAGAATATTTGGTTCTACTATCTCTTGTTCTGAAGCAGCAACATTGCAGGTAACATTCTGAAACATCTGCTGCTCCTCAACTGGAGTATCCATCAGATTCCAAAGTTCCAGCATGGAAGTTGCAAAATCTTGTAGCTGCACAGCTTAACATTGTATCATAAGCAGCAGAGTACATGATAATAATTTTACAGCTGTGGCGGCAAATATAGTTCACCAATTTACCTGCTGCATTCTCTTAATTTTAACCTCTTGCAATCTTTGTATAGCAACTGCCAAACTCTCAATAGTATCGTCACTTATACTTTTTATTCCTCCTGAATCACCTAAACTGGGATGAACTTCATTAATTGTTTGCTCATAATCCATGCCAAGGACTTGGCAGAGCAAACTTAATGAACTTAAGAAATCCACAACCTGATTAAGGCGGTCACTCTGCAATTATATAAATTAAGAGAATGTCAAGGAATTTGGGAACAAAATTTTGTGGCTACAACTTCTGCATCATATGCCAGACAGAATCCAGTAGGAAGTACCTTCTCTTTTTGAAGGGTCTGGAGTTCTCCGTGCAATTCTTCAAGCTTTCTTAACGACAAATCCGCATCATCAATAACATTGCTAATATTAGTTTGTATATCAGACTGATAAATTTCACTTCTTATCCTTTGTATTTTCTCTACAACTTCAATAAATTGGTTTCTTCTCTCCACCTTTCTCTTCTGCATTTCCTCTAGCTCTGGATAAATGATCTTGAGTTCTGCCTTCAAGCTTCCAAGAACTTGATCAGACTGAAGAAAGAACGACAAATAAAATTTGATGACAATCGGTTCAAAAATATAATTATAATTCGGTTCTTAACTTGTTTCAATCATTACAAATTCTTAAATCATCATTGTCACTTACGACAGCCTACATACTAGCCGCGATTTAGAATATGTTGTACAATTAGGGCCAACGAATAATAGAACCCGAGCTCCAAAATAGGTTGGTGTTCTACTCATAATACTTTGCACAATGATAACCCTTACCTGCCTAACATGTACTGGTCTTTCTCCCATTGCAGAGCAAATAGCTGCAAGCTGTGTTTCAGCATCAGCAATTTTCTGTCTTAGCTGAGCTCTACACCTGTTAGCTGTATCTACCTTTCGTCTATATACCTCTAGGCACTCACGTTCAAGCTCAAGTAGCATTTCATCTCTTTCACTATCAGACTCCCCAACTTCATCCCATATTATCTGTTTTTTGTCACCAAGCCCAAAGTATATTGAGAGTATACAACAAGATATAGGTATCTAATGTGAAGATTAAGTAAGATGACATAGATAAAGAAAAAGAACGGTTTTCACTTTTCACAAAGGAGGGCTGGTAAGAACCTGGAGTTCATAGAGTAGAGATCCACATGTCGTCTCTACTTGCATCATCGGATCAATATGAGCTACAGACATGTTGTACAACAGCCCTGTAAATGACGGCCATTTATGTAACATTCAGATTCAGGCCAATGTGCTGAAGACATGTGAAAATGTATACAAAAATGCATTTGGGGAAAAATCTATTTAGCTACAAACAGCAACACAAGGAAAAATCTGTTAGTATTTTTTTCCCTTTCTTTCTAACACAATTTCTTATACATTTTCCACACTAAACTAACGACATGTGGAGTTAAGGCAATGAACAGCTATTTAGCCAACAATTTTGTAGTACTGTACTATTGACGGTGAATTTTTTAGCCAAAAAAATGAGTCTCACGTTATTCTAAATTTTCTTCAGTCTTCTCGCTCGTATTATTCTTATATGCCTAAATTTTGCACACAGTTTTCCACCATAATCCTACCTCATTCCATTCCTTCGAATCATACTCTAAATTAAGGTTCTACGCTAAAATACAGCTAAAACTGATTCTATAAGATGCTTCTCATCAAATCTGCACCCCAGTTATACTAACATTATGCTACTTAACAGTAACAAGGTAGACTAAAATGTTTATTCACTCGTATAATTTATAAATAACACATGCCTAAAAAATTAATGCAATAACCGGTGATACAGTGTACTAATTGTAGTTGCATTCCTATGTCCGAGTGAGCATCTCAAGTTTCCGATTAATTAAGTAAATTCACACGAAATTACATAACAACTAATTTAGCTTACTGCAAAACCAAATTATATAAAATAATTCTCGTAACGATGATTACTTATATAAACAAGTATCTAGCTCAATTCAAAACTTACTTAGAACAAACGGATCGAATCAAAATCAAGAAAATACCTGAAACGAGTTGAATTCGACACAACAAAATTTAAGGTAAAGTGAGAAGTACAAGTGAAGCTTAAGCTGTGCGGTTATATTGTTGGAACAGATCACAGTTTAAGTGGTTTCAAACTAAGAAAGTCTAGTTGTTTTTAGAAATTGACAATTAAAGTGCAAGTCAAGTAGTTGAGGTTTGAGCGCTCACAATATTTGAATTTCAAATTAAATTCAAGTGAGAGGATGTGTATCTTTTGTTTTGTTTTTGAATTTTTATCATTATCAACATAAATATAATAATCAAAGTGATGAGTTTATTTTTTTCAATCTTCTTTTAGTGCTTGTTTGGTTATATGTGAGAAATAATTTATTATAAAAAATTGTATTTCTTTTTTATAAAAAAATATCTAAGAATTATAATAAATATGTTGGCATATTTTCAATATTTGTATAATATCAACAAATTTTAAATACATGATGCATACATCTTAAATAATTATTTTAATGTAAGTATAATTAATAAATTTAGACATTGTATGGATTCTGATAAATAATTTATAAATAAAAAAATATATACATTTTTCAGAAGCTACTTTACTTATCAAGAACTCAAATGGTTTTTAGAGTTTTAATATGAAATACAAACTTATAAGAATATTTGTCCCCGAAAACATGATTCAAAATAGAGAATCGGACATTACATAAATCATTGAGATATCCACGATTCACACAACCCATAACAATTTTTTTTACTGAATCTGCAATAATCACGATTCATAACTATTAGATCAGAATGTTCTACAAAAAAATCACGATTCACAACCACAAAATATATTCAATTATAATCACGATTCACAATCATAAAATATATTCCTTGGCATTTTTCAACTGAAAAAAAGTTGAAAAGTGACTAATGTTGCGAAAGTGCTACAAAAGAATAGATTTAGAGCGGCTGGAATGACGATATAAGTTACAACATCGTAAGCCAAAGTACTATCTGTTCAAGTGTATAGTATAAGAATAATGTAATATTGTATGTATTTCACGAAGGACCTGTACTACCCTCATACTCTCTTCTAATTATTTCCATTACCAGCTCGTTCCATGTGTCAACTGGTCCAGGCATGCACCAATGTAGGCAATCCTGTGGTGGGGGGCTTCCATCTTTGCCCCTTTTAGTAATTTTATTCGGATCAGGACTCCGGTATGGTCCTGGATGTCCGTCATGTCGATAGCTAAAGGCTTCTGTGATGTCCATTAACCGAAGTTTTGATTTGTTTGTCTTCTTCTTCACGGCAAGGTTAAACCCATTAACTTGCTTCTCATGCATAATGTTGGTAAATCCATTCTCAACTATTTCAGTAGCTGGTTGTACCTTTCCAGTGCACGAACCTCCAGTATTCCAGGCTCCACCCTCATAATGATCAGGTGAGAAAGACCTGACTATGGTCAAACCAGTGTAATTTGGATGGGTGCCAAGGGAAGTGAGGATTGTTTCTACAGATATTCCAAAAGCTTCAATGTTGTTGATTTTATTCAGCCGAGACTTGTCTGGCCACCATAACTGTCCTCCCAATATCTCATTGTTCAAGATATAGGCAGATCTCTTTGCAAACCAGTGGCCAGATGAAAGGACAACTACATCAAACTGCGGGACAAACTCCATAAAAACCTCGTCAGGAGCATCAAGGTGAAGCTTATCCAACCCGCCAGGAGCAAAATCAAAGGGCTCAGATGTTCTGTGGACAAGCCATGAGGACCATATCCGAACAATCATAGTAGAAGTTGACTTAAAGTAATACCTTTGCATTCTTTTGTTCCCGCGGTTTTTTGGAACTTCAACCTGGCAATTTCACAAGATTAAGGGGATATAATTAGCTACAGGACAGCATAACTGTGCATCAAAACCAAGGGGATTATTTGTCTAACAATGGAGTTTTATATAAGTCTAATCGGATAAAAAACACAGTCCGAGCTAGGCCTCAAAAAGCATAAAAGACTTTACCGACAGGCATCTGACGTTGTTGATGTCAATAAACAAGAATTAGCACAATAAGTTTACACACTACTCTATTTATTACCTCAAACTTACATAGTATGTATCATATTTAATTTAATTGTATAAGTCTATAAGAGAGATTATTCTTGTCAAGGCAAAGATTAGTAAAAAAAATATCAGCATATGACCAGTGAAGGCTAATACTTAGCACCCTACAGTCCTACACATTTATGGTTAGAAATAAATGAACCTCCAAAAGTCTGTCTCTAGTAATGTACATTGATATAGTATTTCTACTTTCAAGGTGTAGCCGTGTAGCAAAAGGAGGAGAAAGGTAAATTGTATACCATCATCATATCAAACATAACTGACATATGGACACCAATAAACGATGAACATGAAAAAAGATAAATGCTTAAAGGTCATGCAAATGAGAATGTTAATTTCAAACAGGAAGAGCATGGCAAATGTATTTCTCTGCTCTTGGATAAGAATTTAAATTTATAAGAAATTAATACATGGAAAAGAACATGAAGAGAAGAACCATCAACAAGTACTATACAGGAAAGTAATGAATCTAGCTGCTTTGGATATCTGCTTATCAGTAGTATATTATGAATATGAAGTCATTTAACATTCATACTTTTGAATTTAGAATCAGCACAAGGAAATTTTTGTAGCTTTTCTAGCTCACCGTGCTCATTAATGATTTAAAACAGATCTGAGACTACCAAACTTGTGCAACTAGAGGTTTGGAATACTTGCCTGCCAAAGGATGCACAACATTGACTCCATTTGGTTCCGAGCAACTGAATCGCCAATAAAGGCTAATGTCTTTCCTCTCATCAATTCTAAAAACTTCTTCGGATCAAACCTGGGTAGGTCGCAATGTTCAGGTTTCCATCGCCAATTTTCATATTCCTTGTCTGGTCTACCATTTCCCTGGCAATTTTGCATCTGCGTCAGGACTGGACATGAGTTGTTGGAGTATAAAGGACCAGTTTGATCATATACCCATTGCCCATGGTACAGATCACAGTCTGAGATTTAGCCAATAAAGAGATTAGTTCAAAATTTGAGCTAATAAATAATTACATCATTTTATGAGCAATTAAATCATTTGATTCATTTCATAGCCACAGGAAGCTGTTGATAACAAATAGTGTATATCTCTGTACATAAACATGAAACTCCTATGATCATTCATTTCTTGCGGAAACATATAAATTTTATCAGTCAATAGTACACAAATGCAAAGTGAAATACGAGGTTACCAGAAAAACAGGAAATCCATCAAATTTAAGCTACCCCTTAGTTTACAGATTTTGCCTCTCTTATACAATATTGTGGTACGAATTAAGGTTAAACGACTGTTATATATTCACGACAGGACTAATTGCAGGTTTTGGTATACTTTCAAGATATGATTGGTTGCTTTCACATAGCATTTCTAGGTGAATACAGCGTTTGATTTCGCACTTTGTTTAAATGAGTAAACACATATACTCAGATTTATAAAAGCAGAGCAAGTAACTCCATCCTGCACCTTCCAAAAATTTTGCCAAAATCTGATGTGAAGCAAATCCATATAATTTAACTTGTTTTTTCTTGCGAATATCAGTAAACTAGTTTAAATGCCAACCCAAAGCAGGCCCGTTATTGTTATATATACTAACAATGATTTGAAAGCTATCTCAAGACATTTTTAGCTCATGATTAATCTCTTTCACTTAAATAATGAACGAAAACTAATTAGGGGAGTGGACTAATGTTATTTGAATTCTTTAGACACTAAAGACTTAGCAAAACCGTCTCCCACCACTACTTTAATACTCCCTCCGTCCCGGCCAAATGTTTACATTTGGTCCGGGCACGGAGACCAAGGATAGTGGGTGTAATAGTGATTTTATTGTTAAAATAAATGAAGTAGTGGGTGTAATAGTGTAAAGTGTTGAAAAAGTGGAGTGAAGTAGTGGATGTAATAATATATTTATTGTTAAAAGTTACTATTTTTAGTAATGTAAAGAATTGGATGGGACGTCCCAAAAAGGAAAGTGTAAAGAATTGGTTGGGACGGAGGGAGTAATTCTTTACTGGTGCTTAGACCTGGCAAATCGGATAATCGGATCGGTTTCGGATCAGATCAATTTTGGATCGGATCAATTTTCGGTTATGATATATTTGGATACAATTCGGTTCGGATTGGGTCTGATTCGGTTCGGGTGTACTTTCGATTTTACATAATTTAAATCGAATTCGGTTCGGATTGGTTTGATTTCGGATCGGTTTGATTTCGGATTAAAATCGGATGAAATTCGGATTAAAATCGGATGAATTTCGGTTCGGATATTTTCAGATCGGATTTTGTTCAGATTAGAAAAATTCGGTTATGAATTATGATTAATGTTGTATTAGTAAATATGTCAAGATGTAAATAAAAAATGATAAAATAATATCCAATTAAGTAATGAACTTGATTAAGGAATATATTTTTCTAATACCGACTTGGGTCAATATGATAAAATTATATATTCGATAAATATATAATATTATAATTTTTGAAAACATTCTTAAGGATTAAATGAAAATAAAATAATATTTCTAAAATTTTATATTGATATATATATATATATATTATATGATATCCATTTACTTTTAAATAATGAATCTGTGTCTAGTTTGTAGTATATATTCTTTCACTCATTACTTTGTAGCCTAAGTGGTAATATATTGTTTGTTTAGATTGAGGAGTGGGGAGTGGGGACTAGTGTTCGATTCTCTGTAACAAGTTTTTTTTGCTAATTTGATTTTTTACAATTAAAATTTTTTGGTTCAAATAAAAAATTCATATAAATATTTTAATAATACAACAAGTTTCTTTTGCTAATTTGATTTTTTACAATTAAAAATTTACGATTCAAATAAAAAATTTATATAACAATTTTAAAAATACAAAAATTAAAAATTTTTGGTTCAAATAAAAAATTCATATAAATATTTTAATAATACAACAAGTTTCTTTTGCTAATTTGATTTCTTACAATTAAAAATTTATGATTCAAATAAAAAATTTATATAACAATTTTAAAAATACAAATAAAGATGTCAGATTCGTATTCAATCAGCCACATATCTATATCTACACTGTATTATTAAAGTTGTTGGTCGTCCATCCGGTAAGTTCTGTTTTTATACAACTATTATAATCTAATTTTAAAATATATATATTCTATCAACAACTCAATTATCCGGTAAGCCCACTTTTTTTGTACAATAATCTAATAAACACATTTATCTTCTATTACCGTTCAAATTCTTCAATTTATTTGAATTTACAGCTTATTAATTAAATCTTATAAATATTAAAATAATATTATTATTTTATCTATATTAAATAATTTTTATTATGTACTATATTATTATAACCAACATATTAGAAAATTTTAAATTTAATATTTAAATCATATAAAATAATTAATATATATAACTTAAATACCATATGTGCTTTGCCGGGTTATAATTTATAAGCTAGTTAATATATCAATAGAACTTATCTTGTTTCAATTATCTTGATAGTTGATAATGATTAGATCTCTAATATAATTTAACAATAAATTCATTACACATAAATAATATAAAATAAATTTTTCAAAATATTTGGACTCACAGTTTGCACGAGTTACACTTATACTTATTTCCCGTGCGATGCATGGGTCGATTTTTTTTACTATTTTCATATTTTTATATGATTTGAACTTATTTTTATAATAATAATTTAAATTTATTTAATGTTGTATGTATATATTTTTAGTTAGGAGATTAATGTGAGATACGTTTTAGTTCACAGAGAGATGGTTGTTGACTGTTGTCTTGTTGATGAAAACTCAATTTTTTAATTTGAGTAGACCTTTCTGGTGTGTTAATAAGTAATTTATTTTGGGCACTTAAAACATGTATTTTAAAAAATAAGAATAAATAGATAATTTTAATATTTTTTATATGATTAGAATTTATTTTAATTTTTATAATAATAATTTAAACTTTATTTAATTTTATATGTATATATATTTATATAAACTTTCATATACTTTATTTATATTTATATTTTAATAAGATAATATTTATAAAGAATAATGTCATATGTATTTTAGTTAGAAAATTAATGTTTTAAAATTAGGCTCAATAATTAATTAACTTTAATATAGTATAGATAAGTAATTATTTAAATTATAATTATAATAATACATTTAAGAATATAATGGAAAGGGAAATACAAAAATAAAAAATAAATATTAATTACAAATATTAAAATATCAATGCTATAATAAAAAAAGCGGGTAAATAAATTTTGTGACTCGTAAAATAGCGGGTAAAAATATAACAATAAAACTTTAGGCGGTTAAATAATACACTAATAAGACTTAAGAGCGGGTAAAATTTCTATATAGATGGCGGGTACACAGAAAAATAGCGTACAAAAGCTATCTCTTATGCCCTGAGCCGCTGGGAGTGATCACAAAGTAATACAGAGTAACAGAGGTAATCTCTCCGTCTCTCTCTCTCTTAGGGGATTTTTATCATTATTAATTATTCGGGTTTAATTTCAGTGTATATACGTTACAATAGTTTTGAGGGTTTGCAATTGATTTTTTTTTCTTGATTGTAGATAACAGTGAGTCAGTGATGGTAGATCTTCACGATAGAGATAACACACGTATCCCTTCTGTGCATCAGCGAACGATACAAAAACCTGATAGGAGATAGAGCAAATGTTGGGATGTGTTCGTGTTCATAGATGGAACAAATGTTGAACCGAAGATGAGGAGAGCGCAATGCAAGCACTGTAAGAAAGCAACTTTTCTTGCTAACTTAACGATGGATACCAGTAATATGAATAAACATATGAAAAAATGTAAAGAGTATATTGAGTTTCTGAAAACAAATGGGGAGATTCCACAATTTACGCAAACTCGCTTTAGGGAATTGATTGCTAGGGCTATTACTAGACATGGATATGCTTTTTCATGGGTTGAACATGAGGGAAATAGGGAAATTCATGCATATCTTAATCATGAGGTTCAATCAATTACTAGGAACACGGCTAAAGCTGATTGCTTGAAATTACATAAGACTTTAAAAGATCAAATGTTTAAGATTCTTCAAACTGTGCCTGGTCGAATTTGCTTAACTTCTAACATGTGGACTTCGTGTCAAACTGAAGGTTATTTGTGCTTAACTGCACATTATGTGGATACTAAATGGAGATTAAACAGTAAGGTTCTCAATTTTGTTCATATTGAATCTCCACACACAGGATATGCTATGTATAGTAATGTGTCTGCATTAATTCGAGATTGGGGCATTGATCATAAAAAAATTTCAATCACACTGGATAATGCTTCAAGTAATGATAAAATGCAAGATTACTTGAGAGACTCTCTTAACGTTCAAGGGTCATTGTTATGTCGGGGTCAATTTTTTCATATCCGTTGTGCTGCTCATGTCATGAACCTCATTGTTAAGGATGGGCTCAAGAAGATAGACCATAGTGTTGAAAAGATTAGGAGAAGTGTTAAGTATGTAAAGTGGTCAGAAACTAGAAAACAATCTTTTGAAATAGCGGTAAAAAATGTTAGGATTACTGAGACTAAGGGATTGTGGTTAGACGTTGCAACTAGATGGAACTCTACTTATATGATGCTTGACAGGGCTCTCTTATATCGTAGGGCATTTGAAGAATTGAGTTGTGCTGATGATGCATATACACATCTTCCAAATCCAGATGAATGGGAAAAAGTTCAAAAAATTCGAGATGTTTTAGAACCATTTTGTGATATAACTGAATTATTTTCTGGAAGTGATTATCCCACTGCTAATTTGTATTTTGAGAATGTATGGAGGATAGCAATGCATTTGAGAGAATTAGCGACTAGTGAAGATAATGATTTAAAATGTACGGGAATAAGCATGAAGGATAAGTTTGAAAAATATTGGTTGAAATATGAGGTTTATGGTGTTCAAGAGTACAATACATTATTTGCCTTTGCATTAGTACTTGATCCTCGATATAAGGTACAATGCCTTAAACTTTGTTTTGAACGGCTATATAAAGATCAAGAGGTTTTAATTGAGGTAGCTAATGTTAAGTTTAAGCTAGAGAAGCTCTTTCTCGAGTATATGCCAAACATGAGTAACAACTCAGTAGAAGCATCTTCAACTACATCACATCGTAGTGCCTCCAAGAGGTCTAAATATAACCTTGCAGTAAGTTTTTATTTTGTGCTAAGTGAAGTCTTTTATCATATTATTACATAATTTTAATTTCTTGCTGCTGTTATAATTTGATCATTTGTAATTTTACTTTCAGGATTTAGACACTCAAGATTCATCTGATGTTGCAATAAAGACTAAGTTGGATCTTTACTTGGAGGAGCCTAGAATTAGTCGAGCTACAGATTTCAATATTTTAGAATTTTGGGGGAGAAATGAAGCAAAATATGGCGAGCTTTCTTACATGGCTAGGGATATTTTATCTGTGCCGTTGACAATAGTTGCTTCAGAGTCCACTTTTAGCATTGGTGGAAGGATTTTGAATAAATGGCGAAGTTCTTACCTCCCCGAAAATGTAGAGGTTCTCATCACTGCTCGTAGCTGGCTATATGGTTATGAAGGTGTGTATTCTTTAGAATGTATTTTTATTAAAAGGCAGAATACATTAGTTCTTTATCTTCATTATATAATTTAAATTTGTTTTATGTTATCTTTTGAAAGCAATGGACGACGGAGAGTACTTCGGTTGTGAAGTGGATTGGGCTACAAAGAAATAAGTTTAGTTTAAAGGTATCATATATTTATATTCATAGCAACTAGTTCCTTTTAGTTTCAGAGTTTGTTTTATGACAACTGATATTCATAGCATAGTGTTTATAAATCAGATTTTCTTTTGTCAACTGAATATAATATTACACTGCTATATCATTCTGCAGTTCAAGGTAGCAGCACCTTTCTACACTTTTCGAGCCGAAGTATCAGCTTCGTAGAACAAGCTCATCCCATATTTGAACAAAGTATTAATTGTGCTGGAAGTTACTGTTATATAGACGAGGGTATTTGCCAATGTTATTATTATTTCGTTAGATAGTTAGATAGCCTCAGTGATTTGTTGCCCCAGGAGCTGAGATGTACTACATGGCTACATCCAACTTTAATGGGTTACTTTCAAAGACCAGGTCTATTGTTGGTTGAGAGTTGGATTTGGCCATTGATTGTGCGCCCGCTTCCTCTTCTGTTTTGTATATTTTAGAGTTCAGTCTTTGAATGTATTCACAAGAATCACAACTAACAGTGATATCATGTTTCTAGTCTTTTTTGGTTAAATTTTCTTATTAATTGTTTCATCAGTTTTGTCTTACCTACCCTTTCTTTTCCTCTTCTCATGGTCTTTGATGAGCATTTCTGATAAAACCTTTAATATGTTCTGAGTACTGAATCGTGTATTCTTATGTAATCGACATTGATAATTTTAAAGGGATACTCTAGTATTAAGTTGCATGTGACATTAATCGTGTTTATATAATATTTTTGATCATGCTTAAATATGTTATATATTTTTAATCATAATAATTGGTTACTTATAGCTGACTTTAGAATATGTACATATTTATAAAAATATTATAATATTATCATTTTTATTATTTTCATTTGTATTGAATAAATAAAAATAAATAAATTATAATTTAAATTATAAAATTTATAGTTATTTTCACCTAACAACTCTTCTAGTTTACTACAACTTGATTACAACGACGACGATAAAAAATATAACTTTTATAATATTATTTTATTGGACAAATTTAATTTTGGATTTACATCGGATCAAAATTTTCGAGTCATATTTGGTTCGGATAATTCTTTATTCGGGTTTAATTGATTTCGGGTCATTGTTGGATACATTAGTTCGGATTATTTTCGGTTAAATTTTCGGTTCGGATAATATTCGGTTCGGGTGAGATCGGATTTCGGATCATTATCGGATTTAACTATATTGCATCGGATTTCGGTTCGGATCGGATTGTTTCGGATTCAGTTAAATTTCGGATTATGTAATTCGGATATAAAATCGGATCTCGGTTCCATACATTTCGGTTCGGTTCTTCGGGTCCAGACCCAATTTGCCAGGTCTACTGGTGCTCATTAAATTTTTTAAATAAATTCTTTATGAAATAATGAAAGGAGAAATAGAGCCAACGAATATTCAACACGACTAAATATTAAAGAGAAGAAAGACAGTGACATAGTGATCCAAGAATAAATGAATCATAGCTATTAAAAATTAATAATAAGCCAAGAAAATCATATTTAGGGTAAAGACTTGCAATTATATAAGAAAGAAAATGTAATTTAGAGTACTACCTGAGTAACCTGAACCAGCTTTGTTGCTTATATTTCCCTGTACAGGAGATACAGAAGGTAAAACTTCCATGCTCGGTGTTGGATCAATTCCAGTTTCAACACTATTTGTGACATTAGTTGACAAAGAAATATTATCGACTTTCCCCTCATGTAGTGAACCAGGCTCTCCCGCTGGTTGATCAACCATCTCCTCAGTCTTAGATAAAGCTTGATTATCAGATGCGGGTACAGTCAGCTCAGGCTGTGAAACCGATTTTTCATTTGTACTTTGAGAAGTAGAATGTGGGTTCTTACCAGTTTCTGATTCGCGGCGATCATTATCAAGAGGAACTAAGCCTTCATGTCCCCCTGTAGAGTTCAATTCTGTCAAATCTTTAACCATATGTCCATCAGGGGGCAAAGACACGGAATTAAAATTCTCAGAAGGACTGACCCCATAAAAATACCCACTAAGCGTAGACCCAATCGGTTGGGAAACCATAAACAATGAAGCTAAAACTAAAAACACAGCCAATCCCACCAATGAGCTTACAATCGATACAAGACTCTTCGGATAGGCACTTGACGAATGCCCTTCAGTGGAGCCCTCTTTCATAGCTAAACAAACTAATCAAATTCAAGAAACTCCAACAACACATGTAGCTTCGAAAACCAAAACTCCACTACCTAAACTATCTATCAAATCGAAAAATAATGCAACTTTGAACATAAATGAGCAAGAATTTCAAATGGGCACTTGTAAAATCACCAGAAACGCACAAAGATCTGCAAGAAACATAAATTTAAAGAAAAAGTAAATACTGGGTAGTTGAGAGAAAGAAACACATGGCATTACAAAAGATAGAGACATTTATGTATGTAGATACAAGAACTAAGAAGAAACATATAAAAAAACAAATCTTGAAGAAACAGGTTGGTACCTGTATGTTGTTGGATTTGATCTAGATCGATAGCCAATTGTACAAAGTGATTCTCCAAAATTTAAGGGGTTTCAAGATTTAGTTATGTTATGAGGTGTAAAAAATAAAAACACCGCCTCACTGACGCAATGAATCACACCACTGTTTTACAGAAAAACAACAAAGATAACAAAAGGGTTCATGTTGAAAGTTTAATTGTGTGATTTATTTGTAAATTGGAGCTTGGAGTTTGTTTGTTTTGTCAGGATTGGAGCTTGGAGTTTAGTTGTAAAGACAATTTACAATTTATATTGCCTATTGGAGTGGTTTGGGTTTATACCGACTTGCAAATATATAACTAATGCACGCTATTTTTTTCATCTTTTTTTTAAAAAGCTAAATACACGCTCAGCTATGGTATGTTATATATTTTGAGACCGACATATATTAAATATATACTAATTTATATCTCATGCGATGCAAGTATAAATTTTTTAAATATTTTTTATATAATTTAAATTTTATTTTATTTGTATAATAATAATTTAAACTTCATTTAATACTATTTGTATATACTTTTATATAATTTATTTATATTTATATTTTAATAGTATAATGTTTATGTGTCTATAAAGATGTATTTTAGTTAAAAATTAATATGAGATATTTTAGTTATGAGATTAATGTTTTAAATTTAAAATATCGACCGATTACCGACTGAAAGTTTCAATTTTCGGGTTTAATAATATAGTGTGTATATATATATATATATTGTCAATAAACTAAAAATATATACATATTAAAATTTATTAATAATATTACATATTTTTAAATTTTTATTAAAAAATCGGATTATTTTTCAAAAAAAAAAAATCTGAATTTTTTCTTAAAAAATGCAAGTTAAATTTAAAATTTTAAAACCGAACCGAATTCTGAATCAGACCCACATATCGGAAAACAATTTCAAAATCAGATTTTGCAAACACCCTTTCCAATTGAATTTTGGGCTTCTGATATTTTAGAACATCTCTAAATTCTGGTCCATCTCCGTCACTCTTCCCACTCAAACAACAAATATCAATACTCTCCTTTTATTTACCCCACTCACCTTTCATTACTGAAAAATTAAAATAAACAATTATTATTTCTTTTACATTTTAAAATTGCAGGAACTCTAAAAATTTGTATATATGTACCTCTTTTTCCTTTTAGTTTGTTATTTGTTCTCAACTTTTATCAACTACACTGATGGAGTAATATGAAGTGATTGTGTTTATAGCAGTACAGTAATTGGCAACTAAATTATATGGAGTAGTATTTTTAGTTATGGTGATGCTTAGTGTTTTATTTTTGTTTGTTATTCATATAGTTTTGGTTGAAAATCTGTTAGAAGCACAATTATATAAATTTTTAGTCGTTTACATATATATAATAAGCAGCGACCACAAAAAACCTTAGGTTAATGAGAAACACGTTCACAATGTTGGCACTGTCATAAAATTAATCTCATGGAAGACCAACATCAGAAACCAATACAGAAACTAGGTGTTTTAGAGTTGTCATTAGAGTACAAGAGTTCTGACATTCAGCTAAACATGTGTTTGCAAGTAATGTGCAGGAGCCATCGAGAACTAAGCCAACATAACTACATAAATTCGGACAGTCAGTGCCTTGCAGATGAGCATTGCCAAATTACGTAAAAGAATCCAATTTTTTTGTTTAGGCAAGGTGTGGCTGATAGTAATAGCACTTTGGTGAGGATTGCATATGTGCTAGAGCCTACCAGATGCCCACTTTGACATTTTCAGACGGTCCAGTTTATTCGGTGATATTGATATTTTTGCTGCTGGTGACATAAACTGGTGATGTTGAATTTCGTATTGCTGTTCTGAATTCGGACACTGCAGTAAATGCATCATTTGTCATGCCATTTATGCAGACATTTCATTTATTGTAAGGGTAAGTGGTGGTGATGAAATCATATAGGTGAGGATGGGGAAGTACCAGTTGCTCATTTTCTTTTGGGAGTAAGGCCAAAAAGGGAATCAACTGGTCACAAGATTATGGATGCACTCGGTTTTGATGATGACAAACTTAAGGAGATTGCCAAATTCGTAAGCTTCAACATGAAATTCCTGAGTGCTGATTGATTAGTTTCTTTTATGATTGTAAATTCTAATTTTATTGCTGATTGCAATAGTCATTTATGCAGATGGACCAGGATATAGCTTTGGGCCTTAATAAGAGAAGTTGAAGAGCATCCTAAAGTGAGAGTAGCTCTTGCTTTGTAATCTTTTCAACATTTTTCCTAGGACATGATTTGGGTCCACATTCCTCTTCTCTCTTCCCTAGCTAGTACACCGTATGTATGTCCTTGATATATTATTTATAGAGACCTTTATTTTTACTCATAGAGGCCAGGTCCTCATAATCCTGAACGCATATAAGAGAGAGTAGTTAATATATTGTACCTGTTTGCATACAATGCCATCTTGTTAATCCATTCTGCTGTTGATAATTCAAATAATATAGATGAGCGACGTTATATTTTGAATTTTCTTTACATTATTTAGATCGAGAGAGGCATTACCACTAAAAGAATGATTTGATTTTGGTTTGATAAATGCATTATATTTTTCTTTCAGCAAGTTCAAAATGTAATGTTCCCCTTAAATTGAGATGATGGTAGATAGTGTCAAATCTGATTGAGCTACTTATAAGCGACAGCCTGTTTAGATGTAACTAGTTGCTCGACTCGTAAGAACAGCATAATGAATTAGGGGATCGAGCTAGTAGTGGAATATATCTTGTTCTGTTTATATAATCTTATCGCATCTCTCCAGATATGTCACTCATTCGTCTTTTCTGTCTACCAGTTGGATAGAACTTGTATATTTCTCAATGATTTCTATCAGCTTGTATGCATTTAAAATTCTGATCATATTCTTTATTTAATTTAATATGCAGAGCCATGTAAAGTTTGATGTCTTGTAGCAGTTATTCGTTAATACTGTATATAGCTTCTGGTCATCATGCCAAATCTCATCTGAGACTTTTTGTGCAGGACTGTTTCAATTGTTTATATTATCGATCGTTAACTTGTGCTTAAAAGTTGTTTTGAACCATTTAAAGTTCCATTCAGTTAAAGTTACTTGGAGAATGTCAAATGAGGCCTGAAAATTACGCTGAATCTCTATTAACTTGTAAGTGGATTTGGTAAAAGAGAATGACTGGGATTCCTCTTTGGGTGGATGAGTATGGAACAGCAGTACCACTTCAAGTTGGTGTTTAGCCAAATTAGCATTGGTCAATTTATACTGTGCAGTAATCTAGATTGTACAGCAGACTCTGATGAGGCAACTGATATCTTATAAAGAACTCATGGTGATCGATGCAGCTGATTTACGCGGAAAAAAAATTGCTATCTCGGTACAAATTTTATGTTGGTGGGAATGAATTTTATGCCAATTTTATCGTGTCGAAATATCACACTCCCCATGTTATGTGAAATCGAATTGGCTACTCTAGATTGAATCATTTTAGAAATTTATTTGTTGTAGAAGGATAATGAATGATGACACACGTGGGTTGGCTAATGAAGAGTGTTATAGGACATGTATATGCTGGGGATTGGCCACTGGGGAGGGGAGGGGAGGGAGTTGAGTGCATGGTGTGGTCATGTTTAGGGATGTTTCAAGTGCGATTAGTATTTGACCATGTAGTATTGTATAGCCCCCCTCCCTCGAAGAATGTATTGTAAAAGTGAAACAAACCTCATTGATTGCTTTGAATTTTTAAGGCCCATGATTTGTAATGCCCTCACGCGTTTTCCTCCCTTCTCAAAAGATACTAGTACTGTACTATACAGTTTCGTTAAAACAAATTTAGTTAATAAAAATGTGATTAGTCATCAACTCGATAGGGTTAGCCGTTGCTCTCTCAAATGAGAGTCGATCCCCATTTTCGGATCTAGGGTTCTAGCCGCCTTTTTCATTCTCCTACAATTTTCTTCTCCGTTGATTTTCCTTAAATAAAACCCAATTTTTTGAGTGTTTGTGTGGTTCTCCTTTTAGGGTGTTTGTTTGCCTTTTATTCTGGGGTGTTCTGTTATATTTTTTTTTAGTTATGTTTGGATTTACTCGGTGATGGATCTTTTGAAAATGATTTTGTTGATGTTGTTGGGGATCTGGAAAGTCTGCATCGAACCTGGGGTCGTGATGATTATTGCAAAGAGCTCACCTTTTACAACAAAAAATGGTTCATCCTTCGGGGGTTTTCACTTTCTGCATGCCTATAGCTGGTATCCGACATGTAAATAGCTGGGACGGTAGACGATTGTTATGTACGTTGTAAATTATATTTAATCGAATTCAAGTAGTTCTAGATCATTTTTTTTCAGAAAGAAAAACACTTGAAATGGTCTTGGAGGCAAAATGAGTGCGATTTTGACAATTGACATGCATTATACTTGTAGTGTGTATGAGTGATGATCTCACATTCATGCACCTCATAAGATAAGCCCGAGTTAACCCGGCCTGTCGTCTTTCCTAACTCGGTTTCGACATTCTCTCTCACCCAAAAATTGTGCTGTTGGGAAGTCCCACCTACTCACCAAGTACAAATAATATTTGGGTAATAATCTCATCATGTAGTAGTACTTGAAAGGAATACAAGTCAAGTGAATATGGAATGGTCAAACACTTGAATGCCATTTTGGCTGCAATAATAATCAAAATAATTCAAGGAAAAATAAATTTATTGACCTGTTTTTCAAGAACATGAGGTAAATTTGCAAATATTGACTGTAATAATTTCCAATGCTTAACTGGGGCGCATGTATATAATTATGAATGCGAGGTACACTTTTAGAACATGCATAATATTACAGTATACAAGTACACATTGACTTGCAGAGTAATTATACAGTCTTATGAATCATGAGACCCGGCTCTTCTCGCTATAGCATCATACTGCATGTTAAATTTGGTCAACTTTTTAAGAGAGTACCGGAGAGCCAGGGCAGTTCGTTGACTAATTATTAGCTAGTGCATGCAGTGAAAATTCAAATCTTTCTCATTTCGTGTTTTCAAAAACATAATTATACAAGTTGTGCTATGATTATATATTTTCTGATTCTCGCCTCGTATTATCAACGAATCTCATATTAATTAAAAATATCAATTCCAATTTACCGGAAGGTATTTTTTTCCTAAGGAAATAACAGGACTAATTATATTATAGTTTCAGATTTAAGATTAGTAGATCGATCAGTCCCACACTCCCATTGACATTTCTTATACTTGTATAGTTTACAAACATGATTAGTCAATTGTCTTCTTTTCACTAACAATTTTTTGGTTTAATGCTAGTTAGTTGATTAAATCAAAAAAGTCAATGCCAGGCACACAGTATAGACATCTAAGGTCACGGAAACTTGTATGCCACTTAATTGCCACAAGTCAACATGCAACATATACAGTACATATATTAATTTTCTGGAACATGCAGCTATAAGTATACGAGACCCAAATTAAATATATTTTTAAAATTTGAGTATATATATATATACTGTAAATTTTGTATATTTATATATAAATAACTCAAATTTTAGATTTTTAAAGCACCGAAGATCTTAGGCACTGGTCTTAATCGCTGTCCGCTGTCGGCTCCTATTCTCCTCACACACAAAATACACACCACTGACAAACACACACACAGATTTTAAATATCAAGTGGCATTATGTTTATCCAAAGTGCTGCCCAATTGCATGACTACATTTAAAGACTTGTGGGTGCATTAACATAGAAATACAGAATCACCGTGCTAACTCGATGCATCAACCAAAGCAAGGGGGCTGCTTCTAGTAAAATTAAATTGATCCTGCAGGAAGATCACTAGTCTGTTCCTGTGTTTGTGATGAGTTGATTCAAGTCAAGTATATAATTGGATTCTTATTGATCTTCTTATGCATATCCCGTTGCCCCCGGCCTCCTATCAACTTCATAACCATGTAGCGTTCTGCATTTTTCACTCATGTCCAAATAAGAATATTATACACACACTGACACACCACTCATTTTATTATGCAAGGATTAAGATTTCACAAGAAAACAAACACTTGAATCAACACATGCATAGAGATGTACAATGCTTGCCTATATGTTTACCGACATAATGCTCTTAAATTGGTAGGCTAATCTTAAATTTATCTTGCTTATGGCATAAACTAATCACTTGTTAAAATGCATGATTAGTCAAAGTCTTCTATATCTCACCCTCCTCAATCTTAACAATTCCCATTTCTTTAATATATATTTTTTGCTGACTAATTTTTCATTTAAAGTATTTCTCCGAAATGATACCAGTATTTCATGTATAGTAATAATCCAAGGTTTTACTTTTAATTTTTGGAAATTTAACAAGTATTTTTTATTTTCTCAAAACAAATTTCTTAAATTTATGGAAAATCAGATATAATTTAGGTGAAAAATTGGGAGAAAAAATCTCGAAAGATATGAGAAAACAATACCAAACGCGGAAATTAATCAATACTGTGGATTGAAGGCAACAGTTCATCTACCCAACCCACTTAAGCTATAAGCTTTAAGCATATATGCATGTGAGTTGGAATGCTTGGCCTTAACGAATGCTTTTCACCAAATCATTTTGTGTTATTCACATCAACTTGTACTCTTCTATGTTGATAGTAATCCAACTTTTTATGTTTATTTTGTACCAAAGCGTCAAAATTAAACATGCACGTTGGCTGTTGAGAACTCTCAGTATCCTTTTCGTGTTTCATAGTAAAAAAAATATGTACATATTTATACTTTTTGTATATAATAAACTCGAAAGTTGACCGTAATTAATTAACGATTTCTTTAAATGTACTGCTTACCTAAACATATGTATTTGATAGATGATAGGTGCTTGTTTTAATTTATGCTGTTGTTTTCTTTCTTTTTTTATAATTAAACAATTCATTAATTAAAAACCATACGCCGTCTACAAAAATAATCAAAATCAAAATTTAACGAATACATATCATAAATCAAATCAGATCTTCTTTTATCAAAACTACGATCATTAAGTACATATTCTGTCCTTCGTATCGCTAGAATATGCAGCTTTTTTCGAGAGACAGTCTAACGATTTGTTATAGTTGTGAGAAATATATATATTTGATTTTTCACAATGTTTTCGAGAAATTGACCATAATTGAGATACCATACAATTCCTTAACAATGAACTATTATTATAAGAAACCCGCAAACCTAACATCCCGGACATAAAAATACACCAAAGGCTCCCATAATAACAAAACCCAAAATCTCGGTAAAGATAACCCAATAAATAGGTAGCAAAACTCTCAATGAAGAGGGAGACTTATTGACTATAAATAAAACGGAAAGGAATAAGAAAGCAAAAAAGACGGGGCTTATCATCAATCAGCTCAAACTCAATATATGAATTAAGGTTTTTTTTATCTGGAGTCAATTTCTTTTCTCTCTTCATATCCAATTATATTAAGACAAAAACTAGAAATAAGGCTTACCTACCCCAATTATATATGAGACTTTGAAAGGAAGAATAGATCTGAATTTGCATTAGTAACAATAAATTAGAGAAAAAAATATTCATCATGTATCAAAACAAATCCGAATGGAACATTACACCGACTAAACGATACGATAATGAAATTAAACAACCGCAATATATTACCTTAAAAATATACTCCATGAATCGCAGAGGCTGCTCAAAATTGACCACTCCCACCAAAGCATTTTTCAACTTGAAAACAACATCAAACCCATGCTCTCAAATCAACATAGATATGCACTTCCTCCCTCCTAAGTCCTAATACATGCATGACTCATTTTTTATTTTTTCACAAATTTCGATACGTTTGGAATTGAAGAAAATATTTATAAATAATATTATTTTCATTTTTCTATTTTTATATAAAAATATGAATTATATATCTTCTACAAACAAGAAAATCAAAAAAAGTATACTCTCTCTCCTCCATTCCATAAAAAGTGGCTATTTATAAAAATTAAAAGTCAAACTGATTCAACCTTGATCATTAATTAATAATTATTGTTAGAAATAAAAATTATGAAAAATATATCATTAAAAAATATATTACATTAACTATTAAATTTAATTTTTATTTTTATAAAAATATAAATCAATAATATTTAATTAATGGCCAAAGTTATATAGATTTGACTTTTAATTTTTATAAACCGCCACTTTTTATTATTTATATATACTTTTTTTATACCTACAAGAGAAGTGAGCCCATAATCCTTTCGTTTTAAATTATTTGTCTTTTAATTTTGTATACCTATTTCATTGTGTATAGTAAAATAATTTTGTAAGTTAATTTTTTAAATAAAATTTTAATATGTAAATATTTGTTTAGAAAAAAATTAATCTTTTTTTTATAAAACTATGTATTATATAGAGTTTTGTAATATGTGTAAAAAGTTGAAGTGAGGGGAGTAAAATTAGAGGAAAAATTAGCATGTATAATCATGTCAGTGCATATACATGCTTACATAGGTATGGATATGCAAATTCACCACTCGTGTGTATATATATATATATGGAAAAGGTCTCGGAGTCACAGTTGGATAAGTACTATAATACAACCAACCTATCTTCTACCGTTAAAAATCTAAATCAACGGTTGAGATTTAAAAAAAACATACGCTCTATAATAGAGCGTACATACGCTCTATTAAATAGCGTATGTTACTTTTTTTCTCATTTTACCCTTGCTCTATTATATCTCTCCCTATAATACACACTCATATCTCCCAGCAACACACTAGTTCTTTCATCATACCTAATTTTTGGAGATTTCTATGAGCTCTCTAAAACCCATCTCATGACCAATTTCATACCCATGCTCTCTAAAAAAATCTAGATTTTAGAATCATTTTTTCTAGGGTTGTAATGGCGAATCGTATAATGAAACAAAGTTTAAAATCCGTGTTCCTCCGTTGACGTTACAAATATGTTTCCTCCACTCGTTCCATCTTGCCTCTCTGCTATGTATCTCGTATTCGCCCTATCGCACCGTCTTCCATACGATATTACACTAGTGCTTACATTGTTCATCTCGAGCAAACATCCGTTCGTATGTACAGAGAGATTAGATTGACTGTGAACCTGTTTTGACTTAGAATATTTTTCAGCCATTTAGGTACGCTCTATAATAGAGCGTATGTGATTTCTTTAAAAAAATAATTTACATGTGATAAATTAAGGGCATAAAAGGAAATAAAAAAAAATACATATGTTCTATTATAGAGCGTATGTCATTTTTTTTAATTTAATCACATAGCCGTCCTTTTGTTTTCTTAATGGTGAGAGATGAGTTAACTGGATTATATTACATATTCAACCGGTAGAAGTATATATATATATATATATATATATATATATATCCATTTTACACTCCAAGGCATGTGGCCATAAAATATTATAAATCTTCGTCTTAAACTATTATATGTAAAGCTTTCAAACACCCCACGAGCCAAACTCCACTCCTTTCTCCTCAACTCTTTGCACTAGTGTCATTTCTCTCTGCAGCTCTCTTTCAAATCCCATTTAAACTTGTTCTTGATCCATCAACCCCGTATATATCATCTTGCAAACACTACATTTTTATATAAGTAATTAGCACTCTTCCACCTAATTGTTCATCATTTTGTATCCTTGAAGAATAAATATATATATCCATGGCTCTCGAAACATGGTTACTCAAGGTAAAGAAAAGTATATCAAACACTTTCCATTCCACACCACCAAGTACAAAGCATATCATCATCAAGAAATCATCTAATGTTGGAGTTCTTGCCATAGAGATAGCTAACCTCATGTCGAAAATTCTACATCTATGGCGATCTCTTTCAGATAAAAATATTACTCGCCTTAAAACTGAATGCATATTACTTGAAGGCGTTCACAAGATTGTTTCCAATGATGAAGCTTTCCTTTTGAGCCTTGCCTGCGCGGAGATGGTTGAAAATTTAAGAATGCTAACTAAGTCTTTGTCTCGATTGAGCAAGCGATGTGAGGACTCGAATCTTCAGTCATTTGATCGCTTGTTTGATGACTTTTCCAACACGGGACGTGATCCTTATAACTGGATCATGAACTGGAAAGATATGGAAGCCAAGATCAAGAAAATGGAAAAGTATATAAAGACAACAGCCACGCTTCACAGAGAGCTAGAGGAGCTTTCTGTAATGGAAAATGTTGTCAACAAGTCACTCAAGTCATACAAGGAACATGAAGCATCAATCAAACAGCTCAAGATCATTGATCAGCAACAAAAATTAGCTTGGCAAAGACAGGAGGTCAAGTATAAAAAAGAAAAGTCTTTATGGAATCGAAATTTCGACACAGTCACAATTTTACTTGCAAGATCAGTATTCACAATTCTTGCAAGGATTAAGCTAGTTTTTGGAATTGGGCATGCCTATCCAATTCCAGTTGCTTCTTTACCCCGTAGCCTCTCTGCTTCTGCAGCTATCTATCCATCTGAAAACCATTTTGATAATTCTGTTAGCATGGTTTCAGGGCCACTGATCATGATCAAGAACTCTAAACAACAACAAGAATTACAAATACCGTCTCAAGGATTTTTCGAGTTGAACTCTAAGCTACTAAAACCACCTACAGGTACACTAGGCGCAGCTGCTCTAGCCCTACATTACTCAAATTTGATAATAGTGATGGAGAAGATGATAAGGTCACCACAGCTAGTTGGATTCGATGCAAGGGATGATCTTTACGCGATGTTGCCACAAAGTATTCGATGTTCTCTTAGAGGTAGATTGAAAGGAGTAGGATGCACAGCTACTGATCCAGTTCTTGCTGGAGAATGGAGAGATGCATTGGTGAAGATACTAGGTTGGTTGTCACCTTTGGCGCATAATATGATAAAATGGCAAAGTGAGAGGAGTTTTGAACAGCAGAATATGACACCTAAAACTAATGTTCTTTTGTTACAGACACTGTATTTTGCAAACCAAGAGAAGACAGAAGATGCCATAACTGAGCTGCTGGTAGGTCTGAATTACATCTGGAGATTTGAAAGGGAAATGAATGCTAAGAACTTGTTTCAGTGCAGCAACTTCAATGGATTCTTACAGAATGATGCTAGTTAATGATATGGGATTGTTTTTCTTCCTGTTTTAACCCTTGGGAAATATTTTTCTTTGGTATAATTTTGTCTCTGATGAGTATAAATTAATATCATCTCATAATATTTTCTTCATATTTTTGTTTTTTATTAGATTGAGCTCATAAGGTCAGATCTGTGAAGTTTTGTTTTGCTTCCTAATGTGATCTGTATGCTGTGAAGTATAATGTTTATATATGACATTATTGAATCAGATTTTAATAATAAATCTTGATTCATTTACATACCATGTGAACATATGTATTCTTCTATTCTGGTCTTTAATTGTTCCTGAGGCAACATTGGATTCTGATTCTGTATAGCTTTCAAGTTTCCACAGCAACCACAAGCACTAGAATTTTAAGGATTAATTAATATGGTTTTTCATCAACCGACCACTACTCTTCAATTAATTTGTTAAAATCACATAATGAATTGATAATACATCATGTAACTCATTTAGCATATGGTAAATTGGATTAGTTACAAGAACATAATAGCACAGACAAATGCTTAATCTTCTAGATGCAAGTAGATTTGAAGTGCAGGTCGACCTAATCTTCGAACCATACCATTAGTGCAGCTGGTATATGTAGCTAATAAATGGAAAATTTTCTAACCCACTAAGACTCTCAGGGCAGTGTATATATATGCATTTTACGAATATGTATATGGATCCTGGAAGCTAAAAGATCACATCTACTTCATAGTTCACAATGGTAGCCAACCAGTATTTGTCTCAAGGTTCGAATAGGCACAGGATAAAACAGCCAGCTTCTGTTCCATTTCTTTGGGAAGTGAGACCTGGTGTACCTAAAAAGGACTGGAAGCCTAACCCTTCTATCACACCAGTTGATCCCATTGCTCTACCTCCTGTCAAGCTCATCGCCTCGGTTCCATTCAAATGGGAAGAAATTCCAGGAAAACCTCTTCCTTTCTTCCCACAGGCAATGTCAAAGGCAGTTCCGCTACTTCTCTTGCCCCCACCACCATCTGTGCTAGTTGATTCTCAATCACCAGCGCGAACTGTGTACTCCCAAAATTATTGCGATAATTCAGATGATGAAATGTATGATTCATACCTTGATGCATGGGGTTTTGAATTCGATGAGGAGTCCATCAGTTCTGCTCCATCCCTTGTAGCCAATCGCATGATACCAACTTTGGCAATTACTAATTCTGTTCCAGTGGAAGAGAATGTTCTGATGGATAGTAACAGTGGACAGCTACAAGCACCCGGTTCACCAGAATATGAAAGTGACAGCAGTTATGCAAGTTATGCAACTGGTAATGCAAGCCTAGTTGGAGCACCATTCTTGGAACGTCTTTTTCCATTGCTTTCCCCCAAGGTGAGATTCCTGGGAAAACATGGATGCGACAAGGGTACAGATTCCACACCGCAGGCAGTACCAGGCAAGGATCTGGATTTTGAAAATGAACGCAGCCTTGTGGTGAAGAGGCCATTAACTCTTGGAGAACTAATACTAATGAGTCGAAGAAGAAGCTATCACAGAAAAGCTAAATTAATGAGGGAACATGATCTCTCTATGGTAATTACAACATTCCTAACTTCTTTGCAATACTTAATCTCACTTTTCAGTTGCATAAATTAGTTCTGAGCACTCTTACCTTAAACATGCTGCATTAACAGATCAGGAATCTCTTCAACAAAGCAAAAAACAAATTGAATCGTATATTATTAGTTTCTATGTGCAATATAATGGCATAGATAACAATCAAATAAGAAGTACTGTATCTAATTCTCAACAATACTGTATTTACAAGAATACAATCTCGCCTGATTATCTCAATGTCAGGAATTTATGAAGAAGAACGTACTTGGATGCTGCATGGTTGGAAGCGGCAAAAAAATCAAAGGATTGCAGGGGAAGTGGAAGCAGCAACTGCAACTGAAGCTAAGTTAGGAAAGTCTGTTCTGCACTTTCAGTTGAAGCAAGTCGTGTAGATTGCCTCGTCCAAATCGCTTCGTTTACATTAATTTCGTTCCACTTTATGTACTCCTTGTCAAACTTACTATTTTTTCCACAATACTCATACGAGTCTTGCATCTTCTAAATATATGTAAAAACCTCAGGATGCTTCTCCAGTCTCTATAGAATATATATCATGTGTTATGCGATTACATAGACAATAAAGCAAGGTGTCAGTTGTTAAGAGTTCAAGACGATAACACTATGTTTAGAACGACATAGCTGATTACTCTAACTAGTCACAACTATGATTAATATGGCAATGAAATGTAAAGAACCCTGTCTTTATAATACGATGCAACTATCTGTAATGGTTGGGTAATTCAAAGAAACGGGAAACAATGATTCCTCCCAACAAAGTTCCATAAAATTAGTGAATTTACACACTAAGGAAATGGCAAAACTACACAGCTAGATAAAATATACATACATCAGTTGGTTTACAGTTGCAATATCTGGTGTAAGAAGTCTCTAGCTATATATATTTCTAAAGTAAACATGAGGGATCAAAATTTGGGATGTAGTATACTGCATCCCTTGCTCCACCCATTTCTTTAAAGTCTGATGCGTAAAAAATGGGGACCATAATGTTTACGAGGTATGCTTTGATGCAAGTTCTTGAAACTTGAGAAACCACTCAGCATCAGAGGAACTGTTGTCAGGCTGAACTTGCTGCTGCTGCTGCTGCTGCTGCTGCTCCGTCTTTAGTTGAGAGCGCTCTTGACCCATCACAAATTGCGCATAGTCAAAAGCCTTGTAGGGAGGGCCAATTTTGGGTACTGCAGATGGAAGCAAAGAGAGTAGAATCCTGGTAACATCATGCATTGTGGGTCGTTCAGAAGGGTGCTGTTTAGCGCACAACAGGGCAAGTCGGAAGGTCTTTCTAACATGAGAAATATCCATGCATGTAAGAGTAACTTCAGGATCCACAGCCTCCATCACTGTATCATTATCTGCTTTTGACAATATCTGAAACATGAAACAGAATTTTAAAAAAAATTGTATTTTTGATACAAATTCCAGCTCAAAACTATAATGTGCTGATGTAGGCGTGTTTGAGTGAATGAATTTATTAAGAACTTGCTAGGTTTGCAAACAGAATTAGTTAAAAGAAAGGAAAAAGAATATCTAATGATAGGAGAAGAGTACCAGCTGATGCAAATTAGCCTCATTGTCCACCGCCTGCCTTCCTGTCAGCAGCTCCAGAAGAACAATACCAAAGCTGTAAACATCCGATTTCTCAGTTAACCTAGAAGTCCTGGCATACTCAGGGTCAATGTAACCAATAGTGCCTAAAACATATGTTGATGCATGAGTTTTAGCAGTTGGGATGCATCTAGCAGTCCCAAAATCAGAAAGATGAGCCTCAAAATTCTCATCCAGCAGAATGTTAGAGGATTTCACATCCCTGTGCACAACCCTAGGATCACAATCATGATGAAGATAAGCAAGCCCTTGAGCAGCTCCGACCGCAATTTTCAGCCGTGTTTCCCAGTCAAGTTTGACCTTCTTTAAAGGTCCTGCCAATAAATTTATCACATAAAAATAGTATCAGCAAGAATGCTTCCTCAAAATCAAATATATTCGTGGCACAACTTTGAAACAAGATAACCTTGACTTTTAATTTCTATATAAAGATTTATAAAATATGACATGTATGCTAACCATGCAGAAGATCCCAAAGGGAACCATTTTGCATATAGTCATAGAATAGAAGGTTTCCATGGGGAGAGAGCGAGTAACCATGAAGGCTGACAAGATTCCGATGCTTGATGCTTCCAATTGTTTCGAGCTCTGTTTCAAACTCTTGCAAGTTGTGTGTATACTGTGTATAAACACGTTTAATTGCCATAGGTCGGGTATTCTTCAAGACACACTTGTACACATTACTTGAAGCTCCATATCCTATAATGTATTTCTCGCTTAAGTTCTCAGTGATTCTCATTATATCTTCGTATGTGTGCACTGCCATATCCTTGTGGAGTGGGACAAGTTTCGGTGGACCTGACAGGGAAAGGAGCAAACATCTGACAACAAAGGGAGAAAAGCAAACATGTCATAAGAAATGAAGGCTAACAAATGTCCATACCTCCAACACTTTTGTTGGATTGCTTCATAAACTGTTTTGGTTGGTTACATTTGTATAATGCAACAATAACCATGGATAACAGCGTGATCGAGCCCAATGTTATGCAAACAATTGCAGTTCTTGAGAACAAAGCTGCAAAAAAAAATTCACAAAATGATAATTCATAATGACTAAACATGTTTTTCCAGGTGGGAAACTGGGGATAGATGAGAGATGTGAACACCTTGGGATTTTCTTGCATATGGATCACAAATTGAACCTAACCAGTTGCCACATAAAAATGGATTGCCAATATAGCTGGAACAACAAATTACGCAAAAGATCAATAGAGCACATAAAGGTAGCTAAGACTTATAAGAGGGTATAAGACGTACCTGTCTAGTGAAAATCGAGAAAAGTTTCTCTCCACAGGTAGAACCCCAGAGAAATTGTTGTATGAGATATTTCTACAGCCAAATGAAAAGGATCAGTACGGTGTAACACTGACTAATAACATAACGAAAAAAGTATATATCTTACATCGTTGCAAGACTGAAACATTTGGTTAACTGATCAGGGATTTTTCCGTCCATATTGTTGTTGTTCAAAATACTGCATAAAGATGAATAAAGATATAGAGGTGCTGATCATTTGATAAAAATAAAAGCATGACAAAGAACAATTCTAAAACACTTACAGAGAGACAACATTTTGCAACTGGCCCAATTCTCCAGGTATCCCACCAGATATGTTGTTGAATGACATGTCGCTACATGAGTAGAGATAGAGATTAATAATTTATAAGCTACATGAGTAGAGATATAGATTAACAATTTATAAGAGGCAATATTCTTAGTTCAAGTTGAACATAGTCTTTCCAATAACTTACATTACTACTATACTTCTAAGATTCCCGAATTCCGCAGGTAATGGTCCATCAAGATGATTGCAACTCAAATTACTACAAAGGAAATGAACAGTTATATACAGTGTACTTAACCAACACGAACATGAAGATACAGCCTACGGCAATAAACAAGTCTTACAGTGTAAGAAGGTGCTCAAGATCTCCAATAGACGCAGGGGCGTGTCCAGAGAAATTATTGTTGGAAAGATCCCTAGCACAAATAATATGTCATCAGACTTTGCAGTAAGAAATGACCATAGGGACAGAAACAATTTAAAATGTGAAACTTACAATGTATCAAGATTGATGATTCTTCCCAGCTCAACAGGTATGCCCCCTTTAAATTCATTTGAAGAAAGATTCCTGAGGAAATAATTGAAATTTAATTGCCTACTTCCAAGAAAAGATATGTTCAGAACCAAAACTATGGTTCAACTGAAAATATACATCAAAGACAATAAGAACATACAAATAGGTAAGGCTATCAAGATTGCGGAAACTCAGAGGAATAGATCCATTCAAGCGGTTACCATGCACATTGCTAACAAGGTAAGGGAGACAAATCCATTAGAATATCCACAGCTCATTTAAAACAATTACTATGTTTCTTTACAAAGGCCATTAATTGCAACTGAGTGAGTATGCTTACAACTGATTCAAGGAAGTACAGCTACTGATGTTTCGAGGGATTGGCCCTTCCAGATTGTTCTTAGCAAGATTTCTACAATTGAGTGACCAATGTTACCAATCAACCATAAATTACGGGAGATGCAAAGGGAAAAGAACTATACTAAAACAGAGAACTCACAGTTCAAAAAGTTGCTCTAGTTTCCCAAGTTCAGCAGGGATTCCACCGACAAGCTGATTGTCATTTAGTTGCCTGCAATAAGTTGAGCTTAAAATAGTACACAGCCAAACAAAGAAATAATACAGACTTTGTTCACTTCAGATATGCATCTTACAAGTAGCTTAGCCTGGACATATTTCCGAGCTCTGGCGGAATCTGTCCCGTAAGTTTATTTCCATGGAGGTATCTAAAATGGTAGACAGATGTTTCAAAACACAAATTAGGAGCAACATTAATTTACAACATATATATCAAACTTACAGTTTCCCAGTGTAAGATAAATTGCCAAGAATGGGGGGAATTGATCCAACTAGTTCATTATCACTTAAATCTCTGAAAAGGCCGAGAGAGTAAACATCAATAAGGTGATACACAGATATACAGACATTAAATTTTAATGGATACGAACTCCTACTTTTAACATGCGAGATGCAGACAGAAACATAGAAAACTTACAGAACAGCGAGGGCTTGCATTAAACCTATCACTTCTGGGATATTTCCTGTTAATTTATTGCCTTGAAGAGACCTGAAAAGAATTTTGTATCCATAACTGACCCCTTACCTAAATCTAGAAAAACCTTTAGTGACATGAAAAGCGAACTTACAAGGTAGCCACTTGTAGAAATCCAATATTGTATGGAATCTCTCCAGTAATTTCATTGTATGAGATATCCCTTGCATTGGAAACAAAAACCAAAAATATAAAGACTGCAACATATTCAGAAATGAAGTTCTAACCACTGAGTTGCATGTAAACACTTACAATATTTCAAAACTTGTGCAGTTACCAATGCTGTCTGGAATAGGCCCCGTAAGATGGTTGTGCCGGACATCGCTAAAAGTAAAAAAAAAATGTAATAAATGTAACAAGCAAAAAAGAATACCCAAATATAATGTTAAAATAGAGTGTATTGGACACATACAAATACCATAAGCCAGTCAACTGGCACATATCAGGGGAAAGTGATCCAGTCAGGGAATTTCCACGCAAACCTCTACACAAATGTGATTTGCATTAACTTGCTGATCAGGCAGATATACAAATGATAACTTAAAAATTATCAGGGTATAAGGAAAAGACCATTGAGCATAGTACTCACAGATACTGAAGTACTTCATTCCAATAGATTAAACTTGGTATTTCACCGGTGAGCTGGTTTTGAGCAAGATCACTAGACAAATATAATCATCAGATACACAAATTTCATAATTACTTCAATTGTAACCAAGTCTGATATACAATATAGTACTTAAGAGGCTAGTGAGTTGTGTTTTAAATTTGCAAATGAAATATATAAATCATCTATGATCTATTGCAGCAGATTGTGAAATCAAAAAGATACAGAGGAACTCACAGAGTTTTGAGATTAGGAATCTGCGTCAATGTTGCCGGTATAGGACCAGTGAATTGGTTGTTCTTCAAGTTTCTATGTTCAGGAGAGGAGACAGCCATTAGAAAATATTGGATAAATAAATGTATCGTTAAAACAAAGCTGCTTCTGTTATATAGCACTCACAATAACTCAAGTTGTCTGAGTTTCGATATTGAGAAGGGTATGTCACCGTACAGCAAATTATCAGACAAATCCCTGCATTAATCATCCACACAAGCCCATCAATCCAGATGCTCAGTAAGACCCCAGCAAAAATTAGAATTATTTTTGGTAATGATCAATTGCATCATTTTAAACCAAAGAGGGTTATTTAATAGGCTATAAATGGTGCTATACCTATGATATAGAAAAAATTAACCAAAATTCACTCAATATAGAGCGCTTATCCATTTACGCATTCAAGTCAGGTTTGCATTTGATTGAACATCTGTACACTTGATTCAATATTTTAGCTATAGCACCATTCAGACTTGTAGTTATCTTTCCACAGCACCAATCACATATATAACTATAATAATAAAGAATTAAAGCACAAGTCCTATTGTAGGGCGAAAAGTCATTTTTAGGTTGTAAACTGCAACAAAGGCCATGTCCATTTTATCTTATTAACTAGGTCAGATATATTAAACTTAAGCTATATTATTTACTGGTGTATTAGAAATAAAGCAAAAAAAACTAGAGAAATAACTTACAAATATACCAGAGAGACACAGTTGCCTAATTCATCTGGAATTTGACCAGTCAACTTATTCCCCTGCAAGTCTCTAAGCAAAGATTTCAATTTTCAACCTCATCAGAGAACAACTTTTACACAAAAATTTAGCCATTAGATACAAAAATGCCCCAGTAAACCAAGAAACATAACCATACATGGACTGCAAATTCCTCAAATCTCCGATGGCTATCGAAATTTCACCACCCAAGTTCAAATTAGACAAATTCCTAAAAATGAAACAAAAAGAAGCATTAAACAAACATGTATAACTATTCAACTAAGATTTATTGAGGAAATAAAAATCTCGAAAGACATACAGAGAAACAACAGGAGTGCTAAGATTATCAGCACAGAAAACTCCTCTCCAAGAGCAGTAATCAGCATTGTTAACATCATCATCCCAGTCCATCAATATATTTGCTACATTTTTAAAAGATGCCTTGATTGCCAACAGGGCTTTTCCTGAATATCCAAGAAAAAAAATAAAAACACTGCAACGCAAAATAAAAATAAATAAAAGTAAAGTGGGTCACGAGATTTTCGTTTTTAAACAATAAATACTAAAATGTACCCACAATCTAACATCTGATATTGTTTGGTAGAACAGGATTAAATTAGGTGAAGAATAGTAACAAATCAGTTAGATGTTAGAACACACGTACATAGTAACTCCTTATTAGTTTATGTGCCACTAAATCTTACTCAAAATATGTTACTGTAGCACTATTCCTCTGTCTTGATCAGATAATAATAATAATAATAATAATAATAATAATGTAAAAAAAGCACAAAACTTGATGCAAGATTCATCAAAATCTTCGAAGAAGCATAAAAGAAGAAGAGAAAATGAGATGAACCAACCTTGATCAGTAAGAGTAGTAGAAGCTGGAGCTACTAGTACAACAAGAAGCAAAGCCATGTAAATCCCCTGCATTTTCATGTCTACCTTGTTTTCAAGAATGCAAAGAGAGTTTGTGAGAATGAACAAGAAGAAGCTGCAGCTAGCACTTGGATGCCATGTACTATATTTTTTTTTAGTTTATTTATTACACAACTAGGGTTGAGAAAATAAAGCAACAAAAGAGGAGTTAGTACAGTAGTAGAAGTATGAGCAGCTACAACATTTATGAAGAAAGGTGTGTGTCAATAAAGAGGACATGCATGTATTAGTGTCTGTATGTAAATATGTAATGAAGGGAGAGAGAGAGAGAGAATGACAAGGAAGGATGTAGGATAGTAGATTAGTAGAAAGTAGAGTGCAGGCTTTTGGCGTGAAGTGTAAGGCAGAGATTTTTATTATGAAACCAAAAAGTGCATATCGTTTAAATGAATCCACACCCAGAGATTTCTTACTTTTTTTTTAATTTTCCAAGTACAAAATATATTGAATAGTAAAAGAGTTGTATTCAGTAGTAATTTATTTATTTATTTAGAGGAGGGAACCGTAAATAAAATGGGGGTGAATCTGAGTACTCCCTCCGTCTCACTGGATTCTTTACGGTTACTATTTTGGAGTGTCCCCCTCATTTCTTTACATTATCCAAAATAGTAAGTATTTTAATATTATAAAATTATTGTAGTTAACTGATAGCCCAGACAAATCATGTAATTAAAACATAATCATACTTTATTAAGTAAATTAATCTCACACATCCCAAACTACTTTTACTCCTAATTTTATACTCTCCACCCATATGCCGTTCATCTATCTCTCTCTGCTATTCTCATTCTCATGAACCCTAAAATAAAAATCCCATATTTCTTCTATCCATCTCTTTTTTTTTACAATCGATTAAACTTATGCAATGGAGTCTCAAATCATACACGATTCAGCCCCAAGTTTCGATTCAGATTTCGAAATCGAATCATCTCCATCATCGTTAGTCCCTATAGTCGAAGCTAGTCTGGAATTTGATGAAGTCGTCGAAGATACTCCGGAAAGGGTGAAGAATCACATAATTAAACAGGAGGCAAACAATTTAAAAGGAAGAAAGTTGAAGTTTGATAACCCAATCGGCTTATTTCGAATTCCTGAAGTTGTCGAGGATAGTCTGATAAAGGCGAAGAAGCACATAGTTGGACATGACCCTAGAAATTTAAAAGCAAAAAGGTTGAAGATTGATGACCCAGCTGACTTATTCCAGATCTATGAAGTTGTCGAGGAAAGCTAGGAAAAGGTGAAGAAGCACATAGTTGAACAAGATCCAGGCAATATAGAAGCAGAAAGGTTGAAGTTTGATGACCCAACTGGCTTATTGCATATTTTTCTTCCCCTTTTAGGCGGGTTGTAATTTAGGCGGGCTGTTGTAATTAGTTTCCCCCCATCAGTTAATTACTTTGTATTTTCTATATTAAACTAATGCTTAACTACTAATAGGAATCATACTTTATTTGTTTTATATACTGCCTTGGTCTCCGTGTCCCCACGTGATGTAAAGAATCACGGGGGACAGAGGGAGTAGTATGGAAGAAATGATTATGACAGTTGGGGGAAAAGTGACAGGGCCGTCACTCTCTCACCTCCGGCCCCCGGTCGATATCTATATATGATCTTTCTAGCAGCGAGTATTCGATTTGGTTAATCGATTAATCGAAAAAATTTGATTCGGTTAATCATTTTATAAAATTTGATTCGATTTTCGGTAAAAAAAAAATTACATTTCTGTTATTAACCGCGGTTAACCAAATTTATTAATCGATTTAATATTATATTATATACAATATTATATTATGTATAATATACATATATTAATATATATATAGGTTACACTCTATAAAAAAATACTCTTATATAAAAAAAACAGCGAAGAACACTATCAAAACACTTATTTTTTTAGGAAAATTCCTAATAGTACCATTGTACTATTGACTTTTCCAAATGGTACCAATTATTGTTTTGAACTTCCAAGTGGTAACATCGAACTATTGACTTCGTCCACACAGTAACATTCCATTATCTATCTGTTAGTCAAACGTTATAATCATTGTTACCACTTGAAAAAGTCAATTCTATAGTGGTACCATTAAGAATTTCCTTATATAATTTTTATAAATCGACTAATTTTAATATTGATTAAAATCTTTAAAATAATAAGATTGAAATCTGCCAGGGATTGTGGTACCAACAATGTAATCAACTAATATTTACTTAAATTAATTAATAATTAACTAAGTACAACATACTGTCATATATAGTTTGACAGTATGTTTAAAATGTCACTTGTAATAAGATGCTCAAATAGTCAATTAGGTGACAGTAAGTATCAATAGTTACTGTCATGTGTAAATGAAATAAATGATCCATGAAGTAGAAGTTCACAAAGTGTTCATGCACATCATAGATCAATTTTCTGACAGTAACATTCTATATTCTGGAGCCTACGACAGCATATTCAAAAGTGACAGCAACTTTTGGAAACAGACGACAACAACGATTTTTTTACAGTAAACTTGGCGGAGAATGAAGACTCTATAACAGCAAGTTTTATTGACAGTAACTATCCCTTGACAGTAAGCTTGACGGAGATTGAAGATTCAAGACAGCAAGTTTCCTGACAGTAGCTTTGGCGGGAAGAGTTGACAGCATGTTTGGCGGAATGGTTGACAGTACCTTTGGATGACAGCATGTTTTAAAAGACTGGTGAACCTGACAGTAAAGTATGCGGTAACAAAGTCGATGTCACCAAAGTGAAGCTGAAGGTTGACAGTAACTTTCAGAGAAGCTGACAGTCTGTTTCAAGTAGGAGACTAGGTAAAGTCATTCACAGATTGATCTTGACATTTCTACCTAGTTTGTCAAGTCTACAATTGCAACTTGAGAAAAAGTAAGCAAAAAGGGTGAAGCGTGCTCATGGTGTCAAGAATGTCAAATCTTCACAGAGTACTTTTATCTACATTTGGAATGAAGACAAGATTTATGAAGAAAAAGTAAGATTACTAATTCGAGTAATGTCTAGGATTCAAGGGAAAGTGTACATGTATGTTAGGAATTAGGAGTTCTAGAAGTTTACAGAGGGGGGGTGAACGTTCAACTAACGGAGTGTTACCGCGTGGATGAAGTCAATAGTTCAGTATTACCATTTGGAAGTTCAAAACAATTAATGGTACCATTTGGAAAAACCAAATGTACAGTGGTACTATTAGGAATTTCCCTTTAATTAATTGTAATTTTATAACGTTTGACTAACGGTCACCTAACGGAGTGTTATAATATGGATGGAGTCAAAAGTACAGTGTTACTACTTGGAAGTCTAAAATAGTGATTGGTGCCATTTGGAAATATCAATAGTACAATGGTACTATTAGGAATTTCCCATTTTTTTATGAGAAATGGTTTGTTAAAATTAGAATCACAAAATTGAACTACAAGAAATCCTAACATATCGAATATAACATCAAATCTCATCTAAATTTTAAATATCAAATATTACAGAATCTAGCATAGAATCTTATATACATTTTGTAAAAATTAAATTTACACATAATCATGTTATGATTTTTTATTAATCTCATGTTGGATTCTATTTTTATTCATAAAAAACATAATCGATGTTAAACTTTAGAATCTAAATGATTTTTTATGTAAGATTATAAAGTGTTCTTTCTTGTTTTTTATATAAGGGTGTTCTTTATGGAGAAATATGATATATATATATATATATATATATATATATATATATATTAATATACTTATATAGTAGGCTTAGATCCAATGAGTAACTCCCTTATTTGAGTAACTAAGGAATCAACAACAAAAAGAATTACAAAACACATGGAAAAAATTGTCGAACATAAAAAAAACTACAGAACACAAAAAACAATCAAAAAACAAAAAAAAATTATATAACATACAAAAAATATAGAACACAAAATTAAAAAACACTACTCAACATTAGTGTTCTGTAATTTGTGTTCTATATTTTTTTGAAAATTATGTAAAAAAAAATTATTTTATAATTATTATTGGTGTTATATGATTTTTTGTATGTTCTGTAGTTTTCTATAGTTATTTATTAATCAAATTTTTATAAAATAGGAATTGGTTCCTCGGTTACTCGAATAAGGAGTTCATCACTAAGTCTTACTTATATATATTAATATATTTACGTGGTATATATATATATATATATATATATATATATATATATATATATATATATATATAAACATATAGGCAAGTGCTCAAATAGAACACAATTTATTAATAAAAACTATAAACTAATTTGAGCCATAGATTTATTTTTATTAACTTTTAATCTCAGCCATTCATTTAATTTATTTTAAAAACATATAAAAAGACAAAGATTTTGTAAATTTTCATGTTTAGTCCCTTATTCTTTGCGCAGGGTTCCCTCTCTCATCTCTCTCTCTAAGCTCGCTGCTCTCTTCTCTCTATCCGTCAAATCTCTTTCTTCTCATTTTTGTTATCGATCACTAGTTTCAGATATGTTCTCTCTCTCTCTCACACGTCTCTCTGTATCTTTACTTTTGTATGTATGTTTTTTCGTTATTAATCACTATATGTTTGTCATTGTTTGATTTAATTTGGTGATTTTACTAATTTAAGCTGGTTTGTGCAGGCGTAACTGGATTTTGACTGTTTTTATGATGATTTCGGCATATTTGATTAAAATATATGATAATCAAGGTAAACTATAATATTTTCTCGTTTCTAAGTTTTTTTATATGTTCGTATTTCGTTTATAAGGTAATTATTATGTTTGTTGTTATTCTTATTGTAGTAACTTTTTTTTGTAAATTTGATACTGTGTGATTCTAGTTTTTGAATTCAGTGATTTTTGTATTGTTCAATATGTTTTTGGTTGATAGGTGTTAGTTATTTTATTTGTTACAATGACATGTCATGTATAAATAAATTTTGTATTTTTAATAGTGTTTATAGCAAATTGTTGTTTCTGTTAGTGTATTTATAAACTCATGATTTCATGTTGTTTCTGTTGTTTTAACAAAATTTTTGGCTATATTGTGGGAAAAATAAGTTGACTATGTTCTTTTGTTTCTATAGTAGAATCTTGCAATTATATATTAAAGAGTAACAAGCCGTGGACAATAAAGTTGAATGTAGCTCCATTGATGTCTTATATTCTTTGCAAGAGCCTGTAGCTATGGTAACTTATTACATACTTAGCTGGTTAGTAAGCAGATTCATGTGTAAGTGTAGCTATGTGCATATTTTAGTTTTTTGTGGTCTTAATGTTAGACGTATTTGAGTAAATGTTGGATGTTGTACACATAGTTTATTACTGTGAATATATTTAACCATTTCTGATAAAGTGTATTAAATATATTATTTTGCAGGTTCTAGTTGTGATGATTCTTCTCATGTCAGTGTTTATTCAAGTGAAACGGATGACTCTGTATCAAACTATGTGTTACTTGCCTATTTGTCTCAATTATTTTTTTTCCTGTTTTGAATCTCGTTTGGTTGATATTAGTTGTCTTATATGGTTATAATGGACTTGCAGCTTGGTAATCGTTTATGCAAAGAAACCGATTTCATGGAGAAGATGAAAACATATATATGGTCGTCAATTTTTGAAGTCGAAGAGTTTGAGAAAGGCTGAGAATCAGCTATAAAGGAATTCAAGTTAGAAGGCAATAAGTGGTTGGGTGATATGTATGATATAAGGGCTTTATGGATTCTTACATTTTCCAAGGATGAACCAATGTTTGGTCTGATAAGGACAACATCACGGTCTGAGAGTGAGAATTTTTTCTTTGGGCAGTTTCATAAATAGGCAGATAGCTTATGTGAGTTTTGACTGCGGTTTCAAAGTGCTATGGATATGCAGAGGAATGAAACAGCTAGGTTAGATCACGAGTCAAATTCAAGTAATCCAAGTACACTGTCCCGGTGGTTCATTAAAGATGGTGCTACAAATTTATTCGCACGTACAATATTTTATAACGTCCATGAGGAAATACTTTCGTCTTATTTGAATATGCAAAACAAGCGCATGAGCGAAGAGATTGATGGTGTTATTCATTTTAAAATTAAGGACGTAAGAGTTAAAGATAAACTTTTTAAGGTACTGTTTATATTTTATATTTTAGTGATTATTGCTTCTTATTTTAGTGATTCTGGTATCATAGTTTAGTGATTGATTCAGTATTTTTAGTAATTCTGTTGTGCTTATTTTTGATGGCATGTTTTCTATTTGTTAATGCAAGTGTCAGTGAGTAAGAATCATGATGTGTGTTCTTTTAAGAAATTCGTTATGTGTGGTATAGTTTGTAGGCATGCATTTTGTGGTTTGAAACAAATAGGAGTTGTGAAATTTCCAAGAAGTCTTGTTCTTAATCGGTGGATGAAAATTGCTAAAAGCGGGACTTCACTAAATTCAAGTTTGGTATCTGATGATTATTTTAAAATGGAACAAGTGTCTTTAAAGTTGAAAAATATTTGGTTTGATTTCCGGCAATTAGTTAATCAGGCAAGAGTGCAGTTGGATATGCTTGATCATGTCCACAACACTATCAAATAGTTGAACAGTGATTTTGATAACTATGATGGGAATGTTGTTAGTTTCACAAAGATGATCATATGACAACTATGGTGGGTCAACAACCGACATGAGATATTACTATTCTTGCTCCGAATATTTCGAAGAACAAATGGAACTATTTTAAGAGGTTAATTAACGAAAGGGGGAAAGAATTGACCAGAGCCGATAATAGAGTGCGTAAATGTAAGCAGTGTAGGGTGACTACTCATGACTCAAGGACTTGTGCAAAAAAGAAGATGAATGCAGGAGCAGAGACAACTGTTTGAGTTTAATATTTCGTAACTATTACAATTTTTAAAAATTATAAATATTTTTTTCTAAGATTTTTGGAGCTTTTATAGTGATTGGTAACCGCTAGTTATACAATAACTTTTGGTAAAATTTTATAATAGAGTTATTGTTCTAGATTTTTTTTAAGTAGCATCATGTATTGAGTGTGGTTTAGATCGGTTATTTTTTAGTATTATGGTGTTTTGATCTAATAGATCGCATATAAAGTACACGTGTTGATAATGTTTTGTAAAAATACTATCATGTGTTTGTAGAAATGGTTTTATGAGGGGTTTAGAAAATGTTTTGGCAGGGGTTTAGAAAGGATTTTGGCAGGGGTTTAGAAAGGTTTTAGTCGAGGGGTTTTCCATTACGACTGTGATCATGGCGAAATTATGTGATAAGTATAGTATATGTTCACTTGCATAGGATATGTAATTGAAGGTTCGTTGAAGATGAATAATGGATCTCAATTTTTTGTATGTATATGCGCTAGATGTGTGTATATTTTTCTTATTTTAGTGGCGATGAAGGTTTTTAATGTTAATGGACCGGATTTCTGAAATCGTCTATGTTTTATCTGGATTGGGCCGCTAGTTTCTAGTTTTTAGCATTTTTATTGTTTATAGTAGAATAGAACCCTTAATATATATATATATATATATAATATTTTATTACAATAGGTAGTTAATTTTCTGTTATTTAATTTTTTAAAATAAATTTCGGTTTATAAATTTAGTTTTCGGTAATAACTGAAATAATAATTTCGATTCTGGTTAAAAATTGAAATAATTTTGGATCGATTTTCAGTAGCATTTTTCTGACTAATTCGATTTCGATTAACCAAAAATAAATTCAATTTCAATTAACCCAAAAAAAATTTCAATTTCGGTTAACGAATACTCACCCCGAGATCTATCTATCTTCTCCTCTCATTTTCTCTTAGATTTTACCTTTACACATTGTTTTACTACGGTTACTACTCCACTATATATGTATATGGGTGGGGAGATTAATTTGCACATATTCTAATGAACTAATGCTGAGATGTGATTTTGTCAAAAAAATACATACATATACTGAGATGTGATACTTTAATATTCACTTCTTCATCATTTTATAATTATCATACAAATTATTATAATTAAGAGTAATAATTCCTTGAATTGGAGTACATTTTCCGATACTTTTTTTTATTACACTAGTCAGGCCATATCCAACATAAAATTTTAGGGGATAGGCATTATTGCGAATCCAAAATACGAGTAGTAATTTTAGGAAGTTTCAGATTACTTTTTAAATATACTTTTATTCTCTAAATATGTGTTGTTACCGATATTTTAAAAATCGTGAATTCAACTTAGTTGGTGGAGGGATTAATCGGATAAATTGAGAATTAATCAAAATAATTAATTGGATAATTAAAAATTTAATCAATTCAATTAATTACCGAATATGAATTAATCGGTGATTAATCAACGATTTTTAAAATAATGGTTGTTACATAAACCAAAATAACAAGCGATGGTGACCAATTATTTATTTACGTTTTTCCCCCTCAAATAGCAAAAAATCATAGTTAATCTTCCAGAAGCACAGATACATAGCATGACCCCCTGAATTTATAAAAATTTATGGTGTTTATACTATCCGCGAAAAAATATAACGAATAGATGATGATTATAACATCCGCGAAAAAACATAACAAATAAATGATTATGAAAAACGATTGTATGGACATGGACCCTTGTACAATTACGGGTGCAACCAAGTTGAGAGAGATAAATTTCGATATGGAACAAAAAGGGAGAGAGATGGTGATAATGAGAAGGAAATGAGGTATATACAGAAGGGTATGGATTTGTGTGAGGAAGGAAAAGAGAGTTTAAATTATGAGAATAAAGTTCGTGCGATTATTTCAGGAGAATTATCTAATTTTTTATAATTACAATAATACTTCATGTATATATATGGTTTTTTTTTAAACTTGGAAAAGTTTCGTGAGATAATGTAAGCAACATTAATATCCGAAGTGGGGAGTTACATAAGACTAGTAGTGGGATTTAAAACTTCCGGATAAAAAAAAGAAGAATATTTAATAATAACTTTTTAACTTGCAATAAAAGTAAAATATTATTTTTAATAATTTTTATATTCTATATTAATTTAAAATATTTACTTAAAATGTAATTATTATAACATTAGGAAAATCTAAAAATCAAATATATATAATAAAATTAAATATTATAATTGACACTGTATATACGAATAACGCGTGTGTATGTATATTTTACTCAGTACATGCATATTCATGCCCTGACCCTGAAAATACATATAACACTTGATAAAAGCTACTCCTACTATAGTACTAGTACTCTACTAGCTTTATAGTAACACTGACCAGCGTCTTATCTGCCGCTCACCCGCCGTCGCCTTCTTATCATCCCTATACCATCTATACAATACCATCTTTTATTAGTCTTTTCCTTCCGTACTTCAAAATATTGATTTGGTCAATTTTTATTAATAAATTATCTTTATTATACAATTTAGATAATCTTTTATAAAGATATTATAAAAACTCAAATTAATTCAATATAAGAAGAAATTTTTAATTATAAGTTAATTTAATTTTTCAAATGTGAAATAACACAAAAAATATTAAATTGAAGGTATATATTCTATTTTATAATATAAAAGCACTGTAATGTACTTTTTATATGTGCTTTTAAAAAAATGGTTAGTTTGATAAAAAAATTACAACTACTGATAAAATTAAATTATAAAAATTTATTTAATTATATTTAAAATAATATGAAAAGATAAATATATATTACTAAAAGATTCAGAGTAAATTTTATTTTCAAAACAAGGGGTAAAAGAGGGACCGGCCCTTGATTAAGGGACCAAAACAACCGCCTAGGACATCATCACGATAATCACCATAGAGGTATCAATTTTTATTTTACATTTATTATTTATACATTTTAATTTTTTAATTTTTCAGAACTATAAAAAAAAGGTACAATTTCAAAATTTCGTCTTAACACACCCAAATGTCTGGATGGATGCTGTCAACGATATTTTTAATACGGTTCTGAGGGGTTCTTCTCAGGCTCAGTACCTACTAGTCTACTACCTAGTATTGGGCAGTGTAGGGATGGGACCAGAAGTTGAATACTACTACTACTACTGTACTTACTTTAGTACAGATAGAAAAAAATTGGTTGATTTGGTATATTAGTTGGGAAATTTAATACATTGGATTAATTGTTCGATCATCACCCCCGTGACCAATTATTATACTCTCCTCCTTTTTCCCCAATTTACTACATTTATTATTAAAAACTTATTATTACTACCGAGTACCGACTTGACTTGATAATACAAGGAATATTGTAATCGTAGATAGTTTACATGTGTATTGCCGTATTGGTACATTGTTGAGTTGCAAATATTACTATTAATCAATTTAGTAAACATTGAAGATACATTTTATTTGCCTGTACACGGTTGATAAGGCTATGTTCTCTCGTGATGGACTTTCTTTTGTGGGTCGGGTCGGTGCCGAGTCGGGCTGAATTCGAGGAGTGTTTGAACCGAATTTGGAGTACATGAAACTGAATGCCAAATGAAAATTGGATTTTTGGGAACATCTCCAATGTGAGTATTTTTCCGGCTAAATTATAGAAAAAGAAAGTTATATATGAGGGAAAGGTTATTGTGTGTTGTATATAAGGGAAAGTTTATTATGTGTTTGAGTTTGTATGATTTTTCTGAACCGCATATAGTTTACACTCTCTTGCGGAATTAATCTCAATGGGACTGGTAGCCGTTGGTATCAAATGATTATTGGACTTCCCCTTGTTTGAATTATTTAGTTGAATTGGGGTTGGCCTGCTGGCCCTAACCTATCAACTGTACTGTTATAATTCAAATATTTTTTCAAAAGTTTCGTACAGTTATTTTTTGACATATAAGTGTCGTCCAAGTTTTTGCTTTTACATTCCGAATTTGTTCAATGAAATTATGCTTATTTTACCTGAATTATTAAAAGAATTTCAAATTTCAAGGTATGTGAAAGAGATATTTGTTAGTAATATATGTTTTATAAAAGTAAAAAACGTTAATTTTTAATATACGATAATCTACAGAGATTATTTTTTTATATTTGTACAGATTTGTAAAAAATTAAAATTGTAACTTTAAAATTATTATAAATAAAATATTATAAAAAGAGAAACTCATGCTTCACATATGGGCTAGTAACTTATAAATCGAAAAATATATGTTAATTCTAAGTTATAATTCTATCTTTCATTCGAGTAGAAGAATGAAGCATGAAAATTTAAGAATTACTGGGTTGGGCCTAGTTTCTCCAAATGAGGCCGGGCATGAACTACAGAAAGACACTGCATGAGTACTATTTCCATTTTGGTTGGGCTAGCCAAAATCTGCCTACATCTTATCTCTAATTAACTAATGGATTCTTTTTGCTTAAGGGTCACCTGACTCACCTCACAAGATTGAATAAGAATATTTGTAATTTTGATTTAAAAAAAAAGAATATTTGTAGTTTAATTTGATATTGTTATTTAAAATTGATGTGATGTTAAAAAAAAGTGGTGGAGTAAAAAATTTTGTTAGAAAAATCAAATGACTGTTTGATATTGTTTTTTTAATTTATGTATATTTTAAGATACAATTTAAAAAAATAATATGTTTAGACAATTTTAATAATGAAATTTATAATTATTTTCAATAAAAGTTGCAAAACAGTTTTTTCCAAAAATATAAATGACATGCTTTTTACTAAAAACAGTTTTTAAATCAAAAAATTTTCCTCAAAAAATTACTTTTAAAATTTATCAAATACCTTTTTACCTAACTCTTAAATATAAATATAAGAATAACAATCCTAAACATATCTTAAGGAGGAGTTTTCAATTACATGACATATATGTATATGCTTTTATTTAAAAAATCCTTTTAAGTACAGTAAAATTTTCAGGCTCTTTTCAAGTAAACAAGAAATTATTTATTGCAATAAATTTGAGGCTCCATAGCTCCATGTAGCCGATCCTCCAATCAATGATAAATATTAAACCGATGATATATCTGTGGTGAAAATCAAAGAAGAGTGTGATCTCCACACGTTTTCGATACCACCCATATATACATTTTCCCCAACATTATCGATGACATAGTTAACAAAAATGGCTGCGATTGCTACAGGTTTTATAAGTTGAGGATTATTTTCATCGGGTGTATCGCCATCACCTACCCGGAAGCTTGGAAATGATGATAAGTTTACAAGGACAGTCAAGGTGAGAGCACAAGAAGGTATAAACCCAGAGATACGAAAGTCAGAAGACAAAGTAGTTGACTCTGTTGACCTTACTCAACTCTCCAAGCCCATCACTCCTTATTGCAGGTACTACTTTACCTTTCTTTTATTGTTTTCCAAGTTTCTTGATTTTGTTATTACGAGATTTAATAATTTTATAATAGCTCGTTTTTTAAAGTCAGTTAAGAATTGTTTTTTTTTAAGTCACGGGGTAGGGTACAAGTCAAATTAGTCAAAAATAAAAATAAAAATCAGGGTGTGTTCAAAAAATTTATATTAGTTTTTGAATGTCAGTGACTCAGTGTTATAGCATGTGCTAACCAGTTCTGCTACTGATTTAAGTTGTGTTTTTGTTACAGTACTTCTCTGTTGTTATACTTTACACTGGTTCCAGTGTTTTTTCAATTTAATTATTCTTACGTGCTTTGTTCCTTGTCTCGTAGAGTCATACTTGTACTGTTATGCATCTCTATGGCTCTATTGTATATATTGATAATTAATTGATTGTTAGAATTTTAGTTAAATTGAGTAACTTAAGGCGATTTGGGTTTGGATGGTTTTGATGGGAGGTCAGTAAGGAGCTACCGGTTTGAGTCTAATTGAATTCAAACTTTTTTCCTGCTAAATTGGTTGTGTTATACAACCTTCTGGCTTACAAAATTGTCCATATATATCGAGTCATGAACATGCAATACCAAAAAGTAATATTAATCAAAATTAGCATTTCATTTTATAGTATATCATTTGAATATATGATTTTTTTATGCAATATAATTCATACATAATATAAGATAACCAGTGTTGTAAAAATGGAAATCGGACTTAATCGGTGAATGTACGGAACATGGATTAATCGTATAAATTGGATATTAATCGGAATAATTAATTGAATAATTAGGAATTTAGTCAGTTCGGTGAGATACCGAACAAGGATTAATCAGTGATTAACAGTAATTAATCACCGATTTCGATTTTTATAACAATGAAGATAACTAACAAATGTGAGTTGAACATGTTGAATGAGATATATATTTGAGTCCTCACAAAGTATTGAGCTACTTGAAACAAATAGGATATGTTTGATTATACGGTATATGTTTGCAAGTGCATTTCGAGCTACTTTGAACAATTAGGATATAAGAACTAGTATATGAGGGATGGGATTCGACTCAATACTTGTTGGAGCATTGAAGTAGGGGTTCAAATTCATCTTCTATATAGTTTTGTAATGAGTCGGATCACGTTCAAATCCGATTTAGTAGGATCTGTATTCAGCCGTCCGAGCAGCAGTGGTGTGTGTACTTAATTATTTGCAACTGAACTTGCTTTAATGTATAGTATTTAGGCTCTTCTTATGAATGGATATATAGGCTGTAAACATCGGTAGAGATGACAAAAAAATCTGATCCGAAACCCGAAATTTTGGATTTACCGAATCCGGTTTTTTGGATTTGGATTTAATTTTTAAATCTGAAAATTTTTGGATTTGGATTTGAGGCATACCGATCCGATATCCGAAATATGATCCAATTATCCAAATCCGATCCGAACCCGAAACCCAAAAAAAAATCTGATTAATATATATATCTATACTATATTATTATAGCCGAAAGATTAAAAATTTTGGTTGGTCGGTCGGTCGTCGGTATTGGGTGATGGGCCTAAAAAATATACTTATTATAATATGGGCCCTAACTATATACATATCTATATTAACTAAAATTTTATTTTTTAGGCATAATTATATATTTATTATAACACGGGTCCAAATTATAATATATTTATATAAAATAAAAGAACATATAATATAAACATAAATTCTTAATATTATAACATTTTATATTAAATATTAATAAAAATATAAATAAAAAATTAATTTACTTAAATATTAGTTATCTCGTGCTTCGCACGGTTTATAAGCTTGTATATATATATTGATTACATATATAATTAACTTAATTACTATTTTTTAGAAAGAATTTTATTATATTTTATTCAATATTTCTTTTAAAATTTATTCAAGATAAAATTATTTTAATATTTATCTATTTGTTTATATATATATATATATATATATAGGCTAACAATCAATTGCAAACCATGAGAACCTGAGACTAATTCTCTGCCATTGTATCACTTTATGATCAACGAATCTCCTTAATTATAGCCATAAAATTTTCTTAGATTGATCTTACCCTTTATTTGAAATTTATTTGAAATAAGTCGGACGGTTATAAATTTGGGTTTCTAAGTTTTCACACATAAATAGTTTTCCATGGAATATTACTCTCTCTCTATATTATTTAAATATTCAAAATATGTAACTATTGTGATTCGATTTAAACAAAAAAGATTAATAAAGTGATAAACATATTTTTGGTTAAATTATTATTATATTTTATATTAAGGTATTAATCGATGAAAGATGCATATAAATTATTGTATAAATATAATGAATATTGAACAAATTTTCTATGTGCGCTATTGATAGTTAAATTATTTTTAAATTTTTGGATATCCGAAAAAATCGATCCGATCCAAAACCCGATGAATTTGGATTTGAATATTGATTTTTGGATTTGGATTTAATTTTAAAACCCAAAAATATTTGGATTTGGATTTCACAAAACCCGCCCGAACCCGATCCGTTGTCATCCCTAAACATTGGGCTTTTTTTTAGGTGTTGGAGGTCCAAAACTTTTCCACTGTGTGATGGGAGTCATGTGAAGCACAACAAGGCTACTGGGGATAATGTAGGACCTCTGCTCTTGAAGAAACAATAATGGTATATTTGTAATGCCATGCTATGAAATTAAATTTCCCATTCCATGTCATGTAAACGGAGGTCAATTTTGTATCCTGCGTAAGATGTACTTTAGTCATTTTCTTGGGTTCTCTCTTCTGGATCAATTTAAGCTGCACTTGGTTATTGCTGTATATCAGATTGAATTTAAGCTGCACTTAATTAATTGCACTTTTAATGTCAAGTCCATTAGCTGGTGGGTTCTAAGATTTGAGAATCAACTGCAGTATGAAGTCGGATTGCAATATTTGCCTTGACAATTGGGCCTGTTACACTCTAAACTTTTAAATAACAATGTACAACTTTCTGTGCTATTAAAATGTACCTGTTTAGGACTAGGAATAATTATAAACAATGTTGTATGATCAACAACAAGGGAGTTGAATATATTAATTCAACTATAGTGAAAATGTCCATCAGCACATAAAACTACTTTTCTTGCATTATAGCTAGTCATTGGAGATGATCGAACACTACTGTTTCACTCCAAACCTTAACCTGATCAATGTGTGATCTGAAGATATCAAGCTGGCTGCTTATGTTATGTTTTTCCACCGCTTCCCTACAAGTCACTTGAAATAAAGATTGTTGATTTATGTTGTTAACATGCTCAGTACATTTGAGCATTAGTGTATGTAGTAGTAGTAAACATGACTCAGACTTTGGGTGTCTTCTTCCTAGGCTTATATTTCACTTTTACATATAATAGGGTCAGGTCCACAACATATGTATATTGCAGCATACTATACGGCTCTTATTAAACAACTGGTACACATTAAGCGCGGTATGGTATGCTGCAACATACGTTTGTCAGAGATCCGGACCCTCCCATAATTTATACCTGTCGATACAATTCTTTTGCTTGTGTCATGCTAATAATTCTTGCCAACATTTGATCTATCTGCCCTAAAGATCATTTATTCATTATCCTATATTTCTATGTATTGCTCCTTTGGCAAATGATACGAGCTTAAATAGTACTGAGACAATTTCATGATTATTACACTAGCCTTATCATCTAAAAATTTGATGTTCTTTATGACTAGATCAGAATGTTATTCCTCATCCATGTTTTGTAAAACTCAGAATCTCTATTGGTTGGTATGGATGTTGAATACACTTAAGAATTGCTCTCTTAAGTAGTGCATCTTTTGATCTTTAATAGAACATCATTAAATCATTACATGGATGATTATGTCAAAAGATAATTTGTGGAACTATTACCCTTGTTTATTCTATACTTGTAATTATTCTCAAAATGACTTGAATCACAAGATTAAAGGCCATAGAATAACTTTTGAAATATTTTATGAAGCTAAACAGGTACAATTGATAGACAGTCTACTGCATCATTAAAGCAAACAAGCAGTGTTAAATTAACAGTAAAAAGGTGCTAACACATGTGACTACACTAATTGCCAATACTGTATTATCTTCTGAATTTCCATGATGTCCATTGCTCAATTTTCATGTGGTTAGACTTTTCTTCATAAGCCTGCTATTAAAGCTTAGTGCTTTAATACTTGAAATTTCATTGAAGCAAGGGGGTAGTGGGTTGGCATATCCTAGGTTGACTAGACTTGTTGGAATTCTTTAGGCTTTTCTGTTGCTTATTTATTCATAAATGTTAATTATAGGAAAATGTTATTTCCAGAGCAGTTTTTTTTTCCAGAGCCGTTTGTATTCGAATTGTGAATTTCTTGCATGCTAAGAGAGAAAATATAACTATGCATGCTCTGGAAATAACATTTCCCTAATTATATACTTTTATGCCTGGACTCTGGCCTAATTATGATCGCTGTGTATATTTCCTAAACCTTGGTTGGAGAATCACTTACTTTTAGATGTGTAATTATTATTAATCCCTGAGTTAAAATCGATGGAAGAAGGGTCGGGGGATAGAATTCAGATCTCACACTATCGCAGCAAATAACGTGACTCAGAATTCTGATAAATAACTTATAAGGTGAAAAATGTTCAGATATTAATAAAACTACTAAAGAAAGTTTAGATGCTGATACTCGGCATCATTCTATTACATGTGTTGCTATGCTCAAGACTGGTGTGCAACATCAATATAAAGCCTCTATTCATCATGCTGTCTCAAGTGAATAATCAACTAGCTCAATGTATATGGAGTTAGTGTTGTATGCACAGTTAGTGTTGGAGCATCACTACATGTAGGTCACAATTTTGGACCCGATCCGAAACTGACACGAACCCAACCTGAAAAAATACGAATTAAGGTTAATAAATATTCAACCCGAAACAATCAGGTACAATCAGATACGAACCTGAAACCCGAAAATAACCCGACAATTAATGAATCCTATATTTATAATCTTATTGTTGAAATACTTTATATTTAAAATAACTAAATTTAATTACAATAAAGTAACTTTCACGTGCAATGATAGATACTCGCTAGTTGGTTTATAATTATTTAATAGTAATAACAATATTTTACACATATTCTGTCCTATTTTACATCAGACAAAGTGGGTATAATACATATTATACATTTGAAATGTAACTTTCACGTGCAATGAAAAATAAATGAACTATTTTTTCTTAAAATTTGTGCTAAGACAATCGGTACATATAAATTGGGAGAGAGAGAGTATAATATAAGAGTATATTTTCAATTACTCTAAAAAAAAGTAGATGCGATGAAACCCGAAACCCGACACGAACCCAGTAAGTACGGGTTAGGGTTATGAAAAAATCAACCTAAAACAATCAGGTATAATATAACCCGACAAGAACCCGAAATTGCAAGCCCTAAGTCTACATGTTCAAGTTAAGCTTGTGTACAGGTGTAAGACCCTTGTTGCTAAAATTATTGAGTCATGGCGCAGTTTGGGTTTTGGCGCAGGTTGGTGCATGACGTTGGCATCAAAGTTGGAAGCTACGCCTGATGGGATTAATTCAAGTTGGTTAGCTGAGCTGATTTGAAGAAAAGAAAATTGAACTACAAGGTGGGCATTCATGTGGGCAAGTAATGTGGGCTGCTTGGAGGATCATAAATTGTGTTGGCTAAGTTGGCTTAGAGGGATTTCTGTTAGCATTGTGGGCTGAAGAAAATGGGCTGGCTGAGCATCAAAAATTGTGAGAATCTGAGGCCTAAAGGTTTGGCACATGTTTGACTAATATTGTGGGCTTTAAGGAGAAGTTGACAAGTGGCAAAGTCAAGGGAAGACACCAAATTCGGGAGGCAACTGTTTGGAATAAATATTAATATATTTATTAATGCAAATAGACTAGAAATTGCTAGTAACTGCTCAGGCAGTTGGGGGATTTGGCTGGCTGGCTGACAAGTGGCATTTGCAACTGCTGGAAACTGCACAGATGGGAGAAACTGCTGGTAACTGCCCATGACAGTTGGGAATTCGAATTGTGGCTGTAGTTTAGCATTATATATGTATTCTATAGCATGAGAATAAAAAAAAAGAGGAGAGACTAAGTATTATTGTGCAAGTGAGTCACAAATACTGTAGTAAATTGAGAGAGCCAAGTGAGTGCTTTCATTGTATGTTTTGAGGCCAAGTGAGTGCCTTAGTGTATATTTCCTTTGTATTGAGTTGAGCAATAAAAGGTTAGGCGTGTTGCCTGTATATTGTGTGTTTGTTTATGTTTAAGCACTGCACACACTAAGCCATCATTGGTAATTGTTGTTGTTACATAAGTATTCCGCTGCATAGTATTTTCTGGGTTGTTGAGTATCAACCTCTGGGATAGGCTGATTGGTTTGTGATAGGCGCACTGTGGGGCAACGAAGATCAAAACCAGGCCGCGCAGGTTTCAATTTAAGGCGAAAAATTGACCCTGTGACAACAGGGCCTTCTTGCTGCATAAACAAGTCGATGCAGATGTTTGCATAAACCTAAGTATTTTTTTTTTTTTTGGGACAGAAAACCCAAGTATTCTTAATAATATTAATCCTCCAAATTTGGTAGTTTCAATATAATGAAACTCAGTAATTTGCTACTGTATGACTGGAATAGAATCTTAGATGCACTTGTGGCTGCCTTCCACGTCTATACTATCTATACTATGAACTTTTTTTTATTATTAAACAACGAGGTTAATTATAGAAAATATCACAACGGTCTAATTTTAGGTGAACCATAGAAACCATCATAACCATTCAATTTTAATAAAATCTAAAATATTAATATCTTAACTAAAATACATCTCACATTAATCTCTAAACTAAAATATCTCACATTAATCTCCTAACTAAAATATATCTCTATACAAAACATACAAACATTATCTTATTAAAATATAAATACAAATAAATTATATAAAAATATATACATATAATATTACATAAAGTTTAAATTATTATTGTACAAATAAAAATAAATTTAAATCATGAAACAAATATTAAAATAAAAATATTAAAAAACTAAAAAATTTCATCCATGCACCGCACGAAAAATAAACTAATCTATACTATATTATTAAAGACGAAAGATTAAAAGTTTTGGTCGGTATGGTACTAGGTGAACCATAAAAAAGATCTTGACCGTCCAATTTTAAGTGAACCGTAGAAATAATCTTAACCGTTGAATTTTAATAAAATATAAGTTTAAAAGAATATAATCATACATACAATTCTAACACCAATAATCCTCCTTTTATGCAAACAACTCATAAACATTATAATTCTAAAGAATATAAACATTACTACTAAAATACAATCTCATATTAATCTTCTAACTAAAATATCTCACATTAATCTCCTAAGTAAAATACATCTCTATACAAAACAAACAAAAATTATCCTATTAAAATATAAATACAAATAAATTATATAAAAACATATACATATAATATTAAATAAAATTTAAATTATGATTATACAAATACAAATAAATTCAAATCATTAAAAAATATTAAAATAAAAATATTAAAAAATTAAAAAAATTCATCCGTGCATCGCACGGGATATAAGCTAGTATATTATTATAGCCGAAAAATTAAAAGTTTTGGTTGGTCGGTCGGTACTGGGTCACGGGCCTAAAAAATATATATGTATTAAATATAATTTTCCTTATTATAATAGAGATCCTAACTATATACATATCTATAACTAAAATTTTACTTTTTAGACCCAATTATATATTTATTATGGAGTAACATATATCCAAATTATATAATTTTACTTATTATAATACGGTCCCTAATTATATACATATCTATATTAACTAAATTTTAATTTTTTAGTCCCAATTATATATTTATTATAACACGAGTACAAATTATAACATATTTATATTAAAAAGAATAAATTTATATAAAATAAGAGAACATATAATATTAACATATATTTTTAATATTATAAAATTTTATATTAACTATCAATAAATAAATAAATAAATAATTTACTTAAATATTAGTTATCTCGGGCTTCACACGAGTTATAAACTTGTTAGAATAATGATTTAAGTTAATAAATTAATCATTCTAATGTGTAAGAGAATGTGTAAGAGGTAAGGCTGTCAAACAGATAATTCGGATACGGATCTGTCTGTATTTGTATCCGAATCCGAATTCAAATTCGAAAAATCCGTATTTGTATCCGTATCCATATCCGAATCCGAAAATTTTTAAAGGTTAATATCCGAATTCGGATCTGACGGATACTATCCGGATACGGATAATATCTGGATCTGAATCCGATTTTTAATAAGTTTTTTAAATTTATATTAAAAATTCAAAAAAAATTGTAAAATAAATATTAAAATTTTAATTTAATTTTTTAAAATTGAGTTAAGAGTTAAAGGGATTTAAACCTATTTTATTTTTTTAAAAGTTAATTGTTATTTATCTTTTCAATCTAATTTTGTTATCTTTATAATATTAAACTCAAATGATATTTTTATATATGTCTATAATATTTTTACAATTATATAAAATTTGTATAAATATATTATTTAATGAATATATATATATATACACTACAAAACTAATAGAATAAATTTTAAATTATATATATATATATATATTATTTAAATATCATATATATTTAATTTTGGATTCGGATTTTTTCGGATACGAATATGCCTATATCCGTATTCGTATCCGAAATTGTCGGATTTAAATACAGATAATATCCGGTTTGTTTTCGATACGGATAATATCCGTTTTATCTCGAATACGAATGCAGATATTCCGGACAGATATCGGATTATTCATGGTTTTTTGACGGCCGTAGCAAGAGGAATGATATGCAGTTTTTTAGTGGCAAACTGGCAGGAAATATGCTAGTACTACCCGTCCCCCTTCTAGAATTATTCTGGTTAAAAGGGTAATCCAAGAAGACCAAAACCAATTATTTATGCGATTTACAGAGATAAAATTTGAAACAACAAGATCAAAAATTGATCGAGCTCATTAAAATTTTATTACTCTAAATTTAACATCTATTTTAATTACATTAAAAATATTTTAAAATAACAAAATTTTCGATATTTTAAAAATAACGAAATTTTGATATAAATTCGATCTGAATCTGAGAATTGTCTATCATGTGGCTGAGGAATTGACAAAGAGACGAGAGGAGAGGGATATATCCGATTCTCAATCAAAATGAATGCTAGTAAGGTCAGGCTGTTCTCTGAAAGAAAGCAAGTAGATAAAGCCTATACGAACGCAAAGTAACAACATTGTCGGTTACAGGACCCATATAAGCATCTTGGAACCTCATAGCCTCTTGTCTCATGTCATGTTTTACAACTACTTATTCTTATCTTATACTACTAGCATTACGTAATTTGAATACAGCTGCGTATTAGCTAATTTCTACACATGAATGCACAGCACACATATATAGCGGATCATGCACCGTGAATTACCCCCGCAAACCGCGGTTGACGTATTGCACTAGCCACCACCGACGGAACCGATTGATAATTTGATACATATACGTATGATTTGAAACATTAATCAGGTAATGGACACTTGGACCCATTTTCACGTGACAGCTAACACATGTTTATAACTCATCTTGCTTTCAAACCTTTGGACCCCTTCTCCCTGTACTTGAATAAATTGTTTTTTTAATCTATTCTAGTTGTTTCTTCGAGGGCTTTTTTAAATCTATACTAGTTTGTAGTTACATTTACATATGGAAGCTTCTTTGTAAACACACATCATAACAAGAGGGTGCGTTTTTGTTTGACAGGAACAAGAGTGTGCGTTGATGAGCTTAAAAGATGTTTATCTTATTTTTAAGAAACTTGTTTGGTTTACTTTAAACGGTACTCCCTCCGTCCCACCAAATTGTTAACGTTTCGGAGAGAAGGTCCGACACGTATTTTAAGGTGCATATAAAGTATAGTTTCATAACTTTTTTTTTCTGAATACAAATTTAATGTTTAAATTTTTATTTAGAAAAAAAATTTAAAAATAAGTTATGAAACTATATTTTATATGCACCTTAAAATGTGTGCCAGACATTTTTTTCAAAACATTAACAATTGGGTGGGACGGAGGTGTAGTAATAAATATTAGATAACCTTAATATATGTTAATAATTTAGTCATTATAATTATTACAGCCTTGGTTTTTTGTAAGTTACTTTAATTTTTAGTACATATTTAAGTGTTTTGATTGTATTATAAAAATCACTCATTTAACCGATTAATTATTGCAAGACATTCTTCCAATTTGATTTATAAAATCCAAATAATTACTACATATTTTTTTTAAATATTATAAATTTAAAAAATTAAAAAATATTATTTTATTATAATAAATCCGATGAATATTTCAATCAATTATTTTAACTAATATCTAGGTATCCGATTAATTATTATAAAATCGTCCTATTAATTAACACCAATTACAGATTTTTACAACAATAATCGAGTCTAATATTAAAATATATGTTGGTGAAAAGTGTGAGTATTAAAAAAGGTTATTTGGTATGTGTTTTAAAAAAATGGTTATTTTATTAAAAAAAACATTTAGTCTGTGAAGCATACACACACTCTATTGACATGACGACATGTGTAGTACAGAACACAAACCATGAAACCAAAGAAAGTGACACGTACATCTTATTTCCTTGTCGGTTGCGTTTCTAGTAATTACGTTACTCACTCATATACGGTCATTTTTACCCAGGCAAACAAACGCCCATAAATATTGCACCTATTTACTGTAGGTTTTTTTACTAAAATTTACGCTTTCGTTCACGATAACAAATTAACAATGATTAATCAAAAATACAAAATTTGATTAAATTAGTGAGTAATGTGAGTATATGACTGTGCATTATTAAAATCATTATTAAAATCTATAAACACACACACTAAGATACACTTAAATGTAAATCACACTCCTTAATAAATTACTAAAAAAGTATACACTATAAATAGAAAACCTCTCCGCTCTTGTATCTATAATTTGTCTACCACTTTTTGTCGGGAACTGTGACCAAACTGCCCAAAACTCATAACCTCCTCACTACTTTCCCGGCAACAACTCGCCGGAAACCCACTCTAATGCTTCCCATTTCCGATGACTCCTCCCCGGAAAAACCCAAAACCCCAACAAACTCGTTCTCCCTCTGGTACATTCAAACCCTAATCTACCATCCCCGCTCTTGTCTCATTCTGTTGATCCTCATCCTCCAGATCCTCATTCTCTACGCTTCTCTCTCTCTACCCATCTCCTCTTTCTCTCTCCACCGTCCTTTCCCTTCCCCACTATCCGTTAACACTACTAGAACAATCTCTTCCTGCCCATATGGGAATGTTTATGTTTACGATATCCCCAAAGACTTTAATACTGAGTTGTTGAATCATTGTAACGAGTTGAGCCCCTGGGGGTCTCGTTGTGGAACGTTCTCGAACCATGGGTTTGGAGTCAGAGCTCCTGTAAAAGTTGTTCCGAAGAGCCTAGTTAATGCATGGTACTGGACTGACCAGTTTGCTCTCGAGATCATTTTTCATAACAGGATGGTGAATTATAAGTGTACGACTATGAACCCTGCTTCTGCTACGGCTTATTATATTCCGTTTTATGCTGGACTTGCGGTGGGCAAGTATTTGTGGTCTAGTAATTATACGTCGAAACATCGAGATTATCATTGTGATATGATTTTGAGGTGGGTGCAACAACAGCCGTATTGGAATAGGTCCAATGGTTGGGATCATTTTATTAGTATGGGGAGAATTACGTGGGATTTTCGTCGATCAAAGGATAATGATTGGGGTTCTAAGTGTATTTATCTTCCGGGGATGAGGAACATTACTAGGCTTTTAATTGAAAGGAATTCGTGGGATTATTTCGATGTTGGTGTGCCTTATCCCACTGGATTTCATCCTAGTTCAGCCAATGATGTTATAATTTGGCAGGATTTTGTTAATAAACGTCGTCGTGGTATGCTTTATTGTTTTGCAGGCGCCACGCGAGGATTTATTAAGAATGATTTTCGTGGTTTGTTGTTGAAACAATGTTATGCTGATTCGGAGAAATGCAGAGTTGTTGATTGTGGCGGTTCGAAATGTAGTAATGGTACAGCTGCGATCCTTGAGACGTTTCTTAATTCGGATTTTTGTTTGCAGCCTAGAGGAGATAGTTTTACTCGACGCTCTATTTTTGATTGTATGGTTGCTGGTTCAATTCCGGTTTTTTTCTGGAAACGAACTGCTTATTATCAGTATGAGTGGTTTTTGCCTGATGAACCGGGGAGTTATTCGGTTTTTATAGACCGGAATGAGGTGGAGAATGGGACTTCTATAACAAGTGTGCTTGAGAAATTTAGTAAACAACAAGTGAAGAAAATGAGGGCAAAAGTGGTAGAATACATACCAAAACTTGTGTATGCAAAGCCTAATAAAGGTTTGAAGGGTATGAAAGATGCATTTGATATAGCTGTTGAAGGTGTTTTAAAGAGAGTGAAAGAACAGGAAGGAGGGTATAAGTGGAAATAAACAGAAAGATACCGAGGGGGTAGCTTGGGCATTATATGTAATGATGCTCTATTGTTATAATGTATAGAGATGCAGCAGAGGTAATGTAAAGGGTACTAATTTTGTTAGTTTGTTACTGCCATATTGTAATAGTACTAGGATATATATACTTGTACTTTGTTGTTTTTCATCTGTAATTAGCATGTTTTCTTATACAATTACTCCAGTCTAATTTTTTAGTTTGATGAACTTAATCTTCCTAGTTGAGCACTGGTGCTAATAATGTATATCATCGTAATGTTATAAAGCGAATGTGATAACTACAAGTCCGGCTAGGAATATGAGTCCTGAAGAAGAATAAGTTTTGCGATTCAACTTGCTACGGACAGGTAAACTAATAATCTTCACAATATCATGCTAGAAATGAAATTGATGTTGTCCTTTTATTTGATCCTTCACCAAGTTTGTGTTAGCCTTTACACCATACAGTATTCTAAAGTTATTATGTTATGATAGTTTGTGAACAATTGTACATCATGCCATCAATATCATAGTTTGTCAATTCTAAGAGAGCGTCGATGTCAAGGAGGATAAGCAAATAAAGTTTAGTTGCTATAATAAATCTATAATTAGTTGTTATAGTGGGACTATTACTAAATGTGGCTGAGTTAGTTATAATATTTTGTTTTTACTGCCACAGAGGGAATGTAATTAAGGTATGCTATATGAGCAAATAGGGAATGTAATGTATTCTATGTGAGGAATATATTCACCATCTTTTTTTCCCACCTCATGTTCATATGCATTTGTGTGATTATGCTATCAAATGATGCAGTTATAATTGTGACAAAGCCTCACCAGTTGCAGTAAAGTATTGAAATTAAAATTAAAAGATCAAACTTTGAACCTCAGTATCAATTTCTAACAATCATTTCGCACTTCTACTATTTTGAATTAATCTGTTTTTAACTCTCTTCTATGGATTATATTAAAAATCTTTCCTCCTGTATATTGTTCACAACTCTGATTAACTTGCCCCTTCTTATCACAGTTCTTCGCCATTTTCATTTAAATCCTCTATAATATCATCTAAACTAATATGGCAACCGGTAGAATAACCATGCTAAACCCTCTTTTTCTTGGTACTTTTCTAATGGATTACCTTTGCGCAAGTAGATAACTGCAAGTCTCATGCTAAACCCTCTTTTTCTTGGTCCTCTTCTAATTGATTTACCTATGCGCAAGTAGATAAACTGCAAGGCTCATCGGACCATCGGGAGAAGATCATTGTGGTAAATATAACTTTAAAATGTAAGCATGATTTGTCGCAGGTGCATTGGCCAAGCCAACAGAGGATAATGTTCAAGCAGAGCTATGGGGAGCTAGACATGCAACTATATGGTTATTGCTAGGCTCACTTGCAATGTTTCTGCTACTTTTGAAAGGTCAGTATGTTCATGAAAACAGCTAAGGACATCTAGTCCATTTTTGTACAACATTTCTCTCGCTATTGAATCTAGAAGCTACAGATTGATTACAGAATTGTATGAAGTGAAACAGAGTAGCATGTCTGTTTAATTACTACTATACTATAATGAAAACTGTATGGGAAGAATAGGATGCCATGGACTTGTTAACTGTTAGTGTCACACCTACTAAGGAAGTTCAAAAAATTCTTGTTGCCATAAATATTCGAGTAGAAGAAACAAAACTTTTCAATTCCCAGATTACATAGACAATGCAAGAGGAGTCGGGTGTTGTTATATATGTTGTCATGCTATGGATCAAAAGAGCTACTCATGATCACCTTTGAGTAAAAAACAAGCTTGGAGCTAGAATTAAGTAGTAGTTATTAGTAAGTCAGAAGAAAAACAGGAAATTCAAAATGTAGTTGTACTACTAGGAATTTCAAAACTTCAGTTTATAACTGTTTTTGCAGGAAAATTCTGCAAGAGTTTGTTAGTGGATTTTCAGCTATTAATTCGATGTAACAAGCTATAATTAGCTGAAATTTGTGGTATACAGCTGATATGTCTGATTTTAAAGGGAAAATTACAAGTTGAGTTCTAGCTCCCATTCTCTCATCTCCTTCATTTATCATTTATATTGACAATAATCTCTTAGCTTTTTATAAGCTTTTAACCTGACTACATGTTGAACTGTAGTAGGTAGTTACACTAATATTAGTGAGATTTTTCTATTTTTATGTCATCTCAGTTAAAACTGTTTCTGCAGAAGCGGAAGAAGCAAGGAGGTAAGTAAAGTTTATTCCTCAGCAACGTATAGTAGATTCCAATGTGATAAAACACAAGTGTTAGACAGGTGGTAGACATTTGTGGTTTATCTCACATGACAGTCAAATATATCAGACCAGCTCGATTGCTAAACCTAAACCTGCGAACAAACTGAGTATTTCCAGATAGACACCATGATCTAGGAATGCATATGCTAGAATGACAGCAGTAGCTCGGAGAAAGAAAAAGGACATGTGTCATGTCATAGCTTCAACAGGGGACCACCTCATCGAACTAAGGGCTCTCTGGCCAAAATGGTTCCTCAAACGGTTGCATTATCGGTTGTAAACAATATGATCTTTTCTTAGCTGCAGCTTGCAGGGGCCTTGTTCCCAAATGGTTTCTTCCCACCAATGATTTTTTTTACATGTTATAGGGCCTATAGGCTATTTTATTTGCAGTAGAGAATAAGACACATAATAACCAGGGTACTGGCTGTTTGTTTAACAATTAAATCAGAAGATTGCAGACTGTGCATGTATGAATTAAGGTTGACTGGTGTTTGTTTCTTCACTAGTTAAGTACTGTTGCGTTTTCTGTTAAATTGATTTAAGTTTGACAGGGAAAGAAGGAAAATCACAGGCGAGAAATTGGTAATAGTTTGGTTGCCAATTTTTAAAGGGGTTCCTCATGATGAACGGACATGACTAAACGTTACTTTTGATTTTTTTTTTTTTGACAGAAGTTACTTTTGAATTTTGATTAAAAAGAAGAAGCTTCCCTTAAAAGAAGAAGAAGAGGAAGTTGATTTTGAAATATAAATGCCAAACAAATGAACGCTGGCTATTCGAGTGAAGGGATAGCAACAGATGCCGAAGCGGTTGTGCCTTGCTGGAGTTGAATAGTTGATTGTTGAATCCAACAGTCCAAATATATCTCTTTTTTTTTTTGTTAACATATAATAATACATTATATTGCCTTAACTGAGATATTTTTTTAATAATTTAAATTGAAAAATATTGAGTTACATAAATTTAAGATATAGTCAGTCAAATCTATACTCAATTAAATAACCATTTCAATCAATTTTTTTAAAATTTAATTATTTCACAATGCTGGTATAAATTAATTAATTAATAAAAATCACAATAAAAACTAATTGATCCTAATCCCTTAACTTTTATTATCCCTCTATTTCAAAATACATGTATATTTTAGAAAAGGGCTTCATATTCCTGAGGGTGACCTTAGGTAACTACCTGAGGTTAAAAGAAATTTTCATACAAATGCACAAGGGCATATTTGTAATTACAAGAGGTAAACTTTAAAATAACAAAATTGCCATTAGTATTTACATACAAACTCCTTATAACCTTAGGTATGTTTCCTGAGGTCATCCTTAGGAACATTTTTCTCTTTAGAAAATTTATATTTTTCATAATACATGTTCATATCTATTTTCAATGCAATTTTAATAAATATTTTTTAAGAGTATTCTTTTACTTTCTTATTTTCAAGATTGACTTTTTTTCTCTCATTAATAAATATTCATAAATGTTAGTAAAATTAATATAAGTATTAAATTAATATTAAAATTTTTTAATATGAATATTTTTTTGAAAAAAAATCTAATTGGATAATAATTATAATTATATACAATATATAAAATAAATATAAGGTAATTCCTTTCTGCAGTACTGTTGTGTTCTTTACGTGGGGTCACTTCAGAGTCATGCTTCATGACTCATTTTAGTTGCTTCTAGACTCCAGTGTCCAGACATTTCCAGGTCAGTAGCTCCTCACAAATACATTCATTTATCGATCTTTTTTGCACCCTTTTAATCTTTTTTTTTTCTGTTGGTTCCGTGATATATACTATCGTTGATTCTTATACATTGTTAAGTACCCATGGGATTGTACAAAAGATCCAAGCTTTTTCTTGATTTGTTTCACACATACACCTCAAAAATCACACCCAAGAACACCATTAAGCAGTCAATTCCTAAAATAAACCAACATAACCAATCTTTATCATGTGTAAACAATATTAGATTACATGGGTTCTCTCCAATTTCAAGAAATTGGGGGTTTGAATATGGGTCTAAGAAGAAAGAATTGGGCTTTTTAGTTGGGAAAAGATATTATTATGTTGATAGACATCAAGTTCGTCACTTTAGGCCAAGAGGGCCTAGAAAATGGTTTGAGAATCCAAGAAATATTTTTATTGTTGTGGTTTTGGGGGGTGGTGTTGTGTTCACTTTGTATTTTGGGAATTTGGAGACTATACCGTACACGAAGCGAACCCATTTTGTGCTTTTACCATCGCGCATGGAGAAGTCGATGGGTGATTCACAGTTTGAGAGTATAAAGGCACAATTTAAGGGGAAGATATTGCCTGCGATTCATCCGGATAGTATCAGGGTTAGGTTGATTGCGAAAGAGATTATTGAGGCATTGCAAAGGGGGTTGAGGAAGGAACAGGTGTGGACTGACGTGGATTATAGTTCGGATAGTGTTGGAGGGAATGAGATTGGTGGGGATCAGACTTTGACGGTGTTAACTGATAGTGCTGAAGGACACTGGAGTAAAGAGGATGAGGTTCTTGATGATAAATGGGTTCAGCAGAGTAGGAAGAAAGGGGAGGAGAGAGGTGTGAAGTCCTCGATTTCTCATTTGGAAGGGCTAAACTGGGAAATTTTGGTTGTGGATGAACCTGTTGTTAATGCATTCTGCCTACCAGGCGGGAAAATTGTTGTTTTTACAGGCTTGCTAAGATATTTTCAGACGAATGAAGAGATTGCAACTATAATCGGACATGAGGTTTACATATTATGTTTTTATGTTTAATTAGTGCTTATTGGTTTAGTATTTTATTGATGGCTGCTTATATTTATCTTTAAATAGGTTGGTCATGTTGTTGCGCGACATTCAGCAGAAGGGATTACAAAAAATCTGTGGTTTGCTATTATACAGCTGATTCTTTATCAGTTTGTTATGCCTGATATAGTAAACTCAATGTCACATCTTTTGATAAGACTGCCTTTTTCGAGGAGGTCAGATGTTTATTCTTAATTTTACTTGCACAAGCGATCTTATTTCTTGTCAAGCTATATTATCACTTAAAAATCATCGTAGTGGCCTCCATCCTAGCGGTATATGTATATATATGGTTTAGAATCATTTTTGCTAGTTCTGGTAATTGCAAAAGGGATTGCATTTATCGCATTCCATGACCATGAGTAGCTCTTTAAAATTGACTCTTTTATTTGCGTCTTCCATAACACTTGACGAAGCAACAATCATTCCAAAATGTGGTGCATCAGAAGCCTCTCGTTGCCTTTTTTTTTATCCAACAGTTTGTGTTCTATTTTGGTCCTGGAGAAGCATGACAGATACATCTATTTAAACATGTAAATGGGTTTATGCAGTTTCAACCCTATATTTATAGGCTGTGTATAACTTAAACGTTAACATTCCATTCACTAAAATCAAACTCTTGATATAATAAAAAGGGGTGGATGAAATCTTCCAGGCTATCCTTTAACATGATCCCGCATACCATCCTCTGCATCATTTCTCTACTGTGGAGGAGTTTGGATGTTCACTCCTAATTTTACTTACATAAGTTATCTTATTTGCTGCTGTGGCATAATGTTACTCAAAATTCATAGAAATGGTTTCTGTTTTAACTGTATATGTATATTATGGTTTAGAATCATTTTTGCTAGTTTTGTTAATTGCAAAAGAGATCGCATTTATCGCACTTCACGAGTAGCGCTTTAAAATTGACTTGCATTCCTGTCATCCATAACTCTCGACAAAATACCAATCAGTCCAAGATGTATTTAGGCTGTGTATTATTTTAGTCCTGAAGTACAAGGATGGATAACTTCTATTGATATATGAGAGGTCTTTATGCAGTTTCAACTTTCAACCCTATATTTTATGGGCTGTGTATAACTAAAACCGTAACATTTCATTAACTGCAAATTAAACTTTGGCATTATAAAATGGGTTGGATGAAATCTTCCAGGCTATTTGTTTAACATGATCCTGCATACTATCCTCTGCATCATTTCTTTATGGTGGAGGTGGGTGCGTAAGCTGCGGCTGTCTTCTTTGCATAGTTGACAAGGCGTCGCCTAGTTGGAAAGGTGGTAAAAAGTGGATAGGATTCCTTCTGCCTGACTTGATTTAATAGGGCAGGTGAATTAGGCGGCACCTAGGCGTACACTTCGTGAATTAGGCGTTCAACTATATATGTTAAATACTTTCCTATTATATATTTTGATTGCTTATTTTTGTCTCTGAGTGGCAAAATTTATGAGCTTGTACCGCTAGAATCACCAGAATCGAACCATTATACTCATAACAACTGATGTTATCACGTTGATGACTAGTCTCAGAATTAAACATACAAAAATTAATAAAATCTATTTGTTCACACAAATGAACTAATCTTACACTAGTATAATTATTTTTAAAACCAATCATAATACACCCCTACATACTATCTTATATATATGCCTAGATATGGTTGAACGCCTAATTCGTGTAATGGACGTCTAGGCAGGGCGCCTTTCCGCTTAGGTGTCCAGGCGGTTCGCTAGAGCCTTGGTTTACAAAATCTTGGTCCATATTGTAAGTAATAAATACAATCTTCCTTATCAAATATAAACTATGATATATAAGTTCCTAAATTTTAACCCATGAGATGCTAATATGCCTTAATACTAAAGCACATAAAACATATCTTAGAATCTTATAAACATTGGGCTTCTAAAGATTAAGTTCTGTATGACCTATGTTTCTTTGGGTCTTTTCTATGGCTGTTTTGCATCAATTATCCTCACTGAAAAGAATTTGAGTCTATCGTGTTAATTAAATCACATAAAGGAACACTAAGAAGCACCGATGATGGTACACGAGAAGACGAACAACTAATAGTATTTATGATGACTCCTTTGGCAATAGATGAGTATTACGGCTTGCAACATTGATGCAGGACAGGAATTAAAACAAGGAAATTGATAGATAATAGTGGATTAACTGCAGAAAACCCACACGCCTAAGGTGATCTAACCGCAGAAGAACCACTACCTAGATTTCTCAATCGCAGAAGAGAAGAACATGCATGGATCGCAACTCATAGCAACAAGAGAGAAACAATTCTCAATTTAGTATCAATCAAAGTCATCCAATAATAAAATATTACATCTCTTTATACAGGAGTAAATCCCTAAACTTAGCCAAAAGTAAAATCTTAATAATAAAGGAAACAAATCCTTTTTTTTAATTCTCTACCATATTCTAGAATATTCCTAATAAACTAAATATATAATATAATTAACATTTATGATGAATTACAATAAATATATTCCTAAATAATAATATAAAATAAATACAAACTAATATTTTAATTTTCTGTTCCGCATCAAACATGATGTGCATTGCCAGCTAAAAACCATGGATGTTCTAACCGCCACACATCAAGCATGGCTTACTCATTAAGTTTCCAACTGAAATAGACACAAACGTTGCTTCTGGATGTGAAATTTAGAAAAATTTATCCATGTTTTGTCCCATGATTCAGGATAAAACTCTCCATTTAAACCCAACATTTAGACTGCTTCTCTAAAGATCAGCATTTGAACAGCTTCTCTAGATACCACATCTGTAGAAGACCCATTTTCAATAATATTTGTTAATGATGAAGCAAGGGAGCAATTCTTTCATTTGCTACATGAAGACAACATAGTTCCGTGGCAGTTTTATTGGTGTCCAATACAAGCTATTGCTTTTTTGTCCATCTCTTCATAAGGATCATCTAGAGACACCCTTTTTTATGTCCATTCTTTCCATGATAGACACCCTTTGAAGAGTATTAGTTCTAATAGTAATATATTGAAATATATATGGCCAGTTCTCTGACAATTACAACACCCAGTATCCTTTTTCTGTTTTAATTTTGGTTGGCGTTCTTTTGCTGATTTTGTGTTGTAGAGCACATCATCCTTGTTTGATAGTTGATGGGGAACGGAAGTGTAGAATATTTATATATGTTGTTAATTTGTTTATATGTATTTAGTTTAGAGAGGATTAAGATTATTTGCTTATATGTCTTATATGTGAGGCTAGTGGTTTACAAAATATAGTTTATTTATAATAAGCCCAAGTGTTAACGGGCCTTAGTCCATTATGTTATATAATTAGGATTTCTATTCCATATAAGTGATAAAAAAGCATACATATTAATTAGACTTGATTATTGAGATATCGTATTGAATATTTAAATGAGTCTTTGTATGAGTTGCGATCCATAATTTTTCTCTCTTCTGCAGTTGGGAAACCCTTTGGGGTAGTGGTTCTTTCGCGGTTGAATCACCCAAGTTATTGTTGTTCTTGTTTTTATCTCATATATTCACTGTTTCTAAATTATAAGTAGGTAGAGAACTTGCTTTGAAATTACCCTCAACTTCTTTTTTTTTTTAGAAAAATTTCCTCGGGAGCTTGCACAATAAGACAAATGTATAATAAAGATTAATAAGCATATTTATCAATAAGATAATAACAAGCTTCAAAGCAGATGTGGATACTTAATGTGACCAAGATACTTCTATATAAATCAAAATACGAATGAAGAAAACTATACTTCCGAATGATCTGTAATATACTTTACTACACTAGCCAATAACAAGTGATATACACTACATTCATCCGTGGTGAAAGAATCCAAAAATAGAAAGGTATTGGTCATCATAGTTGCTCGTTTATAAATTCAATCAACCACTCTTTAGTATTGCTACACTACACGACATGAGTGTAGGGTAAAGTTGAAGCAGACACGATCAGGTGAAGTTGACTTCACAAGTGATTCAATGTACCATAATGAAATAAAGAAGAAAAGGTCTAGATGGCAGAATTTTCTTGAGTTCTTGGCTACGATCAAGTGAAGTTGACTTCACAAGTGATTCAATGTACCTTGATTTTTGTTAGAATGAATCTGAGATGATATTACTTCGTAATTTGGATTTTGGCTGTCAAAATTGATTCTTCGTAGTTGCTTTCATTCCATCTCAAACCTGTATTTTTCTGACTGGCTTGGCGATTGTTTAGTTACTTTTTATCTCATCACATTCAAGGTGTTCTTTGAATTCCTTGAAGCTCAGCCTCGGCAAAGTACTTTTTCTTCGCGTTCATTTAATGCCAAGGAAAAAAGAAAAAAAAACTTTTCTGAACCTTTAGCTTCACTCCTTCAACATGATCCAGAATTTTATTCCCTGTATTATTTCTTTGTCATGGAAACGAGATTGCGGCTGTCTTATATGAGCAAAGAAATTTGGTTTTGCACTGGTTGCTGGGCTATTAATGTATCTATTTGTTCTTTTGTTGTGCATTCTGAGTCTTTTGCATCTCAATAAATTTCTATGAGGTGCTGTTGGAGTTGGTAGATTCGTCGTTGTGGCCACTTGTTTTCCCGGCCTGTACGGGCAGAACTGTAAAAAATGAGAAGTTTCAAGGGCTGATGTGTGAAATACTGAAGTCCAAATGTTATCTTGGAAAATTCCAAAACTTCTAGGAAGGCTTGATAAATTCCAAAACTTTGGAGTCTAGTTTGTAATTTCTGGAAAGTTTCGGGACCGATTTACTCTGTGGAATGGATTCGGAAGTTTAACAGAGTGGGGGTAGTGAAGTATCATATGATTAACAAGTCAGGCTAAGTTTAGTAAATCGCTTAGGATGTCAGGGACTCAGGGTAACAATATCCTTCACCAGAAGCATTTGTTAAACACTTTAAATTTGAAGAAGTGGCAGTCGGCTCTAGACGGATAGTGTGTATATATGCGTGCATATGGGTAGTGCGTAACTGCGTATGTATGTTTGTGTATGAATGTATTTGTAGTGTATATATCTATATCTCCACTCCTATATATATATACCATTACAATGGCTGAAAAACATCCTATTCTGCCATTACCTGGTTGCCAGAAATGTTCTGACTTGACCAAGAATCTTGATTGGTAAAAAGTCCAGGCTTAATTTACAATTGAATCAATTGAATGACTAATAGAATTTTGGTCTGTGGGCGTTGCCCTGTGACGACATGTTGAGCTGCTTTCATATCAGAGTTGCATATAGAGTGAAGAATATCAGTGGTATCTGGTATTAGAAGATTTGAAATTAGAATTCTTCAGATGCTACTGGACTAACAAGTTCCTGCAATATGGAGTTGACCTTCAGGCATTTGTAACTAGTCTTTTGGCCAAATTCTCTCATACAGTATTTTTTTTTTAATTCTGAACCCCAAATTCTAATATGGTATTATCATTATATCTATATGTGGTAACTTTGTTGTTCTGAACATCATGCGTTGCAAGCCATATGTTAGTGCATATTATATCATGCATAGTATAGCCATATGTCACAACTCATATATGCAACATTTGTTTAATTGAATAATCAATTTTTTGTTTCAGGATGGAGATGGAAGCGGATTACATAGGACTATTACTACTTGCTTCTGCTAGATATGATCCTCGAGTTGCACCTATGGTTTATGAGAAGTTGGGAAAAATCACTAGTTCGTCGGCCATGCAAGATTATTTGTCTACACATCCCTCTGGGAAAACGAGAGCCAAGGTTCTTGCTCAGGCTAAGGTTATGGAAGAAGCAGTCTCTATATATCGAGAAACCAGAATGGGACACGGAAATATTGAGGGTTTTCTTTAGGAGTACTATCAAATGCATAATGTATGCTTGTATCCCGAATTAGGTCAGAGATTGATGACTTGTTTTTCGCACTATGTATTTTTTTAAAAAAAATTGATTAAGAAGTTTGGGGCGATCTTAATCGTTGTACTCATTTCGAACATATGCATTAAGCCATTTTTATTGCAGCATGAAAATAGCAGTACCCCTGTTCTTCCTGAATACAAGCAGCATGTGGACAGTAAAGACAGCCCGTTTTATATATGATGATTCGGGTGCCCATCATATTAGTCAGCAATGGCATATACTGCACACTTGAACTGACAATATTTTCTCACAAAAGATTTATTGAAGAAATACGATATTCTACAGCAAACAATATAAGCATAATTTTATCTAAAAATATTCGGAATAATGAGAAGTGCTATCTATTTAAAAAATAAGCAGTCGACAAGTAGATAATAACAATGTGAACAATCATAGTCAAATTAATAAGCAGCGCCTATCTAATAAAAAAATATAAGAGGAATTGAAACATGTGGCTGTAATATATGCAGTGACCCCAATAATTGAATGAGTTGTTCTATCTCAGTAAAAATTAAGAAAGGGACTGAATTAGCACGTGATCATTATAAAATTCGTGATCCTCAATTATTATTGAAAAATTAATCTATCTTAGTTGAGACCAGTGTTGTAAAAAGCGCTAAGCGGTTCTAAGCGGCAAGAGGACCTTCTAGCGCCTAGGCGGGTTAGGCGGACGCCTAGGCGGATTTCTAAGCGGGATGTTAAGCGGATTAATAATATATATTTAAATATTTAGATATAATATTATTATATTTAAAATTAAAATTATGTAGTAATAAGAATTTAAACTTATAATATTCTTAATAAAATATTTTTTTAATTTTTTAATATAATTATAGTCATATTTTAAAAAAAATTAATATTTAAAAATTAAAAAATTAATTAATAACCGCTTAATTTTTTAATATTCCGCTTAATGACCGCTTAATCCGCTTAATAATCCGCTTAATTTTAAAAAACGCTTAATCATCCGCTTAACATAAAATCGAAGCGTTTTATACCCGATTCCGCTTAGGCGGCCGCTTAATCGGCCGCTTAATCCGCTTTTTAGAACACTGGTTGAGACAGGGCAAAAGTCCCCAACAATATATGAATAAACTACAAAAAGTATCCGATAGTAGTCTAACGTTCACTTGTATGACAACTACACCTCAATTTTGACATTGACAGTAGTAATTCATTTTGGGTTAAATTTATAAATTTACATTAATTTAAATTACCGAAATTTAAATTAAAATTAAAATTCTCGAGCTCTTGGTATCGAGAAGAGTGGAATATCCATTAAGCTAAATCTTGATTGTTCAACCTTATTCTTATGGAATCTTTTTGGGGGGAAACCGGCAAATGTTGTTGGATCCCACTGCCAGTTGTTCAGTCCCCTTTGAGGGCACAATGCCACCTTATCTATACGCATAGACATAAAAATGTGTTAAACAAGTCTTGTTTTATACTCCCTCCGTCCCATCCAATTGTTATCACTTTTTTTCCACTTTCTGGCACGCATTTTAAGGTGGATTTTAAGGATAGTTCCATAACTTATTTTTAAAAATTTCTTTTTTTGTATAAAAATAGGATTGTTCTATTTTTATACAAAAAAGGAAAGTTTCAAAAATAAATTATGGAACTATCCTTAAAATTCACCTTAAAATGCGTGCCAGACAACCCATTTTGAAATGATAACAACTCAACGGGACGGAGGGAGTACTATACTTGGTTTCGCTGTAAGCAATATCTTGAAGAGCCAAAGTGGTCCATCCAATTCTCATTATGTACAAATATTGTTTAAGTGGAAGTATAAATTAATGAATAATAGAAAACGTATCTTCTCCTATCGATATTGTTGGTAACACTTTTTTTCTCTTCCCTTCAGAACAACCGAACTGGGCCGGGTCTGCGCCACCCACAGCACGAGTAAACATTAGCTAGCTACTAGACACAAGCGTAAAATTGTTTTGCATCATAGACATTGATCTCATCTTTATATTAAGAATTTATAGAAGTTATTTTGCACCATGCCGTTTGTATTACCTTAAAGTAATTTATAAGTTAAAAAATATAAGTGTACGTACGTATATATAATAATGATATAAATATAATTCGAGAAGATCTTTTTAAACATGTTAGAGACCTGGTAGCTTTAACATATATAGGTGTAAGGTGATGATCTATATCTTTTGCACGCACATATAAACTAGACAAATTATTGGGTCGAAAACTTTGGTGCACACATGTGGATTAATATGTTATACAAAAAGAACTTGAAAGAATCAGACGATGCATGATCTGCATTATAAATTATTGTAATGAAATCATGAGGTTGTAATTGAATAATAGATTTGAAATCGTGGGGTTGTTGAGAAATGTGTGGGCTAAAGAAATATGCATTTTCATACGTACACATACCATTCCCATATAAGCGAACCCTTTTAAAATTGTCATTTGCTGGTGAAGTCAGTGGTTTTCTCTCATTGACCACGAGGAAACAAAGAACAAGTCATCATCTATTTGTTAAATAATATATACACATACCTATAAATTATTCATCACCTTATTCACGAAGATGGACGAAGGAATCTTGTGTATTGATCGAGCCCTCATCGATCAATGAAGATCTCATACCTAACAAACGTATCTCTCCTTTTATCACCAACTCGATCATTAAAGTTAGCTAAATAATCTTGTATATCGAATTATTTAATTGTTGAGTAGTCATGTTTTCTTTAAACCAAGGGGATGAGCTGGTGTTCCAGATCCAGAACAACAACCCTAATCCGGAACAGCACACAATCCAACAAGATCTTGTTATGGACCAAGCCTCTCCTAAGGGTGGCAATAAAAGGCACCGTAAAAAGCAGCCATTAAGTATCGGTGAAGACAATATTAAAGAGGATGAGAGCAGCAAGAAGATCATGCATAGAGAAATCGAAAGGCAAAGAAGACAAGAAATGGGTCAACTTCATGGTTCACTTAGATCCTTACTTCCTCTTGAGTTTATCAAGGTGAATAATATTTCTTTTTGTGTGTATCTATTACTTTTTTTTTCCTTCTAATTTGGTCGGAGTTAGAAATCATATTACCTCTAGGGTTCAGTTAGCTTGTGAAAATTAATCAAGAATATATATGTGCCTGGTGTTTTAATTCAGGGAAAGCGTTCGATATCAGATCATATGCAGCAGGCTGTGAATTATATTAATCAGCTTCAGAGAAGTATCAGAGAACTAAATATCAGAAGGGATAAGCTCGAAAAGATTCCAAATTATACAAATGTTATTAGTCAAGGGAGTGGAAGCTCAAATTTTTGTCTCCTTAGTAACGATGATAATATTAATGTTACAGTTGCCCCTTGCTTTTGTGGTGTGGAGATTATAATTATAACTAGTGGATTGATGGAGGAACAATTTCCCTTATCAAGGGTGATGCAAGTGCTAATTCAAGAAGGAGAGCTTAATGTTAGTAGCTGTGCTTCTACTAGAGTAAATGACAGGTTATTGCATACTATCCGTGCCGAGGTAAGTAATTAAGCAGTCCCTTGGTAACAAGTTAATTAATCTTAATTTGGTTTAGCTAGGGTTTTTCCAATTGACATTTAGTTATTAAGAACATTTTCCTCTAATCTCATAATTAACCATATATTCTTGCAGGCAATTGATCCATTGTCCATCAATATGTCTGACCTGCAACAGAAATTGTGTGATGTAATTCGTGGTTGAATACCAAGTGAGTGTAGGAAGTCTGATCGAAGCTCACAAGCTCACACTTGACATATATATGTAATCAAACGTTGCTAAGATTTTGTTGCTTACTTGGCCGAGATCCGAAGCAATTGACATTTCAGTTGGTAATTCTAAATTATAATGTTATCAAAGTTTTGTCCCAGCACAACCATAACTTAGCTGTTAAAGAAATTATTGCAGTGTGACTGTATATATATATATGTGTGTGTCTTAATGCACGACCAAAGAGAGTTTTTGTAAACATTAAAAACAAGGAAATTGTGGATTGACAATTTTCATGCCATTTCTCGAATTGCAATTGCGAGAAATTCAGATCGGTTCATGGTGATATTAGCAGTAATTTGAACCACAATATTCAATTAAAAATTCAAATAATATATATTCATACATATGTCTCTACTACGAATCATAGCACCAAGTCAATGTTTAATTACTAAGAGCAACTCCAATAACATCTTAGTGGATTACTTAAAAATAATATTATTAAATTGAATCCTAGTAATTTAAGACATTATATTGTATAACAACTCCAACATTCCTTATTTGTTGTTCTTGTTCCTTATTACTCCCTCCGTCCCAACCAATTCTTTACACTTTCCTTTTTGGGACGTCCCACCCAATTCTTTACATTACTAAAAATAGTAACTTTTAACAATAAATATATTATTACATCCACTACTTCACTCCACTTTTTCAACACTTTACACTATTACACCCACTACTTCATTTATTTTAACAATAAAATCACTATTACACCCACTATCCTTGGTCTCCGTGCCCGGACCAAATGTAAACATTTGGCCGGGACGGAGGGAGTATTATTTTGTAAATGAGGGAAAGGAAAAAGAAAGGGAAAATAAGATAGAGAAATGAATATTTAATTGATAAAATAAGATAATGGATGACTAGCCATCACTTAAGGTTAACAATGAGAGGTGGATGCTAACTTTTTAAGGAGCTACTAGCACACTTTTGGAGCTCCATCTTCCCCAAATTTTCTTAAATTTTAGGTAAGAGAGTAATATAAGGGAGCTATAGGAGATGCTGTAAGAGAAGAGGAGTGCATAATTAAGCCAAAGGATTGCAGGTAGAGTTTGATTAGATATATATGTGTTTGATATATTAACAAATAAAATGGATAAAGTTCTAATTAGTATGCCTAATACCTTAAAATTTTGATAAATTAACCAGCTACCCAGCTAGGTTGTCTAATTAACAAAATTTCTGCATTTTAATGATTACTGCATGTAAATCAACTAAGTTACTTTACTCAATATACTGAAGAGTTTATCAAGGAGCAAGGTCCAACAATTCAAAATTATAGTAGTGTGTCTGAGATCAAGTAATTTCTGAAGCTGTCTGCGTAATCTTGGGTTCAAAATATAGAACCATATGTATATATATAATCCGCCTAGAGGCAACAGGCGGCTCTGCTGCGATGCACTCAACAAGGATATTACAAATTTACACATGCAAATTAACACATATATGCCTTCGCGGAGGGTTACCCATGATCTTGGCCGCTATAAACAGGATGCATTGATGCTACAAAATTTTGGAAAAGCTATCTGAATTAGAGTTGATTAATTATCAATAATGTGCGTACTCAATATAAACCTATATATGCACAATGTTAACTGATAATTGATCAACTCTGCAAGAGTTATCTAATCTAATTCAAGAATTATATACGATTCTGTTTGCTAACTTTGCACTACAAGGAAAACTGCTATAGACGACACTTATCAGACGACATTTTAGTAAAAAACCGTTGCACCAAAAAATTAGACAATGGTTTTTTTTTTGCCTTCAAAAAAGTATTGTCTGACCATATAATAGACAACGGGTGGATACACCGTTGTCTATGAAATGACATCAAGCAAGACTCAGACAATGGTTTTTTTTGTGGTGTCGTGCAAACTAGAAGTGTACACAACGGTTTTAGAAACAATTGTTTTAATAAACTTCAGACAATAGTTTAAATAACCGTTGTTGATATCATACAATGGTTTTTTTCAGATGCAATGAGTAAAATTCCTTCAAACAACGGTTTCAAAAACTATTGTCTGAACAGTTTCAAAAATGTATCTAGAAATTTCTAGAAATATATAGTAAAAAGGTATTTTTTGTCCTGTAGTGCATCAGACAACAGTTTTATAAATCGTTGTCTGATGTAGGTATCTCGAAGTTTCTAGAATATTTTATTCAGACAATGGTTTTTATCTAACAATCATTGTCTGATGTAGTACTTTACCTAGATTTTTATTATAAAGTCGAACAAGATAAATTTGTAATTTTTTTTTAATTTTTTCATATGACTAAAATAAGTAGTTGTTCACATCCGTACGGTTGGATCGTTGAAAAAATAATTTAAAAAAATAGTTTATTAAGTGGGTGGTAGTCTCATTTCTAGAAGTAGTACTTTTACTAGATTTTTGTTATAAAGTCATACAAGATAAATTTGTAATTTTTTTAAAAATTTTCATATGATTAAAATAAGTACTTATTCACATCCGTACAGTTGGATCGTCGAAAAATTAATTTTAAAAAATAATTTGTTAAGTGGGTGGTAGTTTCATTTCTAGGAATAGTACTTTCACTAGACTTTTATTATAAAGTCATACAAAATAAATTTGTAATTTTTTTTTAATTTTTTCATATGACTAAAATAAGTAGTTGTTCACATCCGTACGGTTGGATCGTTGAAAAAATAATTAAAAAAATAGTTTATTAAGTGGGTGGTAGTCTCTTTTCTAGAAGTAATACTTTTACTAGATTTTTGTTATAAAGTCATACAAGATAAATTTGTAATTTTTTTGAAAATTTTCAAATGATTAAAATAAGTACTTATTCACATCCGTACAGTTGGATCGTCGAAAAATTAATTTTAAAAAATAATTTGTTAAGTGGGTGGTAGTTTCATTTCTAGAAATAGTACTTTCACTAGACTTTTATTATAAAGTCATACAAAATAAATTTGTAATTTTTTTTTAATTTTTTCATATGACTAAAATAAGTAGTTGATTGTTTTGATGTTTTGTTTCTTTCCTTTTTCTATGTATTTGGCATATCAATATCAGCTTAAGTCATATAGTCATTCTTTCACCTTAATAAGAATATGTTTTTCTTGCTCGCTTACCTGATTGTTCCTCACTTCATATCGTAAGAGTAAAATGTCTACAAATTGCTGTATGAGTTGATTGTTTTTGTATTTATGTTGGAGTTCCATGAAGCATTACTATCATTAGCACTTCCCCTCCTGTACTGATTTCTTATCAGTTCATTCGAACTTCATTGATTGTTGACGACTTTGTGACGTGATGCATAAATAGAAATACCCGCCTTGAAGTATGCTAGAAGACTGGGTGATTATCTATGAAGTGAAAACATGGAAATAATCTCGTCCCCGAAAAATAAAGTAATGGAGGTCAGCAAAATTGTTCCAATGATATGCACATGACTTTCATGTAGCTACAACTATTTGAAGAATCATTTGTAGTTCTCGACTTGCTGACTTCTGAAGGTAGAGGATCTCTCCATTTTCAAAGTGCAAAAATGAACTAGTTTTTCTTCTGGACACGTTTTAAGCTATGGTTTATATGTTTTTTAGTTTCACAATACAGACTATCATGAAAATTTTGTTATCTTCCTACTAATTTTTATTTATACCGACTCTTGCATCCTCAATATTGCACAATTGAATCGGGTTTTTGGTTCTAGAAAGAAATTTGAATGGCTTGTAGTGTAGAAATTTGAATCGACTCTTGCAAGGGCCTCAGGCTTGGATCTGATGATTGGTGGTATGGTAGAGACTAGACTCGCCATGGGTTTTGCTGGTCACCTTGCCGCAGGCCTTAGATGTTTCAAGTAAGCAGAAGACACTAGTTGCATTTCAGGAATTTGACTTTCAGAAGACACTAGTTGCATTTCAAGTAAGCAGAAGACACTAAGCAGAAGGCTAAAATGATTTTTCAAGTTTGTCCGAGATTTCAACCTTCAAATCAGTTTTTTAATCAATATCGATGAATATATAAGGACTGTTATTTTAAATTTTGATCCATTGAATTTATATTAACTTATCTTGCAGATGGTGCACTGACAGCCGTTCAAACTTTGGCATCTACTGCAATATGTGATATAATACATTCGGTTGTCGGAGGTTACCCATTGCTTATATTAGGTTTTGCAGAACAAGATCGTTATGCATCGTTATGGCGTGACACGTGAAGAACAAGATCATGCTGCAGTGAGTCCTTAATATCTTTTTGTGTAGTTAAACTTATATATGCATGAAGTGTTTGTGTTTGGTTTCCAGTGCTGTGATTTCAGGGGGAAAGAAGTATGAGTTACTAGAAAATGTAACCTTCTGAAGACTATATAGAAAGTGATCAACAATGAGCATGTAGAGAGTATGTGTAATTTCAATTCTTGTAGTTTAGTTGAATTGTAATTTCAATTCTTGTAGTTTAGTTGAATTCTTGTAATTTTATTTGAATTGTAATTTCATATTCATTTTTTATTTACCGATAATCTATATTTTTATTATTTTTATATTTTATAATTTCAATTTATATTAGATAATTTAATTTTAATATAAATAAAAATATGGCTTGTTCTACTATTTGTGTACATATTGAATATATAAGCTGCATATAATAATAATAATAATAATAATAATAATAATAATAATAATAATAAAAAACCATTGTGGAAAAAATATAAATACAACATCTATTAAGAGGAAACTATTGTCTGAAGGTTATGTGTTTTGAGATATCCAACAATGGTTTGAAAACACTAATAACCCTTGTCTTACAGAAATTCAACAAGTTGTTCTTTGCTTAAAACACTTGCAATACTTTATTTCAAACAAGTGTTCTAAATAAAGCTGTTGTCGTTCTGGGTATCAGACAATGTTTTAATAATCGATAATCGTTGTCTTCAGTAAGTCACACAAGGGTTATAAAACCATTGTCTGATGTTGGTATAGACGACTTCTCAATAGACCACGGGAAATCACAACATCAAACAACGGTTTAAAACTCTTGTCTGTAGCAGTTATCCTTGTAGTGTTGATTTCATTTCAAATGATGGATTTCAAATAACAACAGTATTTGAGTTATGTCATTTTAAATTCTCATATTCATACTGATATTTAAATTCAAATTTAAATTTTTATGATTACCCAAACATGTTATTTGAACAAATTCAAAATTTTAAATGAAATCCGTTCCTAAACAGGCCATGAATTCATTTCTTAAGTATGCAGAGATAAGGATTTTTATCTTACAAACTCGCATTCTGCTGTCTCAAGATCACTCATCACTTCAAAATAAAATAGTCTCCATACATTAATAGTTCAAGAATTAAAGGACTTTAATAATTTATTGATCCAAAATAAAATTAAATACACTAATTTTTGGTATTATTGTAATTGGAATAAATAATACTTTAATTATGTATATTGTTTGACTTTTTAACATGCATGTATTTTTAAATTTTATTTAGAATTATTCTTTCTAATTTTTTTAAATATAAATAATATATTAATTAAGTATTTTTATTCACAACATTTTAAAAAAAAAATAATTTTAATTATATTGTCATAAGATTTATAGTCCACGAGAAACCTATATAGATAGCCCTAACTGAATCAACCCCACCGTGAATATCATCTGCATTAAAACTACGATCAGACACATATTAATTACTCAAGTTTTTTTATTCATAAAAATTATATAATATATGTATTTAAATTTAACGGGTCATTTTGATATAATTTAAGAAAATTATTTTTCACTTAGAAGCAGTTTAATTATTTATAAAAAGGTAATTCTCAACTTAGTTACTATCATCTTAGATAAATTTAGTATTAATTTATAATATATACAAGATTATAACCCGTGCGTGATATATATTCTTTTTAAAATTAGATTTTATTAAAATTGAATGGTTAAGATTGGTTCATCTAAAATTGAATGATTATGATATTTTCTATGGTCCATCTTGGACCAAATTTTTTAATTTTTCAGCTATAATAATATAGTATAGAATAAATAAAAAATAATTAAATAATATTAAAGTAATAAAATTATCTTCTAATATTTAGTTTTATAAAATTAAATTACAAAATTGAAAGTATGTTCCTGAAATAAGTATACATTTCGCAATTTCTAGAATTCAATTATAAAATATTTTTATTTATTATATAAATAAATGTTAAATCATAAATTATTGATGAGATAAATTATATCATATCAATACTATATTATCAAGGACGAAAAATTAAAAGTTTTGGTTTGTTTGTTAGTCGGTCGGTCAGTCGTCGTTACTGGGCCACTGGCCTAAAATAATATGCATATATTAGATATAATTTTACTTATTATAATATGATCCCTAACTATATACATATCTATATTAACTAAATTTTTACTTTTTAAGTTATAATTATTATTAAGATTCCTAACAACTATAATTTTTCTTACCTCTTTTTAAATTATAACTCAAACTCTATTACATATCTTCGTAATATATAAAATTGAACTTAAAGATCTATTTTGGAGTTAAATTAAAAAAAAATTCGTAATTATTGTACTACTTACACGACAAACATTGTTTGAGCCATATTTTGAATTTCAAAAGTCAAAATTGGATGTTTTTACAGCCCACACGAAACTTACAAAATTATATTTAATTCTGAATAATGCAATATCCAAAATCCAACTGAAGCAGCCTGTAATCTAGACTGAAAACACACTTACGAATTTTCGTAACTTTTATGAAAGAATTCTATTCCATTTCCGAAACCTTTTTATAATTGATTCAAAATATTAAAATACTTTTTATATTAGATTTATATATATAGACATATCATATATTAGACATTATTATGTATTATTATTAGATTATTGTAGAGATAGTGTTAAGATTTTACATAAAGAGAGATGGAGGGGAGCAGTGAATTTTCCTTGTGAGAGGGATGATTAATTTTTTTTTTAGCCAAATGTTTTCTATAAAAATATTTAATATATTATATAAGATATTAGGATAAAGTTATACGGAGAATCAATTAAATTATTATATTAAGAACTCAAAAATATTATTAATTCATTGGTTTGGATCGAATTAAAGAAATTAATTTTTTTTAAAAAAAATTATTATTTGAGTTTCCCGGCTACGAGTTCAACCCTAGCCTAAGATATTAAATACACATTTTATTTTGTTATTATATTATATATAATACTATATCAAAAACACATTTTCACATACTTTAAATCATGCTATTTGATAAATAAAATAAATCAAATAAAAATTGAAAATGCACACCTAGTTAGAGGGGGTGTGTGAATAGGTGTTATGGTTAACAATGACCGATTTTAATTTTACTGAGTTATTAAACCTGTCAGCTAGCTAAGTTTGATTAACAGACACTGTCAGCTAGTTGCTATATGCAATGCAGTATAGAAAATATAAATAACACAAGATCTGTTAGCCAGGTTCGACCCCTACTCCCCTATGGTCTACGTCCTGGTCCCCTACCAACTGATAAGAGAAAATATTATTAATCAAATCAAACTACGATTACATATTACAATAATATTCCACCTTTTATCCCTTGCAACTGATTCTAGCTTGCTGAAACCCTTGTTCCACTGAACTAATATGCTTCTAAGCACTATACTACCCTAGTACAGCCTTCTCTAGCCTCTAGTTCCCTTGAACCCTATTTCACAAGCCTAGCAATCCAGCCACAACTTGATTATAATCAAACGATTACAAGTGAATAAAAGATACAACTCAAACTAAAAACTCTTCTCGTATAGATATATGATATATAATACTAGAGCTCAAATAGATATAGATATGAAAGTTTTGAGTTGAAAAACGTGTGTATATATCAGTGCTCTTCACTTCGTTTTTAATAAAACAACATATACACTCATATATATACGAATGAGCTATATTCAAAATATCCTAACTATTTGCAACGTTCTTGTAACAAAATAACGTTCAAATCAGTTTTGAATAATTTAGATAAGCTATTCAAATATACGAATATTGAGGATAACAAGATAAAACGTTGAAAGTTTAAACCTCAATGTAAGTTTGAAATAAGATAAGAATTTGTTAAAGAAATAAGCTTTTAAGATAAGTAACAAATTCCTATAAAATAGGAAAAACGTTTTGCATAGATAAAATAGGTTTTAAATAATATTCTGAGCTCTAATAAAATATATACATATATTTATATTAGATAAGTTCGAACAATTAATATCCTAATAAATCTTGTTGAACTTGAACTCCAGAAATTAATCTGCACAAAATTGTTCTCAGTGCCAGATTGATGAGATACTCTATTTCCATGCTGTTAGTTTGCTAAGATCATATACTGATAACATATATCAGTAAGCTAAGTCCTGCAACACAGAATTAGTACCAGCATGCTGTAACACATTAAATCAAGTCTTCGAGCTTGCTAACATTGTGATCATCAAAATCAAAAGGGTTTCAAAAATAATATAAACTAATAAATATTAATACATTTTTAAATTTAATCAATTTATATATGAGAAAATTATATTGAATTAATTTTTAAAAACTGAGGACTACTATTAACTATTTTATAATTAAAATTCATTTATATTTCTAAAGAATGTTATTACACATGTTGAATTGTCAAAACATACATTAAGTATTAACATGGAGTAATATGTATGATTCAATTAAGAACATGTCATCTATTCGTATGAAAAAATAGGATTTAAAAATTATTATGACAGTAATTATTATGTATTGTTTTATTTTTTAATATTAACTTAACGTTTAAATCTCATTAGCAATATTTTAACATCTATTATTATTTATTGATGTAAGATTTAAATTATATATATTATATATAATTATTTAAAAATTGCAATTAATACAATACTATTGAAAATCTAATAACATGAAAAACTTATTCAAATGAATAATTATATTATCATATTATTAACAAATATATGTATATTATATCTCATATACCATAATATCTATTAAATTTTATATAAAATAAACATAATAGAAATCTTATAAAAAATATATTTAAATCTAATATGTATAATCTTAAATATATTAAACATATGTTTATATGTTTGATATATTAAAAAATCATGTTCATAATATTTCGAATCACAAAATTTTACATATTTATATATTAATAATATAAATTTATATTTTGTGCGATGTGCATATTTATTTTTAATATTTTATATTATTATTATTTATATTTAATTCGGTTGATGTAAAAATATATAAGTTAAATAAGTTAAAAAATTAATATAATTATAATATATTAAGACTTTTTAAAATTATAAAATTATTTATAATTTTAAAATAAACAATTAAATTAATAAAATAAAATATTCGTGCATCGCACGAGTTAAAATTTAATATATAAAATGACCTTAACTATCTATCCAGTAACTGATAGGAAAAAAATAAATGAGCACGTGATCATAATTTATATAATGGCCCTCTATTATTGGTCAACTCTTTTTTTCTGTCAATTATCAATCTTTCTTCTATTTCGTTCAAACAATCCAAAGAGTACCTTGTACGTAGTAGACCAACTTTCAAAGAACTTACTGCTCAATGCCTCAATCACAGTGTTTTATTAAATTATTTTGTTTCAACAAATAAACTTTTGTCAAAGAAAAAACAAATAAAATAAATTAACTTGGAGCATCAAGATTCAACCACGTGAGTTAATTGCTTATATATAGGATTGTTTACCTTATCTTACGAGTATGCAAGTAACAAATAAGGGTCCGTACTGGTGTCTCAGTTGGTTGAAGCTGAGACCTTTGAGACTTATTAAGCCGGACACCTGGTAAAATATATATAAACTGAAAAAAAAAAACAAATAAGGTCATAGTTCGCTTGATATGTTAAGTTGACGTATTACGTAAATATTCGACTATAACATTTTACTAAAAAATATTCGACATCATATACTATCCGATATCTCAGTTTTGAGACGGCAGGGCGGCAGGTAATTAAGTTCTTGCACAAACTGTACGTCCCACGCTATTAAAAAAGCGACAAGAAATCTCTGATAACGTGACTAAAGTCCCCACTCGCAGTTGTTAAATCCTCCTTTCAGGGCACGATGCCACTTGATCTGTACACCCGCACACTATACAGTATACACATTGTGATATTATAATAAGGGTAAACTCCTTGAGAATTACTTGTCTTCATCATCTATCCGCGTTTTTTTATAACGGATAATAATAACACTTGACTTTTTTGTGTGAATTCCGGGAGTCATGTTATTTATCCACGCTTTTTGGGAGATTTTTAGATTTTTAATATCTACCTTTTTTATAACGGATAGATGGTTGCCTGACAATCGCTTGTCAGAGACCAATTCCCTTCTAACAATTATGATATGTGTTAAGCAAGTCTTGTCTATATATTGTCCGTAATTAGCTGTAAGCAATTTAAAATTGTGGGTTCAATCATTTCGTTATATAATGTGGAATTGATTGGAATTATTGCTTAATTTTTTAATATATATTTTCCAGGAAAATATTACTTAACTATTACCGTATCTTTCTCTCACGATATTGTTGGGTTGGTGACAATTCATTTCTTTAGACTGGGGATATACGCGTCACCCACGGCGGGAACATACATTAAACTACACATAATTTAACAAGCACAAAATCGTTTTGCATCATTTTATATGCATTATTGTTCTTATTTTTACGTTAAAAAACTATAGAGGTTGTTTTTCATTTTTTCTGTTTATCACAATATATAGGTGTGGTGAAAATTAACCCTATATATACAATAAATACTCTAAACACATTAAGAATAACCCTACAGTTTTGTAAGTTATACGTTTATTTTTGTTTAGTACCCCAGTTGCAAGATTATTTTTGTTCAGTACTCTAATTGCAAGTTTTTATTAATTTAGGAATGTAAATGCAAATTGAGGTTGAATTCAGTTTTATAAGTTGTAAGTTCAATTTTTATTTTGTTAGTGATGTTAACGACAATGACTTAAATGTAAGTTTTAATTACTTGAGTTATGTAAATGCAAGTTTTTTGAGTTCAGTAACCCACTTGCAAGGTGAATGCGAGTTTGATTATAAAAAAGCCGTTTAACCCTTAAGAATAGGATTGTCGAACTATTAAAAAGTTTGAACCCTTAATAATTACCGGAACGATAAAGGCGGATTAAAATATTGAGATGTCAAATTTGGAATCTTCAATGTATAACAACATAATTTTCTAGAAATACCTTTTTCATAATTAAGTCCTTATATATTAACTTCGATTTTTTTTTATCCAAATATATAAAGAGCTTACTAAATACAACTTCAAGGCTTCAAGCAATATATCCAACACTACTGCACATAATCATGTCGGAAATTTTCTCCAAATAATGTATCATTCATTACGTTTGACACTTTATTGAAAATTGTCCGTCGCATATTGAAAATTGTCCGTTGCAAATTTAATTTCCATCAGCTATTCGGGAATTTTTTGTAGGGATGTATTCATTCTTGAAAAATATATTTGACCAAAGCATCAAAGATTCATAAGAAATGTTCCACAGTTGATAAAGACTCAACTCTGTCACAAAAATTAGTTCTGTATGTTCCTGTGCCCCCATCCATTAACGGACCGTTCCTGTGCTCGAATTTGACTAAAATGAAGATCTTCATTAAATACATATAATTCCAATCCTAGTTTTTTCTATTCCACAAACAATTTTTTTACGAGGTAGATGTCCCATACTTTTTATGAAGAATAGAGTGTCCCTTTGGTATTGTTTTTTAAACTCTAAATATAATTTTTGTAGTTGTTAACTGGCATCTCTTTTTAATTTAGCAAGAAAAAAACAGGGCAACTATTAAGTGTAGTAATTTATTTTTATGAAAGTATAATTTGTAACTTCTGCAGTACTGCAGTATTGCCGTATAAAAATAATATTAATTTCAAAAATACCTGATATTAACAAGTGTTTGTTAAAATTAGAATTCACGACATCTTTTCTCGCACTTTGTCACAATATATAGCATGCTTGCCCTAATATGTATGAGAGATTTATAGCTTGTAATAAATTAAGCAAATTCTTTTATAAGCAAATCAAATTAACATTTTACTTCCTCCTTTTTAAAATATATGCCGTTTGACTTTTTAGCATATTTTTGACCGCATAATTAAAATTATTATTTTTAAAAATTTCTTTTTTCAATAAAAACATATAATCAATATATTTATTTACAAAAGAAAAATTTTAAAATAATAATTTTAATTATATAGTCAAAACATTTAAAATGCGTGTTAAAAGTCAAACGACATACATTTTGAAACGGATAGAATATTTATTTATGGAAGCTTTAGACTTAAATTTTCAAGCTATATATAGAGTAATGTTAGGGACCCCAAAAATCGTCCTAATTATTTTTACCAAATGACGTGACATGATATGTGTCTTATTTTAATTCGTGGACACATGTGTATGCACGCATGATCTCATATTATTATTAGAAAAGTTACCAATTACGCATGTGATAACTCAATATTTGGTACAATTTTTGGGACAATTTTTTGGTACCTAACATTTTTCATATATTAATTCAGCACGTACTGCTCAGTTGGTTCATGGTACGTACCTCGGCCTTTTACAGAAAAAAAATGTATTTGACCCTTTTATTAATTAAGTACCGATTGGATACTATCTGAAAACAGCATTAGCCAGAACTCAATAAAAGAAGAAAACAGAAATATATAAAATGAAGGAGGATTTAATTACACACACACACACGAATGAATAAATCTTAGATCATAATATAAAGTAGTTAGACAGACTCTTGTCAAAAAAAAAAAAGTAGTTAGACAGACAATTATTGTACATATGGATAATAAATATGGACTTAAAGATAGTTGAAAGATATCAAACGATGATCTGAATTTTAAAGTATTGTAATGAAATCGGAAGATGTAATTGTATAATAGATTTGAAATCGTTTAAGAAATGTGGGCTAATGAAAAATGCATTTGTACACAATTAAGTTATAGCTAGCCCAGTACCTACAAAGTTAGTAAAAAACAAGAAAAAACATAACCCACAAGTGATCCTTAATATTTCTAAAAATCATTTGCTGGTGAAGTCAGTAGTACTTTACTCTCATTGAGCATAAAAAAAAGTCACTTATTTGTTTGTATGATGAGCCCGTTTGGGATTTCTTTTAAATTACTTGTAAGTTAAAAATGTATGTATTTTTAAATAAGGGGAAACAAACGGCCAATATATGCTTATATGTAAACTATTAATCACTACTTTATTCATATATATGAAGATATCATATAAGGAATCTTAATCAGCTATTGAGCCCCCATTGATATATGAGGATCAACAAACATATATATATATATATATCTATCCTTTTATCATTAACTCATTATAGTAATCTGCATAATCTTAGATATTGCAGTCTTAGTTGCTGAGCTATGTTTTTATAGACCAAGGGGATGAGCTGGTTTTCCAGATCCAGAACAACAACCCTAATCCGGAACAATAGGTTATCCAGCAAGATTTTGTTATGGACCAGGCAGGAGCCTCTTCACAGGGTGGCAATAAAAGGCATGAGAAGGAGTCATTAAGTATCGGCAAAGACGACAATAAAGAGGATGAGAGAAGCAAGAAGATCATGCATAGAGAAATCGAAAGGCAAAGAAGACAAGAAATGGGTAAACTTCACGGATCACTTCGATCCCTACTTCCACTTGAATTTATTAAGGTGAATAACATTTCTTTTACTTAAATTTATGTGTATCAAATTATTTAATACTCCCTAGCTTCTTTTTTTTCCATCCAAGTTGGTTGAGTTAGATATTACATTACCTCTAGCTAGGGCTGATTTAATTTACATGTATTGCTGGAATTTTCAGGGAAAGCGTTCGATCTCGGATCATATGCAGCAGGCTGTGAATTATATTAATCACCTTCAAGGAAGTATCAAAGAACTACATGTAAAAAGGGATAAGCTAAACAAGAGTTCTTCAAAGACAATTGTTATTGATCCAGGGAGTAGAACATCAAATCTTTGTATGCTTGATGATAACAATGATATCAACGTTACAGTCACCCGAAGCTTTTGTGGTGTTGAGATTATAATTACTAGTGGATTGATGGAGGAAAAATTGTCCTTATCAAGGGTGATGCAAATCCTGATCCAAGATGGGAAGCTCAATGTTACCAGCTGTGCTTCTACTAGAGTAAATGACCTGTTAGTGCACACTATCCAAGCTGAGGTATGTAATTAATTGAGCAGACGTACTCTTTAAAAAACTAATTAATCTAGCTTAATTAGCCAGCTAGGGTTTATCAATTATATTTAACGTTTTGTTTATATTAAAGAATCTTCACCTCAGATCATAATAGATTAATATTCTTGCAGGGAAACGATCCAACGTCTATCAACATATCTGAGCTGCAACAAAAATTGTGCGCTGTGATTATATAATGGTTGAATTTCAGGTAAGTGTAGCAAGCTAGCCGGCTGAAAGATCATGAATATACGTGAAGTCAAAAAATGCTAAGATTTTGTTGCTTTACTTGGCCGAGATTTGCACCAATTTATTTTTCAGTTACTACTAAATTTATGAAAGTTTGTCTTAGCTCAAACCTAGGCTAGTTTTGTAAGGGAATTCATGCGATCATCTGCTTGTTCTAACTAATTAGTCTCAATGGTACGTACAACTTAAGGAGGGGTCTTTTTTTTTTTTTGTAAAAATCATATATAGACATATATGGACATTGCACAAGCTTGAGAATATTGTTTTCAACTGATAGTATGTACTAGTGTACAGTAATCTTTTTGGTTTTATTATATGGTTCTTGGAACTTGGAAGCCTTGGCTATTTTAATCCGTTAGATTATTCGAGTCATGGATTTTTGTAGCTAGCTAGCCCGATCCTTAATTAAGTTCTTAGGCTATATTTATTTTATAGGATTAAATAGGGGATAAAACTATAATCCTTTAAATTTTTTATTTGTTTTGTAAAAATTTATTTGAAATTAGATCAAGGATTATAATCCTTTGAAATATTAATCCCTGGTTTGTTTTCATCGGATAATGAATAAGATTATAATCATCTCTAATACTTGGTTCGAGAAGGTATTATTTAATTCTCTCTAACAAGTCATTTTTTAAAGGATTATAATCTCTTCATTATAATCCAATGTCAAACAAATAAAAAATTAGAAAATTTAAAGGATAATAGTCCAATCCATATGTTAATCCCTCAAAACAAACATAAAATTATAATTTAAAGGATTATAATACAATACTCAACTTAATCTTTCGGAACAAACTCAAAACAAACATAAAATTATAATTTAAAGAATTATAATACAATCCTCAACTTAATCTTTCGGAACAAACATAGTATTGAATAATTTAAAGGATTATAATGCTTAGGAATAATAGTGAAAGATTATAATGAATGGATACTAACTCGGGGATTATAATCCATGAACAAACATGACCTTAGAGTCTTGGCCGGCCGGGTTTGATATAAGCTCTTCAGAAATTGCATAATATCAGACAGTTTTTGGATCGAGTTGGCAATAGCTAGCTAAATATTAAGTAAATGTGTTGATTATATTTACGTGCAACATGCCATTTGTTTCCTAAATTTCAATTGAACACGATAATTTGCAAATGCTAGCACGTACACACACTCATTATATCCCGTATATATAACAAGAGTAAAAGATATCTTATTCAAATACTACCAAAGATTGAGGATGGAATCCTCTCACCTATAAAAATACTTTCATATTATTTTGTATTATAACACTACTCTAACACACGCTTCAAACGTATTACATTAAAATTTATAAAGATTAATATAATATACCTTTTTTAATTATCCAATTTATATGTGAAACCTAAAATAATACAAACACTAATACGTTCAAATACGTATAAATATTAAGGATTGATTCTTAATAACTACATAATATTATGTACTAATTATTTATAAATAAAATTTATTATTAAAATTCCTAACAACTATAATTTTTCTTACACGGCTTCATATTATAACTCAAACTTATTGTATTCCTTGCATGACATATTTTGAGTCTCAGAAGTCAATATGAGCGATTTTACAGTCTATGCGAAGCTTACAAAATTATCTTTAATTCTGAGGTGATCCAATATCCAAAATCCAAATGGAGCAGCCCGTGATCTAGAGAGAAAAGTCAGTTACGAATTTTTATCGGAGAATTCTATTCCGTTTAGGAAACTATTTTATAATTGATTTAAAACATTAAAATACTTTTTATATTATATTTATATAGAGACATGTCATATATCACACATTATTATGTATTATTATTATATTAGAGTAGAGATAATATTATGATTTTATATATAGATAGATGGAAGGAGGCCGTGAATTTTCCTTACAAGAGGGAGAATTAAAGTTTTTTTATCCAAATCTTTTCTATTAAATTATTTAATATATTATATAAGATATAAGGGTAACTTTATACAGAGAATCAGTTATACTTACGAGAGAAACTATTATATTGAGAATTGAGAAATCTTATTAATTCATTGATTTGGATCGAATTGAAGAAATTAGGTTTTTTTAAAAAATAATTATTTGAGTTCCTCGACTAAAAGCTCAACATTAGCCTAAGATATTAAATACACATTCTATTTTTTAAGTATATTATATATAATACTATATCAAAAACACGTTGTCACATACTTTGAATCATATTTTTTGATAAATAAAATTAAAATTAAAATAATATAAAATAATATAAATTAATAATTTTTTTAAATTTAATCAATTTATATATGAGATAAAATGTTTGGTTCAATAAAGAACCTGTCATATATTAGTATGAAAAAATCAGATGTAAAAATTATTATGACGGTAATTGCTATGTATCATTTTATTTTTTAATATGAACTTAAAGTTTAAATCTCATTAGCAATATAGTAACATCTATTATTTATTGATGCAAAATTTAAATTATATATGTTATATAATTATTTATAAATTGCAATTAATATTATACTACAGAAAATCTAATAACACAAAAAAACTTATCCAAATTAATAATTATATTATCATATTATTAACATATACATATATATTATATCTCATATACCGTAATATCTATTAAATTTTATATAAAATAAACATAATAGAGATCTTATCGAAAATATATTTAAGTTTAATATGTATAATATTAAATATATTAAACATTTGTTTGATATATTAAAAAATCATGTTCATAATATTTTGAATCACAAAATTATTCATATTTATGTATTAATAATATAAATTTATATTTTGTGTGATATGCATATTTATTTTTAAATTCTATAATTTTCTTATTTATATTTAATTCAGTTGATATAAAAGTATATAATTTAAATAAGTTAAAAAACCAATATAGTTATAATATATTAAAATTTTAAAATTATAAAAATATTAATAATTTTAAAATAAATAATTTAATTAATAAAACAAAATATTTGTGCAATGGCATGAGAAATCTATATCATTCAAACATGCAGCATTTTGGTTGATACCGAGCTAGCTGCAGGTACCACCTTTCAGTTATATTTTGATCCATCTGCGTGATCATATATAAAACTAATATGATGTCATATATATGACAAACTAATTAAATTTAAATAAGTATATGAAATTTTAAAACGTTAAGTATCGGGATTTTATATTATATATTTATATTCTAACATTCTCCGGGAATATTAGAGGTAATAGGAGTCAAATCTTAAACCCTACCCAATGGAAATTTGATAATAACATGTTATGTTATTCACTTGTTCTATGTTATGAGTTTTCTCTTAAAACCTTAATGCGTAAAAAAGAACTTATTGTTATATTATTATTATCGGATTGTCAAAGTTGAATAGCTAGATAAGTGCATTATTACACATACCAATACATGGGACATTTAGTGCATTGAAAGTTAACCAAAGTATTCCCACTAGATGTTCATTTATAGGCGGTGCTTGTTTTGCCCTATAAATAAAACCATGCAGATTGACACACACAATAGTAGAAATAAAAACACTTGCCTTAAAATTTTTGCCTAAGCAACATTCTTCTGCTTATTTTTATATTTAGTATTTTTATATTTAGTTTATTTATAACACGTTATCAGCATGAGTCTCTGCCCGAGCAAGCTTTATTCACGGAAGAGATATTGTCAGAAAAATTTTATTTACGAAGGAGGTATTGACAAAGGAGGTGTTGCGCAAGTAAGCGTTATTCACGAATGAGGTATTGCTCGAATAAGCTTTATTTACGAAGGAGGTATTGTCCAGATAAGTTCTATTTAACAAAGAAGGTACGCTTTAACTTTATTTATTTGATTTTATAAATAACCGTTATAATTATTCTCGTTATTATTTATGAATTTATATTACTCATAATATATATATATATTATAATTGTTATGCTTCTAATATTATTAGTTACAAGTTTATAGTTGGCTATGTCGTCATAATTTTATGTTATAAATTTTATTGTATGTACATGATTAATTTATGTTTTAGCATGCATATTATTATATCATGTTTTAAATATTTATTTTATAAATCAGAATGACGAATCTCGCAAAATTAGAGTTTGTTGCTTTGGATGTTTCTGGGGATAATTATATGTCTTGGGTGCTTGATGTTGAATTACATCTGAGTGCAAATGTGTTAAAAGACACTATAGAAACAGGGAAAACTCCAACTGCTGAACAAAATGCAAAATCTATTATCTTCCTTAGGCACCACATTCATGTAGATTTAAAATCTAAATACCTAACTGTTAAAAACCCACTCACCCTCTAGAATAATCTTAAAGACATATTTGATCATCAAAAACTTGTTTATTTACCCTCAGCCTGATATGATTGGATAAATATAAGGTTCCAAGATTTTAAATCCGTTTCTGAGTATAATTCTGTGTTATTCAAAACAAGTTCAAAATTAATTTTGTGCGGTGAGAAAATTACTGATACTGAAATGATTGAAAAGACCCTCTCAACCTTCCACCCCAACACTATAATTCTAGCTCAACAATATAGGCAACACAATTTCACAAAATACAACGAGTTGATATCTCTCCTTCATGTAGTTGAAAAGAATAATGAGTTGTTGATGAAAAATCATCAGATGCGTCCTACAGGCTCTGCCCAGTTACCTGAAGTACATAACATGTCATTCCAGAAGAATGAACGTGGGAAATGGCATATATGAGGAAAATGTTATGGGCGAAACCGCAGACATGAAAATTTTCATGAACGGTTTCAAAATCAGTATCATTCTGGTCACCTGAAGTGACAATGCGATGATTACAACAACTCTGGCCACCAGAAGTGGCAACATGAAGTGCCAAATAAAAGGAAGACACCACAAGAAAGAGATGCTAGAGATATTTGCCATAGGTGTGGGGCTGAGGGGAATTTAGCACGTACTTGTTGTACTCCTAAATATCTTGTTGAACTCTACCAATCATCCAAAAGGCTTAATGTAAAAAGGGTGGAAACAAACTTAGCTGACTATAATCAAAATATAAAAAATATACCAACCAACGAGACCTCAATCAAACTAGACATTGGTGATCTTTATTATGATTTAGATGGCTAGGTTTCAAAAGTACTTTCTTTTATTTTCATGTACTTGTTTTACGTGCTTACTTTATGTACTAATTTTATCTGAATAAAATCATTGTTAACATATATATACAACATAAATATGGGAGACATATGTATTGCTGACTGTGCGACCACTCACACTATTTTACAAAATCCAGAATATTTCTCATAGTTGATTAAAATCAACACACGTGTTTGGACAATTTCGGGTACATCTAGTATAATAGAAGGTTTTGGGAAAACCAGTTTTATCCTACCAAACGAGACACAAATTCACATACAAAATGCACTCTACTCTAGTAAATTCACTATAAATCTTCTGAGTTTTAAAGATATCCGTCTTAATGATTTTCTGAGTTTTAAAGATATCCGTCTAAATGATTTTCATGTTGAAACTACTAATAAGGATGAAAAAGAATATCTTCTTTTCACTTCCACTATTTCAGGTCATAAGAAGATTTTAGAAAAAATACCCTCAATTTCCTCCGGATTATATACTATGAAAATTAGAGTCATCGAATCTCACACAATCACCATTCATAAAACTGTAGACCCAAAATCATTTATCATTTGACATGAAAGACTTGGTCATCTAGGAATATCTATGATGCGTCGCATTATAGAGAATTCTACAGGACATCCTCTTAGAAATCAAAAGGTCATACCACGTGATGAACTTCCTTGTTCAACATGTTCCTTGGGAAAGCTAATTGTCCGACCATCCCCTGTGAAACTCCAAACTGAATCTCCAAAATTCTTAGAAAGAATCCTAGGTGATATTTGTGGTCCAACTCACCAATCTTCTGGCCCGTTTAGATATTTCATGGTTTTATTTGATGCCTTAACTATGTGGTCCCATGTCTGTCTACTTTTTACCTGAAATGTAGCATTTGCAAGGTTACTTGCCCAAAAATAATTAAATTACGAGCCCAATTTCCTGATCATCCCATCAAATCAATTCGATTGAACAATGCTGCTGAATTTACATCCTCAACTTTCAATGATTACTGTATATCAGTAGGAATCTCAATCGAACACCCTGTGCCTCATGTACACACACAATATGGTATATCAGAGTCTTTAATTAAAAGACTTCAACTTATTACTAAGGGCCAAATTACCTACATCTGTTTGAGGTCATGCTATACTACACCCGGTAACATAATCAGGGTCAGACCATCTGCTTATCATAAAAAATCGCCCCATCAATTAGTTCTCGGTCAAGTACCTAATATTTCTCATTTTAAGATTTTTGATAGTGTAGTATATGTCCCCATTGCTCCACCACAAAGAACAAAAATGGGACCTCAAAGACGAATTGGTATCTATGTTGGTTTTGATTCCCCATCTATCATTAGATATCTTGAACCATTAACTGGTGATGTTTTTACTGCTCGTTATGCTGATTGTCATTTTGATGAGTCTGTGTTCCCTTCATTAGGGGGAGATAAAATTTTGCATAAATTAAATTATGAAATATCTTGGCATGCATCAGGATTGAATTCTATTGACCCACGTACTAATAAATGTGAAAATGAGGTTAAAAGAAATATTCATATGCAAAACATTTCTAATCAAATGCCAGATGCTTTTAGTGATTCGAGACACATAATAAAATCACATATACCTACTGTTAATGTTCCAGCGAGGGTTGAAATCCCTAAACATAAATCAATTCCTGAAGAATTGATTGATGATTCAAAATCACGCCAGAAGCGTGGTAGACCTGTTGGTGCAAAAGATATTGTACCACGAAAATGGAAATTGATTGGACTTGCCCATGAAGTGGCAAATGTTCCAGAAAATACCCCGGAAGTGTTATTACCTCCTGAAGAGGTTCGAGCCCCTGAAGTGGCACATGCTTCCATAGAAGCAAGGGTACCTGAAAATTATGAGATCTCAATAAGTTATGTACATAACGGAAAATAGTTGGATCGTAGGAGTACTGAAATTGATGATGCATATGCTTTTTCCGTGGCATGTGATATTCTTGAAAACTTCGATCCTGAACCACAAAGTGTGGAAGAATGTCGGCAATGAGATGATTGGCCAAAATGGAAAGTTGCAATCCAGGAAGAATTGCCCTCCTTGCGCAAGAGAAATATTTTTGGACCTATAGTCTAAACACCAGCTGGTGTAGTCTCTGTTGGGAATAGATGGGTATTTGTACGAAAACGAAATGAGAGAAATAAAATTATGAGATATAAGGCTCGGTTGGTAGCCCAAGGATTCTCTCAAAGGCCTGGATTTGATTACCAGGATACATACTCTCTTGTTATGGATGGAGTTACCTTTCACTTTCTAATGGGTATGGCTTGGGAAACACGTATCATGGACGTTGTGACTGCCTACCTATATGGATCACTTGATAGTGATATTTATATGAAAATCCCTGAAGGATTAAAGTTAGAGGAAACTAAGCCTCGTCATTTATATTCTGTTAAATTACAAAGATCATTATATGGTTTAAAATAATCTGGTCGAATGTGGTATAATAGGATCAATGAATATTTATTGAATACCGGGTATATTAATAATCAAGTGTGTCCATGTGTGTTCATTAAAAGGTCACAAACTGGTTTTGTTGTTATTGTTGTATATGTGGATGATTTGAATCTTGTTGGTACTTCCGAAGATATTACTAACGCTGCTAATTATTTGAAAACTGAGTTTGAAATAAAGGATCTTGGAAAGACAAAATTTTGTTTAGGTATACAAGTGGATCACTTATCTTCAAGTGTATTTGTTCATCAGTTCACTTACACAGAAAAGGTTCTTGATCGATTCTACATGGACAACTCTCATCCACTAACCACACCAATGGATGTCCGATCACTTGAAGTTGAAAAAGATCCATTATGTCTTAGAAAACCAGATGAAAATGTTCTTGGACCTGAATTTCCATATCTCAGTGCTATTGGTGCTCTCACGTATCTTGCAAATAATACTCGACCTGATATTGCATTTGTTATAAATTTACTGGCGAGATTCATTTCTAATCCAACTAAAAGGCATTGGGATGAAATTAAACACATATTGAGATATCTCCGTGGGACAATTGATCTTGGACTATTCTTTTCAAACAATTCAAAATCACAGCTGATTGGATATGCAGATGTTGGGTACAGGTCAGATCCTCATTTTGGACGATCACGGACATGTTATTTATTCACATATTGTGGAACTTCTATTTCTTGGAAATCAGTAAAGCAGACTATGGCGGTAACTTCATCAAATCATGCAGAGTTATTGGCAATACACGAAGCAAGTATGGAATGTATTTGGTTACGGTCTATTATTCAACATATTTGAAAATCATGTGGATTATCAAATATCTCAGACAATCTTACAATTATATTTGAAGATAATTCGGTCTTCATTAAGCAACTTAAAGAATGATACATCAAAGGAGATCGAACAAAGCACATCTTGCCAAAATTCTTCTACAATCATGAGCTTCAACAAAATGGTGATATTGATATACAACAAATTCACTCAAGTGAAAATATGGCAAATTTACTTACAAAGTCACTACCCACGTCAACATTTGAAAAGTTACGGAATAATATTGGCATGCGGTGATTGAGAAACTTACTACAATAAGATGACAAAGTGTGAGACGTTTTATTCAGGGGGAGACTGTATTCTTTTTCCTTCGTCAAGGTTTTAACGAGACATTCAATTTTTGCAATAACTCACATTGACAATCGTTGGGGAGTGTTATATTATTACTATCTGATTGTCAAAGTTGAACATCTAGATAAGTACATGTATTACACATACCAATACATGGGACATTTAATGCATTGAAAGTTAACCAAAGTATTCCCACTGTATGTTCATTTATAGGCGGTGCTTGTTTTGCCCTATAAATAGAACCATGCAGATTGATTATTTTGCCCTATAAATAGAACCATGCAGATTGATTGTTAACCAAAGTATTCCCACTTGATGTTCATTTATAGGTGGTGCTTTTCAAAGGAGATCGAACAAAGCACATCTTGTCAAAATTCTTCTACAGTCATGAGTTTCAATAAAATGGTGATATTGATATACAACAAATTCGCTCAAGTGAAAATATGGCAGATTTACTTACAAAGTCACTACCCACATCAACATTTGAAAAGCTACGGAATAATATTGGCATGCGGAGATTGAGAAACTTACTACAATAAGATGTCAAAGTGTGAGACGTTTTATTCACGGGGAGACTGTACTCTTTTTCCTTCGTCAAGGATTTTATCCCACTGGGTTTTTTCTTGCAAGGTTTTAACGAGACATTCAATTTTTGCAATAACTCACATTGACAATCAATGTGGAGTGTTATATTATTACTATCTGATTGTCAAAGTTGAACAACTAGATAAGTACATGTATTACACATATCAATACACGGGACATTTAATGCATTGAAAGTTAACCAAAGTATTCCCACTGGATGTTCATTTATAGGCGGTGCTTGTTTTGCCGTATAAATAGAACCATATGGATTGATTGTAAGACACACACAACAGTAGAAATAAAAACACTTGCCTTAAAATCTTTTCCTAAGCAACGTTCTTCTGCTTATTTTTATATTTAGTATTTATATATTTAGTTTATTTATAACACTTATCAAATTTTAAAGCGCTCCTACTCCACTTTCTTTATTTAATGTACGTAATTATCTGATGATAAATTTTATTTTATCACCGCCAACATTCCATGCAACTATATATATGATGTGTTAATTAGTGCAAGGAAATGAACCTGTTATGTATATTATTATTGTGTTAAATACAAATTTATATACAAAGTGCGCACATATTATAATCTATATGTATCATTATCTACTTGATAAGACCTTGAGATACAATATAGAGTATAAGCTAATAAATTAAAAAAATCGAATGTACTCCGTCTTTTAATTTCCATGGTAGATATTTTCAAAATTTTTTTCAATAAGAAGAGGTTGATGATCGAATTATAATATTGAAGGTAGGGCACTTCTTACATGTTCAATTTGATCAGTTTATAATTAATATTAAAATTTTGTATTTTCACATATTTCAATATAAATTATAATAAAAAATATACTTTCTCAACATAAATGATAAAAAAAACGTTAGCAAATTATGTTCATAAATCATAAAATTTATAACTAATCCAATAAATATTCAGAATTTTTAATATATAAATTATCATAAAATATAAAATCGATGTCAAAGACAAGATTTGTTTTATCTGGTATCAGACGAGTTTAGTCGGGTTTTATAATCTATGGACATCCCTCGTTAAGAGCAAGTCCAACAGCGTTCCTAAATAAGCTCTTAAGCTCAAAAAGAGGAATATGACATAAAATACCACTTCAACAACCTATTAATAGTATCCTCTGTCCATTCCCTATTTTATTTTTATGAATAAAATATTCACTTCACTTCTTTTTTTCACTCCTTTTTTCTCATTTACCTCATTGCTAGATTCAAATTTATTATTATAATAATAATGAAGAATGAGAATAAGGATTGTTGTTGGAGTTGACACTAAAATTGGTACTCCTAAATTATCAGAAACTATTATTTTATAATATTTATAGGGAATGAGATATTGTTGGAATTCCTCCAAAGTATTAATTAAAGTATTTTAGAGTAGGTAGTTTAGTACTACAGGCCTAATTGGGCTTTTAAGAGAATCCACTACATTCGAAAAAGGATCAATCAGGGAACGAGTAGACACAGGTGGCCCTGGAAGAACATGGGCTCCATGTCCACTATGCGGTTGGAAAAAAAACACTCTCCGTGATATTTACGTGGCTACTCTATGGGCATATTTGGGTATAAAAAATTAACATGATTAATATGTAAGACGGTTTAAATTAAATAAAAAAGTAGAACATTCAACTAATACTTAAAAATAACATTATTAGAGCAATTCCAGAGTTCTCTATTTTAGTTTCCTAAAATATAATAAAATAAAAATTATTTAAAATATAAAAATTAAAAAAATATTTTACTCTAATAATATTCGTTATATTGGTTTCCTATATTTTAAAAATAATATATTTAATTAGATGAAATAAGAAAAATAAAAGAAAAAAAATGAAAAAGAGAGAATTTTTGGAGGGAAAGAGAATAAAAAAGGGAAACACCTTACGAAATCGTATCACACGAATTCGTGTTGTTTTGTATCGTATTGTATATCACACGTGAATTCATTCTATTTTGTGTCGTGTCTTTGAATTATATGAATAATAAAAAATAAATATCATAGTATTTTTTTCATAAAATTATCATTTTTGCTAATAAACTATTGTTTTCTAGAGTTTTATATACTTCTACTTTTATAATTTCAATTTTAAAATTTTAATATCTCTTATTTTTAATAAAGTAATATTTTAATTATATAAAAATATAGATATTTGTATTATAAAATTTATATATTTACTTATTTCATATATTTCGTGTCGTGTGATATACGTATCCCTTATATGAGAATTCAAAAACAACACTAAATTTTTTAGCATACTTTTTGAATTGCTGAATCACAGAAAAAAAAAAAGAGAAGAAATTTCTGGAATCAGTTTTACAGTAGAAAAAAATTATATTTATCACGATCATAACTTTATAAAAAATTGGACCCCGCACCCTTTAGCCCTAGTCGTTCGGTAGGGTTTTGTTGTGCGGGTGTAAAAAGGAGTGGATTTGCAATTGTGACAGCATAAAAGTGATAGGATCAAATATATGGGAGTACTTATGATTTCCTCTATATACAAAATATATGCAAATCCCGATGGGGGAATATTGGTGTTCATATATACATACATATATATATAATACAGGATGGAGAGATAAGAAACCTTCATTTCTCACTCAGCTATCATATCATCTAGTAAGGACCCCCCCTATGGGGGCTATGAATATAGGACTATAGGAGTAATCCTTCTTTCCTCATGCATGGCTCTTTCAAACATCTTATTACTGGAAAAAGCTCTTATGATCTGTTTAAAGCATTTTGATTTTTGCATCTATCAGACAATCATCTTTCCACTGTGTAATTTCTAATTCTTCTATTGCATTAGGTATATTTGGATAATATGATATCACATGATTTTTTGTGTTAATTAGTATATCACATTTTATTATATTAGGTAAAATAAGCTCAATACTTATTTGCTTAAAGTGAGCGAAAACTATATGTTTGTTCAGCTAAAACTAAAGTTCACCTACACAGACAACCTGAAGCTATCAATTAATTAAAAAGGTTGATTCGATTGAAAAAATTACTCAACTGAAGTCCAAAAAAATCGATTTCAAACTCGCTTAGCGAAAACTTAGATCTTTTACTTCCTAAAAAGAATTTAAGATTTAAATATTTCTTTAAAGAAAAAGGAAATTGATACATGTACAACTAGTTTACATATATGCAATGTGATGTGCATGGTGCATATACATCCATGCATAATATATATGTTGCAGCATATCTTTACATAAGCTATTTTATCACTACTGGGCTCCTCCAGTATCTATCACTCCTAAGAATCTAGGAGTAATCTTTGTGTACTAACTACTCAGGCTCGTTCAAACAGTAATACATCAAGTATATATAATTATATAAGCATGATCTTTTTTAGCGCTACCATTTATTTTCCAAGTGTCCAAATTTGCTCCTTGCATTAAGTCAAATACGTACATGAATAACTCTATTATCCAACGTATATGTACTGCAAGATCCTTCTCCCGAATTTGTACTAGTCTGGGTCTCTGCTACTTGCATTCAAATAAACATGGGGAGTATAGAGAGAGATGATATGAAAAAGGTCGGGAAAGGCGCCGTGCTAGAAAAAAATAGGCTATTAAGTAGAGTTAGAGTATCAGCTAGTAGTAGTAGATGGTATCTCTATACATATAAGTGTGTGTGTATTGGTAGAGTATCTAGATGCCATTCACTTGTCATTCAGTGTCTCCCCTTGGCAACGGTTTGAGAAAATTAAGAGGCCTTGTGACCGACCATTGAAATACTCAAAACAAACAAAAAAGTTGCGTTTGGTCCATACTTTACTTGCCTTACTTATGCAGCCTTATGCCTGTGTGTATTCTTTCTACCACCTCCAATGCCCACTTAGCACTTATGGAAAGGTCCAATCCACTAGATATGCTATTTTGTTTATGTACTGCATTTTTCATTTTCAAACGAATTAAAGTTTTATTCATATTTACTATTCGAAATTCTAAAAATTCAGATGCATTGGGTAGTTTCGGGCATAATAATTTTGATTTTCGACAAGAGAATCAGAAATAATGCGAAGTTTAAAGTTTAGTAGGGTGTAGAGGGTGCATGCGACTGAGGTTTCTATGAAATATATATTTAAAGAACAGACTAGACAATAAATAGTTTGCAATTTAGGGTAATGGAGAAGAAGACTTCCATATTAATGAAAGGAAGATCAAGTAAGAGGATAACGAATTCCACGCGAGTACAACTGGAGAATACAGCTGGCTGGACCTGGATGATATTAAGGTGGAAGATAAAGAAAGAGATTGAAAAACAGAACAGCCTAAAAGCTCTGCTGCAGAACAACTTCTTCTTCTCTGAACAAATCTGCATGCCTGCCTCCTGCTACATGTATCTCTCTCTTCTGTTTGTGTTAAAAAAGATATATTAAAAGACGAAAATCGTGTCCATAAAAAATTATGAAAATATTAGAAATGACTGATATCATTTTTTTTAAAATCTCAAAGTGTTAAAGAAATATTTATTAGGATCTTATATTATATTTTAATAATTTTAAAAAAATCGCATTGATTTTAAGCTCGATATATTGTGGTTTAGAAGGGCCCGTTCCATCACTGTACATTTATGTGTATGTGTGTATAAATTCCCAAAAACACAATGTGGAACAGTGGGACTGTCTCTGTTGGAGCAACATACAAACATAAAAATCCAAACGTTAAAAGAAGGGTATTCTCTAAAATAAATAACGATATGAATGAATGTGAGGAAAGTAATAAATTTTAGAGCCGCGTTATGCAGAACAATCATTATTATACCGCTAGTATTTGCTGTGTCCATCACTCTTGCTTTTCTTTGTAATAAAGTGGTAGCACACCCATATTAATAACTTGCTAAACTGAGACGTCCTAATCACACAGCAGGAGCTCCTCCATCGTCTTTTTTCTGCTGCTGCTTTTATGCGCGCCTTCTTGGTTTTGGCTTTCTTGTCCATTATACATACTAAATTATTAATCCCTACCTTTTTTACATTATTATTTTACATTTTTTTAATGCTAATCTATAATTAATATTATTCTATTAATATTTTTACTATTTTAGGCCAATAGAGTGAGAAAAAGTTATAATTTTAATAACTTAATACATATGATTCAAATTTAACAAATAATCCATAAATTCACGATAAAATATGTAATAACAAAACACAAAAAAAAACATACAATACACTAATAAAATGGAACAGGAGGAGTAGGTAAACAAGCAAAACAAACGGGGATAAAATGAAATGAAGGAAGCTAGTCCTAGAGTTGGTTAATTGTTTGTTCTTATTGGTGTAGTAAAGTGAAAGCTAGCTAGGGTTTAAAAAAAATTGAAGTGTGTCAAATCGATATTATTGTATATAGGGCTATTCATCCATCTTGATTCTTCCAAAAATGGGTGACACCAAAGGAGGAGACGCAAAGAAACTTCAACAACAACATTTGACCAACACCACAACATCATCTTCTCCTCCCAGTCATCCCCAGCAAACAACAGCAGCAGCAGTTGAAGATTCAAGCACTGATTCAATTCCACATCATATAGTTGGAGTCATCACTAGTTCATCCTTTCTTCCAACTCCTCTTTACACAAATATTTCAACTCATGTATCACCCACTGTAGTACCTATAACTTCATTTGATCAAAACCAGATGTTTGATCATTTGGCTACTTCAGCTACTACTACTACTACTGCAGGTACAGTGATCAATACTAATCCAAAAAGACCAAGATATACTTCTGCAGGACAATGGAAGCTCTTGCCTTCTCCATCCTCATCACTCAAACAAATTCTTCCCTATGTAGCTCCTGTGGTGCTCAGTAATGAGTCCACTCCCTCGCCTTCAGCACCCTCAAATCAACCTGCACCCTCCACAGCAGCAGCTGCTGCTTCATCTTCCGACACCGCGGCATCCTCGCCTTCTCACCCTTCTCTTTCTGGCTCCGCTGCTTCCGCTGGCCAAGAGTGTACTAATATATCAGAAGCTGGTGGAGACCAAGACCCACTTCAGCAGCAGCAGCAGCACTTGCAGATGAGAAAAGGGAAAATTGTGAGCCCTCCATGGAAGCCTAACGAGGCATTGTGGTTAGCTAGGGCTTGGAGAATTCAGTATGAGGGTGGATCAAAAACATCACAGCAAGAAGGTGAGGCAGCAGGGAGATCAGGAACAAAGACTAGGGCTGAAAAAGATCAACAAGTGGCAGATTATCTCAAGAGCCATGGAGTGAATAGAGATGCAAAGCAAGCAGGTACAAAATGGGACAACATGTTAGGTGATTATAGAAAGGTTTACAAGTGGGAGAGATTTGGAGGTAGGGATCAAACAGGCAGGAGTTACTTCAGGCTTTCCCAAATTGAAAGAAAAGATTATAATTTACCCGCTTCTTTCGACGAAGAAGTCTACGAAGAATTGTGCCAGTTCATGGGTTCCAGAATGAGAACACTTATTTCCAGTACCAGACCTGCTGGATTTGATGATTCCAGGCCATCTCATATGGTCATTAGGTCCTTGCCTCCTCCTCCTCCCATTTTTCGTCAAGACCACGATATCATCCCTCTTACTAGTAATTACTAATCCTCCAAATTTCATAATTAAAACCATCGAAACCCGAATGTTTTAATTCTTAATCTTTAATATGTTAGTTATTAAGATACTACTTTTTTTTTGCAGCAAGGGCTAAACAACTAGGGCTGACTGGCAGCGAAGCATTCGGGCATGGAGGAAGAGGGAGTTTACTAGGGTACGATACTAGTTGCTCAACAGATGCAATGGCAGCTCCACCGAGAGAACTGAAAAGGATGGGTAAAGTGAGAATGATATGGGAAGAGTCGGTGAATTTATGGGGTGAAGAAGGTGAGCATCACAGAGGAAGAGTGAAGCTACAAGGATTGAATTTCTTGAATGCAGATGAGTTAACATATTTAGATGATTCAATGGTGGCATGCACATTAGAAACATTTGAAGATGCAACTCCTCTCAAAGGCTTCTCTGTTGATAGGTTTGTTTGTGGTCAACAGATTAAAGTATTTGGCAGAAGAAAGTCCACCTCCTCCTCTGCTCCACCTCCTCCTCCTCCTGCTTCTTTTTCTGGTATGCACATTTTTATATTATTTAAAAAAACATTTTGTTCATTTTGCTAGTCAACTTTGATGAAATGTATGCACAAAGTTGTAGTATATCCCTGTGATTTTATCTTATATTATTACACCTATATAAATAAATATAAATATAACGGTCTCTTTGTATACAACCCAGGTTTCCACGACAGGATCCAGCTTCCCTCTACAGAACCTTCTATCAGACGTAAGTCTAGCTTTTTCGTTACATAATACAGTATATATAGTAATACTAATCTGAGAATCTTTATATTGTTTTTATAAACTTTACTTGCATATGCTTTTTTTAACACATTGGATGATATACATATAGAGTGCATCTGCACATATAGTACTATTGAATTAGGTTCTTAATTTACTGAATTAAACTAATTGCAGAATAAAATTTCAGACTTAATTAGGTATTCTTGTTTTACTTAAAAGTACTTGTGGTACGTGGTATATTTTATAAACATTTTTCAGTTTACATGCTATTTATGAGGAACGCCAAACGGATCTATTATTTATAATTTCATGCCTTGAATGGATGAATTACTCCCCTCCTTTTGTGAACTACGTATTGTCCCATGATTTGGATAATATTGTTTTTCATCAATGCAGCTATTTCTGCATGGGAGTTTCAAGATCCGACAGATTATTATTTAGGATGTCTGAAAATTCCACCACCAACACTACCAAGTTTGGTTGAGCTGTCATGGCACTTACAAGAGCCACCGGCAGAAGAGCTACGCTTCCCGTTGCGAAAAGATGTATACAGAGATTTGCCTCAAGGAAAAGAACTCTTCTTCACCACCTCCAATGAACTATTGGATTGTAGAGCTATTGTATATGAAATTCTAAGCCCCATTATCCGATCAAACCCTAGTCTTACTGCATCCACTACCACCACTAGGGAATCTTTTATTGGCCTCTGGGATGATTGCATCAATCGCCTAATATCCAAATTCTGTTCTTTAGAGATAATATTTCTTCGAAAACCATCTTCTTCACTGTCCGTTGATGATACAATTCAAGATCAGTGGCCTAATCTAACAGCTTTCGTTCAAAATTTCTGTTTATGGAGAGGGGAGGAGACTGATCAAGTGAGGGAAGGTCATGTTGATCCATCTCATTTAATTGTCGAAAAGCTTTCTTGGACATACATGGACCTTCCTTACGTGTTAGGCTACTACGCAGTTGGCTACACTGCTACATTTTGTGCATTTAGTCGATCACAAGATAGTAACAACATTATTCGAACAGATCTTTACACTCTAGACTTGTCCACACCAGCTGAAAGACTAAAAGCCCTAATCCCATGTTGGAGGATTGCTGGGCTGTTGCCCTTGTTAGCTGAAAGATGCTTGCTTTCCATTAACAAGGTTGGAACCAATCTTAAGCATTTGCCTTACAGTGATTTCGAAAGAATCTGCTCAGGCAATGGCAATGTGATGGAAATGACACCAAATACAGTTACCAAGTATTTCTCAAACAAACGAAAATGGTACGCAGTGAAAGAAATTTACGATTTTCTTGATCAAAGAATCCCCCACTCCGAAATCATCTTCGGAGTTTCAGAAAAAGATTTGGCACTCACATTCAAACCGAGAGGGTGCAAATTCAAACCAAGAAACAGTGATCAACTCATAGAAGCTCTCAAATGTGTGACAGAAGCATTAGTTGCACTCCATGACCTATCTTTCATGCACAGAGACTTGGACTGGGACAAAGTGGTTTATAATCGAGACAACAACGTAATAGAGTGGTTTATAACAGGATTCGAAGAGGCGGTGGGAGCACCGCAGATATACCCACATGCAGCGGCAAGTGGGAAGCACGCTCCGGAGATGGGAAGGGGCATGCATGGTGTGAAAGTTGACGTATGGGGAGTGGGGATGCTAGTAAAGAGGAGTGGACTAGTGAGTATTCCAAAGCTACTGAGAGAATTGCAGAACAGGTGTTTGGACCCAAACCCCGAGCAACGTCCAACGGCGGCGGACTGCTACCACCACCTGCTGCAGTTGCACTCTTCAATGCCACCAGCACCAGCTGAGTACAACGTTTGATTGATATTTATATATTAATTCTGACCTCATAGTACTTGATAATATATCAGACTTTAATTAATTAATTACAAGTACTAGCTAGCTAGTAGCATTTTGTTTGACAACTAAATTAATATATTGGAGGTTGTGCTATAACGTGTGACTTCTTACATCTCTCTAACGTTACTTATTTTGCTCAAGTGGTGTTGCTATTTTTGAAGACGTACTTTCTCAGAACCTTCTTGTCAATTTCAAGTCGATCAAAATATTAGTGTTGTAGCCTTGTAGGTCTTGTAGTATTTGTGTTTTAGTACTAGTAAAACTGCGTAGTGCAACTGGGAAGTGCATTATAGTGTTGAATTGGCTTCATGTAGCAAGCCAAATTTAACGATAAATTCAGCTATTATAGGTTAATCTTATAAAAGTTTTACGGGATAGATCATACGAGTGTAATTGTTACTAGTTTATATAGTTTGTGTATTTATATTGACTTTTTATTTTTAAGGTTAAATTTTAATAGAAAAATATGTTAAAAAAGAATGATGAGAACCACTCAAAAAAAATATATTCTTACATTTATAAATAAATAATTAATATTTATAAAAATTATAAAAATTTGATCATGTTTTAAAATCTTAAAAAAGTATAAGAATTTGTTCTTGTGAGATACAATACTAATATGGGGCATGGGACATTAGGTTTACTTGGTTGTTGATATAGCTGATGAATGTGATGGATGAAACAGTTTGTAATTGTTTGATGGAAATAATAAAGAGATGTGGTCCTATTCATGAGAATATTATATTAGACTTTTCACTTTTCATCATATCTTTCATTTTTTTAATGTTAATAATTCAATAGCTCTTTAAACTGATAGCCATCCCTGAAATTTTTCTAACGTACAAGGTTTTGGAAATTTTAACTCTTCACACTCTCTGTGTACTATATATGTGTGTCTTGGATGGACTAAAAGTTTTGTCCAACATTATGCATACACATATAAACTACCGGGGTTGAGCTAAACTGTTTCCATTCTACCAACTTGTTTACTTTTCGGAAAGAGTGTTCGTCATGTATTTTAAAGTGCATATAAATATAGTTTCGTAACTTATTTTTATAATTTTTTGTTTTTAAATAAAAATTGAATGTTTAAATTTTTATTCAAAAAAAATAAAAAAATAAGTTATGTAACTATACTTTATATGCACCTTAAAATACGTGCCGAACATTCTCTCCGAAACATAAACAAATGAGTGGGACCGAGGAAGCATGTATTTTGTTTTAATTTTAATTTAATTAAATATCGGATAGAAATACCTTTGCACGACTAACATTGTTTGTTTATGTACTTCACATAGATCATTTAAATGGCTAGAAATTAAATTTTAAGTCATCAAAATTCAAAGGGAAAAAATATTACCATTCAAGTGCAAAAAATTATTTTAAAGATCATCAAACTACAAATTATTCCTAATTTTATATTGTATCTAATTTTATACAGGTGAGTGGTGACATGCATGGTCACAGGGTCAAATTTGTTATAGCAACATCAATTGTTTTTTATATTGGTTTTCTAAAATATAATAAAATAATGATTAATTAAAATATAAAAAAATATAAAATTATTTTACTCTAATAATAATTCTTATATTAATTTTCCATATTTTTTATTTAATTAGTATTTTGAAGATGCAAGAAGAGAAATAAAAGAAGAAGACAAAATAGATAAATTCGGAAAGAGAATAAAATAAAATAAAATAAATATATAAAATAGGAAAGCAAATCACATCTCTAAATATAAGTAAACTCTTTCTCTGCTAAGAAATTTAGGGAAGGATTTACGTGGTTCCAAATCCATATTTAGGTAATGAGTCTTATTGATGTTATATTTTCGGGCCCAAACTAACGGGCCTTGAACACTTTTACTGAAATGATTTTGGATTCTCAAGAGTTATTTTGTTTGAACCGGGTTACGAGCTATCAGGTTTATGAATTGATATCCGTATGCTATTACAAATATACTATCAATTTGTCTCAACTCTCAACTATTTATCCTGTTCTAAAATAAACGTGGATAGCTTATAAAAAAATAAGTTATGAAATTTAAAAAATCAATATAACACTTATTTCGTTTAACTCCATATTCAAAGTCCACAATATTACGGAAAAGCTCCATTCCTAAGCGGTAATTTGTAACAAAAAAAAGGAGCTGTGCATGTAACTAAAACTGTACTGTAAATAATAAATAATCATAAAGATCTGAATTGAAACGGACCAATTCAAAGAAAACTGAACAATGGTAAAAACTACACTTTTAGTTTAGAACATATCGCTGAAAGGCAGTAAAGTTAGACACCTTGAATATGTAGAAATTTTGTATATTCTGTAACTTCTGTTTGATTATACTTTCTTATATATTCCATAGAAAACAGACATCATCATCGGTCACTATCTAACCATTAATGTATCTCCGGCAGTTGATTAGTAAACAACGTTTGGTTTAGAAGTTCTTGTTTGGTCGATAGACGATATTGGCAGCTAATGTATAAAATAATCTTGGCATTTATTCATTTGTATCCAAGAATCTTGACAGGCCTTGTAGAAACATTAGAGCAAACTGCCTTCTTATAAGTTATAAGTTACATGAAGAATAAACATTCAGCTGCAACATCCAAGACATTGAAAATGTCAGGCAATCCAAGTCCAATTCTGGCTAACAAGAACCCAATAGTAAGCAATCCTGACGGAACTTACACACGAATACTTGAATTACCATCTGTTGCTGCTACACCGGATGATGATGATGGACACTCTTCTGTTCTTAGTAAAGATATTCTTATGAATCCCGAGAAAGGAACTTGGTTCCGGATATTTATTCCACGACATGTACTTGATAGTGCTCTAAAACTCCCCGTATTGGTATATTATCATGGCGGTGGCTTCGTGTTTATGAGCGCTGCCTCAACCACAAACCATAATTTTTGTGCTAAAATAGCTTCTCAACTCCTTGTAGTAATGGCTTCTATCGAGTATCGTCTCGCCCCTGAACACCGCCTGCCTGCTGCATATGATGATGCAATAGAAGCTTTGCATTGCATTAAGATCAGCCAAGATACATGGCTTAGACCACTATTTTTTTCTCTAGACATTTCACTTCGAAATAAGAAATTTAATTTTACCAGGTATCAAAATATTATAATAAATAAATAATATAAATGGATTAAAGAAATAGCGGCTTCCTTCGTTTACATGGTTACTTCTTAAACGGTGAGGTTTTCTCTACACACCGGAGCCTTTACTTCATTTAATCAATGTTATTGGTAACTTGTATAGTTCACATTCTTTGGCTCTACCCATGAATTATCCCCCAATACGCTGACTTATCTACTTGTTTTCTTGCGGGCTCTAGGTCAGGGGGGAACATAGCATATCATGCAGGACTACGTGCAGCTGAAATAGTTTCTGATCTTGACCCTCTAAAGATTAAAGGACTGATATTGCAGCAACCTTTTTTTAGCGGGTTAGAAAGAACAGAGTCAGAGCTGAGACTGGGAAGCAGTTCAATCTTGACCCTTGCAGGCAGTGATCGCATGTGGAATATGTCGTTGCCAGTTAATGTGAATCGCGATCATGAGTACTGCAATCCATTAGTTGGTGGTGGATCAGTTAACATAGAGCTCATCCGGGTCTTGGGTTGGAGGGTACTTTACATGTGGTGTTAATGGGGATCATTTGATAGACAAGCAGGTGGAGCTGCACAGGTTGTTGGAGGAGAAGGGTGTACAGACGGTGTTATATCTTGGAGAGGGCTATCATGGTATGGAGATCATGGAACCTTCAAAAGCTGATGGATTCATTGAAACTCTTAAGCAATTTGTTTCATCAACACTTAACAGTGTCTAGTGGCGGTAACAGCCTAATTTATATTAAAGCAGATTAATTGTTAGAAGGGATTAAATTTACATATAATAAATAATAAATGGACTTTACAGTTTGAGATACAAGTACAATGCAACCAGAAAATTTCTTATACAGGAGGAATCAAATTAACATACATTTAAATTCTCATTGTCAAATGAGTTGATTCATCAGATTTTTTTTCTTGTTCTTAATGTCTGCATACCAACCAAACAATATCGACATCATGATGATCAACTTCAACAATTTTAAATCAAACCACCCTCTTTTGTTTTCTTTCTCTCGTTCCATCTTCATTTTACAGATTCTTGCAACTCTTTATAGTTGGTTCCTAGAGGACAGTCAATACAGTTGTGTCAGCCAAAGTTTCTTGAATTCCATAACAGAGCAGTATTCTGCAAACCTCAAATTAAACGTTGAACTTACACCTACCTGGGCTTAGTACATAATTTTGATGTCTCGATCACCTGTCAACTACAGGAAACAGTTAAGAGTAATGATCCCAGCTTACTAACCTGTTTACTCGACTCTCACCAAGATAACCCTACCTGGGCTTAGTACATAATTTTGATGTCTCGATCACCTGTCAACTACAGGAAACAGGTAATGATCCCAGCTTACTACCCTGTTTACTCGACTCTCACCAAGATAACCCCAAATTAAACGTTGAACTTACACCTACCTGGGCTTAGTACATAATTTTGATGTCTCGATCACCTGTCATCTACATGAAACAGTTAAGAGTAATGATCCCAGCTTACTACCCTGTTTACTCGACTCCACCAAGATAACCCAGTCGACATAATTAAAATACTTGGTTCCATAACATATCTACCTTCTGCTGAAATAATAAAAAAGCTAGCTATGATTGTCTATTACCACGAAGGCAGTTTGTGATGGGTGATGCAGCTTTTCATGAGGCCAGTGACTCCAATATCGGGGTTTTAAAATCTCTCAGTCTGTCTTTGTTTAAAAAATTCACTAGCATGCTCTCCAGTCTCCAGATAATACAAACCCTCAACCTTTTCTGAATGAGAAAAGGCGATCCCACTGAGCTAATGGCCGGTCAATATTATTTCTAAATAAACTAGTAATACCACTCAGTTTTTGCATTAACAAAGAATACCGTAAAATTTTAAAGCCTTCTTTTCAAAAATTTAATCTATACAATACATTTTTTAAATGAAAGAATCAATACAATTAAACAAACAAATTAACAGACACCTGCATCTACAAGGTGAAGCATCATCATAGAAAATCTGACCTTGACAATTATTTGGGAAAAGGCCATCTCTTAGTACAAGCACTGCTAAGTGCTAACTCCGCTCAGGGCTTCCGTAGTATTTAGTCCAGTAAGCTTTTGAACTTCAGCAGTGAAAACAATTTTCATTTCTTCAGAACTATCCAAGGATGCTTCTCCATAGCATCATTTGCACATCTACATATCAATATATCATTCAGTTAAAATAAAATTAATCACATCCAATTCCATATTCATTTCAGCTGTGTACAAGATACGTTATTTTTTGTTGCCAACATCAGAAGATCCCTTCACTGAGAAATTATAGAAAACTCCATCAATTTCATTTAAACTGCTTCCTTGAACTTCCATCTTGAACCCTCTCTTGATCATTATAGCTCTGGTATTTTTAACATTGTCAAATTTGCCATTTTTGCATTAAAATATACAAAGAAACAGAAAAGGCATAATTTAGAGGGAGACAGCCTAGCTCAGTGTATATATGCATTAGACAGCTTCCGAGCAGTGCACCTCAAATAAACAAATCTGGCTCCATTGGTATGTCTCTGTTGAGCTCTTGAGCCTCATTAAACAGCCCAGCTCTGCCAAGTACATCAAGCATGCAAACATAATTTTGACTTTAATCTGCTAATCCAGAGTGCACACAAGCTAACAATAACCCTACAGATGTTACAGAGAGATGTTAAAGTAGACTAATATGTAGCCTCGTCGCCCTCATTTGCCAGTCTTAATTTGAGAAAGAAGAGGACCGGCTGAACAGCTACCAAAATCTTCATTCGTCTATAAGCAAATAAATAGCATGTCCTAGCCTCAACAATAGTCTCAACATACAATATTAAAGCAAAAAATTTACTAAATGAGAAAGTTTGGTGTTTACATACAAAACCAATATTAAAATTTACAGCGGTAAGAAGAAGATACTTTTATACATCATATTGACAGCCAACATTATCACTCTCGTTGTGGCATCTTCTGAGACTTTGATGCAGAGTGGGAGTGTGGCGAAGGGGAAAGCTCAATCGGTAATTCTGGGGGTTCGAAGTTCCCAGTTAGCATTGCCACAACCTCTTTCATTGAAGGCCGAAGTAGAGGTGATTTCTGTAGACACAGAAGTGCTATTGTAATGCATAGTAAAGCTTGCTCACTGTCTAGAGAATGAATTGATTGATCAACTAGATCAAGAAGCTTCCCTGTACGGGCAAGATGCCGTGTCCAATATAATAAATTAGCACGTTGGAATTCCTTCATCGGGGATCCTGTAACTTGAAGTGGCCTACGCCCTGAGATTAGAACCCCAAAGCTGTAAACATCAGACATTTCCGATGGAGAGGAACCACTGCAATACTCGGGAGCAATGTAACAAACAGTTCCCCTCATACTCGCTACTAATACCACCACTTATAGGAATATCTCCGGTCACAGAATTATGACTACTACGCCTACCTCTCCCAGCCTCACTACTAAATCCATCGAAAAACAAATCTACACTACCCTTGCTCTTACTCCTTTTCGTCTTCCTTTTCTCATACAAATCATCAACGTCTGTTGGTCACATATTTTCCACCTCATCAGTTGCAGACATAATTTTCCTCTGCTTCTCCTTCTTCATTTTCATTCTACTAAGCTCCTCGCAATACTCCTCCTCCACCACTCTCTAGCAGGCCTTCTATTTTCTTTCTTTACATTCTTTTCCTCGTCTAATGAGACCCACCAATCCAACCTTCTCTTACTCTTCTTCTTCTTCCTCTCTAATTTCCCTACCACCCCTGAGTTTGATGAGCTTCCAATCCAATCATTCTTTGGTAATTCTTTCCTAATCTCATTTCCAATCCATTCCATGACATAATCCTTCAATACTCCCTGCTCTCCCCCATCCTCATCTTGCTTTATCAAAAACCTCAGACGGTGATCCTACCTCTGTCAATTCTTCCGTAATTCTAAGTGTAACACAACTCTCTGGAGACTGATTCAAGTTAATATCTAATTCATTACAAGTAGTATCATTAATCACACTATCTTTTTTCATCAGTATGAATTATACCAACATCTTTCATTTTCAACGAGGCAAGCCCAAAATCACCGATTTTTGCATTAAAATTATAATCCAAAAGAATATTACTAGGCTTGATATCGCCATGAATAACAGGAGGATCACAGCAATGATGCAAGTATTCTAATCCTTTAGCAACACCAACTGCAATTAAAAACCGAGTTTTCCAACACTGAAGTTGAACATTCTTACAGTGCAATAAACACTTTTGTAAGTTCCCCTTAGTCACGTGTTCGTAAACAAGCAACATGCGACGTCTTTTTTTTTATTATATCTAAACAGAAACCAATAAGTGACAGAGAAGGTAAAAACACTCAAACTTAGCAGCCAAGAAAAGGTCATTCTGAAACTGAAATTTTTCATTATTATTATTATTATTTTTTGGTTCACGAGGGACACAGTCCGAAAATAATTGACTAACTAGAAACTAACCGAGACTATGCAATATCAGGAAGATTTATTTATAGTATTGCCTTTGATTAGGGACACTGTGACACACCGACACTAAAATAAATTAACTAAAAATTAGTCAAAGGCCAAACAATCCCAGCAAAGTCTTTATATTATTAGGAGTTATTGAATTTTAATTTGGTATTTTGTATACCCCGAAATTTATAATACAGTTTAATATTCTGATTAAATACCCCAGATTTTAAATTATTATTTAATATAATAACCTCGGACCATATGTTATTTATGTTGGACTCGAAGATGGGCTCATTTGTTTTATTAGACATGCAAGCTAATAGAAAGAAGTGAGGAGGCCGGATACAAATTTGTACCAAACCCAACAAAGACAAACCTAGGCCTGTGGCAAATATAGTTGGGTGATGTGTTGAACAGAAACAGATACAGTATATAGCAGAAAAATCGATGCTATGATCCAGATTCTTTTGACAAAATATATTTTCTTTCAAAGAAAAAAAAGAAAATATATTTTACAAGGTATGACTAGTTAAATTTAAAAAATATATATATTTATACTTCGAAAATAAATTTTCAAAATCACATGTTATTATATAGTTGAATAATTGAATTTACAAGTCAGTCCATGATAATGGAAAATTTGTAATGTTTTGACAATAATTATAGGACAAAAAACTACAATAATCATATATTATAAAGATAATAATTACATGCCAAATAAAAATTTATAATAAATACAAATGATATTAATTTTACAAATAATAATTTTAGTGAAAATTTAAATTATTAGATTAAAAATTTATTAATTAATTACAGAAACTTATATAAAGAAAAACAAACAGTGCTTAGTTGTCCACCCAGAAAGCCCACCTTCCCATGCATGATTGCTCCCTGTGCAGGCTGTGCATAAAACACCAAATAATCAAACAAAATAAGAATTAGACTTATTCGATACACCCCAGGAATCTCCCACGAGCACAGTCTCTACTGTTGTTATCAATTATTATCAGAAATTTGTACGTTCTTATTCGACAATCATAAACAATAATTATAATATTATATTTTTTTTCTATTGTAATATCCTATATTGTGTAACTAATAAGAGTAGCAAATATATTAGAATATAATCAAGACAGCATAAAAAATAAGTCACAATTTAATTTCAATTTCAAAAAATTAAGCATATGAAAGCTGGTGTGCATAGTAGTCTAGTAGATGTTTTAAATTTGTTGATAAACCTCCCCTAACAACAGCCTTTATTTAATTTGATTTTTAGTGGGCCCCATTCTGTTTTTATCTTTATAGGTCTTTTCTCGTTTTGATGCACACTAGAACAAAAACTTCATTAGCTAGCTTTATGGCTAATAAGCTCAACCATCTCGTGACATTACTATTAGTAACCTTGAAATTTACATTTCTCAATGCAAAATATGTAACACCACCACCATTGCCTGTTCTTCCACTCCCATCATATTCACAACTAAAATGGCAACAAAGAGAACTAATCATGTTCCTTCACTTTGGTGTAAACACATTCTCCGACTCCGAATGGGGTACTGGAAAAGAAAATCCTTCCATTTTTAATCCGACTGCTCTCGACGCCACCCAATGGGTGGATGCTGCGGTCCATGGTGGTGTTTCGCTCATGATCCTCACCGCGAAACACCACGATGGATTTTGCTTATGGCCTTCTAAATTTACGGACCATTCTGTCATACAAAGTCCATGGAAAAATGGCCATGGTGACGTTATTCACGAGCTTGTCAATGCAGCAAAGCAACGGGGTGTGGACGTGGGGTTATATCTATCGCCATGGGATCGTCATGATCGAAGATACGGGCGTAACCAGCAGTATAATGAGTACTATCTAGCTCAGTTGCAAGAACTTCTTAATAAGTAAGTTACAAAATTTATATTAACATTGATTTTCCGTTAACACCTTAAGGTTGTTGGAAGATATGCGGAACATAATTTTTCTAATAATTTAATTTTAGGAACAACATTATAAATGTAAAATTCAGTTAATATATAAAATCTCAAGATTTTGAGAGATTTATCATAGAACAACTAACCATTTTTGTTGGTTGAGGCAATTGATATATTAATGTGATAAGGGGTTGTTTGGTTTTGTAGATATGGGGATGTTAAAGAGATATGGTTCGATGGAGCAAAAGGTACAAATGCACCAAACATGTCATATTATTTTAGTGACTGGTTTTCGATGGTGAAGGAATTGCAGAGTACAATCAACATATTCTCTGACGCTGGGCCGGACGTTAGATGGGTTGGAAATGAAAAAGGCTTTGCCGGAAGTACATGTTGGTCCACTATTAATCGCACTTCTTTATCAATTGGAAATGATAGCATTGTTGGGTAAGTAAAGTTGCTAGCATTATACCATCACCTTTATTAATGACACTTTTAACAACTAATTTTGAATAATTGATATCATTCCATTAATGTGAGTGATGTTTGACACTTGACTATAAACTGGCTATACAAGTTTAATTAGAAACCGTGAGAGTAACTGAGATTTTAGTTGATACGATCATTGTCTTAATACTTTCCGGATTAATTAATTACTCTCTCCGTCCCTAATTAATTATCCAAATACACCCATAAAAAACATAATTCGACAAATTATAAAAAGTGAAGGGACAATTAATTAAGAATGGAGGGAGTAATACTTAATGTTAAAGTAATCAATACTTAATCTTTAATTATAGTAGTGTAGTAGTACTATAATTTGCTTTAACTGAATTTAGTTGGGCACATTCTTGGTGACTAGTATGTCATATAGTGCAAATTAAATGTGATCACATGCATCCCCGATGTTGTCAAGACATTCATTATTAATTAGATGCAGGTCATAATTGCACTCCACATTCAAAAATACTCCCTCCATCTTATAATAATTGTCTTTTTTGATTTTTGTACGGTTAAATTGATCCAATTTTGACCATAAATTAAAAATTATTCTCTTACATTTTTCAAAAACTAAAATATAAATTTTAAAGTTTATTAGATATATTTTTTAATGATATATTTTTTAATTTTTTTTTCTTAATTATATATTATGTGTACTATTCGGTAAAAAATTGGTCAATTTGATCAATAAATATTTTTAAGTAAAACATGACAATTATTTTGAGATAAAAGAGAGGATCTCTTAACAGTGTGGCTATGCTTTTCTTTAACTAAAAAAAAATGTGCATTTGTAAGTATCATGGCTTGTCTGGTTTATCTTATAAATTGAAAATTTTAATACATTCTTCAAATTATAAGTTCAAAGAAAACTCAAATAGACTCTATTTAATTTCTCATATCCTCACTTCCTATAAAGTTTAGGGAAAGTTGCTTATCCGAACATTATCACATGCACAGATCATTTTGACAGATATCTAAAGATTATCCTGCTCTTAATTTAGATTTGTTTAGGTAATAATTGAGTCCCTAAAATTGTAGTGAAATGCATAATGCATGTACATTATTCTAGCAAGTAGCAATGTAGCTGATTATCTACTGGCACACAATGAAAATGTTGCAGCTATCTCAACACTGGTGATCCAAGAGGAACCGACTGGCTACCAGCAGAATGTGATGTGTCGATCAGGCCCGGATGGTTTTGGCACAAATCAGAGAAACCGAAAAGGCTAAGCCAGCTACTAGAGATCTACTACAATTCTGTTGGGAGAAATTGCTTGTTATTACTTAACGTGCCACCGAACAAAACAGGATTAATATCAGACAATGATGTTCAACGCCTCAAAGAATTCAAATCCGCAATTGACAGAATTTTCTCCACCAATCTAGCTGAAAAATCTTTGGTTAAAGTAAGTAGCCAAAGGGGTGGTCCGGATAGCGATTTCGGACCACAAAATGTGCTAGACAGTGACCATCTTTGGACTTACTGGGCACCAAGTGACCATCACAAGGAGCACTGGATTGAGCTTACAGCAAAGGAAAAACAACTAAAATTTAATGTAATCAGGGTCCAAGAGGCAATCGGACTTGGTCAAAGAATCGAACGACATAAAATCTACGTCGACGGAAAATTAGTTGCCAGTGGCACTACAGTAGGTTACAAGAAGCTGCACAGGCTTGAAAAGGGAGTGGTTGAGGGGCATAGTGTGAAAATCAGGATTATGGAATCCAGGGGAATACCTCTGGTATCTTCAGTTGGTTTGCATTTTGATCCATTTTGGAATCCTAATTAAAAATCAGGGTATTCATGAATTCATAATAATAAAAAAAATGTTCAAGAGAATATATATTGGTCCCATTTAGTACCTAGCGCACATGATTCAGGATCATTATCATGTCAGCTTTACAAGTTATTTGTCTCAGAGTTTGTACTTTATATATGTCCTGTATTATGAATTTCAATTCTTTTTCGATCAAGTTATAAATTGCACCTGCATTTTGTCGTTTCCCTATATTTTCTGTAAAATTAATATTTTTACATTGAGATGCACATATTATGCTACGAGTATATTAATAAGTTATTTGTATTTAGATATTTTTATCGGTATCATTCGACTTTGACTTTTTCAAATGGTACAATTTCGTATTTTGGACTTATAATTCGTATCCTTAAAATATTTGATTTATTTTGATCACACTCTTATGTAAACAAAACGTTAATCCTGATGAACTCGTGCACCAAATATTTAAGTTCACAATTACTCCACTTTTAACAACTGATACCAATACAAACATAATTACCAAAATATTTGAACAAAATATAGTCCAAAAACAACATAGACGGTTTCTTAAAAATCATAATGATCAGAAAATCAACCCAATCAAATTTGTTGCTGAGATTAAGATGCAGGTTCTTGAGAGATGTTGATTGAGGCTTGTAAGACTGCTGCTTTAATTGTTGCTCTTACTGCATTATTGTATTAATTATGAGAAATATTGATTATTTTAAGTAAATAAACCACAAGCTCATACATAAAATAATTTGTTTTACATAAAATAATTTGTATTATTGAAGTTAGAGAAATAATATACGGAGTATTATAACCTCTTGTATGCCTAATGCCCGCGGACTTGTCTTTGTATTGGACCCTCAAACAATTGGGTTTTCTGTAACACCCCAGTCCCACATCGAGTAGATTGAGATAATTTGTTCAATAAGTAAAAAGTACTACTACTAAGTGCACCAACAAATCATGATCTTTTGGGGGCCTGTGGTGGGCTTGTGGATTACCCAAGTTGTTGTATTTGGGCCAGTTTACTTTGCGCTTATTTCAGATTCGGAAGTCGGGACTTGACCCGATTTTCGAAAAAGACTCGGGATTTGACCCGGGTTGTCACATATGGTATCAGAGCCAACTCTCGAAAGCTTGATTCGTCAAGTTGCCAGAGGTGGGGACACGAAGGCTGGTGATATTATCCCACAATGAACAGAGGTCCAGAGGTGGGGACACGAAGCCAGCCGGTATTATCCCACAATGGCTAAAGAGGTACGATCTGGGCCTATGGGCTATCTATTCGGCCTGACGAGGACGTCAGGAATTTAAGTGGGGGAGTTTGTAACACCCCAGTCCCACATCGAGTAGATTGAGATAATTTGTTCAGTATATAAGTAAAAAGTACTACTACTAAGTGCACCAACAAATCATGATCTTTTGGGGGCCTGTGATGGGCTTGTGGATTACCCAAGTTGTTGTATTTGGGTCAGTTTACTTTGCGCTTATTTCAGATTCGGAAGTCGGGACTTGACCCGATTTTCGAAAAAGACTCTGAATTTGACCCGGGTTGTCACACTTTCACTTATTGAATCTTAGATTAACTTACTTTCGTACTATGGATTATATTACATTTGAAACAAATAACAAAAGTAATTTCTCACACGAAGACTTACTTAGCAGAGCCTAACAGGAAAAAGCCTAAAAGAGAAAAATATCTCACTATCTTCTTGTGTGCCTGTGTTGATACGGACGCATATTGGACCAGTTCGAGGTTGATTGGACCATAGCAGTGGTTTGGTTTACGCAGTAAGTATCAGCTCAGGTTGCAAATCAGAAATCGATTAAGGTGGAATGAAGATAAAATAACATTTTTGATATTATGTATTTAATTGAGCGGTGAGATAAATTTATTAATTTAATATATTTTTAATGAATAAAAAAACGTGAACATCTTATTTTAAGAATTATCATGCCATTTTATAAATAAGTATAATAAATTTTAACTTGATTCCTCATCTCATAATTCATACCCAACTCCCTCTCGCGTATTAAAAATTTATATTTTATGAATTTAAGATATGAGTTTTAAAATTTTCTATCAAAGACCTATATCTGAATATTACGATCAAACTACCCTTAAATATTCGGTGGCGTCATATATATATATATATATATATATATATATATATATATATATATATATATATTTTAATAAATATAAGTGATGATACATGTTATGTACCGCTATGCACACTCTGCCTTGCTTGATTGATGTAACTAAACATTTTAAGGCTGCACAAACGATCACACCGGACCCATTGGAATTGAACCAAATCGATTCGCATCAGATTGAAAATCAGGAAATTTTAAAGGTAAAAATCAAAACCGGGTCAATTATATTCGTTTTTTTTTGTTTTTGCCAAGAATTATATTCGGTTTTGAGGTTGACTGAACCGTAAAATTCGGACCGAAATGGTATGAATCGGTTAATTAATAACTAGATAATTTTTCTCTTATTTATTACACGATAATAATAATTTATAAATATACATGTCTCATATAATTTGTTGTATTATTCACAGTTATTTTAATAATTTATTATATATTATTTTAGACAGTTAAATTACGATAAATTTTAACATTTTATTTTTATATTAGATAATTTTAAAGAGTGAAATAATAAAAATATACCTATTGTTATAAATTGATTGTCATTTTTGTCAAAGAGACACACAGTAATACAGTATAGCTAGACATAACAGTGAAAATCTTTGTCATGTATTTAATATCCATGTCTCTTACATTGCCTTCACATGCCTATAAATAGCATGATTCGGAGGAAGTAAAAACACACTCAAAACAATCTTCTCTGCTGCTTCATTTCCTAGTCTCTGCTCTCTTTCAATATCAGGTAGTATTTTTTTCTCTGGTAATATTATATTTATTTTTATATTATAACACGTTATCAGCACGAATTCCTGTCAGAAACTGAGAAAGTATAATCTTTATTTATTATACTTAAAATTTTAATATTCGTATATACATATATAATTAAGACGTGATTATGCCGCCTACTAACAATTTAAATTTATATGATCGGATCACCGTCAATTACAAATTTAATTATTGTCTAACGGTACTATTATTTTTTGGTGACACCAAAAATATAGTGAGAACGTTTTAATTACACTATTATTTATCGTTAACTGTTTATATGTAACTGCTATTATTGCCTACATAATTTTTATTATGGTAACATTAATCTTTAGTAGTTACTAAAGAATAATGGGAACTGTAAATTTGTTATTTTTAAAGTGGTACCATTTATCGCAATATATTGTGGGAACATTTTTATGATTATTATATGAATGATAATAACTTGTTTATACACTGAAAGGCATAGGTGTACTATCTTGTAACACTTAATTACTATGTAACTCAACTAAGTAAAAGATAAAACAACAGCAAAATAAGAGAAACTGAAGAAGCACATGGAATCAATCAACTGAAGAAATAGTAATGATACTTGGTAACTACAAGTAACTAATTTGGTTAATCAAGGATGCATAAGTGAGAAGAAGTTCAATTTGAGTATTGCCCATGCCCTAACTTATCTAATGGAGAATCAAATTAATGTCAAAGAAGTATCAAGAAGACCAAAGTGATTTCATGTAATATATATCAACATCTGGATAATGTAAAGGTTAATCAACAAATGAGAACTGACATTCAGAAGCAAGAACCCCTACAAGACTAGTCACTTATGAACCAGACCATTGCATCAAGTGTCAGGACATTGGAGGCAAGTTCATGTCAGTAATAGAAGATCTCATTTGAATTGAGTGAGGAAAAGAAATTGAAGAAGCTAGGGAAACTTGCTCATAAAGGTTAATCCTCAATTAGTCACTAAAGAAGGTCAACATTGGATGTGTGCATATTTGCTAAGGCAAATGTCGATCCACAACAGATCGAGATGCGGGTCGAGATTTATAATTGAAGTAAAACATTGCAAAGGCAAATCTCGATCCACGGTAGATCGAGATCGAGATTCTCCCAGATCGAGATCGAGATCTTCATAGATCGAGATCGAGATTCTCCCAGATCGAGATCGAGATTTTCACAGATCGAGATCGAGATGGGTCCAGGCGAAGATCGAGATGCGGGTAGATATGTAACATTTAATGTTCAAGGGACAAGTGGCTTATTGTGAACGGTTGATCCAGAGTTGTTGGGAAAGTACTTTTTGTTGTCGAAGTCCTGATTGGGCCACGTACACAAAAAGGACAAGATCAAGACTACATGACATTATAAAAGCAGCACTTTGATTTTATTAGTAGATAGACTTTTTTATCTCTGTAATTCAACGATATTTTTAAGAGAGAGCATTTACTGTAAAACAAAAAGTGAGAGAGAGGATCAGTTGAATCTAGCTTTAATTGCTATATTTATTGTTCAACTGATCATGATGCTTTTATGAATGTTGTAGCAAATCCATCAATGAATATAATGATATATTCTTGAAATTCTGTGTCATCATTTATTACCTGCAGATTGTTTATTCTCTCATTAATTTTAAACAGTTGTATTCACCCCCCCCCCCCCTCTACAACACTTTGGACCTAACAATTGGTATCAAAGCTCCCTTCTATACAAAAAGAAGATAGTGAGCCCACTTCCCTAAGATTTGAGAATATGGATATTGATGAAGTGGATACAGTTCCTGAGTCTGTAGTGCAGGGTAGTGATCCAATGATAAATAATGTAATTAATCAAGAGTCTAGTGTTTCGCAAATTCAAAACACTAGGGCTGAGGGATCACCTTCCGTCAGACCTGGTACTAACTCAGGGGGAGTCAGTATGCACTCAGGGGGAGCAGCTCACTCAGGGGGAGCCAGTACTAGCTCAAGGGAAGCTAGTGAAAATGTTTCTAAACTAAGTCACCTTCACTTACAAGATCAAGCTGAATCATCAAGAACATTTGCTAGGGATCACACTTGGAACAAGGACCATCCGTTTGAGCTAATTATTGGTGATCCAGAAGCCGGAATGACTACTAGAGGAAAAGTTAGAGCTGAAATTGCCACTGAGAATGAATGTCTATACTCAGTGTTCCTTTCCCAGATGGAACCTAAAGTGGTGGAAGAAGCTCTAGATGACGCTGATTGGGTGACTGCTATGCAAGAGGAACTCAATCAGTTTGAAAGGCAGAAGGTGTGGAAGCTGGTACCCAGACCAAAGAATAGATCTGTTGTTGGGACAAAATGGGTATTCAGAAACAAGCTGGATGAAGACGGACTTGTAACACAAAATAAAGCTCGCCTGGTTGCTAAGGGTTATACTCAAAGAGAAGGAATTGATTATGATGAAACCTATGCACCAGTAGCAAGGCTAGAAGCAGTAAGGATGTTCTTGGCTTTCGCAGCACATCATGGTTTTAAAGTCTATCAAATGGATGTCAAGAGTGCATTCTTAAACGGTAAACTGGATGAAGAGGTGTATGTCGAGCAACCTCCCGGGTTTATCGACAGCAAATATTGTGATTATGTTTATCGACTCTTCAAATCAGTATATGGCCTTAAGCAATCTCCGCGGAAGTGGTATGAAACTCTGTCAGACTTCTTACTAGAAAGTGGTTTCACCAGAGGAGTAATCGACAAGACGCTTTTCTACAAGAAATGCAAAGATGATCTAATAGTGGTGCAGGTATATGTGGATGATATTATCTTTGGGTCTGCAAATGAGAAGCTGTGTGCTAAATTCGCTAAGTTAATGCAATCAAGGTATGAAATGAGCATGATGGGAGAGCTGACGTTCTTTCTGGGCATTCAAGTTAGTCAGAAGAAGGACGGGATATTTATCTGCCAGACCAAGTACATTCATGATCTATTGAAGAAGTATGGTCTCCAAGATGTATCACAAGCTAAGACTCCTATGGCAACATCCACGAAACTTGACGAGGACAAATCGGGTAAACCTGTAGACATCTCAAGCTATCGAGGTATGATCGGCTCACTTTTGTATTTAACTGCTAGCAGACCTGATATTATGTTCTCTACGTGCCTATGTGCAAGGTTCCAAGCGGATCCTAGAGAGTCACATCTCATAGCCGTAAAGCATATTTTTAGGTATCTCAAGGGAACATCAAATCTCGGGATTTGGTACCCAAGAGATACAGGGTTTAATCTTGTTGGCTATTCGGATTCAGATTACGCAGGCTGTAGAATAGATAGAAAGAGCACTTCAGGAAGCTGTCAGTTCCTTGGAAGAAGGTTGGTGTCTTGGCAAAGCAAGAAACAACACACAGTATCTACCTCGACAGCTGAAGCAGAATATATTGCTGCTGGAAGCTGTGTGGCCCAGATACTGTGGATGAAGAACCAACTCAAGGACTACGGTGTGGAAGTATCTAAGATTCCTATCATGTGTGATAACACAAGTGCTATTGCAATGACCAACAATCCTGTGGATCACTCCAGGACCAAGCACATTGACATCAGGTATCATTTTATTAGAGAGCATGTAGAAAATGGAACTGTAGAGTTGCATTTTGTGTCTACTGAACGTCAAATAGCAGATATATTCACTAAACCTCTAGATGAATCAACATTTTCTAGATTGGTTGGTGAATTAGGGATGCTTAACACTTTTTAGTTTTGCTACCTATCTGTTATAATTCAGTTTGTGTACATATTATTGTTGTTCATGAATATTCATAATTAATAATGTGTACTTAACTTCATAAATGTATGTATTACATCTCATAAAAGGAAGTTAGAAAGTTTCATGAAATTAATCTTGTGCTGATCTGTGTATCTAAATGATTAATGTCTAATGATGTGATAGGATTTAATGCTATACTTCATTTTGTAATGCATGATTTATTTGCTAAATTCCCTGTCGTTTCAAAATTGTAAGTTTCTTAAATGGTGTGAAAATTTGTGGTGAAATCTTGTGAATTTTACATATAAATGTTTAATTCACATAATTTCATTAAAATTTTCTAAGGCAAATCTCGATCTGGTTCTGGATCGAGATCGAGAACGACTTGTGAAAATTGGGTTAAACACTGTCAAGGTACATCTCGATCTATCCACATCGAGATCGACATCGAGATCGACATCGAGATGTAGATCGAGATGCGGATCGAGATCGACATCGAGATCGACATCGAGATGTAGATCGAGATGCGGATCGAGATCGACATCTAGATAAGGATCGAGATGCGGATCTCGAGATCGAGATGTGACTTGTCTTTTCAGTTACTTCTTTTTAGGCGTGCAAGTATATATTATAGCATTAAAAAGGCTGTTCATTATTTACATTAACTTTCTTTCTCTCTTTCAAAAGCTTAAGCTCTTCATATACACACGTGTATACATACATTACCAGAGTTCTTTTCCCTGCCATTACATCAAGTTTTCTTGTGATTTTCTTAAACAAAAATCACTAACTGTTACTTAAAAGCATCAATAACTAAAACGAAACTCTGCTAAAATTTTGTTTAAAACTGTTGAACTTCTTGTGTTGTTTTTAACGTCATTACTGTTCTTGCAAATAGTTCTTTAGTTTTCTTTTCATTCGAGTGAGTTTGTTTTTGTTTCGTGCTTTCTTATTCTTAAGTTTTTTTGTGTTCTTGAGCGAAATAGTTGTGGATACTATTGTTTAATCCTTAAAGTGCAACTTTACCGCCGTGTTTTGTGTTTTTCCGAAAAATAAGTTTTTTTTTATAACATAAACGTCTGTTCACTTTAATTTTCGAAAACTCAACCGTCAATCATTAGTGGGGAGTTAAGTGGTCATTAGTGGGCAGTTAATTTGTTTTAATTTGTGTCACTAATTACGTGGGGTAATTAGTGGGGTTCGTGTACGTTTTTTTTTAATTTAGAACTTGTTCTCTAAAAATTTCCATTGCCAAACCATTTCAGAACATTTCTTTTCTCAAACACAAATTTAAAATGGCAAACCCAAATTTCACAATTCCCAATACCAACTTTGTTAATCTCTCTGCTGATCGAGCAACTGGTAGATTTATTCACTACCAGTTCTGGATTGAATCCCTCAACAACACATCAATCATAAGTCATGCGTTAACCGCCTCTCCCATCCTGAATGTCGAAGCCCTTCAAGCTGCTTACTCTACACTAGAGATTCAGGGTGGAAAAGCAAATCCAACAGGCCTATCCTTTACTATTGGTGGTGTCAAATATGAAGTCAGTCTGCGGAAGTTCAATGAGTTACTCGGGCTTCCTACAGAAGATTATGCTCCGGAACCCACTATGGAGGATATGTTGCAATTATTCACGGAGATAGGTTGTCGCCCTCCCACGGGTCCTATCAAGGTAATAAAGGTTAACACCGGTATGCTACCAGCTGAGTGGGATTATGTAGTTCAAGCAATTCAACGCTGCATGTTCCCAAAGGACAAAGACTACAGGCCAATGAACAACAGCTGCCGGGTAATACTATATGGAGTGGCAAACAACAGGAAGGTGAATGTGGGCAAACATCTGTTGATTCAGTTGCTTGAGAGATGGGCATTGGAAAAGAATACATCTAGGAATCCGGAAGATGGTCCAGTCAAATGCTGGATGCCAAGATTTCTTCAGATGGTTCTGGATGACGTCCTTTCAGAGGAACACAGAAGAGTATTTCAAGGCTCTGAAAGGATGACATGTTTTGATATGACTCTGAAGAGTATCTCCACCATGGAAACTCAACAAAAGTCAAGACTTTTTGAGTTGCGCTTGACTCCGTACTTCCAGGATCTGCAAGATGAGTATGCTAGGAGGCATGCTTCTCAGTTTACTGCAGTAGAAGCTGAGAGTAGCGGTAACGAAGCTGAAGGTGGAGATCAAGTGCCTAGAAATTTGGAAGAAGCATGTATGGATGTTGACATGGCCGAGGCAAATGTTGCAGAAGCTGGAGCTGACAAGGATGACGATCTTCTGAGTCAGGTACCTATTCTTGCTGATCTTGATCAATCATCAATTCAACCTGTTTTCTATAGTCGTGGGCCTGAAAACCCCCATGCTCTATCCCAGGCTGCAAGCCCTTCTGTTCATAAACGTTCAGCCAGCCCTAAAACTGGTGATAAAAGGAAGGCAAGCTTATCTGAGTCGAGTGATTCGAGTGGAGGGAGTGTAGGAGTTGTGAGAGTAGTCACTTCAGCAGCTCTGCCACCTCCAAAGAAGCAAAAGGTGGATTTAAACCCAGTGGCAACTGCACAACCTGTTAAGGCTAGTTTACCTCTCACAGCCACCACACTTCACGCTGGTGGCTCTCCTCTCCAAAACATTTCAATACATTCGCACTCGCCTAGGCATGTTGGTGAGAGTCAAGGAGGGGGTCCAGCTCAACAGCCAATAGGATCTGGCCCTACCTCCCCTGAGTTGTCCGCTCAGGGCTCTTTGAGCAATTTCTCGGAAGGGGAATGGCAAACTGAGACTAGCACTTCTGATACTAGTATCTCAGGAAGTTTTAATGAGGAAGAGTCTGTCGAATCCAGTACGGATGACGCTTCCTCATCTAAATCAGAAAACAAGTTGCTCGCAGAGCAACGACATCTGGTGACTGGTGGGTCTACGCCTCCAGAACAGCCCAGCGAACCAGAAAAGGTTCTTGGTGGAAAAGGGGATGACACGGTCATAACGCCATCTCCTATCGTAGACACAGCGCTTAAAGGCTCAGTCTCACTGACCAATATCGCCGACCAACTCACCGCTAGTCCCCAGCGATTAGTGGATGAGGCTCTAGTACTGTTAGGCTCTAAACACGAGGGAGAGACAGGGAGAGTAGATCCCTTATTTTTAGGGATCTTGAGTGAAACAGAACCCGGCGAGAGTAAACAGTTTAACCCAAGCCAAACACCGTCCCCCAAATTGCAGGATCTAGTGAAGAAAGTGGAGGCTTTGGAGGCTGGAGTTGCTGGTGTTACTGCTGCTGTCTCTTCTCACTCTGGAAGATTGGAGGTTGGAGCTCAGTTCATGGAGAACCTGATTGCCGTCCAAAATCAAATGATTGACAAGATAAACAATCTTGGATTGGCACAGGTGGAGGTTGGGAGGTCAGTAGATGATGTCACTTATGGCATGTCTCAGGTTTGGACGAAGCTGAATGAACTACTTGATGCTGTCTTTGGACGTAACAGGGCTGGACCTGGTCCTTCAACCGGTGGTGGTGGTGACGATAACAATGATGATGATGCTCCTGATGAGGATAACACACCTAAGGGGGAGAAGGAGGATCAGGGTCTGAAAAAGCTGACTAGTAAGGGTCCGGTGATCGAGTCCTCAAACAAATCTGGTGAAAAGGTGGAGGAGGCTCAACCGGCTCCTAAGGACAAAGGCAAGCAGAAGATGGTAGTTGAAGAAGAAGCTGAGAAAGAAACACCTCTTGTTGATGCATTTATGGGAGACTTTATTGAAGATTCTGATGATGATGAGATGGATGTAGAAGCCTTAGTGGCAAGGAGGTCGAGACTCGAGCAACGGGCAAGAGAGTGGGAACAAGAAAGAGGTCTAAATCCTGGCGGATCTGGCGCAGGAGTTGCAGGTGATGCAGGAGACCACTCGGTTGCTGACGAGCATGTCCCAGAAGAAGAAGTTGATGAAGCGGAGATGCAAGGAGAGATTTTCAGGGAAGCCAGAGAAAGAGTAAATGAAGAAGTGCTACAAGGGATAGTTGAAAAAGAACTAATGGCAAAGGAGAAGAGAGCGGCTCAGAAAACTCAGCATGAGTTTGAAATGAAAAAGATCAAAGATCCTAAGGTCCAGGCTGACATAAGGAGGGAAGGTCCCGAGTGGGACAAGGCTAGAGAAGCCTTAGCTGGACCAAGAGCCTATGCTCATGACTCAGAAAGATTGAGCTTTCTTCTTCATAAGCTAGAAAATCTAAACCCTGGGCTGCTGAATTATCTAAATTGTATAAGACAGGGATGCACCTCCGTACAAGTCATATTCAAGGAGAAGGCATGGAATCTGATGATCACTTGGACACCCATAACAAAAATCGGGCCGTGTATGGTCGATGAAGCTTTCTTCCATGAAAGGGGTGCAAGTGAACTGGTAGAATTCGCTCACAAGGTAGACACCTCTGTCAAGACTGGAGTGCTGTTTAAGGAGAAATTGTTGAAGATGGCTGAAGACAGAGGGGTTGACATTATTCTAAATCCCTACCAGATCAGATATGTCCATGACAAGGTCTTGAGGATCGTAAATCTGCATGACTCGAAACTAACTCCGAGCGGAAATGTGCTGAAGGTAGTTGCAAAGCTAGTCCTCTCTAAGAGTTTTCTAACAAAGGAAAAGAAGCTGGTGGCTAAGGACTTGGAGAAGCTGATAAGAAGGCAAGACGCTAGATACAAGTTGCCTGAAGCTTCACTACCAGTGGTTAAGAAGGAACCTGAAGACTATGCATTCGAGCAGCAAGACGAGGCAATAAGAGAGCATGTGCAAAGATACGGAGATCCAAGAATAGACATTCCAGAAGAAGGGGAAATAAGGGAGGAAGCTAGTGCAGTGGTTAGTGCAAATGTCAAGTTTGTCAAGAGCAAAGCTGAGAATGAGAATGATCTGCTGATCTATACAGACAAGTATCAGGTGGAAACCGTCATTGAAATCAAGTACGACATCTTTGCAGAACACAGTCATGAAACACTGTGTATCATAAGGGAATTGATTGATGAGATGGATGATGTTGACGAGTTTGATCAGGATTATCTAAGGGTCACGTTTGATAACTTCTGTAAGAGAAGACAACAGCTTGATATTCAGAGGCTACAGCAATGCACCACCGCTATTGTCATTGGATACCCTAAGCAGCTGGTTATAAGGAAGAAAGGGGAAAAGGGGTACCCTGACAAAGTCACGAAGCTGAGGTTTGAAGACATTCCCACGAAGCTTACCACTCGCAGCATGGTTGAAAGGTGGTTGAGGTTGTTTCGAGATTACAAGATCAGAAATCATGTGGAAGCAGAAGGACTTAATCTTCTCAAGAAAAGAATGGATGAAGTCTGCAACCCTGAGTTCATGAAGAAAGAAAAAGCAGCCAAGAAGAAAGCTCGTGAGGAAGAGGAGCGCAAGAAATCAAAGTTTTAATGTATTATGCTTGTAATGTTTCTTTGCGTTGTAATTAGTTTTCTTGTTTTCCTGCATTGTAAATATATATTATCTGTTTTCTTGTGTAGTGTAAGGTAGAAGTTAGTTAGCTAAGTGTCTTGAAACTGGTTTATATTAGGCGTCAATTATTTCGCGAAGTTCGGCGGTGGTAATACTGCTAAAAGGACTTCAGAAGGATAATTGAAGATTGAGTGGACCATGCTCTTAAGTACTTAGAGAAAATCTCTAGAAGAGCATGAAGCCATTTGATCGAGCCAATAGGTGTCCAATTTTGGCACTTGAAGTATCAGTAATAGACATGAAGTTAATTAATCAAGCCAAGCATTATGCAAGTTGACATGATCTTTTATGAATGTTATTTTATCTTTTTCAGTCCCTGGTTAGTTGAGTTATCCTCATTGTGAATTTGGTTGTCATTGTTAGACAATCAAATAGGGGGAGATTGAAAGGCATAGGTGTACTATCTTGTAACACTTAATTACTATGTAACTCAACTAAGTAAAAGATAAAACAACAGCAAAACAAGAGAAACTGAAGAAGCACATGGAATCAATCAACTGAAGAAATGGTAATGATACTTGGTAACTACAAGTAACTAATTTGGTTAATCAAGGATGCATAAGTGAGAAGAAGTTCAATCTGAGTATTGCCCATGCCCTAACTTATCTAATGGAGAATCAAATTAATGTCAAAGAAGTATCAAGAAGACCAAAGTGATTTCATGTAATATATATCAACATCTGGATAATGTAAAGGTTAATCAACAAATGAGAACTGACATTCAGAAGCAAGAACCCCTACAAGACTAGTCACTTATGAACCAGACCATTGCATCAAGTGTCAGGACATTGGAGGCAAGTTCATGTCAGTAATAGAAGATCTCATTTGAATTGAGTGAGGAAAAGAAATTGAAGAAGCTAGGGAAACTTGCTCATAAAGGTTAATCCTCAATTAGTCACTAAAGAAGGTCAACATTGGATGTGTGCATATTTGCTAAGGCAAATGTCGATCCACAGCAGATCGAGATGCGGGTCGAGATTTATAATTGAAGTAAAACATTGCAAAGGCAAATCTCGATCCACGGTAGATCGAGATCGAGATTCTCCCAGATCGAGATCGAGATCTTCATAGATCGAGATCGAGATTCTCCCAGATCGAGATCGAGATTTTCACAGATCGAGATCGAGATGGGTCCAGGCGAAGATCGAGATGCGGGTAGATATGTAACATTTAATGTTCAAGGGACAAGTGGCTTATTGTGAACGGTTGATCCAGAGTTGTTGGGAAAGTACTTTTTGTTGTCGAAGTCCTGATTGGGCCACGTACACAAAAAGGACAAGATCAAAACTACATGACATTATAAAAGCAGCACTTTGATTTTATTAGTAGATAGACTTTTTTATCTCTGTAATTCAACGATATTTTTAAGAGAGAGCATTTACTGTAAAACAAAAAGTGAGAGAGAGGATCAGTTGAATCTAGCTTTAATTGCTATATTTATTGTTCAACTGATCATGATGCTTTTATGAATGTTGTAGCAAATCCATCAATGAATATAATGATATATTCTTGAAATTCTGTGTCATCATTTATTACCTGCAGATTGTTTATTCTCTCATTAATTTTAAACAGTTGTATTCACCCCCCCTCTACAACACTTTGGACCTAACATACACCAACTAACTTCTGCAAGATTTTCTACTTAAAATTATTTATCAGTCGCAGATAACCTACATACGCAGATGTCCGTATAGCGGGTGAAAATCCATTTTTTGTTTTATATATTAATCTGTTTATATATCAATGATAATCATGATATATACATTAATTATTGCGTATTTATAAACGCACCCATTTCAATAAAGTTTTATGTAATATTTACATCAATTATTTAGTTTAATATTTTGTGTCTTATGGTTCAAATATAGTATGACAAATCTTACAAGCTTATTGTTTGTTGCATTGGATATTTCTAGGGATAATAATTTGTTATGTGTACAAGATGTAAAATTGCACCTTTGGTTCAAAGAAATTAAGTGATACCATTAAGTTAGAAAATACAACTACGGTGGAAGAAAAATTTACATTTGTTATACTTCTCCGACACCACATGCATGCAGATTTAAAATGGTTTTTTTTTATCTAATATGTCCCATTTTAAAAACTGATTTACAAATATATTCCATTTATAATTGTATTTATAAATATATCCTAAATTTAAAATGTTACCAATTTTAAAGAAACATGGTTAACTTCACTACTTTATTATTTTTAAATGACATATATAACCTTTCTACCCAATAAATGAATAAAATAAATTATTTTTTGATATATTATAAGTTACATAAATTATTTTCATATATCATGTGAACAAACATACATTGCAGAACAAATATACATAGCAGACATGTATATTTTTGATATTTCTGTTATATACATACATATAAGTATTAGAAGCACCATTGTTTAAATATAAATGTCTGTTATACATAGCAGCCATTGTTATATACATATATTTTTGTATATCCATTGTTCTAAAAGTCGGTCCTGTTAATTAACTTCACGATTATCAAATCAATCATTCTGATTAATATCCGATTCATTCCGTGCATTCACCGACTAAGTACAAGTGTACAACACTGTATATAATATATATCAGTCTTATCAGATTTTAGGGCTAGCATGGCTAGAAAATTAATCCTTCATTTTCCAAATACAAGACTTGACTATCTCATCCACGCAAGGTACCAGACATGAAAATATATTGTATCCATGTTAAACAAAGAAGGATCGAACAACTCCAAATTATTCAAAGGAGTGACACTTATCTAAGGAAGATAGGGTGCCCAAATTTACCAAGAGCATAATTGATCTCTTAAAATCTAATTATGTATTGCATTAGGGATATTTTAGTCACAAATATTAATATTTATAATTTAATTATATTTATATAAGTTAAACATGAGTTAAAAGTTAACCATGAGATATATTTATAATTATTGAATAAAAAAGGACATATTCATAAATTATCTCATTAATTTGGGACATATTATAAAAATTCTCATTTAAAATCTGAGTACCTAGAAGTCAAGGATCCTTACATTTTATGGGAAAATCTAAAAGATAGGTTTGATCATCAGAAACTAGTTTACCTACCTGCAGTTGAAAATGATTGGGATAATTTAAGACTTCAAGATTTTAAAAGTGTTCAAGCATATAGCTCTGCTTTGTTCAAAATAAGTTCTAGGCTCATTATGTGCGGTGAGAAAGTTACTGAGAAAAGAAAGATTGACAAAACGCTATCAACTTTTCATACAAATAATATCAACTTAGCTGAGATGTATATGGAGCGCAAATTCACCGAATTCGGGGATCTCCTATCAACCCTCCTTATTGCTGAACATAATCATGAATTAGTGAATAAGAATCATCAATCCCGTCCGACAGGATCTGCCCCTTTACCAGAAGTAAATAACACGTCATTCCAGCAGAATGTGCGTGAAAAGGGGCATAGAGGTGGACGATGCTATGACCGATATCGTAGACGTGGTCATAGTCACGGGAATTTTGGTGCTTATAATAGCTCCGACCACCAGAAGTGGCAACCTGAAACACAGAGCAAAAGAAAGGTACCCCGAGGTGGGAAAACTGAAAGTATATGCCATAGATGCGGAATGGAGGGACACTGGGCACACACTTGCCGCATCTCAAAATATCTTGTTGTTCAATATCAGTCATCCAAGAGGTCCAAAGATAAAATGGTGGAAACAAATTTCGTCAATAATAACCTTGATGATTCCTAAATAATCACAACCGGAAGAATGCACATTAATGGTCCGAATGAACCTAATGAAACTCCCATATGGGAGGCTGAAGATTAGTTTCATATAATTACTATATTATCTTGTTTAACTATGTGATGTTCTATATTTCTATTGAATAAATTATGTTATTTAATTATATACAGAATGGAGTCTGAAGATATATGCATTGCTGATTGTGGTACAACTCATACGATTCTACAAAACCCAAATTATTTTACACATCTAACCAAAACCGAAATACAAGTTAGAACTATATCCGACGTATCTAATATAATGGGGGGTTTTGGTAAATATAGTTTTATCTTACCTAATGGTACACCCATTTGTATTCCAAATGCATTATTTCCTAGTAAGTCCACTAGGAATTTTCTTAGTTTTAAGGATATTTGGCTCAACAGTTTTCACATCGAGACTACTTCTGAAACTGATAAAAAATATCTTCTCATCACTTCTTCTAATTCTAATAACAAGAAAATATTACAAAAGTTTCACTCACTGTCCTCAGGATTATATATGATGAAGATCAGAATCATTGAATCACATAACATTATTACTCCCAAACTCACAGATTCAAAATCATTTACACTTTGACATGAAACATTAGGCCACTCTGTTGTCACTATGAAACATCTATACTTATTACCAAAAGATTTGCATGCCTACTTGACAATATAACTATGAGTCTATGTAACCACTCTAAGAACTAAAATGGATCATATTGTTTGATTGTCTAATTTTGAACTATATAAGAAAAGTTATATTTTTTAGAGTACTTGTACTTACTATAGAATAAAAGAGCTCGGTTACTAATTTTATTCATAGTTATTAAAAATTATATAATTAATTACATATATTAAATAAATAAATATATAATTTGAATCCGTATTATAATAAATAAAATTTTATTTAATATATATATAATTAATGTCCAGGGTTTAATTAATAACTGACCGAACAAAATTTTTAAAATTTCGATTTTAAGTATATATATATATATATTGTCAATACAATTTAAATCTTGAATTTTTTAAATATTTGTATAATTAATAATATAAATTTAAAATTTCAATATATTGTCAATAAAATTTAAATCATAAATTTATGTTAAAATCTTTGGTATTATATATATTATATTTAAATATATTATTAATTAATACTATATATATTTGATAGTCCTTCGAATAAAATTATTTTGTACTTATTATATATATAGGATAAACATGATAATTAAAAATATTATAAAACTGCCGCGATTGGCCATGACAACTAAAAATATTGCATAAAATATGCCGACACAATGCTGTTTGTATGATCGTCACCGAATTATATGTAAATATTTACAAAACAGTGTAGTCCGATGCTTTGATCAATATTCAATTGTTGTATTGTGATAAGACTATACGAGACTATGAGTCACAATTAGAGCAAGTTCAATCCATTATTATATATGGTGTCATTTATATAATTTGGAACCAAATATTAAAAAATTCAATTAGAAAAGGGTTTTAAACTTGGATGCAAATATGTATACTTGGCTCTAAATTTGAAATCAAGAATGCATATATGCATCAATGTCACATAATCAAATAACCATAAATGACATGCATGTTAATGAATTTTAAATAAAATTTTGGGAGAGAGAGACAAAAATTAGTTAAATTTGAAATTATTTGATTACAAAATACAACTAGTGTTGGAATTGAAGTTCCATTTTAACACTAAAAAATATTTTTTAGTATCAAATTATAGCAATAACAATAAAAATTTAACATCCAGCATTGGACTTACTTCTAAGAACTTTATCATTCATTCAAATTTCCATATTAATTAACACAATAATTGTATAAGTAATTGTACAGATGACTTAAAAACATCTGTACTTAATTAGTTAATTATTAGCAATAATTTTGTCATTTTGTCCCGATGATCTCCGAAACTCATTTCACTATTCCAAGGAAACAGCTAAAAGAAACGACAAATTGAAGGAAGATATCAACTAGATTTTGTAAGATTAATTATATTAACAGTATTGGCGTTTTACATGCTGGCGCGTAATTAGGGAATATATAGGACCTTAAGAGAATTATTAATTAATTAAGCAATTATTATCAAAAGCAAACGAGGTTACCCAACTCAATCTGATCTACATCTTTGGCGCGACATGGCAGTAGCCTCTGAATTGCCAACTTGGACCAATCAATCTACGAGTGACCTAATCTCTTTTTATTGTTGTTTGCTAGCATTCAAGTTATTATTATTATAATCTCTTTTAGTTTTGTTTGCTAGCTAGCATTCGAATAAACATTATTTTTATGTACTTAATATATAATATGTGAAATTAATTTGTCGTCAAGTGGTAGAACAAATGCGACAAATAACACATAATGCTGCTTAGAAAATTACTCGTAGCATAGTAGAGCTACTATATGTGACGTCTTTTATTTAGGGTAGATCTTGCATTCCGAATTCAAATGTAAATAGTAGCTAGGGTACAAATATTGTATAGGTTACAAAAATAAGATTAAAGTGCATTTTGTGTACTCGCACATTAGTCAAGACATCACATGCAATATTGTAATTCAAAATTGAGCATTTGAAATATCAATATTTATATTTCATTACACTTTGGTACATTCAGTTAATTTAGGTTAACTCCATTAGTAATTGAGAGGGTAAAATGCACTTTGTGTACTTGCACTTTAATAAAAAAACATCACTTGCAATATTCTGGTTCAAAATCTGGAGTAAATTAAGTGTGAGTACATAAAATGCACATTAAGTAAAATGTGATTGCACAAAATGCATTTTACTTTCTAAATAACTAACGGAGTTAATCCAAATTAACGAAATGCAACAAAGTGTAATGAAATATAAATATTGATATTTCAAGTGCTCGATTTTGAATTACAGTATTACATGTTGTATATTGAGTAAAGTACGAGTACACAAAATGAACTTTACTCCAAAAATAATGATTTCGACTAGAAGAAGGGTACAAGAAAAAGAGATTTTTTCCAATTAAAATTATTATTTCAAGCTTAGGTAAATTAATTAAAAATAATCAAGAAAATAACATTTCCCTAATTAAAGAATCAAATAATTAATGACTATATAATTTGCAGTAATCAAGAAAGTTGCATAATTAATTAAGTTGAGTGAAAAAAGAGTATGAATATGCAATTCTTTGGTCTGATTTAAGATTCATCGAACCATGCATAATTGTTTATTCAGGGTTTAAAAAACTTATAATGATTTAGTTGTATCGAAACAAACGAAATCTACCGTCTATACAAGCATCGAATTCTAGCTTGTATACATAATTCAGAATGGAGTGTACAGATCATTCATGTGCAATATTGGCCACGGACAAATTTAACAATAGCGAGACTAGCTAGGTCCCCATGTCATTCAAAGAATTAACATATATATCTCGTGCCCAAAAATTCCTTCCTCTAATGTTATTGGCATTTTGCTACCTGCTGTGCTGTTCTCCTATGTCTGCTCGCTCAAACTTTGCTAATAATGAACCAAATGTTACCTGGATTTATATTTGCTTTGGAGTTGTATGTTAAAAAGATAATATTGATTGTCCTTATTGGATATACTAATTCATTCATTTATTTGGTTATGCGGAGTGACTATATATATATATATATATATATATATATATTGGACCTATCCTCATTTTTTATGACTTCCACCTAATCAATGACGCTTTTGTTAATTTATCACTATTCCCGCAACGGTAAAACTCCATACACCATCTGAAATCTGCTTTTCGAATAAGAACAGATTTGATCGATATCATATTTTGCGCTTGAACAAATTTTAAATCTTTCCACTAGAACAAGTTCGCGTGAACAAAATGATCGAATTCGGGTAACAACTACAAGGGATAAATCGAAAAGAAATTGTACTCGAACCAAATGGAACTTACTAATTATTATTTTATCCCAAATTCGTTTTTGTTAAAAATTAAATGCTTTCGACTATAATTTTTTGTTTCGTGAATTTGGTTTCCGGGATACGATCCAACCCAGTTTATTAAACAAAAAAAATTGCGGATACAGAAGTGAGAGGCAACCTCGATCTGAACACTAAATTTCTACATCTTCATATGAGAGACATATACTTTTAGAAGGACCAAAAGTACAGTAGCAGGACCAAACGAGAGGTAGGACGGGACGGTGGATACGACATGCATGCAGAGTGGGAATCTACTACAAATCTTTGCATATGTCTTCCTACGAGGGTAAATGAAAGCGAACATATGATAGTACCGTTTTATATTGGGAAATAGAAGTAATTAAGTAAATGCTTAGAAAAAAAGAAGAAAGAAATTGAAAAGAAACTTGGTTGGTTACAAAGAAATATGTAAATTATACCTATGAATTCGTTTGATTTATCTGATAAATAAGTTATTTTATAAAATTTGTATGCAACTTCTCATGTATATATCTATATATCTATATCTATATATTATAAATGACTGCATAGCACATTCCTAAGTTTTGATACCCATTTTTAGGTTCAGATAAAATTTTTAACTTAAATTTGACTCATTGACTATCCATTTTTAGGTTTAGTATCCGTATTTTGGTTTGTAAAAGATCCATATCAATTATAGACTTATTCTTAATTATAGAAGTTGACTCCTAACTTCAATTACTATTAATGCTATTCAAAACATTTATGATAAACTCATTAATAAAAATTTGAATGAATATTCAAAATTTTGGTATGTTCATTAATACAAATTATCACATAACATATTTAATTAAATATTAACATACCTATATTAAATCACATATAGAAGTTATTTATTTGTATATTTTTTTATCATGATTTAGTTTAACATTAATATTACTAACATCTAATCTATATTATATTATTAAAGCCGAAGGGGAAATATTTGGTCCGTCGTCGGTCTGGTCCTTTTGTGTCTAACTCAACTTCAAATACATGTGTATGTCTCTTATTCAATTTCAAACACATTCTTTTAATCAATATACTACATGTTTTAATTTCATCATTAGTCAACCTTTTTAATTTATTTAATATCAGAATTTATTAATTAAATTTTATGAATATAAAAATAATAATATTATTTTATTTATATTAATTGAAATTTATTATTGTGCTCTTATATTATATATACTTTTATATTATGTTACTCTTAACGAACTTTTTTTAATTAGAATATAGAGTTATACTCAGAATCTAATAGCATATTTCAATTTTCTCATCGCTCAAATACTTTAATTTATTTTAAATTGCAACTTTATAATAAAAAATTTTGAATATTAAAATTATATTAATATTTTATCTATATTGAAACATATATTTTATTTAAATTTTAATTAAAATATTTCTAATATATTCAAAACTCTTTTTATTAATAAAAATTTATTAATGATTTGCACTGGTTATTAATCTATGTTAATTAATATAAAAATATAACAATATATTAATGATACTTTAAACACATAATATAAATATGATGCAAAACTAATTTATCCCATGTACAACATTACATAAAAAAATATTAATAACATAAATAATTAAATTAAATATTTAATTCATTTAAAATTTATAATATATTATTTATTACTCTTCTTCTCCCGTACCTTGCACGGGTTATATGCTAGTTATTTACAATGTATGCAACGTACCACAGTGATTTTAATGATGAAAATTATTATTTTTTATTATATAATTAAATAAGGAGTGAGTATAATTTAATAGTATTGTTGGTAATAAAAATATTTATCTTTGTATTATTTTTAAATGTTTAAGGTAACTAGGACAAAACAAGAAAATGACAACTTCCTTATAAAAAGTGACCATAAGTTCAGCGCGATCAACTGGTGGTGCTACTACCATACTTCTAGCATAGTTGTTGTGGCCCTGATTGTTTTCCTCCAACTCGAACACAATTCAACACAACATCAGGTGAAAGCTAGGCTGCTATATAATGTTGCTCTTAGCCTCTTATAACACAAAAATTGTATTGAAAATATTATTATTATTATTTGTGGAGAGGAGGCTAGAGGATAATTATATGGCTAAATTATGTGGCTAGAGTGATGGATGAATACGAGGGTATGGGTGGTAGTGGTGTAGGGATCGAAATACAGAGAGAGGAGAGAGAGAGGAGAGCAAAGAACAAAAGGGTGTCACGTGAAGGGGGGAGGAAGGGGGTGTAGCCATTTTGGAAACTAATACAAATGAGAGCCACTATCGTTGTCCTCACCTTTGGCGGCTCTCTAGTAATCTCATATTCTATCTGTCTTAAATTCCCGCTCTATACCTCAATTATAAATACGAATAATATTTTTATTTTTAATTTATTGGAGTTTTCAGTTGACAAATAAAATTGCCAAAAGTTTGACAATTTATCAAATTAATTAAGACATAGGTAATTATTTTAAAATATATTTATCTTACATATTTTTATATTTTTCATCTTATTATCTTATTATATCAGTTCTCTAATTTATGTAAGTGATTACATTGCTAATTTATATATTTTTTCTAAAATAAGTACTTATTTCTAAAAAAATAAGATAAGCAAAACGTACCTGTCCTTAATTTTAAATGGTACTGGTACAATTATATTTTCAACAGTTACTTCAATTATTCATTTTCCCATTTTTATGCATTAGAGTGAAAGTTATATTTTAATATCCAAAACAAAATTTGATTTTATAATATATATAAAAAAGATTATATATTTGTTAGCATGAACATTGAACATGCTCTTGTAAGAGTATTAGATGGAACATGCCGAAAGAGTACTAAATCAGAATCTCCCTTGAACTCTTTTACCCTTTGTTATAATAAGACGAGGAAAAATGAAAGTTTAATAAAGACATGAATATGTATGTTAAAAATGTTAGAGATGTGATCAAGATAATTGTAACTAGAAAGAGTTTACTATACAAAGTGTACTTGTGTTTAACTGTTAAGTTAAATATAATTATGTCAAATGAAGAATGTTGTGCAGCTACGTATCAGAAAAAGGACGAACACAAAGGACAACATCGGAGTGCCGCAACACTCCAAAAATCAAAATCATCTCACCTAATATACACACACTTGTGCATGTACTCTCTTGTGTTACTGCAGACTATATATATAAAGGAGGTAGTACATTGTTATCATTTGTTAGTAGGTAAACTTACATTTAATTTTTTAATCGATTTATAAGAAAGGCCACAAGTTTTTAACAAAGAGAAGAACGTGTATAAAAAGTTAAACCAGGAATAAAAACAAAACATTTACAACAGAAGAATCCGATACAGAGAAAGGCCTGTCAATCATCAATGGATTTTATATATTTTTCTTGAATGATTCAATTGAGGTGGGCCCTTGATTTTTTTGCCCTTGGTTTGGATTTGTATGATGCTTTTAACCCTACACGAAACACTCATAGTAGATCCAAGAACTAAAACGTACACTAAAGTTCAGTTGTTTAGTGGAAGATGTGACTTTTAATCAATCTGAAAATTAGAATTTAGTTTTTCTTTTCTTTTTTATGTTTATCTAATTTCGTGTTTTGAGAAATTTGATTCGGGTTTATTAATTTGTCTCGACTTTTCATTGATAGCCTAGCGACAATGTTCTTTATTATGCTTTATTTGACAATGCATGTTTATACTTGTGGTCCGAAAGGAAGAGAATATTAGAGAAAAAACAAAGTGGAGGGTGGGTAGCTGGCAAGTAAGTGATGATACGAGATAAATCAGAGATCGATAATTAATTTACAAAAATTTGATTACATAACTATTTCTCGATCATGACAGATCTAAACAATCAAGGTCCCGGGCCCTGTCACGAAGCGAGGATGATCAGTGAGTAGGTAACCATGCAGAGAAAGCTTGAAGGGTATTCATATCAGCTCTGTAATGCTTCTGTGTGAACTCGAGCAGAGTCGGCCATGTAAAATCGGGATATATTCTAGGGTACTTTTTGTCCACCAAGTCTGTAGGTGGCCTCACCAATTTATCCTTTTCAGGGCACAGAAAAAATGCCAGTGATTTACGAGGAGAGATCTTGTTTACCACTGCTCTGTGCAAACAACTTTTGTACCTTCCATTCGATAGAGCCTGCAAAAGTTTATTTTTTGTTGGATCAATTATTACTACTCGATCCTACTATACACCCATGCGTGTATTTGCTCTCCCACTCTTATCTTTTCTTGTACACGATATGCATGTGAATCAATAAAACATACTATTAGATATTATAATTTGAAATTCAAATTAATAAAATAAATTATAAATTAAACTAGGACAGCAGTAAAGACAATTAATACCAAATACGAAATTTACACTATTGTAAATGAGATAAAGGCCAAAAAAGAAAAAGGAGAATAGGCCAATCAATTTTTTTACTTACAATTGGCTATAACACAGACACATAACATGTTAAAAATGTTCGGCTGCTACCGATTATTTAAATATGTAGTAGCTAATATTTAAAATTGATAATATTATATACTACGTGTGTGTGTATATATATATATATATATATATATATATATATATATCAGGCCAAGTGGCTCCTGTTCGATAAAACGATATATGACTGATTGTGACAAATTATGGAAAGTTACTCGATCAGTAATAACTATATATGTTACTCTAGAAATTGCATGTAGTTACCATGAATGTGTCGCCAAGGTTAACAACAAAAGCATTTAGATTAGGGGGAATGGATTGCCATTGGTTGTCCACAAACACTTCCAGGCCACCAACAGTGTCCTGGTGAAGAATCGTTAGTGACGTAGGATCGCAATGAGGTCCCGTTCCTAAAGTGAGCTCTGGTTTCTGGCATGGCGGGTAGTAATTTAGCCTCATTATCGATTCATTTTCTTCGAAAAATTCTTTGAAGTAGCTCCGGCCTACTCCGAGGCTGATCCCTAACAGCTCCATGATCCCAAGAGATAGTTTATTCATTGCATTGCTGTATTCTTGATATATCATCCTATATATGAAAATTCATGTGCACAGTTAGCGAATATTATTATTAATCGATTGCAAATAAATTTACATGTATATTTAGAAATCAAGTACGTGTAGCTACTCACCCAAGTTTTGCGAAATTTTCACCCATAGTGTTTGTGATATAGTCTTGTACTATGGTGGATGAATTCTCCTTAGCTGAGTATTGAAAAGTAAGTGTTTCTTTCCAGGGTAACTTAGAGGAAAATCTTCCAGTGAAGCTACTAGCATAGCCACAATGTTCGCCTAGTTTTCTCTGAGCCTTGTGTTTTTCGGAAAGAGGGAGGTCGAAAAACAAGTCCATATATTTATGAGCGTCTGATATGAGGTTGTTATCAACACCATGATTGACTACAAGGAAAAATCCATGCTCTCTGCATGCTTGGCCAACTAGGTCGGACACTTTCTTGGTGGCAGTAGCATCTCCAGAAAAGAAGTCATGTAAATCAATGAGAGGCACGTCCAGTTGCGGAGGATTTGAGCTAGGCTTCTCATGGTCTGGCCATATGAACTCTTTAGGTATGTTCGTTTCATTTTGAAGCACCGAGGCATCGAAAACTAATGCCTCTTGGTTGTCTTTGGTGGAAGTACGGGACATGTTTGATCCTGCTGCTGCTGGTATATTTTTTTTCATACTGTTTGCAGTCATTGCATTCCAAATTAAGTGTTTAATATATAAACGGTGTTGATCGAGATATAGGTTTTTGTTGTTGTAGTATAAAGGTATCGAGATGTAGAATTTATAGATGGCTGTGGGGGAATTAGGAGATTGGAAGTTTATAGCAGGCAATTAAAATGTTTTCTCTACCTAGCTATCTCCGTGATGCAACAATATATACTCCCTCCGTTCCACCCAATTGTTTATATTTGAGTTGGGCACGGAGATTAAGAAAATTGTATAAAATAGTATGAAAGAGAAGGAAAAGTGGATGAAAGAGAATGAAAAATGGTTAAAATGGTGGAGTTAATTGATATTTAATTGATAAATTTGAAAATGTGGAGAAAAGTAGTGGCTGAGAGTAAATTTTATAATATAAAAGTTTCTTATTTTTGAAAAGTTTTAAAATATAAAAAATTGGATGGGAAATTTAAAAAAGGAAAGTGTAAAAAATTGGATGAGAATACAGGGGTATTAAGTATAGCACAAGCAGGTATTAAGTAACAGATTATTTGCAAAATAGGGCCTATGGGGTCCATAATTACAGTATGGGGCTTCATCGCCAGACAAATTAACCATGTTTCAACAGTCACTCTCTTTTATCTTTCTTATTTTCATTTTAGTGTTGCTAAGAAACAAGAGCCCTTTGTCGTTTCCTTTATAAGGAGTCCATTATTTTAGAGTTTCTAAAACAATCCGAGTCAGTTGTCAAGCAAAAGTTAGATAAACCAGTTAGTTTCAGAATATCTTTAAACATTTAAATCCACATCTTATTTATTTATTTATTTATGAGAATATAATTAATTAGCTGATATGGTTGGTTACGGAATTCTTCTACATCATATATTTGCTTCGAATATGGAACACTCATTTTTCATTTGTTCGATATCTTAGTTTGTATTATTATTATTATTTTTTGAAAAATAGGGACATGCATGACGGATTTTTATTATTATATTTCTTGAATTTCTTAGGAAAATTATTATGCAAATATATTGATATATATGGGATATGGTGGTATATTATTAGTAATGATAAGACGTAGCCCTCGAGCAACATTACGTGCATGCATGTAGGAGAGGAGACAATGCGCAAGGGCCATGCTAACCTACAAGGGTAGTTACAGGGTCCGGAGATGCAAGCCGGGTCACTTAATTAGATCTTTATTAGACATGTATGATGGACTAAAAGTAGTATTGTTTGATTTTGCATTGCCTGTGTTCGACATTTGTTGACGTTTACCTAAGTTTTGATAGAAATTATCAGTCATATTATTACAAATCATTTATTATATATGTTACAGATATGTAATACATAATTTTTTTTGAAAGTCAACTAAATTACTCTTAAATATATTTTGACCCAAAGTATATTTTGAAAATCAAAATTTAAAGTTCGAGTCCAATACATATTCGAACCCAACTTGTGTTTAACTGTTTGGAAATTCGTATACGAGTTCAACCAAACCGAACGTTGTTTACATAAACAAGTTCCATCAATTTGATTCGAATAATGGCTTGACAGTAGGCCAATCCGACACTAAGAACAAATTCAAAAAGTATAAAGTTAAACAATCCCGCACACGGATACCTTCTTTAGGTACTAGCTAGTAAACATACTAACATGTTGCAATTGGTGTCCTGACCCAAGTGGTTTTGTAGTGGATCATTTCATCCCGCTGAAGCTATAAAACGGGATTAACACTTTCTTACACGAACAATTAAATCCAAGAAAGTGATCCTACAATTAAGACCTGCAGCTAGTTGACACCAGTCTCTGTATGGAATTAGTTAGTACTGCTAAGTGCTATCCACTTTTTGGCACATCACTAACCTCCATTATCAAGCCACCCCATTTCATATATATTTTTAACTTTTGCACGCAGATGCAGATGGTGATCGCACCACACGATTTCAACCTTTCAATGTCATTCACTTCTTGTAGTTACATGAAAGTATGAGACAATCTAGGGGTGATGAATAGATGATGGTAATCATATACAAATTGGATAAACATGAATTTTGCTTGAAAAAGAAAATTATCCGATTAGTTTAAAAATATATATATGATGATATATGTGACTAGACCTAATAAAATATGTCTCTATCCCACCCACCGAACCGAAATTTATGAAACTAAATCTGATTTTATATCTGAATTACATAATTCACTAAATATCCGAAAACCAATTTGATCGGAACCGAAAATTACCCAAATCGAAAATTTAACCGAAATTAATCTGAAATATTTGATCCGATAATAATTTGGAACCGATTAAAACCGAATACATAATCATTTGAACCAAATACGACTCGAAATACGAGATAAGATTCAATATAAATATGAATTATATCGAATTAGAAAATAGATGAATTGAATTTTAATCTAATAATTATATTTTGATGGTTCATACTCTATAGTATATATATTAACCCACTTTTTATTCACTATATTGATATATTCTTAATCAAAATTCTTATTAAAAATATTTTATATCAAAAAATTAAAATGTTTATGAGATCAAAATTTTAAAAATTTATCTTATCTATACTATATTATTAAAACCAAAAAATTAAAAGTTTGGTGGTCCTTGGTTGGTATTTGGGTCGGATAGTCATATTGAATCTAATTTTTAAATACTAATCTCCTAAATAAAATACATCTCACATTAATCTTCTAAATAAAACGCATCTCTAAATAAAACACACAAATATTATCCTATTAAAATACAAATAAAGTATATGAAATATTATATAAAATATATACATATAACATTAAATAAAAATTAAATTATTATTATAAAAATAAAAATATATTCAAATTATATAAAGAAAATATTAAAACAATTTAATTTGTGCATTGCACGGAATATAAGCTAGTTTTATATTATAACTAATATATTTAATAGTAAGATGATTTTTAAGTTTGATTAAGTAATATTTGATCAAATATTACTTAATGAACACAAAAAAAGCATTATATTACTACTAATATATTACTATTAATATATTTAATAGTAAGATGATATTTAGCAACTTTTATTTATATGTATAGGTGTATTATGTGGTTTCCCAGCAGGATCTGGGAACGAACTCTACGGGTGTTTTTTGTCGGACATTAAAGTTTTATTATTTAAATGTTCGCAGCCATCTTGCATGATAAGTCGGTTAGACAATAACTTTCTTGAATGGAAAGATTTTCCTTGCCCCGGCTATTGTATTTTGATACAATTCATCTTATGTTCTCGTATTTTGCTGACAAAAAAATAATAATTCATGATGAATCTAGACTGTACTGATCTGAAATGATCTGAATCGAATTTAATCTAATCTTAATTCGAAATTCAACCGATTTTAATCCAAAATAGATCCGATCTGAATCATATCTGATCCGAACAGTACTCCAAATATATCATAACCAAAAGTTGACCCGATCCGATCCGAAACCGATCCGGTTATCCGAATTTCCAGGTCTATATGTGACAATCCAGATCAAATTTCAAGTTTTTTTTAAAAAAAATTAGATCAAATTTTGAATTTATATCTCAAATAAGCACATCATATACTGATTTAAATATAACAATTTGAATAATCTACAAACTCGTCATAAGCCGCCAAAATATCACGATTAATTGATGCATTTGATAGTACTATTCTACCTTATAGGTTGGACTAAAACCTCCAAATATTTTGACTGATAAATTATATATATATATATATATAGGGTCCTGCTCAAATAGAAAATAGCTTAAATAAGAAATAGAAAACCTTATCATTATACCTGCCGCACCCACACACAAATTATATACACCCTCACACACACAATCCCATCTATTCTCCTCCGTTTTAATTTGATTTTTCCCGTCAATTGACAAAGTTTTTTTCAAATCTAACTTCACCACATTTTTTTTCATCTTCCAACGATCAGTTTTCATACCATATGTGCTATATTTCGGCAAATATAATTTATAATTAAAATAAATTCGTCACTTATCAGATTCAAACTTCAATCACTAAAATATATTACAGAAACCACTAATTTGTATTATAGAAATCACTAATTTGTATTACAGAAATCACTAAATTATATATCCTGGGTTCACAAAAAATAATGGAAATCGTCGAAAAAATAAAAGTCACCGGAATATATCACATATGGTATGCAAACTGATTGTTGGGAGATGGAGAAAAATGTGGTGAAGTTAGATTTGAAAAAAACTTCACTAATTAACGGGAAAAATCAAATTAAAAACGGAGGGATTATGTGGGATTGGGTGTATGAGGGTGTATTTGATTTGTGTGTGGATGCACTCCCTTGCCATTAGATTAGATTGAATATGTGGTGTAGATCTTATTTTCTATTTTCTATTCTAAGTTATTTTCTATTTGAGCAGGACCCTATATATATATATATGCTTTTACTCAAATAGAAATCAAGTCAAACCTAAAAACTAGAAACTAATCATAGTCATTCAATTTAACCCATCTTCTCCACCCATCTCCCTCCCTCCAACTGGCCCCTCATCGCCACCCACCGCTGTCCCGTCCGCACCGTCGTTGCCCCACCCCGTCGTCATTCACTCGCCACTCCTACCACTGCTCACGGCTCCCTCCTCTCCCCGCTGCTACTTCTTTGTTGTTCCCCCATCCGCTGCTATCTCTTTGCTGCTCCTCCACTTGTTGTCCCTCTACCGCTCCCCTTTCCTCCGTCACCCTCCCTCTGCCCCTCTGCCGCCCTCATCTCCATCTCTCCCACATCTCTTTAATCTCCCTCTCTCTCATCTTTATCTTTCTCGATCTATATTAATGCCCCCTGTTGTAGTAAATCATCGAGTTTGGTATTGGACGAAATTAATAACTATGTCCAGTGGCCGAAATCAATGGTTTTGGTGGTTAGATATATCTATTTGAATGAAAAATCACTAAATGTAATTATAAAAATCACTAAAAATAGTGATTGTAATCGAATAAAATAGTGATTGTATATTAGTGATTGTCAGTGTATAAGTAGTGATTCACACTGTTACAGAAAATTAATATTTACATATTATTATTTAAATTATTTATTTAATTTTAAATTTTATAATATTTATAAATATATTATAGTTTCTAGTTTATAGTCTTGGAGTAGTACTTTAATATATATTGAACAGTAACATACTGTACATGCTACCACTACTTGTGGAATATCTCTCACACACTGGAATAGTCGGAAACATTAGTCATTCTTATCAAAATCCACCCATATTAGTGCTCATCAATTATCTAAAGATAAACCAATATTTGATCTCCTCCTGTCTATCTTTAAAGTTACCACCATGGACCTACGAATTAATACGTACGCCACGACAACACAAATAATTCGAGTTGTATATACATACATCACCAAGGAGGGGGAAAAACAAATGGCGTTCACTTATAACTAAATCTCAACAAAATAATTTACAATCCTTAATGTAGCCTAAATTGATTACAAAATTTTAAATAGAAATAATTATATGCAGTGACTGACTTGCAATGACTTTGATCGGAGCAGATGCTCCTATTAAATTCTAAAGAATAATGCTCTAGACCCTAAAACTATTACCAAACAATAATTTTATATGATTCGACAGAATTAGAATTGGTACGGTTGATATATGAACCAAGGGTTGATCTTATTTATTATTTCTATAATTAATTAAAATGAGAATTTTTTTGAGAATCAGAGCTTTAACATTTTTTTTAATAATGAATATAATGCGTGATTGCTAATAGTATGTTAGAGGTAATTCAAAACTACACACAACAATGGGGCAGTTATATAAATAATTTAACAAGAACATGCAGATTAAACCAATTAACAAAACAAAGTACGAAGGCAAATCAAAAAATATTAATTAGTAATTGTATCGACAAGAGAAAAGATAGAAATCTTAGCTCTAACAGAAGTTTTTCCGCATACACTGAAAAAACTAATTGAACAGTTGAGTCGCCAAGCCTTGCTAGAAGTCTTGACTGTTCTTGAATTAATTAAGCATTCGAATTGTTGTCATTCTTGCAACAGGAGAGTATGTATCAAAATAGTTAATGGCTTCCATTTGCTTAAAACCCTTAGCTGCCAGCCTAGCCTTATACTTATCTATTGAGCCATACGGGTTCATTTTTCTTTTAAAGATCCATTTACATCCTATAGTAGTACATCCATGAGGGAGATCAACCAACTCTCATATTCCGTTAGAAACAATAGAGTCGATCTCATTCTTTACAGCGCCTTTTCAGTGCCTTGACTCCGCAGAATCCATGGCATATTGAAAAGTTAAAGGTTCGTCCTCGACATTGTAAGTGATAAAATCACTTCCAAAGTCCTTAACCACCTTTGCACGCTTATTCCTTCTAGGTTCCTCTACTTCGTTAGGAGTAGAGCTACTAGCATGATCCGCCCACACATTTGTCATCATTTCCACATGATCAGGAATGAAACTCGATGTGCGAGTGGGATCATCATCAGAAATACCCTGAGGTATACCAGTCTTCATAGGGAATACATTCTCAAAGAATGTTGCATCACGAAAATCAACTATAGTGTTGGTCACTATCCCATCTATGTCAGATTTTAACACTAAAAATCTCATAGCGATAGTGGTTTCAATATTGCCCAGAAAGATGCAATCAACAGTTTTTTGCCTCAGTTTCTTTCTCTTGTGTTCAGGGACAAGTACCTTTGTAAGGCAGCCCCACACACGAAGATACTTTAAACTAGCTTTTCTGCCTTTCCATAATTCATAAGGTGTCTTGTCCATATGTTTCAGAGGGACTCTGTTCAGAATATGGCAAGCCGTATTTAGAGCCTCTCCCCACATGTACTTAGGCAACCCAGAATTAATTAGCATACTGTTAATCATATTTTTAAATGTTCTGTTCTTTCGTTCTGCCACCCCATTAGACTCAGGAGTGTATGGTGGAGTCACTTCATGAACTATACCATTGCTTCTGCAAAATTCATTAAATGACGTACCCGTATACTCTCCACCTCTATCTGACCTCAAACGTTTAAGTACTTTGCCAGTTTATGTTTCAACTTCATTTTTATACATAATGAATTTATCTAGTGCTTCATCTTTATGTTTAAGTAAATAAACATAGCAGTATCTACTACAATCGTTTATAAAGGTAATGAAATATTTTTTATTATCTTTAGTCAAAACACCACTGAATTCACATATATCTGTGTGTACTAATTTTAATACTTCTGAATCCCTAACAACGTTATGAAAGGGTTTCCTTGTTAGTTTAACAGTCACACATACTTGACATTTAGATTTCTTTTCAATGACATACTTTGGAATCAATTCTAAATTCATCATATCTTTAGAGCACCAAAATTTAGATGACCAAGACGTGAGTGCCATAATTCAGATGATTCAACACATTTCACAGAAGAAACAACATTATCATTAATAAAACTGCCCAAAACAGGCTCCATATTTATTAAAAATAAACCATCAGACAAGTAACATTTGCCAAAAAATACACCAGTATGTGTAATAACTACTTTATTATACTTCAAAGAAAGTTCGAAACCATTTCTAACTAAACAACTTCCACTTATTATATTTCTACGAATGTCAGGAACATGATGCACTCTAGTAAGGGATAGAACACGCCCAGAAGCAAACTCCAGGTCCACGTTTCCTACTCTAAGTACTTGAGCAGCACTAGCATTCCCCATCGTCACTGTCATTCCTTGAATCTGTTGATAAGATACAAACAGAGTAATATCAGTACAAATATGTACATTAGCTCCAGTATCAATCAACCATTCATTTGACAGATAAGTGGAAAGTAGTGTAGGGTTGTCGGTAACATACCCGTCATTGGTTTCAAAAGCAACAGCCTCACCAACAACCATGTTAACCACAGGCCCACCAGTGGTTGCAAGCACAGTATTAGTTTGTGCTACCACATTAGGTTTCTTCGCTTTCTTAGTAGGACTGTCCTTGCTCCAGTGACCAACATGTCCACAAGACCAACATGGTTTGTTTGCCTTTGGTTTCTTAGCCTTGTTCTTGTCAGTTTTAGACTTGTTATTCTCCTTCTTAGTGACAGACTTTCTTTTCTGTCCAACAGTCACTACATTCACCTTCGAACTCCCATGTTCAGCAGGCATCACATGTCCCTATTTGGACTTGTGTTGCTCCTGCACCGAGATGTCCAACATCAAGTTAGTCCAGGTAATCTATCTTTTCTCTCTTTTCTATATTTTCATGGAGAGAGCAAACTCTTCCCAAGACTTTGGGAACTTTTCAATCACCGACATAACCTGAAACTTCTCAGGAAGGTCTATTCCATACTCCTTCAAAGTATGTACCAACATTTCAAACTCATGCACTTGCTCCGTCATGGATTTAGTATCCACCAGTTTAAAATCAAGGAACCTTGCCACACTATACTTTTCCAGACCCCGAGAGTCAGTATTGTGGGTTTGGTCCAGCTTCTCCCATAAGAGTTTAGCAGTGAAGGCATCCGATGAATAAACATCGAACAGAGTGTTCGCTAAAGCTGCCAAAATAGCAGCCATTGCCACTCCATCCTTTTCAGCCCACAAAGCATAGACCTTAACAGAGTCAACCTGCTCTTGATTCATAACAGGAGGATCATACTGCACCACCGGCCATAGACCCTTAACCGTTAACCACAACTTCATCTTTTTCTGCTAACGAGAAAAGTCAGCCCCACCGCTGAACTTATCAGGCATACCAGACAGATCAATAGGTTGTGGAAAACGGTACGTAGCCCAATCAATGGCAGTAGCAGTAACCCCAAACCCAGAACTAGTAGCACCAACAGCAGGAGTTTCAGTTTCGTTAACCATCTTGTTAATTAACAATATATAACACAGATAATCTCTTCAAGATTGTTGGAGGTAATTCAAAACTACACACAACAATGGGGCAATTATATAAATAATTTAAAAAGAACAGACAGATTAAACCAATTAATAAAACAAAGCACGAAGGCAAAACAAGAAATATTAATTAGTAACTGTATCGACAAGAGAAAAGATAGAAATCTTACCTCTAACAGAAGCTTTTCCGCATACACTGAAAGAACTAATTGAACAGCTGAGTCGTCAAGCCTTGCTAGAAGTCTTGACTGTTCTTGAAGAGATTATTGCCCCACTATGTTGTGTTGGGTTGCATTAATATCACTTCCAGGATAAAACAACACAAAGTACTTCGTCCATAGATACGTAGCACTCAACAGCGACCTGCACCTCAGTTCGCCTAGAAAACCATATGCAAAATCTGTATGAATATTAATGTGGAAAATACAGAGTATGGCTGCTAGGGTTTTCTCAAACTTGTGTTAAAATTCGTCTCTTCTATCTCCGACGTTTTTATGTATATATAATATAATAAAACGTAACAGCAGATAAAATATTAATTAAAATAATTATTCTGACGTAAAAAATATTTAATAGAATATTCAGAATCAGTAACAGTCAGCTTAAGTCACGACAGTAACTTTACAAATTTGTTGACAGCAACTTTGCAAATTCTGTTGATAGCAACTTTGTAAATTCTGTTGACAACAACTTTGCAAATCTGTTGACAGGAACTTTGCAAATTCTACTCAATTTATTTATGGATTACACTAAGAAAATGTCTTAGATCCAAACATGAAAGTTTAAGTTCTCATAGTAAGGAACAACTTCCAATTGTTAGTTTCCGGAAATTATATCAAGAACATATATAAAATATGTCTCAAACTTTCCATTTTCTAACATAGCAAACTAGAAAAAGCATAACGCTATGAAATAACATGTTTGATCGAAGTTAGCTAATAATGAGGTGGGCGTGCAGGAGTCGGAAGGGAACATAAACCAACGGGCAAGCAACGTGATGGTGGAATGGTGAGTGGTCACAATGTTATTATGTGGATAAAAGACGGGACAATATAAATCTTCAACACATCCATTGTAACTGTACATGATAATAAAAAGGGCCAGCAAATGTTGATTGTGGCTTACAATATATAGTAATAGATACATTCCGGTAATCTTTTTATCAAAGCTCTCACATGTACCCTTCATTATTTTGTTGCGTGTCCCTGTAGGAAAATGGATTTAGATATTTTTGTTGGCAAACAGAATCGAATAGGAGCCCCCATTTTGATTTTGGTCTTTGATTTTATTACAATAAGTCGGCTATCTTAGAATTGCCTACAGGGTGTAGGTCGTCTTCCTTTGTACAGATACCGAGTCCGCGTACATAATACATAAACAAGTTTGGTCAGTTCCCAACTAGTCGGATCAACTACATAATCCTGTTTTATTTGTTAAATCGAAAGGAAAAATATGGAACTGTTATAATGTACGTACGATCAACATTCCTGTCATCTATAATAAGATTATTAAAATCGCAAGGGGAAATATTTTGTGTCCCACTCAACTTCAAATATGCGTGTCTCAAATTTAATTTCAAACACATTCTTTTAATCAATAAACAATCATATTTTAATTTTCTCATTAGTCAACCTCTTTAATTTATTTAATATCATAATTTATTAATTAAATTTTATGAATATTAAAATAATAATATTATTTTATTTATATTAATTAAATTTTATTATTGTGCTCTATCTATATTATATATACTTTAATATTATATTACTCTAAATGAATTTATTTTTTAATTAGAATATAGAGTTGTACTCACATTTCAATTTTCTCATCGCTCAAACACTTTAATTTATTTAAAATTATAATTTTATAATAAAAAATTTTGAATATTAATATTTTATATATATTAAAACATTCTCTTTTGTTTAAATTTTAACTAAAATATTTTTTAATATATTCGAAACTCTTTTTATTAATAAAAATTTATTAATACTTTGCACAGGTTATTAATCTATGTTAATTAATATAAATATATAACAATATATTAATGAGAATTTAAACACATAATATAAATATGATTCAAAAATAATTTATCATGTACAACATTACATAAAAAATATTAATAATATAAATAATTAAATTAAATATCTAATTCATTTAATATATATAATATATTATTTATTACTCTCCTCCCGTGTTTTGCACGGGTTATAGGCTAGTAAATATTTATATACGGAGTACGTAATAGTGTGGTATTTTGCCCAATAATTGTACTATTTTGATATTTTCTTCTAAGAGGTTGCGAGATTAATTCCGATCTCCACAATATTATGTGTGAAAAATGGTTAATGTATATTTCACAAATTCTATTGTAATCGAATTAGATACTTTTGCAATTGATAATTTAATATTAATTTTTTTGATTTATCTAATATTTAATTAATAAAATATCATATCTATACTATATTATTAAAATTGAAATATTAAAAGTTTGATAGTCGGTCGTTAATCGGTTTTTGGACCCGGTAGTTGCTTAATTATTGAGTCTAATTTTAAACGTTAATTTTTTAACTAAAACACATCTCTAAACAAAACATAAAAAATACAAACAAAATATATAAAAATATTTATACATATAAGATTAAATAAAGTTAAAATTATTATTGTAAAAATAAAAATAAATTCAAACATATAAAAAATATTAAAATAAAAATATTAAAGTATTAAAAAATTTTAATTCCTACATCGCACGGAATATAAGTTACTATTATATTATATACAAAATAATATATATTAATTCCTACAGAATATCTACTTACAACTTTGTAAAAAAATTATTTTTTATCATAATAAAATACTATCAGGATTATGATTCATTAGTTACATTATATATTATATAATATTAGATTATAATAATATTTTATATGAACATTATAAATTATTTGTTATTGGCCCAGATTATGTATTTTCGACCGATTATATATTATATTTTATTTGATTATAATAATATAATATAAATATAATATTTAAATCAACTGACACTTGTTTTTACTTTTTAACGAGAAATTAAGAACACAAAATGGAATGAATAAATTGTTAAGTTACCGATTCTAAAACTTCAAGTTAATAATTGAATTTGAGATTAGTGCGGACTGAAATTCTTATATCATACAAGGTTAAATTATTAGTTATACTAGCTTATAATCGCGGCGATGCACGAGCTAGCTATTATATTTAATACATATTTTTTTAATTTTATCTATATGATTATTATCGATTTGTATTTTATTTGTAATTGAACATTATTTTATTTGATATTTATTGTAAAAGTTTCAAATTGGACTAAAAGGTTTGCTTAAAATTGGCCTAAAATGTTTGTTTATAATTTATATATTTTGAGTTTATGTGTTTGTTTCATTTTAAAATAAATTTATAATTTAAATAGTATTTAAAGAGGTTGAGTGGTAATAAAACTGATGCAGTTGTGTTAGATATATAATATTATACTAAATTATAAATGATATTTAAAGAAATTGAGTGATAATGAAACTAATGTAGTTGTGTTAGATATGTAATATTACACTGTATTTATGCTATTTTTGGAAAGTGTTTAATTTTTTGGAAAACGTTGAAACAACCAAACTAAACCCATGTTCGCAACAAACTTATATCCCGTGCGATGCACGGATAACTTTTTTAATTTTTAATATTTTAATTTTAATATTTTTAATATGATTTGAATTTATTGTTATTTATATAGTAATAACTTAAATTTTATTTAATATTATATGAATATAATTTTATATATTTTATTTATATTTATATTTTAATAGGATAATGTTTTTGTGTTTTGTATAGAGATGTATTTTAGTTAGGAGAGTAATGTGTGTTTGATCTGAATTGCTATGTTATTATATTATAAATGAAATAAATTATATATATTTAATTTAATTTTTTTAGAAAGCACTTGTAATATTTTTGGAAGGCGTTTAACCAACCAAACTATCAAATAAACCCATGTTTATATTATTTTATATCAATTATATTTATTTAAAACACTAATACTTATTTATTTAAAATAATAATATATGTATTTTTACTTTATAAATTATTTATAATTATCGATTAAATATTTAAAGAAGTTGAGTGGTAATGAAACTGATATAGTTTTATTAGATATCTAATTACTTAAAGAAGTTGGGTGATAATAAAATTGATGTAGTTATGTTAGATATATAATATTATATTAAATTATATGCATTTAATTATTTTTGGATGGTATTTAGTTTTTTTTTGAAGACGTTGAACTAACCATAATTTTTTTTGAAAGCGTTGAACCAATCAAACTAAAACGATATCCGTTTATAATAATATAGTATATATAGATATCCTAAAACCTCTTGAGACTCGTGCCGATGTGATTCTAATACTATATTAAATTATCTTTCTTCTGGATTTTAAGGTGTTAGAAGTAGACTAATTTATTAGGATTTTATATTATTCTAACAAAAATATTTTTAGTTCATACAATTTTCTACCATTTTAACAAATGATGCCAATCAAAAATCGAAAATTTCTACAAAAAAAATAAACACGCATTCTTATATTAAAAAACACGTACATCTTGAGAAAAACAAACAAGCATGCATATAACTTAGAAAAAAAAAAGCATGCATATTAAACGTCAAAGAACCTAAATATTTAAAAAACATGGTGTGAAAAAAGGAAAAGGAGAAGACATGCATATCGTAATTCGTAGGCCGTAGCACTGGTAAGGTTTGTGATCTTGTTGGGCTTGAATTTGTTTGGATTAATTCATGCTATTGTTGAGCATTGACTTGTTTACTAATGTTCATACAAATTACAAAGTAAGACCCCACATATCTATCTATACCATATTATTAAAGTCACAAGGGCAAATATTTCGTCTGTCATCGGTCTCATACTTTTGTGTCACAGTCAACTTTAAATAAACGTGTCTCATACTCAATTTCAAACACATTCTTTTAATCAATAAACAACCATGTTTTAATTTCTTCATTAGTCAACCTCTTTAATTTATTTAATATCATAATTTATTAATTAAATTTTATGAATATTAAAATAATATTATTATTTTATTTATATTCATTAAATTTTATTATTGTGCTCTATCTATATTATATATACTTTTATAATATATTATTCTAAGCGAACTTCTTTTTTAATTAGAATATAAAGTTATACCCATATCTAATAGCATGTTTCAATTTTCTCATCACTCAAACTAATTTATTTAAAATTACAATTTTATAATAAAAATTTTTGAATATTAAAATTATATTAATATTTTATATATATTAAAACATACTATTTTATTTCAATTTTAATTAAAATATTTTCTAATATATTCGAAACTCTTTTTATTAATAAAAATTTATTAATATTTTACACGAGTTATTAATCTATGTTACTTAATATAAATATATAACAATATATTAATTAGAATTTAAATACATAATATAAATAAAATTTAAAAGTAATTTATCTCATATACAACATTACATAAAAAATATTAATAACATAAATAATCAAATTAAATATTTAATTCATTTAAAATATATAATATATTATTTATTACTCTCCTCCTATGCTTTGCATCGGTCTGATCATTTTGTTTACCTCTCAACTTCAAATACACATGTATGTCTTCTACTCAATTTCAAACACACTCTTTTAATTTAATTAAAATGTACAGTTGTACATACAATCTACTAACATGTTTCAATTTTTTATTGCTCAACCTCTTTAATTTATTTAGAATCATAACTTATTAATTAAATTTTATAAATATTTAAATAATATTATTATTTTATTTATATAAATTAAATTTTATTACTATGCTATATATATAGTATTTATACTTTTATAGTGACAAATATTTGGTTGTTATAGTGTATTTGTATCCCACTCAACTTCAAATACACTCTTGTAATTAAATTTTAATTAAAATATAGAGTTGTACTCATAATATACTAATTAACATATTTCAATTTTATCATCGTTCAAATACTTTAATTTATTTAAAATTATAATTTAATAATTAAAATAATATTTATACTATAATTCTCCAACTCAACTTCAAACACATTTTTTTAATTAAATTTTAATTAGAATATAGTTTATCAAACAGATATATTATACATACAACTCTATTTAGAACATATATATTATAAAAAAAAACTTTATCATCAGTGAAGTTCTCTTTATTAATAATAAAATGAAATAAATTATCATATTAAATTAAATATTTAAACCATATAAAATAATTATTTTATAATATATATATATATATATATATATTATACATCAATTCTATCACCGGTGTAGTGCTATTTTTATATAACTACTCGTGCATAATATTATATTATATTTAAATTATAACATATATGTTCTTTATTAAGAATGATGTTACGATCTTCCTTTTTAATAATAAAATAAATAAATTACCACATTAACTTAAATATTTTAATTATATAAAATAATTTACGTATACTATATATATTATACATACAATTCTATTAACGGTGTAATTCTCTTTTGTACAATTGTTCACAGGTAATATTATTTTATATTTAAATTATAGAATATAATTTCTATTTTAGAAATACTATTATAATATAATTTTTATCTAATATAGTTGTATTAACATTTAACTCAATTTCATCATCATTTTTTAATTTATTTAAAATTACAACCTATTAATCATATCTTATGAATATTAAAATAAAAAAAAATAATATATCAATAATAATATATAAATAACTTATAAATAATAACATAATAACATAAATTACTATATTAAATAATCATATAAAGTAATTAATTATAATTTATTAATGTAACCCGTGTTTTGCACTAGTTATAAGTTAGTATAAATATAATACTCAACTCCTCTATATTTTAGAAGGCATTTGGTTTGACATTTATATAACTAGAATTTTTAATATTCTCAGAAGTGATAAATTAGAAAATTGTTTGGCTAATAAATTTATAGAAAGTAGTATTTTGAAGGAAATTAAATAGTCAGTTGCACTTCTTGAAAAATAGAATTTCCTACCTTTCAACCAAACATATTTTTTAACTTCCTAGAAATTTTATAAAAAAAATTAAATATTTAAAAATATAATTTCCAAAATGAGCGAATACCTATAACTAAATGAGCACTTGGTGCATATATTTATATTTTAGATATATGATAGGAAATTAAATAGTTGATTTAGTATTGTATTTGAATTTATTTTTTATATACACGATATAAAAGTATATGATAATCTATATATATATATTTTTAAATATGTATATATATTATTATATTGATAAATTTACTTATATAAATTGTTAGGAATTGTGGTGTTAATAATGTAATCAACTAGATTACTTAGACTTAATGTAAAATAGGCTAAATGAGATATATTGACATATGTATATTGACAGTATATTTCTTTAGGACAGTTAACTTGAACAATACAAATGACATAGTAAAAATATGTGACAATAAGTTTAACAATTATTGTTTTGTGTAAAAAGAATAAATTGATCCATGAGGTAGAAGTTCACAAAGTGTTCGTGCATATCATGTTTCAAACTCAGATAGTAACATCAAGACAATTACTCAAGGCTATGACAGTACAAAGAAGCAACTGACAGCAACTATTCCCTCGATAACCACTTTATCTACAAAAGGAATGAAGCCAATGTTGAATAGAAAAGTAATGTTTCTATTTTAAGCTTTACCCTAGAACCAAGGAAAAGTGCACATGTAAGTGAAATATGTGTTTCAGTATAAATACACACATCTCACAAATACTTTTTTTAAAGAGCTTATATTATATTGTCTATTTTCTCTCAGGTTTTGTAACGATAGCAAATCCAATTGTTATTGTAACTCAGAAACCGGAAGTATTTCCAGTTGAGTTGTAACAATAAAATTAATAATATATTAATTTTGATTTAAACACTCTGCCCCCCTTACATGCTTTAGTTGTCTGTTGTTTCAAACTTTCTAATACTAATTCTTATTTGTTGTTAGTAAGAGTTAAGATAAAATCGAGTAATTAGCAAATATATAACATAAATATATATGTAGTTAGTAAGAGTTAAGTTGCATTCAACCCCTTTTATAACACTCATTTTACTTAACATAAATATATATGTATATTTTCATATATTTATTCATTCATACAAAACGACATAAAAACATATGAACATTAATATATATAAATTATATTTACTGCCGTGTTTATTTAGTAGACAAAATATAAAAAGTAAAAGTATGTGACATAAAATTATGAGATAATGGACTTCCACCCTTGGAGCATCTCCAACCCATTACACTATTTTGGTGTGATTTTTACATCAAAATAGTGTAGAAATTACACCATTTTTAAAATTTCCCCAATTCATTTACACTAAAACTTACCCCAAAAGAAATCTTTGTTGTACTATAAAGGTTATTGTATAACTAAAGTACAAAAACAATAAAGTTGTCAGAATATAAAAAGAAAAAATTTGTTTTAGTTAAAGAAATGTAAGAGTAATGTTGGGATATAGAAAAATTCTAAAAGTTACACCAAATTTTAATGTTAAACCAAATTTAGTGTTATTTTTTGTGTTGCATCAAAATGGTGTAACTTTTAGAGCAACTCCAATGAAACACTAAAAGACCAAAATAGTGTCAAATCAACAGTATTTTGGTATAAAACCAACTCCAATAAAACATTAAAATAGTGTCAAAGTTACACGAAATGAATAGTGTGACACCAAATTTGGTATCAAACATACATATGTAATCTTGATGCCAAATTTGGATGTCTTTCAAAATGTCAATTGTACCCTCATTATTCTTAACAAAATAAATTTATTACATTCAAGTCCCAAAACTCAATTCTTTTTTATTTTGATTTTCTTTTATAATTATTTTATACTTTTTATTTTAATCAATTTTATAATTTATTTATTTTTCAAAACTTCATTTTTATTTTTGTATCTTTGTTTCTATTTTTTTTAACTCTAACATTTTTATTATTTTTATTCTAAATTTATATACAATAAAAAACTAATAAATATTATATAAAATACAACAAACTTCACATAACATAAATCACAACTTACAAACAATAAATCATCAAACTACATTTTAATACTACTTAACATATTAATAAGATGAACTTGCATTAACTAATTTTCTGGAAAATCATCCAAATGACTTCCAAATTATTTTAGATATTCATCAGCAGATGCAGAGGCTTCCTGGCAAACTTCTGCCCTTCTTTTTTCCCAAATTCTAGATCTTTCGCTTTGATAGAATTCAAGTTGAAAAGGGTCTGTTATTGTATTTAAATCTTTGGCCAAGATTTTATTTTATTCACGGAATTTTTGTAGTGCCAACTTTCTTGATTCATTTTGAGCCCTTATCATTTGTATCTCGTAAAGTTTCTGTCTATCAGCAGCTTCTTGTTTGAAAACTTCGACAAACTTCGTAAACCTCTGGGAAGAATATGGCAATTCAAATTAAATTGCATGTATTTGAATTTATTAAAATGTACAAGTTATTAGTATAATAATACTTAAGTTATTAAAATAAAAAATAAATTTTATAGGTGTTTATTGAATATGTCGCATTTCAAAGTAAATTTTATTTGAATTTATTAAAATGTATAAGTTATTATAGATGATTATAATTTTTTTTTATATTTGTAAAGGTTATAATCCTACTTATTAAAAAAGTACTAAATATAGTCTTGTCTATGTGACATGGTAATTCGTTTTGCTCTCTGCAAAGTCTTTTGTCATAGGTATTTAGTCATTTCTTTACAATCGTCTTATCATTTTCATCAATATGGCTTCAACGAGTCACTTAATTCAAGCAATGCAAGACATAACTCTGGAAGAGGAGGAAGAAGGGGGATTTCCTCTGGAAGGGTTAGAGAAAGATGAACAAGGCGAAAAATTTTGTGACTACAACACAAAATTATGTCTGGTTGGTCGTTTCTAAGTGAAGGAGTAATGGATTTTCAAGCCATGCAACAAACATTAGCTGCTCTCTGGAAGTCATGAAAAGGAGTTTACATAAAAGAAGTGGACGTGAATTTGTATCTGTTTCAATTCTATCACGAAGTAGACATCAAAAGGGTTCTGGATGGGAGTATGTGGTCTTTCAACAAGAAAATTCTGATTATAGCGAGAATGAAAGAAGGAGATATACCAAGATGTGTTAGTCTTAATACTTTGGATTTATGGGTACAATTACATGATCTCCGTGCAAGTTTTATGTCTGAGAGAGTCATTAAAGAAGTGGGGAATTATATAGGGAAGTTTGTTGAGTCGTGTCCACGTAATTTTGTAGGAGGTTGGAAAGAATACTTGCGGGTTCGTGAACCCCATTAAAACGGAGGATGAAGTTGAGGAAATCTGGGGAAGAATGGGCATGGATTAGCTTCAAGTATGAGAATGTACCCACGCTCTGTTTCATATGTGGAATACTTGGCCATTCAGAGAAGTTTTGTTCACGTTTGTTCGATACTCCAAAAGCTGAGATTGTGAAGCCTTACGGTGCTTGGATGCGTGCACCTTTCAGGAAGCCAGTAAAACAAATCAGAGCACGGTGGTTGCGTGATAGTGGAGCACAGGTTGAAACAAAATCTGCAAATCAGGAAACATGAGAAAATCACATAGGAAAGATTGCAACAGAAAATCCTGCAGATAGTGATAAATGAGGAAAGTTTGGGGCGGAAAAAATGCAAAGTAATGTTAAGGGAGCGAGTTAGGGATTTTTGAATCTATCCAGCTCAACTGAAGGAGTGGATGAAAATATTAAAAATAAATATATTAATGTGATAGAATAATAATAAAAAAAAAAAACTGATGATGGGTTGGGGCAAAATAAAATTATGGGCTTGGATCAGGGATGTTCAAAAAATCCGAAGCCCGAAATCCGAACTGGTCCGATCCGGAAAAAAGCTCAAAAAATCCGGCCCAAAAAAAAGCTCGGTCCGATCCGGTTCGGCCTACGGGCCCTAAACTAGCCTCCTTTTTTTCTAAAAAACCGACCCGATCCGAAGCCCGAAAAATCCGATTTTAAGCCCGAATTTTTAAAAATTTGGATAAAACACCTGATTATGTAAAGCCCGGATAAAGCCCGAATTGGGCCCGGATAAAGCCCGAGTTGGGCCCGGATAAAACTCGATTTTTATATAGCCCGAGTTGCATGACTTGATATTTTCTCTCATAAAATGATTTTTAACTATTAATTAGCAAAAAACAAAAGGTGTTAGCAACTTAGCAGGGTCCATTAAGGTTTGCATCTTGTTCCACAACTATAAGAAGTGTTGGTTCTAGTTTCTTGATTGCTTGGAGGATTATCTTGAAGGAGCCTCTACTTTATTTGACATGTTCTCACCAAGTAATACCATTGAAGGGTATGTTCCATTCCAAGATCTACAATATGCAATAAATCATTTCTCTCTACTGCTTGGCATATAGCATTATTTATAGCCATAAATTCAAAATTAATGTAGGGAGTTGTTTGGTGAAGTAAATAAAAAGTTTTTAGTTTCTCTTCTTTGGTGATTAATGATTGATCCCCTAAATCATTTGTCAATATACCATTTGCCTTAACATAATTAAGAAGTGACAATATGGATTTTAGTCCCATAGCAAAACAATAAGAGACTATTTGCAACGAATCATCCCAAGGGCTTACAAAAGTCTAGATTTGACTTAGCAATGCGTATGCATGTTGAGTGTCTCTAAAACCTACTGCATCTGCACACACCAACAACAAATGCACTAGGTGAAGCCCCTGATCCACGATTTTTTTTTCAAATCCAGGCCTGGATAAAGCCCGGCCCAATCCGGCCCGGCCCGCGGGCTGCAAACAGGCCTCATATTTTCATGACAGGCCCGACCCGACCCGATTGTCAAAAAAGCCCGGCCCGGTTTTTCTAGAAAAAAGCTCGGGCTTTTTATAGCCCGCATAAAGCCCGACCCATCAGACTTTTTGTGCATCACTAGCTTGGATACAGAAATAGGAATGGGCTCGGATAATGAAGATGTGGTGAACATGGATCAAGATATCAGTTCAAAAAATGGAAAAGAGGAGGGCTTCCAGGGAGGGGCTCGCCTAGCATTATGAGTTATATTAGTTGGAATTGTCGTGGGCTTGGGACCCCGTGGGCCGTTCAATTCCTCACGGAGATAGTTTTCCAAAAGAAGCTCAATATAATTTTTTTAAGTGAAATTCTCTGCAAGAAAGATAGAGTCGAAACAGTGAGGGATATTTTAGGTTTTGTAAGTGCTGTTACAGTAGAAAGTCAAGGCCGTAGCGGTGGCTTGGCTTTGATTTGGAGAAACAAAGAAGAGGTTAATCTGAAGTTTTTCAGTAAGCATCACATCGATGCTGAAGTTTCAGTGCAGAGGTGGGATAAGTTTCGGCTTACTGGTCATTATGGTGAGCCTAATAGAGCCAATAGAAGATATACGTGGGATCTAATTCGTCACCTTCATCAAATTTCGCAGCTCCCTTGGTGTATAATTGGTGACATGAACAACACCCTTAATCATGAAGATAAAAGGGGTGGTCGTCAATATCCGAACTGGCTACTTCAAAGGTTTAGACAGACTATCGAAGATTGTGATTTAGTTGACATGAAGCTCCAAGGATATCAGTTTACATGGGAGAAAAGCTATGACACGAGTGATTTGATCGAAGTCAGGTTAGATAGATCCCTGGTTTCTCACAATTTTATGAATTGTTTTAAAAATGCTCAGCTCACGAATTTGGAAATCACGACTTCTGATCATAGTCCCATAATGATTGAGCCAGTGATTATTTCCAATGTTGTTCCATCAAAGATGTTTAGGTTCAAGAATGCGTGGCTTCGAGAACCAATGTGTCAGTAAATAGTAGAAGAAACGTGGAGATTGTACGAGGGTTTATCTTTGCAGCAGAAGATTATTAAGTGTGCCGAGTCTTTACAGATTTGGGGTCAGGAGATTACTGACAGTTTCAAAAATAGAATAAAATGGAGAAAACATATTCTTAAAATTCTGAAGGGTCGACGTGATGCAGCATCTATAGAGAGCTACCAAGAAGCAGCCGTGCAATTGCATGAAACCTATACACAACAAGAAATTTTCTGGAAACAATGAAGTAAACTATTGTGGCTCAGAGAAGGTGACAGCAATAATAGATTTTTTCATGCAGTAACAAAAATTCGGAGGAAAGCTAACACCATTCATTCTCTTCTGGATAATAATGGTCAATCTGTGAGTTGGAATTCAGGTTTGCAGGAGTTGATGATCCTTTATTTTTCAACTCTTTTTAAGTCTGCATAAACGGAGTGGGAGTCAGTGATTGAATGTGTTGATTGGAGGATTATAGAAGAGCAGAATCTAGATATTCTAATGTTAGTCGAGGAAGAGGAGGTTAAACGAGCTTTATTTTCAATGCATCCAGAAAAATCTCCTGGACCGGATGGTATGGGTCCTGGTTTTTACCAGAAATATTGGAACACGGTGGGTAAATATCTCATATCCCTGGTAAAGAATTTTTTTGATACTGCCTTTTTTGATAGTCACCTTACAGACACAAACATAGTGTTGATACCAAAAAAGAAGTGCCCAGTTCAAATGACTGATATGAGACCGATCTCCCTGTGTAATGTTGTATATAAAGTTATTTCTAAGGTGATGACAAATAGGCTTAAGCGTGTAATTAATGGGATAATCTCTGAAACGCAAAGTGCGTTTATTCCCGGTCGATTAATTACAGATACTATTATGTTGTCTTATGAAGTCATGCATTTTATGAAATAGAAGACTGAAGGAAAGAAAGGTTGGATGACGTTGAATTTAGAAATGAGCAAGGCGTATGATCGAGTTGAATGAGGATTCTTGAAAGCAATGCTCACAAAAATTGGGTTTAGTAACAACTTGGTAATTCTTTCCATGGCTTGTGTTACTTCAGCTCACTACCAAATATGTCATGCTGATAGGGAATTTGGTTATATATATCCGGAGAGGGGTATTCACCAAGGTGATCCACTTTCCTCATATCTTTTTTTAATATCCACGGAGGGATTTACAGCGTTAATTAAAGATTATGAAAGAAAAAGGTTTATTCAAGGCATACGAGTTGCAAGAGGGGCACCTACATTGTTTCACATGTTTTTTGCTGACGATAGCTACATTTATTGTCAAGCAAGTAAGGAGGAAGTAGACCATCTAACTAATCTATCGCGTATTTTTTAGAAAGCTTCAGGCCAGCAAATAAATATTGACAAGTTTTCGGTATTTTTCAACCGTAATACAGAGACATCTACTAAACAAACCCTTTGTGACAAGCTTCGGTTTCAGGAGGCTGATGCCAGTAGTAAATATTTGGGACTCCCAAACACAATGGGATGAAACAAATCGGCTACCCTGGGTTATATAAAAGACAGGCTCCAAGATCGAGTAAAGGGTTGGGATAAGAAAATCATTTCTAAAGGAGGAAAAGAGATCTTGCTAAAAACAGTTGCATAATATCTCCCTAACTATGCTATAAATGTTTTCCTTTTATCAGTGGAGCTATGTAAAGATTTGGAAAGAATCATGTATAGATTTTGGTAGAAGAATGATTCGAATAAGGAGAAAGGTATTCATTGGATGTCTTGGGAACGAATGTACAAAAGAAAGGCAGAAGGAGGTCTCAGGTTTCATAGTTTGAGAGACTTTAATGTAGCCCTCTTGGGAAAGCAGGGGTGAAGACTCACTCAACACCCTAACAGTTTGGTTAGTACGGTTTTTCAAGCCCGCTACTATCATAATAGCTCTTTTTGATGAAATGGATTTGGCGCTGATAGCACAGATGTTAATATACAGTTGAATGATATCTAAATCAGGCAAAAATCTTCCATTTTGGTTCAATAAGTTTGATTGAAGAACCATGTAGGTCTACTCAGCGTTATGCAATGGAAGTTGCAAAAAAATCAGGTAGCATACTCTCTTACGATCCAAATTTGAGATTGGCTTTATGGCCATCAGCAAATGCTGCTCGGGAAGGTATAATGAGTATTTGGGACCAAGCAGATGTTATTAAGGTATGGTTTTTAAAAAGTGAACAGTCCAATTTTCTTTAATAAGCTTTCTACAAAAGCAACGACATGCTGCATTATATAGTAAGAGGCTATGTTGTATTGGCACTAAGCAAGACACTTATGACATGGCAGGTAAGTGAGGACGAAATTTCATTCTTAACTGGAGGCGATGATCTTTATGATGATAGCGTGGTTTTGAGAAAGCTATACCACTCGAACTTAAAGCTTCTATTAGTAACTGAAGGATCTGAGGGTTGCAGATACTATACTCAGGTATTCTTATCAGTTCTATGCTCAGAAGGTCTTATGAGAAATTCTTTTATGCATATGATGTTACATTTCAAGGTCACTGATTAATCTTTATTGCCTACAGAGTAGCTACATTCTTCTTCTAAAAATTACTGGCATGCATGATTACAACTGACTTGTAGTTAGTTACTGCCTCCCAACATAAGTGAACATATTGTGCAGGAATTCAAGGGTAGAGTTTCTGGCTTAAAAGTGAAGCCTGTGGACACAACTGGTGCAGGTGATGCTTTTGTTGGTGGGATACTGAACAGCTTAGCTTCTGACGTGAATATGTACAAGGTAAGTTGCAGATTATCAGACAACTACCTTTTGTGATATCTATTTAAGCTCTATTTCCTCGGATTATCTTGATTAAATAACATTCTTCTACACCTAGTGATAATAGCCGGTTTCCCTTCCCTTTTCTATTCATTAATGACATTTCACTCATTATGTTGTATTATTCTTGATTAGTAGCCTATTCAGTATTCATAATTTAATTACAACACTCCATGTCTCTTCCTTTGAGGTTCTTGAAAATGGATTCTAAGAAAGACAGTTAACGGTAATAGTGCCCTGCTGCAGCATGCAAGTTTGCATGTCATATGACTGAAAACCGTCTGTTCATCCATGATAAAGTTCAGCATTCCATGTGTTAGCTGTCGGTTGAAGCATATAGCAATTGAACACATATTTTCTTAATTTGACTTGTTGCCAGGACGAGAAGAAACTTAAAGCAGCTATTCTTTTATAGCAAATGCATGCAGGGCCTTGACAGTAACAAAAAAAGGAGCCATTCCTGCCTTGCCCACAAAAGAAGCCGTCCATCAAATCTTAACTGAAGTTGCTGGATGAAAACTATGATAATTCTCTCCACATCATCATTCTCCAAATTTCGGTTAAAATTAGCTAATGTAGTCTGGTTGCACTTGTTATGTCTTGGCTGCAATAGAGTATCTTCTCAGTGTTTTTCATTTGTTGTAAACTATGTTTTGGTGTCTAGTAGCAAACGGATAGATCCAACAAATTACATAAACTCTATGTACAAGTTTGTCTCTTCCTATTGTTGTAAATTATCACTATCCTTAATAATACAAGAACAGCAGTTGTCCATAACTCTTATCTGAGCCAAAAGTAATCTGACTGTTTATAACTCATAGGTGCTGAACTGCTGATCTTAGGCTCTTTATACTCATGTTTTTTTAATCAAAAAATTCAAACAAGAATATAATTGTAAATTGATCAACATTCAACGTTAACATGTCCATTCTCTTTTATTATGCTCTGTGTCCTTTATTTGAAAAAATAAAAATTTAACAGAAGAATATATATGTTCTCTAAGAAATAAAATGATAATACAATATAAACTAGAAAGTATAGCACAGACCACTATTCAAATTAAATTCTAACATTTTAATAGTTAAAAACTGAATTTCAGAACAAAAATAAGACAACAGTAAATCAGTAATGACAAAGGAAATTTGTGCAACATGTACAAACAAAGAAACTAATGTTTAAAAAAAAACATTAGTATTACACATTAACAATTTATTAATACGATAACGAACCTTAGAAGCCCGCGTTAATTTACTAAATGGGCCTAGATAAAGGCTTGCGCTTTCATGATCAGATTGGAGTTGAAATAAATGTGAGCCTGATTATTAAGTGGCCCAACTGTGATGATCCCTTTATTATGAATCAAGAAAAGAAAATGAAGGAAACATCTATGAAGAGAAAGATGGGGGAGAGAAACAAGAAAGAAAAAGGAGGAAAGAAATCAAGAATTGAACAAGAATGGCCACTCATCTTACCCAAATCTAATCTCAGGGTTACCCACCTCAAAGATTCTCATCTCTTTACTGAATGCCTCTCTCTCTCTCTCTCTCTAAGTCTCTGTAGGTGTTATTTTGATGAATTTGGTCAATATGATATTATATTTGCTTACCCACATGATGATATGACTATTTGACTCTTTTGGATTCTTGGTTATCTGAGTTTTGTTGATATATGGGTCAAGAATCAAGAGTATAAGTTTAAAAATGTGATCTTTAGAGAATTAAGGAGTGCCCGAGTAGTGGACAAGGTGCTCGTAGTGCTAGAACAAGTCTATCGGTAGAAAAATGTAATCTTGAATTGAATTAGCTGTGTGTTTATGATTTTTTCTGTTGGTAATGGTTATTACTTTAAGATTTCAGGTGCCAAATTTCTTGACTTCTGCTGAATCGAAAGCATTCATTGCATTTGCCGAGTCCATAGGTTTTGTGCACCAAGGCAGCCTTGGCCCTACAAAAGGCGAAGCTTTTAGAGACAATGATAGGATTTCTGTTAATGCTCCTGTTCTTGCAGATACTCTATGGAAATCTGGACTTGATAAAATTTTCTCTGATTTTAAGATTCGAGGCAAAATTGCTGTTGGCTTGAATCCAAATATTAGGTTTTATAGGTAATTTGATGGATGTCATTTTAGGTTTTAGCCCTTTGTTTATATCTTGCAGAAAAGAATTGATTGAAATTAAAGGCATTCCTATACAACTTGACGATTTTGTCTGTCTTTATTGCACTAAGGTAAGTACAGTGTTGGCCAGAGATTTGGACGGCAAATCAATGAAAGTGCAGTATTGCACTAAGGTAAGGTTTTGTGCACATCGATGAAAGTGCTGATCTTGGAGATGGAAAGCGCACACATTATACGTTGCTAATATATCTTAGTGGTGGTGGTGGTCAATCCAAATCAAAGTCTAGAAAAGAGTCAAGCAACAATCAAGACTCTTCCATAGAGCCTCTAGTTGGAGGAGAAACAGTCTTCTATGGTCCAAGAAATAATCTTGTGGCTGAGGTGAAACTTGAGTTTTTTCTCACTCTGCCATTTTTCCTATTGGTTTGATTTTATTTTGCTAGAATGGCTGTCAGTTTTGTTTCTACCGTGCACTCTTTGATTTACTTCCTACCATGCTCCGAGCTGTCTAAGCTCGTACCCCTCTGTCTGTCATAGTTCTACAGTTCTATTAGTTTCTTCTAAGAATTGTGATGACTAAGTACTTTAACTTGAACAAATTAGTTTAAAATGTAGGTTGCACCTTCTGAAGGGATGGCTCTGCTTCACATTCATGGGGAAATGTGTATGCTGCATGAAGCACGGAATGTAACAAAGGGTATAAAGTATGTCTTGCGGTCAGACGTAACTTTTGCCTGATGTGCACTATCATCTTTTGGTCGATTAGAATTTGGTAAGTCTCATTGCACTATCACTTGCATTCGTCAAAACGTGTTTACTCTCTCATTGCCTTTTGCCCATATAGTCATCCAGAGACCAAACCAGATCTATGCCAATTTTCTTATCTGTACTATATTATTATAACTAAACAAGTGAGCTTTTTTTCATCTTACCTCAGGTGAATCATAGAAGAGATCCTAATCATCCAATTTTAGGTGAACCAAAGAAGAGATCCTAATCATCCAATTTTAATAAAATCTAATTTTAGAAAATATATATGATACATACAATTCTATCACCGATAATCCTTCTTTTATACAACTGCTCACGAATAATATTATATTATATCTAAATTATATTCTATATTTTTTATTTTAAGAATCCTACTAAATTTATAATTTTTATTTAATATAGTTGTACTCACATTCAACTCAATTTTATTATCATTTAAACTCTTTTATTTATTTAAAATTATGACTTATAATTAAATTTTATGAATATTAATATATAAACAACATTGTATAGAAATCTGTAGAAAGAAATTAATAATAAAATAAATTATCATATTACATTGAATATTTAAATTATATAAAATAACTAATATATAATTTATTAATATCATCCGTGCTTTGCACGAATTATAAGCTAATATTGAATTAATCTGAGTTGTAGCAACAATATAATTTTTTTAAATATTCCTTTAGTTGAATGATCCAGATCCTATAAATCTGCTAATTATCCTCTATCGTCTGTCCTGTAATCCTGTTCAACCTTCTAATTCTTGTTACACTGTGGAAATTTATTTCCTTATTTTATTTGTTCTATGCTTCAACAGATTGTAGCCGTTCAACACTATATTGAGCCAAGACAATCACTTCTGCGGCTACAGCTCTGCTTTGATGAGCCAACTTTATCAAATCTCCTACATGATTGAATTCTTATGTTTCATAAGAGCAGTACACATATAGAATTCTGTTACTTAAATAGCATGGCCAGATGGACCCTAATTTTGTTATGTAATGGTTATATACTTCCATTTGGTCCATCTTTAGAAGTGATCTGCATTGCAGATGTTATTGTTTTATCAAGCACTGTAATTGCTATGTTTGAACTCTTAGCCACCTAATATAAAGTACCATGTTCGAATGCATTACGTCTCCTCCCTCTCTCTATGTCAATATCTCATCTTGTGTTTAATTAGTTGGCAAAAACTGTTCTCTTTTAACTATTAGTACTTGATATATAGTTGACAACATCGCCAATGCATGTTTACCCCCCAGCACTTTAATATAATTTGTCATTTGGATAATTTTGCGCAACAGCATGGAGACAGTTATGTTCCATTGACTGATCCAGACCAGATCGTGTCTATTTACTTATCCTGCATTGATCTGAATCGCAACATCATTACAACTATCCAGATTTTTATAAATTGGGTTCGTCGTCCTCTAATTTTATGAGATTATCAGTTCTGTTCTACCACATTTTATGTGTCAACTGTTACGTAATGTGTCTAGATATCGAATAGTTTGCTCAAACATTATGGACACGGTTTACTCTGGCAATTCCAGCTTTGGGAACTGAAAGATAATGAGAAGTGATTAAAAGGTAACCTGTTCGTTTACCATTCTTTTAATCAATTTCTTAAGTTCCTATGTGTGCTTATTATTCAACTTGCATTTCTCTTAAGTCTTATTTGTGAGGAGAGAAAATATGTAGTCTTCCTTATCTCAAGTCTCGTTCGGGAGGAGTGAAAAGATTCAGTCTTGGGGAAGAAATTTGAGAATCAAAATATCAGTTTCTAATCCTCACAGATATTGTGTATTCTATACTCTAGTACTCTGATGTTATTCACTTTATTTGTTATCATTGGGTCTTTATTCTTTATTCAAGATATATCATGCACGATATTTGTCTGAGACATTAGTTCTAGTCGTTGGAACAGGTTGTGATATATGCTCATATAATTCTGCCCTTGTTGTAGCTCAAGCACCTTCTTCGCCAATGAAGTTCTCTTCTGTGTTGTCATCCAAAGCCGCAAAGTTTGTGGGAATGTTATTGAAAATCACTATCGGGCTTCTGACTGTGTAGGTACCATCTGTCCATGCCAGGGAGCCTGAAACAATTGGCACTTGGACTATTGGTGATCCAACAATTTTCAATGTAAATGATTTCTTTTCGCCAACTTCAGTAAATGTTAGAAGTGTAGGTTCAACCACCACAGTAAAGGATGGTGGCAAAAAGGCTTCATAATTGTAAGTAGAATTCGGAGATCCCGCATTGGTGACAGTCCTTGTATATGTAGCACTCACTTCTTCTCCATCTAATAAAGAGAGAGCAAAAGATGGGTAATTCAAGTTTGCCAGGAGTAGAGCAATATATTGCTAACATCACCAGAGATGAGTCTTAATAGACTGGTGTTGTAGCCTTCATTGCATAAGAAATCTACATAATCTGCTTCTGAAGCATCAAACACTAGACCAGGATCAATTGACTTGATTGGGTCAATTTGGCCAGATTCGTATGCAAATTCTGCGTCAGAATTCTTCCTCGAGTCCATAATGGTTGCTTCAAAGAATAATATCAGTGAAGAGTCCTTTAGTAATCTATACTGCTGCAAATCAATGCTAAGATATGACATACATTATAGTCTACTATTCTTTTGTTATGGTGGCTTACCTGTAGTCATTAAGGCCGACTTAAAAGCGGCTGGAGACCAGTCTGGGTGGGAGGCCTTGACGTATGCAGCGGCACCAGTAGCATGAGGACGAGACATGGATGTTCCAGAAATTATATTGTAATCAACTCTTCTCTTGTCAAACATATAAATTGAAGATAGTCTAAGTGGAGACCATGCCACAAGGATATTAGCCCCTGGGGCTGTTATGTCGGGCTGGTTGGTTTATTTTCAACAACAAAGTATACTAGTTCATGAAAGTGCAGCAGTATAGATAATCTAAATTATCTGATGAAAAATAGGGCATTTACTTCACCTTGAGGATCTCTGGACTGATGGGGTTTGGTCCTCTTGATGAGAATTTCGTGACAAGAGGAGCCATGCTATCTTGGAATGCTTCAGTGTGAAGAATCGTAGCGATCGGTATTCTGAAAAAAAATTGAAGAAATCGGAGGCTTCGTTATTTCCAAGAAACCAAAGAAATTATCTAGTAACCGAACTTGAAGTTTGATGATTGTTACTCTGTAGTCCTTGTGTAATCGAATAACTTGGCATGATCTTCAAAACTGATGAAAACTGCTGGCGCAGGAAAAGAAACTGCAATCTCAAGGTATGAAGATTGCATAATAATACCCGCTGCATTAGCCATATTAGCTGCTGCACCATCATTTGGAATATCACAAAGAGCGATTCCCCCTTTGGCTTTAATACTGAGAGTACCCCACAAACACATTTTAGACTGCTCTGGGCCGGCCCCAAAAGTCACATTGTTCACATCTCCAGAATATACCAAAGGAAATGCAGTGCCATTGGGAGTGAAACCATTGAGTGAAGTTCCTTGACGTGAATTGCTTGAGAATTTGAGAGGCAAAAATAAGAAGAAAGAGAGGTATAATAGATAAGTTCCGTAAAGCTTACAAGAAAGATTTGTCCATCGCCAAGCACCACTTTAGTAACAAATTTTCTGTCAATGGTGCTTGCCGTAACAGTCAGTGCCCAAGGGTAGTAATTTGAGACTTGTCTCCTATATGGACCACTGTTTCCAGCAGAACAAGAGGTCAAGATGCCCTTTTTCACTGCATGGAAAGACCCAATAGAAATTGAATCCTTATGGTATGGTGTTGGTATAGTACTACCAAGTGATACTGTCAACACCATCGGCAATTGCATCATCAAATGCCGCTAAGATGTCTACATCATTACAACCTGAGGCCCAGCATACTTTATACATTGCAGTCCTTGCATTTGGAATTCCGCCCCTTGCAATGCTTTCTGCAATACCATACAAACTTGCATTTTGCACTTCTCGACCAGCCACAGTTGACGCGGTGTGACTTCCATGTCCCTCCGTGTCTCTTGGTGACTTGATGTCATGGCGAGGATCAGCAATGTTTGCAATATCGTAGTATCCCCCCCCCCCCCAATGACCTTGCTGTGAAACCACATTTTTTATTAGCTTTTGAGTCGATGAAATTATTGATTCTTTTTGTGAGTTGCAGTGATGTTTGTGTGTGTGCGTGTCTGATAAAAAGAGGAGAGAGGTGCACTTGTTGCATGTAAAATTAGTTGTTTGGCAAGTTCCCTTCCAGACATTCTTTTTGTCCTCATTTGACCACTCAGCCTTTGGTTTTTCAACAAAGTGTTCTTCAATTATTTTACCTTCTTCAGTGGTTTGAGGAACAAGCCTTGAGGGCATGTAGGGTTCATTATGAATCATGTCAAGATAGTCGGGGTCTCTAGCTTCCAGATGGTGCATCATCTTAACCTTCTACTTGTATAATTGCCATCTTTATTTCCAGATATCTTTGATCGATTTTAAACTTTAGGCTCTGATACCAATTGTTTTCCCAGTTACACAAGTAGAAGGGGTTGAATACTTGTGTGCTCTTTTTGCCTGGTTAAAATCAACTCAATATGAATTAAAGTTTTAAATTAAGAACAAAGATCAAACACAAAGATATTGACGAATAATGTTTGTATTATTGACGAATAAATACAAACTCTCCTAGGGTGTACACAAACCCTAGCAGCTTCTCTGTGTTTCTCACAGCAACTCTCTCTATCTCTATGCTCTCACAAAGTTCTTCTTTTAAATTAGGTTACATATAGTGTTTATATAGAGAACTGTCTATCAACTAATAACAGAAAAATCAAATTATAATAGAAATAGAATTCCTAATTATTAGCTGACAGTTTTCTTCTGAAATTCTCTTTCCTTCCCATAACATATCTGCAATATAATTGTTTTTATCTTCGAAGACTTTCCATTCATGTGATCATCTTCCAAATTTAGCTTCAACTTTACAGACTCTGACAGACTATAGGCTCTGATAGTCTATAGACCCTGATCACTTTCCAGACGTCGATTTTCATCCAGACTCTGGTTTCACTTTCTACAGAAAATCTTGTAAGTACAAGTGACAAGAATGTTGACTATCTAGACTCTGATTATAAAATTTCAGAGACTAGAAAGACTTATTACAAATAGACTATGCTAGACCATGTTCTAATATTTTGTACATCATCAAATGAATATATTCCTAACAGCTACAAAGTAATCATCATATATACCTGTGAGCTTTGCTACCTCAGCATCTGCAAGTTTGGCTGCGAATCCATTAAAACTCCTTCCATAACTGTATAGTAGTGCTTCCTTGGCCAAAGAATGGCTGCACTAGAAGTGGAAGCTAAAAGATGTAACCATTAAAACAATAAAACAGTCAAAATACTGTAAAACTACTGCAATACATTCTCGGTTCATTTAAATTTTGGTTTACAAAACTAAACCAGTCGAATAACTTCAATAGAGAGATTGACCAGGTTCTTCATTTTAATATTAATCATGAGACTGACTACTGATCAACTTGCAAATCGCTATATGCTTCGGATTTTACCCTTTGCAGGATAGTATATTGGTTGTTTTTTCTTAATTTGTTTACTAATTAAACGTCGACAAAGTACTGAAACAATATGTATGAACATTGAAATCCTGAGGTATGTTCAACATATATTATACAGTGGTATCAGACCTTCCCAAGATGCCATGAAGGATGTTCTAGTGTGTAGATTGAAGGGACTCCCCTCCCTCCGGAAGATCTCCCATGTATACAATATGAATCTACATTGTACATACTACAGATACGACGACTTAGCTTACAATACAGTGTATGCGAAGTTGATGCACTTGCCAAGACTGAACTAAAAAGAGTAAGTGAAGAAGAATGATCTTTAAGAAGAACCTTCTTCTCTTCATGGCAATTGCACAGGAAAGTTAAAAGACATATGAGACAAAGAAAGTAGAGAGGCAATGCCCAGGCCATTGTGCTGTTCAGTCGAGTTCAAAGATTAATCGACTAACACGATCACAGCTTGAATGATATTTATATGCAGGTTGCATACCGACAAATATTAGGGAGACAATTCACAAGTTCTTTCTTGTTTTAAGTGTAACGTCTCTCTCCTCGTATCAGTCAACCACAGCATAGAGATGAAGATAAACAATGCAACGCACAATGAATCTAGCTAGTTGCCTAGTTTGATCGTCTGGCTTTATAGCATCTTTCTTTTGGGCTCTTTGGGGGCTCCGCCACCTTAGACATGCCAAGGGTGGTAAAACTAACTAAATGAAGAAAATTGTAGCAAAGAAACTACTAAATTAACTAAAAATAACTAGGCCGACTGTGTTTGTATCATTGTTCGATTGTTTTGTTGAAAAACTTACAGTTGTTTAAAAACTTTTAAAATCAGAGTGTGATGAAGAGAATGAAACTAATGCAGAATGCTCTAATAGTTCTTTAACCCCTAGAAACCTTTTTGCCGGGTTCTAGAATTATTTGTTTGTGTGATGCCCTTTGTTTAAAGACTAACCAAACCAATGATTCCCACCCAGTGCATCACACTTGTAGAGTTTGTTTCATAGAGAGTCCTATATAAATTAAGTTGGCAGCTGATATTTTCACAAGGATTAACTACGTTCTTAAGTAGTTGTAATAGACAAAGCATCATATGATTGCTAGTTTAATTTCAACATTTGATGATGTTGCAGGAGGATTTCAATAAAATTAACAACAACAACAACAAAAAGTAATTATAAAATCTTGAATCTCATGAGATGGGATGCCATGGCATTCCTTGAGTGCCTTGTGAAACTGGAGAACAAATATATATCTAATCTGCACTACGTACTGCAGATATTATAATCTAGTCTTCAGCATACTTACAATTATATTCCATGGAAATCTTTTTTTTTTAGAAAATGAAACTGGAGAATGAATATATATCTTATCTGCATTGCAGATGTTACTGTAGTTTTATAGCGTTCTTTTTTAAGCACTGGAATTGTATTATTAGCCATTTAATATGAACTACGTCCTACTGAATTAGAAATGTTTGAATGCATTTATAAAAAAAAATTGTTTAACATTTTCTCCTTTAACTGTTAGTACTAGGTAGTTATTTGGTACAATATGTAATTAGCCACCTCTCACCCTGCATGTTTACACCAGAGTTACATAAATGTAATTTATTAATTGGATAACTTTGCCCAACATCACGGACACAAGTATGTTTCATATACCGACCCTGACCAGATTATGTCCATTCAGTTATCCTGCATTAATCTGAACTGCAACATCATTATAATTCTACAACTGCCAAGATAATCTAGATATTGAATAATGTTTAAACATTATGGGCACAGTTTGCTCAGGCACTTCTAGCTTTAGCGAATGAAAGATGATGAAAAGTAAGTAAAAGGTAACATGTACATATATATCTTTCTTAATCAACTTCTTACATTCCTACGTCTGCTTATTATTCACCTTGTTTTCTCTCGATTCTCATATGGGAGAAGAGAAAACACGTAGTCTTCAGGAAGAACTTTGAGTAACAAAATATAGCAACTTTTTTGTCCTTGCAGATAATATAGCAACTTTGTTATCGACATTATTTGTCTTTATTTCTTATCGTCCTGTCTTTTATAAGGTATCTCAAGCATGATATTTGCCTGAGACAGTAGTTCTAGTCATTGGAACAGGTTGTAATTTGCTTATATACTTCTGCCCTCGTGGTAGCTCCAGCACCTTCTTCTCTAACAAAGTTTTCTCCTGTGTGTTTCCATCCAAAGCCGCAAAGCTTGTGGGAATGTTATTAAAAATAACTATCGGGCTTCTAATGGTGTGACTCCCATCTGTCCAGGCTAGTGAGCCTGAGACAATTGGCACTTGCACTATTGGTGTTCCAACAATATTCAAGGTAAATGATTTCTTTTCGCCAACTTCAGTAAATGTTAGAACTGTAGGTTCGACCACCACAGTAAAGGATGGTGGCAAAAAGGCTTCATAATTGTAAGTAGAATTTGGAGATCCCACATTGGTGACAGTCCTTGTGTATGTGGCGCTCACTTCTTCTCCATCCAATAAAGAGAGAGCGAAAGATGGGTAATTTAAGTCCCATGTTTTGCCAGGAGATGAGCAATTGCTAGCATCACCAGAGATGAGTCTTACTAGACTGGTGTTGTAACCTTCATTGCATAAGAAATCTACATAATCTGCTTCTGATGCATCAAACACAAGACCAGGATCAACTGCCTTCATTGGGTCAATTTGGCCAGAACCATATGCAAATTCTGCATCAGAATTCTTCCTTGGGTCCATAATGGTTGCTACAAAAATGAATTTAATGAAGACTCCTTTAGTATGTGTACTGCTTCAATTTCATGCATAGATACATGAACACGCACTATATTCTACTCTTACTTGGGATTTTGGGTTATGGTGGCTTACCTGTAGTCATTAAGGCCGACTTAATAGCTGCTGGAGACCAGTCTGGGTGGGAAGCCTTGACGTATGCTGCGGCGCCAGTAGCATGGGGACAAGACATGGATGTTCCAGAAATTATGTTGTAATCAATACTCCTCTTATCAAACATATCTGCTGAAAAGTGTCCTAGGGGAGACCATGCCGCAAGAATGTTTGCCCCTGGTGCTGTTATGTCAGGCTGTTTTTGTTTGTTTTAAACAACAAAGTATACCACTTAATAAAGTGCGCCTTGTCGGGTTTTATGGCAAAGTAGATATTCTGCTGAAAAATGATGGCATAAAATTCACCTTAAGGATCTCTGGACTGATAGGGTTTGGTCCTCTTGATGAGAATTCCGTAACAAGAGGAGCCATGACATCTTTGAATGCTTCGGTGTGGAGAATTGTAGCAATTGGTGTTCTGGAAAACAAATTAAAGAGATTGAAAGGCCACACTATTTCTAAGCAAAGAAATTATCTAATAACGTTACTCGAAGTTTAATGATATATAGTTACTCTGTAGTCCTTATGTAATCAAATATCTTGTCGTGGTCTTCAAAACTAATCAAAACTGCTGGTGCAGAAAAAGAGAACGCAATCTCAAGGTATGAAAATGGCATGATAATACCCGCTGCATTAGCCATACGGGCTGCTGCACCATCATAGGTAACATCACAAAGAACAATTCCCCCTTCAGCTTCACTACTAAGGGTACCCCACAAACACATTCTTGACATCTCTGGGCCAACCCCAAAAGTTACATTGTTCACGTCTCCGGAGTATACCAAGGGAAATGCAGTGCCATTGGGAGTGAAACCATTGAGTGAGGTTCCCTAAATTGAGTTGGCTTGGTGAAGATTTAAGTGAATATAAAAGAAAGGTACAGTAAACAAGTAATATAAAACTGACCAGAAAGGTTTGTCCATCCCCAAGCACCACTTTAGTCACAAGTTTCCTGTCAATGGTGCTTGCCGCAACTGTCAGTGCCCAAGGGTAATAATTTGAGACTTGTCTCCGATATGGACCACTATTTCCAGCTGAACAAGAGGTCAATATTCCCTTTTTCATGGCATGGAAAGACCCAATAGAAATTGAATCTCTATGGTATGGTGTTGGTATAGTACTACCAAGTGATACAGATAAAATGTCAACACCATCGGCAATTGCATCATCAAATGCCGCTAAGATGTCTACATCATTACAACCTGAGGCCCAGCATACTTTATACACTGCAATCCTTGCATTCGGAACTCCACCTCTTGCGACGCCTTCACCAATGCCAAATAAACTTGCATTTTGCACTTCTTGGCCAGCCACAGTTGACGCGGTGTGACTTCCATGCCCCTCCGTGTCTCTAGGTGACTTGATGTCAAAACGTGGATCGGCAATGTTTGCAATATCATAATATCGTCCTCCAATAACCTTGCTGTGAAACCACACATTGTCTTGATTAGCTTTTGTATCAAGAAAAACGATTAAATAGTTTCTTTTTGTGAGTTTTAGTGATGTGAAATAGATAGATTCATTGATTGATTGAGAGAGAAAGAGAGAGAGGTGTACTTGTTGCATGTAAAATTGTTTGCTAGGCAAGTTCCTTTCCATTTCGAAGGAGGAACACCGAAACTGTCATCTTCAAAACTCTTACTTTCTGGCCAAAGACCTGGCACGAAATGCAAAATTACAAGTTTCGTAATCAAAACTGTAAAATTGTGCGAACAAAATATGAATCAAATCTTTTTATGGTAACATAATCACCTGTATCGAGCATCCCAACAATCACATTTCCTTCAGTAGGCTTTAGAGGATCGGATCTAGGGACACCCAAGAAATCCCATGATCTTGTTGTATGAATCTGGAGCTTCCTGTTAGGAAACACGGAAACCACTCCCTTCGTATCTAATGAAGGTTACAGGAACTCACCAAATTTTAGTAAATAATTCAGATGGCTGCATATTATAAAGTCAGCTACAAAGTAATCATCATACCAGTGAGCTTTGCTACCTCAGAATCTGTAAGTTTGGCTACAAATCCATTAAAACTCCTCTGGTAACTGTATAGTAGTGCTTCCTTGGCCAAATAATGGCTGCACTACAACGCAGAAGTTAATACTTGAAATTTCAAAATAGTGAGAATACTGGAGAACTACTGCAACTCATTTTCGATTCATTTCTGTGCAAACTTGAGTTTACAAAACTAAACCAGTGGAATAGCTTCAACAGACAGTTGGATCAGGTTCTTCATCTTAATGTTGATCAGGAAGCAACTACTTCCCAAGTCTTGAATGCTTACATGCTTTGGATTTTACTATATTTGTAGGATACAAATATATTGATACATATTTTCTGAATCTGTTTTCTGATTAAATATTGACAGAAGTACTTTAAAAATAAAACACTGAATTTTATTAAGCATGCATCAATAATTATAGTGGCATAGTGGTATTAGACCTTCCAAAGACGCTGTGAAGGATGTTGTAGTGCGTAGCTTGAAGGGACTCTCCTCCCTGTGGAAGATCTCCCAGGTATACGATGTGAACCTACAGATACAAGTACTCAGCTTAGAATACATTATATGTGAAGTTAATATACTTGTCATGACTGAACTAAAGAAAAAGCAAGTAAAAAAGGATGATCTTCGAGAAGAACCTTCTTCTCTTCATGACATTTGCAGACATAGGCTGAAAGACATACTAGGCACAGAAAATAAAGAAGCCGTGCCCAGGCCATTGTGCTGTTCAATTGAGGTAAAGATTAACCGACTGATATGATCGCAACTTCTGTGATATTTATATACAGACTGCATATATGGAAAAACATTGGGGAGATAATTCATAAGTTCTCTTTTGTCTTTTAATTGTAACTTATCTCTCCTTGTATTAGACGACGACAACATAGAGACTAAGATAAACAATGCAACACACAATGAAGCTAGCTAGTTTAACCGACAGGCTTTATAGCATCTTTAATTCTTTATATTGGTCTCTTTGGGGGCTTCTCCACCTTTACATGCCAAGGGTGAGAAAATCAACTAAGACTAGAATTAAGGATATTGTAGAACAGAACTACTAAACCTTATATTGTAGAAAATCAACTAAGTCTAGACTGTGTTCTTATCTTTGTTTAACTGTTTTGTTTAAAAATTTGTAGCTGCTTAATCACTTCAAATCATTTCGTACGTCGAAGAGAATGAAACTAATGCACAATGCACTAGTAGTTCGTTAACCCCTCGAAAAATGCTTTAAACAAAGAGCTCAGTAAACTTTATGTCTCTTAAGTCTTAACAGGATCTACAAGAACCAAAAATCTCATTAAGCTTTTTATATGTATTATTATTAGGTATGTATAATAATCAAAAATTGCAGCAGAAAAAAAGCATTAACATCCGAGGCCTACTGAATAAAGGTGTGTATAAGTTCGTATTTAAATTATTGCAATCAATTATTGAAGAAAACATAAATTCATAGACCATTGATTTGTTTTATTTATTAAAATATTACTTTAATTTACTTGACCAAGAATACAAAGAGCGCCTCCCAACTCTTCTGGCAATCCTTTTCGTGTAGTAAAGCACAAAACGTGTTTCTCTTCTATATTACATGACATACTTTATCATATCAACAACAACTAGTTAACATTCCTCGACTTGCATATAATTCAACTAACTTAAAGTCCAAATCCTGCTAATGTTTAACTAATTATCTAAATTATAATGCATCTGCTCATGTCAAACTAATAATTGAAGTACACTTATTTAGAAATAATATTTCAGATTCAAATGTGGTCATCCATGTCAAGTTCATGTCGTCATTATATCACCATGAATTATTATGATTGCTTTAAATAGTCCCCATTACATTTATACGTAAACACACACATATATTGTTCTTGGAAAGTCTACCTTATTTGTTTATATTAAGAGATGAAGCTAGACCTTCTGCCGGAAGACTGCATTGCTCATGTCCTGTCCTGCACGTCACCCCGGGATGCATGTCAAGCGGCGATGATTTCAACATTGATGAAAGATGTAGCAAACTCAGATATTATATGGGAAGCATTCTTGCCACCGGATTATCAAAATATCATCTCAAGATCAACCTCTCCGCTGTCATTCAAATCGAAGAAGGAGTTGTTTATGAAGCTTACTAGTCCACTACTTATCGATGGAGGAACAAAGGTATATATCGTTTCTAATAAATTATGGAGTACTTTGTTCAATTGGTTTTTATCCAAACGTTAAGATGAGCACTCAACGTTCGCTTAATTGCATGGACAGCTAAGTTTGCACATCACATTTTACAAAAAAAAAAAAAAATCTACAAGTACATTTAATTAAATAGTTGCTGATCTATATGTAAACATTTAATTTTGTAAATGAGTTAAAAAAAATTAGGAAAAACTGATCAGTCTGTTGTGACAAGCTTCTTGCGAACTATTTATTCGAGAATATTAATTATTTACCTAATTCGCAGACAGTCTCACTAGACAAAGTAACAGGCAAGAAATGTTTCATGTTATCTGCAAGGGAACTCCATATCACATGGTCCGAAAATTCACTATACTGGAGCTGGAAGCCCTTACTCCAGTCAAGGTTTGTGTTCTGTTACTCTCTGGCTACTTTAACACCGGACACAAACACAAACATTGTAGACACATATAGTACATGTTACATGAGCATTTTGATTATATATTCGTTGCAGGTTTGCAGAAGTTAGTGAACTTGTGATGGTTTGTTGGCTGGAGTTATCTGCGATAATGAGCACTCGAATGTTAACTCAAAATACATATTATGGAGCATTTCTTGTTGTCAAATTTGCAAACCGTGCTTTCGGATTAGACCACCTCCCATCTGAGGTCTTGATTGAACTTGGCAATTTCAGGTACGAGGGAACCATTTGTTTGTGCCATAACAAACAATCGGATCGTATTCGAGAACGCGGTGATGGTTGGATGGAGATTGAAATTGGTTATTTCCACACAGATGATGGGAATATTGAGAAACAGATGAAGATGTGCCTAAAAGAAGTTAAGGGTGTGCACTTGAAAGGGGGTCTTATAGTTGAGGGAATTGAGGTTAGACCAATGTAACAATTCATAGTTAAAGGCTTAAAGCATATTATGTACGTATGCCTTATTATAATTAGTCAAATTCTTTGATTTTAAGATCATGGAATTAGAGCTTTAATGACAAGGATTTACGTATCAGATTCTGATTTCGATTCTCGTTCAAAGTAAGAAGTATTCGAATGGATTTTAAGCTTACTTAAAAACAAGAATCATGACTAAGATCAGTGTAATCAGTCAAGTCTGACTATATCAATTTTGCAAACAATGTGGTTCTGACATCTTAAACAGGTTTACATAGATTATATCAAAGATAAACACTAGTGATACAACTTGTGCTAAACTGTTATTATTATACAAATTTTATAACTAAACTTCACATCGGTTACAAACATAAAAAAATTACCACTAAGCCTCGAAAAATAAATATTTTTAATATTCTAAAATTATTTATTTATAGGGAAAAAATATTCTTCAACCAAAAAATATTATTCAATTATCCATAATAAAACTAGACATTCATTTCACAGGAGAAAAAGTAATCGCAGCAGCTAATACACAAACCGACCACCGGTAATTCTTGTTTCTTTGTTTATAAAGTCTGAATCTTTATCATATTACTGTCGATTAAGTACTAATATATACATATATAAGTAGATTTTTACACACACATATTATATTATATTGGTTCTTGATTTCTCAACTTTTTAGATAACCCATTTGAATATGATCAAGATTCTCAACACTGGTTGCCACTTTATGGTTGAAGCTCCAGTTGATTTGAATTATTATTAATTAGGAATTTTGATTGTATTGTTTATGTCAATTTAGAACTCAAGTAAGCTGATAGATATGTATTTGAAATTTGAGCTGGTTTGTTTTTGCTTTCAAGTGTTGTGAATTTTGTCTAGGATGGTCTAATTAGGTGCTCTGTTGTAAGTTCTTGACTAGGAATTTCTTACATTTTGATTGTGATAATAGTGTCGGGGAATGAAGAGGTTATTGTATGTTGGAGTGTTTTATTGATATATTTCGGAACAAATTTTGAAGAATCTTGGATAGCAGGTTAACAAGTCAAATCAATCTTGCTTAATATTGGAAGTATAGCTTTCAAATTTTGTATAGAATATAAATATTTGACATGTTTTGTACACTAATTAATTTTTCTTTTTGCTATGGTATATTTAGATGTGGCATCTTGTGTCTTGTTGAACAATATCACCATTTAGCAATACATAACAAGAGATTTAACTAATGTTTCTAGCAAGACTATAGTTTGTGTTTGTATAGAACCTTAAACTATCCAAGTACTACTTATAGTGAATATAATTTGTTAAGAGTTGGTTGGCATTTGGAAGTTGGCTTGATTAAAAATCACTGTTGCATTCAGTTTTCACTTTTCAAGCTTTTTTTGCAACACATATATGCTTACATAAGGTGCTGTGATTTTGTATGTTATAATCAGGGTTGCTTGTTATTATATATAATTGTTTTTGAATTATAATCTCCATTCCTTTATAAATTGGATAGATTTCTTGTGGTGTCCTAATGGAGGGTGAGATATATGAGATGAAGAACACTGATGGTACCAAAAAGTCTCGATTAACGAATCCTGGTCTGCCCTGGAGCCAATGGCAGTTGCTCGATTCAATTCTTCCTACTGGAGGATTTGCTCATTCTTTTGGTCTTGAGGCAGCAATTTAAACATGGATGGTCTCTGATCCTGAAGATCTAAAAAATTATGTGGTCCATGTGTTGGAAAATACAGGAAGCCTACTTCTTCCTTTTGTTTATTGTGCATTCAAGTCGCCCAATGTCCAAACGTGGTATAAGCTTGATATGATATTGAATGCAACACTTACAAATGAGGTAGGGCGCAAAGCATCAATAGCACAAGGATCAGCTCTAATGAGAACCACGGCATCTGTTTTTACAGAACTCCCTTCTCTCAAAGTAATGAGAGATGCATCTTTAGGTACTGGAGTGGTATATTTCCACCATGCTCCAATCTTTGGGATGATATGTGGACTTCTTGGGTTTGATGGTGGAACAACTCAAAGGGCTTACATGTTTGTAACATTGAGAGATATAATATCTGCAGCAACTAGGTTGAATGTGATTGGACCTTTAGGTGCTGCAGTACTACAACATCAGGTTGCTACTGTTGCAGAAGATTTATCAAACAAATGGATGGATCGACCGCTGGACGAAGCATGTCAGACGAATCCTTTGCTTGACACTGTGCAGGGGTGTCATGGCTACTTATTCTCAAGACTGTTCTGCTCTTAAGAGCTATATAGGAAGACTTAGTTGCTCTGGCTTATGCATCCATTTAGTTATCAAGTTGGTGCTTTTACTTGAGTTCTTGGTGAGGAAACTGATGCTTTAAAGCAAGTAGAATTATCATAAATGTTTCCGGACTCAGATTTAGCTAAAGATGATAGTGTTTTGGCTATGTTGGTCAAATCTTCTATAAACATTGTTCAATATATTTATATATTCTATTATCTTGAACTAAAACAGTGATATTAATTTATTACAAGTACTGTTCTGAATTGATATAGTACGTTCATTTCAAATAGATTTGTGTATAAGCTT